>OZ007588.1:56130925-57330925 GCA_963931845.1 Maratus michaelseni | reverse complement strand
ATATCTAAAAACGGAAATTTCCCGTTTTGAATTAAAAAAAATTCGTCTTGAAAAATGGGGAATGCCAAAACGAAAGTTTTACGAGAAAAACTAAGAATACATAACAGCTTTGCTGACAGTACAATTTCCGTTTTTTTTCCCACACGGAATTTGTTTTTTACAGTGTACATAGTCTCAGCTCGCATTCTTAAAGAAAGAAAATCGTCAATGAACTAAAAACTCCGGCTTCGCATTTCATTTCCTAGTCCAACGTGATTTCATAGGAATTCTGACAAATTATGCATCTTAGAATTTAAAATGTTTTCGTTGATTATAGGTAACATTGGAGAAATTTCCGTGATTTGAGTGAAAATAAACAAATGATAAATTCCAATCAAAAAATTAAAAATCTGCCCACAGCACCGTTACTAAAATTCCACCTTAATTCCATGGAAATACAACCTTTTGAAACATTTTGAATTATCTTTAGTTTTAATTCGGAAATTGCTAAGAAAAATGAACATATGAAAACAGGAAATGTTAAATATTAATTAATGGGGAAAATAATTGTCCATTCACGGGTTTTTTTAGACTAAAATGCATTATTAGCTACTAATATTATGTGATTTCAAGATGTTGGATTGGTTCCAAATTTGACAAATTTAGACATTTTTGAACGTTCGTTCAATATAGGAACAGATAATTCATGAACATATTATTTATGTTATTATGTTAGCATATTCAAAATAATTTATAGATAGTTCCCGTTAGAATTTCAAAACCATACTATATCAAAGCCAATTAAAAAGTAAATTATTTTGTTGTTTGTACAATCGTAGGTACGTGTTAGTTTTACAAAAATATTTAAAACTAATGTGACATATCCACAATTGCATTTCGTGCCTTTCTTTGTAATTTTCCACATTTAAATTAAATTATTTTATTTCAAAGATGTTTAAAATGGCTAAAACGATCAAGTTATAATTCAATTACTACCAAGATGTGATAGCTAATATAGTTAAACATTTTGTATATGTTTTTCTTTCAATGGCAGTGTTTTAATTACATTATCGTTTCAAATATACATGAGCGGAAAGCATAGCTAATATGACTTAGTCAAAATCGCATTTCGCGCCTTCTTTGTAATTTTACAGATTAAAATTAAATTATTTATTCTCAGATATTTTTAAAATGGCTGAAATGATCAAATTATAATTCAATTACTACCAAGAATTAATAGCTAACATGTTTAAACATTTTTTATATTTCCTTTTATCAATGGCAATGTTTTAATTACATTAATTTTTCAAATATACATAAGTGGCAAGCATAGCTAATGAGACATAGAAGAAATTGACTTTTTTTTGTTATTTTCTAGATTAAAATTATATTATTTATTTTCGAAGCTTTCTGAAGTGGCTGAAACGATCAAGTTATAATTCACTTACTACCTCGAATTAATCGCTAATTTGAGTAAATCCTTTTTATACATTTTTCATCAATAGAAATGTTTTAAAACCATTAACTTTTCAATAGTATTCGATAGATTTCGATAGTATTTCTCGTGGGAAGCAAACGTGATTGCGTTACCTGAGAGAAGCTGGTCCGGATAACAGACGTAAGCTCACTTCCGGTGTGAATTTAATGTCACTTACTTAATTCATTGATTAAAAGATAAAATCAATACTAAAATGTAGAGCTTAAAGATGTATAATAAAATATGTGGGATTGCCTGGTGAAATCTTGACGCAACTAGTGTAAATAATAAAAAAAATTGGGTTTATTTATCAACACATTTTCATTAAGTAAACAAGAACGAAAAATCATGTGTCAATCATAGATTATGAAAAACTTTCTAACACATTTATAATACTGTAACAACTATTGAACATAACAACTATTGAACCGGGTGAAAAATGTTATCTATCGCCGACCTTTAATTTCTTAACCGTTGGTTGTAGACATATAGCTCCGATTGCAAAAGTGTTTAAATGAGGTAAATATTCATGTTGTGGCGTTAATTAAAGTAAAAAATCAATTTTGTAAAAAATTACGAAATCTAACTTTTTATACGGACCCCCGACCCCTATAGTTATATTTAGTAAATGTTTTACACATATCATAACAAATACAACACAAAAATTTTGACTTCTGTACGACACAAATTGACACAGTTATTAAATTTCAAAGTTTGAGATTTTTTCACATGATTTTGTCTTTCATCCAAGCATCAGTTAAAAATTAGATGAAATAACCCTCTTTGGTGATACACCGATTTAGCGATACCGGCTAAAGGTAGTTTTGCCGTAAAAAGGACTTTCGATCTCGAATTACTCTAATTCATTTTTTAACTGATCCCTGAATAAAAGACAAAATCATGTGAAAAAAATCTCAAACTTCGAAATTTAATAACTGTGTCAATTTTAGGTCGTACAGAAGTCCAACTTTTCGTGTTGTATTTGTTATGATATGTGCAAACATTTACTAAATATACCTATAGGAACCGGGAGACCTTATAAAAAGTTCGATTTCGTAATTTTTATAAAATTGATTTTTTACTTTAATTAACACCACAACATATAACTATATATTTGCGTTATTTTAAATGCTATATGTCTACAAACTATATGTCTACAACCAACGGTTGAGAAATTAAAGGTCGGCGATAGATAACATTTTGCACCCTGTATATTGACATACTGAATAATACATAAAATAAATTCACATATTTGTGTCGTTTACAATTAAATCAGGATTTCTCTATTTCATCTATAAAATTATTAAAATACACGTCTTATTGAAATGCATCATTTTCCTTTTTATTTTGTGCTTATTAGACGATGTCATACATCAAGTTTCAAAAGTATTTGATTAAAGTTTTACTTCTTTGTTAAAAGAATTAATACAAATTGCCATATGAAAAATTTAATTTTGCTCTAGAAAAGGAACTTTTTCTTTTCAAACTTTGAATAGATATTTCATATTTAAGATATCCGAATTTCCCTCTTCGTTACAATTTAATTTGAGCCTTAATATTTGTATTGAACTATGATTCATTTTTGAGTTAGCTCTAATATTTTCAAGAAAATTGTGGTATTTTAAGCCCATGGAATAAGTAATTGAAAGAAATAGAATGTAATATCTATATAGTACATTTTCAACAATATTTTTGTACCTATTCTTATTCCTCAACAAAAGATTAAATAAATCTAATTTAAGTCTATTTTAAATCTTTTAATCGCAGCTTTTAATTATTTAAATAAAATCTTGATCAGTAATATTTGATTTAAAAGTGCAAAATTTTGAAATAATTGTTAATGCCTTTATTTTTAGGTGCGTCTGTAATTATATAAATACGTAGCACCTATAGTCGTCGTCTGGTCCACCTTTCTGTCCGTTTAACCGTTTATAACAGCGGAAAAAATACCCAACCGAATGGTTTGAAATTTTATATATATATATTATCGTTGCAGAATTTTGTAGAGTTATTTCAAATTTTATGAAAATCGAATCAAAATTAAAAATGAATTAATAAAAATATTTATTAAGCAATTTTAATTTTTAACAAATCCCTCCTTAATTGTTATAGGATCTTCCGAGGATTAATCATCAAGCGACCGGGATGTATCATCGAGTTATCTGACATATGTGACGTTATAGTCATATATGACATTTTATAACTTATATCACCAAGTTATAGTCACATTCTTTATTGTATTAAATCCCATCATACGTTTTTAATTTAATGATATCCCATGATAGGTAATGATTATAGGTTGCCATGGTGATTACGTCCTATTTAAGATGTAGTCCTATTATTTCCGTATTACTGAATTTAAAAGCCGAATTTGTATACTAATATTGTTTAATTATAGCAATTCTATAATCTACCGACAGTTTTTTGGATAGATGTTTCCAGAGATATATATATTAAATGGTAAAATAGTCTAAATTTGCATTTCAAGTTCTGAAAGTTTCAAAGCTAGGCTTAAATTTACCATTGCAATTTTCAGTAAATATCAACAAAAGATAAAATGTTGCCAACTTAAAATGCACTTAAATAATTATCATCAGTAAATTAATCATATCATAATAACAAACGATATAATTCATTTCACTGAAATCATAACAGTACGAACACACCTTATTTGTTCTGTTTAATGTACGATTTCCAACTTCTTTCTTCGTAATGTAGGTGACAATATAAAAAATTCTGAACTGGGTAACATAAAATATAGATATGCATTTTAATGAAGCAAATAATGGTCCTAGAAACAAAACCAGTGCACTTCTTGTTTAGAGTATCTAAAACGCAACTTATTAATTTAGTAAACATTCCAAATAAAATTTTTAATTAATATATTTATTATGTTAAAAAAAATAATCTAACTCGTCTTTGGCGCAAAAATAGTTGATTGACCCAGACACAGATGAATAAGATTTTTTTTTAAATTCTAGAATACGGAACTTTTATTACTCAGGCGAGAAATATTCTCGAAAGATGCTTATTCTACACGATGCATTCTTCGTTACCTAGTGAATGATTAATTATTTTAGCATACACGTTTTGCGAAAAGCATGCAAAAATGCATTAAATGCAAAAACCTATTTCAGTAAAAATTATTAAGGAAGAGACAGACGCAAAAGTTCTCTTAAAGAATATTAGAAAAGATCGATATTTCTTTTAAGTGGAAAATCTTTTTAGAAAAAAGAAGAAAACAATGAAGACACATTTTAATTATATTTTTTCTTTTCACATTCATGTATTTAAAATTTGACTTAAAAAGGAGAAAAGGGATTTCGATAGCAGAGCTCGGACAAAAAAGACGAATAAAGAATGAAAAGCTTCAATTATCTATTTTGAAAAATATTGGTAAAAACTTATGTTCAAATATTTAAATATTTATTAATCGTTAATTTTTTGTGTTTCTTTTTATGTTGATATGTTTAAAAATTGTTTTCCACAAAATATTCTGACAAAAAATTCTTAGTTTAGTTTATTTCATGTTTAGATTCTACATTTTGCACGTGTTTCTTAGTATTTCCCCAAAGGATAATTAATTCTCAATTAATTTTGTCTTGTTTCTGTTTCAGCTGTACATTTTATATGATCCTAATGCTGTTGTGAATCCTAATGCTATCCTAATACACTCACCATCAGTAAAAATACATTTATATTTTATAGGCACTGAAAAGTTATAAACATCGTATATATTATTTCTGTTGTCAACATCCTTTGTTCTATGAATTTACGAAGCGCTCAACAAAAAATGAGGTATCATTCGAAAGGTTTTTGAAGCGGCTTTTGACATTGTACACTCACATTTCGTTAAAACATGTTTTTAGATTAAAAATTAAATTGGCATTGTTTTCATGAATCAAGTGAAAGTTTTTCCTCAAATTAGTGTTGCCACAAAAATAACATACCGCATTATAGGATGCTAAACGATGATTATAAAAAAAAATAAATAGTACAAAAGAATAAAGTATGATTTCTTCGCACGGGTTTATTTTATATTTATGGTTAAAAAGCAAAATTGAAATTGAAATGCTTAGAAGAAAACGACACTATCGATCGATCGAAGCAGTGGTATTTCACGGGTAGAATAAAAGTATGCTTTGTTATATTAGAATAAATTGTATTTTAAATATATTCAATTTATTTTTCTTTGTTTCATGTTTTTTAAGAAGCAGATGACGTCATCTTCTAATGCAGTTAAAATACGATTGTTATTTTTCTTTGCGCGTGTGCCTTTTGCTATCTTTAATCAGTTTTTCCTCTAACTTTGATGGAATAAATGTCATGATATTCTGACTTAAATAGTCGTGTTTGCAGATATTTTTAATCTTTAATTTTTCTTTATAAGTTTAAATCTGCATCTAAAAAATATAAGATATTGCTAAAAACTATTAGACTGCACACAAGTCCACTAGTATGCAAATGACTCTAATAATTACCTGTTATCCAGATACATTAATTTTTAGAGAAAATGTACGTAATTGCAAAATAATTTAAAAAAGGATATAATAAAGATTTATTATTTAAACGCCTGAATTTTATGGGGGAGGGGGGGGGGTGAGTTTGAAAAAATAGTACAATCGATTTGAATCAGGAAATTTTTGATGAAATGACACATCAATAGCAATAACTAAAATATGTAAAATTGAAGCAGTAATAATAGAAAAAAGTGCTTTGCAACTACTTTTATTCCAAAATAAGGGGGGGGGATTAAACAAGTTACAAATTGTACATCAAAACGTGACAAATGAGGTGCGTTCGTATTATAAATAGTTCACTGAAAGGAATTATATCGTTTGTTATTATGATATGATTAATTTACGTAATAAAATAAGTACATTTTAAGTTGGCAACAATTTTTATCTTTTGTTGACATTCACTGAAAATTCCGATGGGTAACTTAAATCCAGCTTTGAAAATTTTAGAACTTGAAGTCCATATTTAGATTCTTTTTCCATTGAATATCTATTTCTCTGGAATTCTATCCAAAAAACTGTCGGCAAATTATACGATTGCTATAATTAAACAACTTTAGTATACAAATTCGATTTTTAAATTCAGTGATACGGCAATGCTATTACTCCATCTTAAGTAGGACATAATCACCATGGCAACCTAGAATCATTACCTATCATGGAATGTCATTGAATTATTACTTATGATAGAATTTAATAGAATGAAGAATATGACTAAAACTTGGCCATAGAGGTTATAAAACGTCATACGTCATATATGAGTATAACGTCATACATACTTAACTGGCATGTATGACGTTATGGCGATACATCTCGGTCACATGACAATTAATCCTCAGAAGCTGCTATAACAAGGAAGTACCGATCTTTAAAACTATCAAATTACTTAATAAATACATTTATTAATATCTTTTTAAGTTTTTATTCGATTTTCATAATATTTGAAATGACAAAATTATGCAACGACTATATATATTAAATTTCAAATCTCGGTTTTCCAAACATTCGGTTTGGTTCCTACCAAATCTTCGGTTTGGATAGATTCTGCGCTGTTACGGACGGACCAGACGACGACTATAGGTGCTACGTAGTTATATATACTGGCCTCCAAAAGTTAAGGTACAATAGGTTTTTCGAAGCTCACTAGACAAAAAATGGCAGTCAGATTAAACGTTATAGTTTATATGAATGACAATAATAAGCTTTAAAAAAACTTACGCAAAAATTACAGCTACCACTTTTATTTTATAGAAAAGAATAGGTATTTGTGAATGAGAGAAAAATTTGCAATTACGATGCTTTCGTAATTTCCTGTGTAAGTTTTGCTGTATTCGAACTATTGTTGTCAGTTTTGTTCACAACAGCCAGTAGAGTCTAGAAATGTCTAGAAGAAGTCTTTTGCCCGACTCATTAAGGTGGCGGGCGGTAGGATGGATGTAAATCGGGTTGTCACAGGCCGATAGTGCTAGACGGCTCAATGTGTCTCGCAGTGTAGTCCAACGACTCTGGGATCAGTAGGAATCCGAAGATTCTGTATCCAGAAGATATTTTCCAGGCCACCCACGTGTTATAACACCTGCAGAAGACCTGTTTCTAGCTCTTTCGGCTCGAAGGAGAAGACGCACTACTGTGCCGCAACTCATTGCAGACAACTTTGCAGCATCAGGGAGAAGAATCTCCGCTACTACGGTGCGAAAACGTCTTCAAAATGCAGGTCTCTATGCAAGGCGACAAGTTGTGTGTGTCTCCCTCAACAGACGACAGAGAAGAGACCGCTTATGTTGGACAAGAGAACATGTTTCCTGGACCAGACAACAGTGGGCTTCTGTACTCTTCACAGACGAGTCCAGATTCACACTGAAGAGCGGTTCAGGACGTCTTCTGATCTGGAGAGAACAATGCACTCGATACCATCAATCAAACACTGTCGATACACACAGGTACAGTAACGGTGGAATCATGGTGTGGGCATGGATCTCACTCGGAGGCCACACTGACCTGCATGTGTTCCATGGAGGAGCTGTGTCTGGTGCGAGATATCAGCATGAGATACTTGATTCATATGTGCGCCCATATGCCGGTGCTATTGACAATGGTTTCATTCTAATGGATGATAATGCGAGACTACACCGAGCTTTGGTTGTTGAGGATTATCTTGAGGATCACGGTTTGGAGAGAATGGAATGGCCAGCTCACTCTCCAGACTTGAATCCGATAGAAAATCTTTGGGACTATCTTGGAAGACAGGTTGATGCTTTAAGTCCTCCTCCAAGGTCATTAAATGAGCTGGAACAAGGCTTACTCCAAGTCTGGTCAACGTTGCCTATTTCGGTGTCCGACAATTTAATTGAGAGCATGAAAAGTCGATGCCGCCAATGCATTCAAGTCTGGGGTGGACATATTCCGTATTAGAACCAGTTTTTTAATGTTTCTGTCACATTTTACTGCATAATAATGCGATGTACTGATTTCTCCAAGAATGGAATTTTCCACCATGAGTGCTTTTTTGTTGAAATTTCATTTATACTTTTAACTTAAGTAAATTTCTATGTCGCATTTAATAAATAACAGTTTAGCTCACATTTCCTCCAAATTTGTTGTTTCTATATTCATTCATTTGCAAATTAGACGCAAAAAACCGGTTGTACCTTAACTTTTGGAGGCCAGTGCAATTAGGAACGCACCTAAACTAGGATAGATAATAATGTAACTACGCCAAAACACAATGTCTAATGCAGCGGTTCCCAACCTGGGGTACGCGTACCCCTAGGGGTACGTGGCGGGGCTGCTGGGGGTACGTGAAAATAATATCGGTAATGGCGGAAATCACAAAAATGGTTTAACTGAAAACAAATAAAGAAATATGATAGTTTTGGATTTTAGTGTCATGTGTAAGTCCAATATGTTATATTCAAAAGGAAAGAAAAAGCCCACTAAACCTAATAATTCATTGATATTGCGATGTCACTAGCTCCGCCCACTGTTAAGCATATTGCATTAATACTTATATATTGTCCCCCATCTTCCCTAAAACTTCAATTAATAATTATAGAATATTCTTTTCTCGCCACTTTTTTTTTGTTCTTCCGTTTTTCATAATAACTACAGAACGCCTAAATTATGTAAGAGCTTTTGGTTTTTATGCCTTTTGTTAAAACGGTTGAAAAGCTGGCCGTTATTTTCGTTTTCGAATAGGCGGAGTTATTAAAGTATTTTAATAAAAAGATTCCCTCATTTTAATGAGGATTTAATTTGAAGTGTTTATTTATTATATGAGTTATTTTGTTTTGTTAAAATGGATAATTGGTTGAATTCTGGAACTCTTAAGAGAACTGCAACTGCGATTGAAATTCAACCTGGTGAGTCCGAAACTGCACGTACTTTGAAACAATCTGATTATTTAGGAGTGCAAGACAACCTGAGTGCAGCTGTTAATAGGCTTGTTCTGGTACGTGATAAACCTAATACTTTAAATAAAACTGAAGGTATCAGTACCCCATTAAAGAAAAGAAAATATAATAATGAATACTTGAAATATGGATTTCCATTGACGGGAGAGAAATATTTTCCAAAACCCCTACGTGTTGTTTGTGGAGAGATATTGTCCAGTGGTAGCATGAAACCCTCTTTATTAATGCGCCATTTAGAGACAAAACATCCAATTTATAAACAAAAGGATGTCAGCTTCTTTCAGCGACTATCAAGCGGCCCTAATACAGCATCTTATGTGTTTTCTACAAACAAAGATAATGAAAATGCTGTGGAAGCATGTTGCTTCATAACAGAAAATGATAACACATTGCTAAAAGTGGTAAAAATCATACAATCGCTGAAAATTTGATATATCTTTGTATAAAAGATGCTGTCGAATGTATGTTTGGTGAAGAACATGTGAAAATGATTTTAAATATTCTCGTCTCAAACAACACAGTTGCTCGAAGAATTAGTGACATGTCTGCCGATATTGAACCTACCATAATTTAAAGAATAGAAAAAAGTCCCTATTTTTCAATTCAGGTGGATGAGAGATCTCCAATCTGTCAATTTTGCTTGTTATTGCAAGATATTTGAATGATAATGTACTTGAAGACAATTTGGTACTCTGCTATCCTCTCACAGAAAGATGTACTGGAAAAGATATATTTAATGCCTTTCACAGTTATGTCTGTGAAAAAGATTTTGATTCGGCTAATTGCTGTTGAGTTTGCACTGATGGTGGAAAATCTATGTCTAGGTGTTATATAGGCTTACGCGGTCTAATCAAAGAAATTGTACCTCGGAACCGTTGCTGTATACACAGTCACAGTCAAGCAAACAAACCCCTGCCAGACTCATTGAAGGAAGTACTCCACCAAACTGCCAAAGTTGTTAATTTTATTAAGGCCGATTTAACAAACTCCAGACTATTGAAATCTTTGTGTGAAAAGATGGGTAGCCTGCATTACATTGTTTTTGCATACAGAGGTGAGGTAGCTTTCACATGGAAAAGTGCTTGAAAAAGTACTTGAAAAATTATTTGCATGAAGTTAAAGTTTTTTTTTAAGATCATCCTTTTGTGCTAATCTCTAAATTTCATGAAAAAGAATGGCTTCAAATGCTTACATACTTATCTGACATTTTTTAAGGAATAAATAAACATAATTTAGGATTACAGAACAGTTCCATAACCTTTTTTAAAGTATCTGGCAAGATCGAGTCTATGATTAAAAAATTAAATTTTTGGGAATCATGCATGAGAAAACACCAGCCAGAAGTTTTTCAAACACTTTACAATTTGTTATCAGAAGAAGTAAAATCGTATAATGGCTCACTTAACAGGACTTAAAACGCCATTCAGACAGTATTTTCCGAAGCAGAGTTGCGAAAGTAACTTGATTGCAAACACATTTAAAGATTTGTGCTTTCAACAAGCAAGAAAAATTATCAGTTTCTGAAAAAGAAAAATTGATCGAACTTTCGATTGATTCTTCTTTATAATCTTATTTCAACCAAAGAAATATTAGTGCTTTTTGGACAGCAGTAAAAGAAGAATACCAAGAACTCAGTGGTAGGGCTATAAAACACTTGTTGCCTTTCACAAATACCGAGCTTGTCGAAAGAGCATTTTCGTCTTATGCGTATATTAACACTTTGCCGTCCGGCGACACCACAGTGGTGTCGTACGTAAAGTAACTTAATTTTAATCCTTATATGCTACATTGGCACCAGAATTTTGGAAGGAAAAATTCCCTTTTATCAAGTACATCATAGTTGCCAAGCTCCCGATTTTTTTCATACCAGTATTTTTATGAAAAAATATTTATTTTCATTAATCCTACAATTTCTGTAATTTGATAAAGCGAAAATTTTTGTAAGATTTTACTGGTATTTAAAAAATCGGGAGCTTGGCAACTATGAAAGAAAAGATTTTACTTATTTTCGAATAAATTTGTTTCTAAATTCTGATGTCAATCAATCATTTCAACATTTTACGAATAGAAGCATTTTTACGAGACATGCGGACGGCAAAGTGTTAAAAACAAATATCTCAATAAGCTTGACGTTGCTCCTAACTTGAGATTCTCTTGAGATTCTGTCTTCGTTTGAACCCGATTTTAAAAAACTCGGTTCTATGAAACAAGTTTAAGGATCCCATTGAGAGTATGAACAGTAATTTTGATTATTTATATATAATGAGACAAAGTTATGATCAATAATCATCTTAAGATAGTTAAAATTTCTTTTAATGCTATATTAATTTTTTTTAATGTTTAGCTAATATTATAAAGAGCAATATTAATTTTAAAATGCAAGTTAAAAAATAAAGTTTCGGAATGTCAATGTAATTTGTGTCGATTTATTATTTGGTTGTGATAAGAAGATTACTAAAGTAAAAAAAACATTTTTGCGTAATATGGTTGAGTGGAGGGGGGGGGGGGGAGTGTTTATGAGAAATGGGGGTACGCCGAAATGGAAAGCCTAAGAAAGGGGTACGTGAAAGAAAAAAGGTTGGGAAGCGCTGGTCTAATGTGAATCTTTAATTTAGTGAGAGATTATGGACTATTGTAAAACAAACGAATGTTCAGTGAATTTCTTATTCTTATTTTGATTGCCGAAATGTATTCAGATATATTATTTGTCTCGAAAATAAAGATCCTAAATGTGATTGAAATATTGACAAATTATCTTAATCAAGCACTAAAGTTATACCTAGTAGTTTACTAATCGGAAATTCTTTTTACAAAATATGAAAATTTTATTAATAATCATTTGTTTGTGATGAAATTTCAATTCCCGACTTTAAATATGTTCTTTTCACAAGTTTCATCTTTTATCAATAGAAGTATATGCACAAAATAGTACTAAACATAAAAATATCATTCACATATTTAAAGGGAAATACCAGGAATGCTGTTTTGTCTTTCCACGCTATCTGCCGACATATTCAGGAAAATTTAACAAGCTTTTTTGAATAGAAAATCGACGAATGCACAAGTGTTCATATGGTCACATGTGGATCTAGATTAAATAATAGAAAAGTTATTTCCAGATGCATAATATTGAATAAATTATAATTAAATAACTAATAGATCAACATTCATATTTTAAATACTATTAAGTTGTAACTATGTAGAAAACAAGAAGTAACTGCAATTTTTTTTTTTAGCAAAGCGATGCTTATAACGGTATCACGCAAGTAATTTACTTTCAGTTTGCCTTTAACACTTTGAGGGGCGGTGGTATATATTATATACCACCTAATTTTAATACGATTCGAATCAGAAACTTTTAATTAAATTTTACCTTTAATTCGTTTTTACTTTTCATCTTCCGTGAAGACCTCAATATTTTCTATTTGGTTTCTAGAAGGTCTGGATCGAGATAATTTTGAGGTTTATGCTTCTGAATGTCTTATGTTTCTGCTGTTCCTTTATTTCCAGCTTGTTTTAGCTATTCACTTCGAGTTTTGATTTTTGTTTTAACCCTCTAAGCGTGTGGAACGTAATATTCCGTTCACTAAGCTCCAGGTTTCACTGAAATATATGCTATGTTTAAGATAATATAATTCTATAGATTTAATGAATTTTCAAAACATTGAAGAATGATTAATACTCTCAAGGGTTACATTCATATTTGTAAGTAAGTTTTATTTATAATGCTGAAAGAATCATATTTTTTTAGCATTTAAAACAAAATGCAGAGAAAACGACATTACAATTTTACCCTTTTTCAAAACGTTCAGAGGGTAACGCTGTTTTAGCTTTTTAAGCATTAATTGTTCGTCCTTTTCCAATTTTTCTATCTGCTTTTGTTCTTTCCTGTCATTCTCCTCTTTTAATTCGACCACATATGCTTCAGTTTTCAAGCAACGTTTGATTATACTGTGGTTTTTCTTTATGGCTGGATTTTGATTTGTTGGTGAAACTGTTTCTAACAAATAGCTTACAAAAGCACGAGATGGATTCCCTTCAGGAATAGATATTAATGAGTGTGATTCTGTGGCCCCTCCAGAATGTTTTTGAATACGTACTAAATGATTTTTGCTCATTAGTTTTATAAAATACGCATTTATTGTTTGGAAAATTTAAAAGCTTCATCACCTATATTTCTATTCAATGTTAAATTTGTTTGGACAGATACTTCAAACATTATTGGATAAGTTATATTACTACCTACATGAATCTCAATTTGAAAACTTGTGTTGGCAGAACAGTCAGCATTAGTTATTAAGTCCACATTAGCGAGCGCTATTAAATCATCGTTAACGTCAAAATCGAGAGAAAGTTTGTCCTCATCAAGATCATTATTAATAGTTGATTCTTAAAAAATTGGTAAAAATTGATTTATTTGCTGGAAAAATGTCGATGCATAAATTATCCCTATTACCTAATCTCTCATCAGCAAATCATTGGTGGGTATGTCTCGTCTGGAAGTTTTGGATTAATTTAATTCGTCTTTCTAGATTTCTAAGCTTTTTTAGCGCTAAAGAGTATTGAAGTCGAAAGATGATACTGGAACGGCAGACCGATTGAATGATAAAATGCTATTTTGTTTTAAATTAAATTTAACATTTTAAATTTAAATGTTGGCCATCTACACAAGACCTTTTTTGAGCTTCTATTATATAAGAGTGCTGAAAAATCAAGTGATCATATGTCTTTATCCTTTGATTTACGTCGCTATTATTATGTCCTATGTTTTATTAAAATTTTCAAAAACATGTATTTTATTTTTTGATCATTTTAGACAAATATTTAAGTCCCCAGTCACAGAAAAGCACTAGTGTATGATCATATAGAAATTCTAAAGCTTTAGTAATCACAATTTTTGCTTTAAACATAATTTTAATTCTATACATGAAAATAATAGATACATATACCTCAATAAATCTCTTGATAGCCTTTCCGTGTACAGATCCAGTTTGTCGATCGTAGGTTTTAATAAATCAGTCATCGAAATGCATAGAATACTTTACTACAACTCTATCTGAAAACGTGTCACCTTTTCCCGATTTTATTTCAAGTAGATGAAACAGATGTTAGAACCTAAATTTTGATCGAGTTATTTGATTTTTAATTCTCGAAATTATTCTATTATACTAAATTATATAAAAGTCGAAATTATTCGCTTAATTTATGCGGAGAATCCATTAGAAATTATGGGGACTATTTGTAATGAAATGCATTTGCACACCGGCGAACTTTCAGCTAAACTTCCGTAGAATGTGAGTTAATTTGACCCATGTTAAAGACGTTTCTAACCAGTAAATATATCTGAAAAAATAATATATATTTAGTTTTACGTTCTTACACGGAACCTATTTGATTGCATTTCTTAAAACAAATTCCGGTTTAAAACGTGTTCAAACTCGGTTAAATTAATCTACCTTATACGGGAATTTAGTGCGATGTTGGCAGGTATGTATTTGTATGTGTATTGAAATGACAAAATTATTTTAAAGATATGGTTTTAATTGCAGTGAAATGATTCGCGCCTTTTCCCCTGAGTTCGGGCGTTTCATTACGTAGCATTTATTTACGATTCTTGCGTTAAACTTTTAGGTCAAAAGCATTGACATGTTAATGAGTCGCACATTTAGGCACAATGACCTTAACACATTTATTGACCTAACATGTGAAACGTCGTTACTATAACTAAAAGAATGTTAACAATAATCATAATTTTATTTATTTATGCACATTAAATTAACTCCTTAAGCACCACGACGTACATGCGTACGTCATGAACTCTTCTATTTGTAATACCAGGACGTACGTGCGTGCGTCCATGTCTTAAGTCCAGATTGCAATGTTCTAAGCCTCTAGTTTTTTGCGTCGCTAATTGCTATTGTGATTGGTTTTGTACGGGCTTTATAGCAATGATTAAATTCATACCCAATAGATGGCGTTACGTGTCCAAACAGTTCATTAGTTTTCCAACTGCTTTGTTTTAGGCAAGACTCCCTTAATAGATAAGACTTGACAATCCGGAGAAAGTCTATGGGAGAAAATGTCCGCGGTAATTGCCACTTATTAATTGACTTTCTCCGGAAAGTATCGCCGCCTGGTGGATACTACCGCAGAGTTGCCAAGTCTCCGGCTTTTTGAACACCAGTATATTTTTAGAGAAAATGTTGTTCTTTTAAATCCCAGAATTCTCCGATCAAACAAAACAAAATTGTCCGTACTAAAAAACTGGTATCCAAAAAGAGAATAGAAAAATCTAGCAGCTCTGCTACCGCATAGCTGCCAACTTTTACGCTTTTTTCTTACTCCTAAATTGTAATAGAATTTTGTTCGTTATGTAATCACACGATCTTGTCAATTTAATAAGATAAAATTTAGTATAAAATTTTAGTGGTAGGAATTAAGCGTAAAAGTTTGCAGCTATGCTACCGATACTAGTTCATAAGCAAATGCATAGAACAAATGGAGCTGTGAAAAAATTTCATGTCGAAAATACTCCTATTACTGACGATTGATGGCGCTAGTAGCAGGAAAATATAGCGGTCAAAGGAAACTTGCTGATTGTGAGGCCTGATACTATGATAAGGAGGCCTTGGTTTTAGGGTTGCCAGTTTGGCTTTTTTTAAATTCAGAAATAATCAATTCAAACCAGAAATTTTAAATTCTAATTTTAGCTTTATTCGATGATAAATTAAAAATCACTTAAATTAAAATTTCTTCTTTTTGAGTTTCTGGTATGAATTTAAAAATTTCCAAATTAAAAATAGGCCAATCTGGCAACCCTGCTTTGTTTCTTTCATCGTTGTTCATTTGTTTATGTGTTGGTCATTCTGTTCAGTTGTGTTTCGTAAATTGTTGTGTTTCGCATTCGGTTTTGCGTTTTTTGTATCTCTGACAGATAAAAATAATAATATAAACTAATTTTGACAAAATTTAATATATCTGGTAGTCAGTATACTACCACTAAATTTAATATAGTGCTTAAGGGGTTAACAGTGTTTTAAAGAATCAGGTAATTTTAAATGCGCTTTTCGTCATGATAATACGGCAATATGAAATTATAATGTACAGTCGTGAAAAAAAAACTGGACACCCCCCCGACTAACTCTGCAACAAATTATAGTAGAAGGAAGTGACTGGCACCAAACGATTGGAAATAAAGTCTACTTTTAAATGATGTATATAAAATTTGCTTAGGGGGCCATCTACATATAAAAACACACCCAAACTTTGTTTTTTTCAATAGCAAGACCCAAATTTGACAACATATTTGAAATCTGCAGTTCAAACTATGCCTAGATACCAAATTTCATTAAATTCCTACGATTAGCTTCTGAGAAATTAATTACTTTATAATGAGCATATTTAAGGGGCTGTATCCAAATTGAAGTTCGATACTCGATTGTTGAAATTCTGCAGAATGTCACTTCTTTTAATGTATCATGTTTTACTGATATGACCATTTTACTCACTTAATAAGTTTCGGTTATTGTTATATGCGGTAAAATAATGTTTACAACTGTTGAATTATCCGATTTTAATCCCTTGGGGACAAGCGACACGTATACGTGACGCATAAGATGCTCAGAATCCTCGATTTTTCCCACCAGTTATTTTTTATTGTAAGCTTTGCTTTATTATATCTTAGCATTTCCACGATTCAATTAGACGAAAACTTCTGTTTTAAAAAACCTGTGGTAAATTATTAAAAATTCTGTAATAGACGCTCTTCACGAAGGGGTTAAAAAACCATAAGATTATTTGTAATTAAAATAGTTTTAGAATATGTAAATGTTATTGGAATTTTACAGGTGCTTTTATAATGCTTTTTCTCAGATTTTGCATCTATTTAACTCGCCTTTTTTTAGTTTATTGTCAGAAACGTGAATAATAGTGACAAATACAAAATGTAGAATTTAAAAAAATAGTATAAAGCAGCGTAAGGAATCAAAGTTAAAAAAAAAAAAAAAAAAAAAAAAAAAACGCAGATAAATTGTTTTTTAGTCTGAAAATAAATCCAGACATTGCTTTTTTTTTAGTAGCGAGGGGGGGGGGGCGGGGGTGTCTTGTTTTAAGATATGTTCGCAGGATTTATATTCCGATTTATTTGAAGACCTAAAACTAAATCTATGTTATAAAGACATCTGAATAACTTTACATCCGTTATTCTCCTTCGGAATAGGGTTTATAATTCAATGATTAAACCTATTCTGGTAGTTCATTTGAAATTTTACAATTAACTCATTAATGCCTCTTGGCAAGAAAACTTACCGTTTGCCATTTATTATTATTATTATTATTATTATTAGATTTTTTTGCACACTGCTAGTGATTGGGAAATAATCTTGCCTATCAGAAAACCATAAAAATAACTTGTATTTTTTTTTTTTCAATTAGCCTGTTTAATCGAATAGATCTAAATACGAAAGTTATAGAAGAAAAAGTTTAATTATTTTAAGTTCGTTATTAATGGAATAAAAACTGATTACAATTTTTGATTGATATACAAAAGTTAATAAAAGTTTAAATTAGCACTTTTAAGTAACAAACTAATACTTTCGCGGTAATACTTTATCTAACAACCATTTAGTGTAATATTGCAAACAATTTAACAAGATTTGAGAAAATCTTGTTTTAATCCCAGCCTATGTGTATAATATTTTCTCAAACAGGGATGAGAGCGCTCCGACCCGAATATCGATTCTTACCACTAAATTTTAATAGTATTCTCCAACGTAAAGGATTTCAGACATTTTGTTCTTGAATAAGGTAACAAATACTATTAAAATTTAGTGGTGTCAATCGGGATTTAGAGTCGGAGCGCTCCCATCCCTGTTCAAACTATGCTTTAATGCACATCATAGACGGCCCCTTAAAGCAGCATCTTACCGTTTTTTAAGCATAATTTGAAAACTACTTGGAAGAAAAATTTGAAATTTTGAATACACATAAAGCAGGACATAATAAATATAAATCCATCAAAAAAATTGTAGGTTGCGACTCATAATTTTTTCGAATATTAATTTAATAATTCATAATTCATATTATAAAATTTTAAAAATTACAAATTTAACGTAGTTATGTTTGGGTTTTTGAGCTTTATAACCAAACAAAACGTTAGCACATTAGGATTATAATTTCAGGAGATATTAATAAAAATATGAAAATGTAATTTAACATTAGAAGCTCTAAAATTTGAATGTTTATAACTCGAAAACTTATCATCCAAATGACTTAAAATTTTGTATCTAGGCATAGTTTGAACCGAAGATTTAAAATATCATGTCAAAAGTGGGTGTTGCCATTGAAACAAATAAAGTTTAGGCTGGTTTTAATATGTAGATGGCCCCTTAAGCAAATTTTCGATACATAATTTAAAAGTAGACTTTATTTCCAATCGTTTGGTACCAGTCACTTCCTTCTACTATAATTTGTTGCAGAGTTAGTGGGGGCTGTCCGGTTTTTTTTCCACGACTGTACATATTCAACTAATGAAAATTCATATGTGTTACATTCACGCCAAAAATCTGATACACTTTGTGATTTGTCTTTTTGATATGTCGTTAGAACAACTTAAAAGACCGTGCCAAAAAACAACAATTTAACTACAATGTATCCTAAGAACAATATTCTTCTCATAATGATGTGCTCATAATCAAACACATTTTTGTATTATAAACTATTACAAATGCCTTAGAAATTATGGGGACTATTTGTAATGAAATGCATTTGCACACCTGCAAACTTTCAGCTAAACTTCCGTAGAATGTGAGTTAATTTGACCCAGGTTAAAGACGTTTCTAACCAGTAAATATATCTGAAAAAAAATAGTCTTACGTTCCTACATGGAACCTAATTGATTGCATTTCTTAAAACAGATTCCAGATTAAAACGTGTTCAAACTATGTTAAATTAACCTACATTGTATGGAATTTAAATGCGATGTTGGCAGGTATGCATTTGTATGTGTATTGAAATGACAAATTATTTTAAAGATATGGTTTTAAATGCAGTGAAATGTTTCGCGTTTTTCCCCCTAAGTTCGGATGTTTCATTATGTAGCATTTATTTACAATTCTTGCGTTAAGTTTTTAGGTCAAAAGCATTGATATGTTTCATTAAGTAGCATTTATTTACGATTCTTGCGTTAAGATTTTAAGTCAAAAGCATTGACATGTTTCATTAAGTAGCATTTATTTACGATTCTCCGGTTAAGATTTTAGGTCGCACATTTAGGTACAATGACCTTAACACATTTATTGACCTAACATTTGAAATGTCGTTACTATAAACTAAAAGAATATTAACAATAATCAGAATTTTATATATTTATGCACCTTAAACTAACAATGTTTTAAAGAATCAGCTGATTTTAAATGCGTTTTTCGTCATGATAATATGGCAATATGAAATTATAATGTACATATTCAACTAATGAAAATTCATATGTGTTACATTCACGCCAAAAATCTGATACACTTTGTGATTTGTCTGTTAGATATGTTGTTAGAACAACTTAAAAGACCTTGCCTAAAAAACAACAATATAACTGCAATGTATGCTAAGAACAATATTGTTCTCATAATGATGTGCTTATAATCAAATACATTTTTGTAATATAAACTATTACAAACGCTTTTCGAATCACAATTATATATCAATGTGACGTTGTCAAGGAAAATGTTTATTAATAAATCTTAATTATTTGTTACACTCAAGCGTAAAAGACAATAATCTTAGATAATTGTTTGAAACTGCCTTTATCAATAAAATTTATTTTAAAACAAGTGAACTGTTAACTGCAGAAAGATTCGAATAAGTTTCTACTAATTACATACTGATTTAGATTTGTCGAAGTACCAGATATAAAATTAAAATAAATTCAATGCAACCATAATTGACAGATGCAATGGATGAGAACATTATTTATTTTCACTTCAAAAACAGAAAATGAGAGTTTAATAAAATATTTATTGAAGCAGAATTATTACAATGAAAGGTAAAAATCATTTATTGATATGATTCCATGCGAAATTATTTTTGATTATTAATTAGGAATTTGCGTAGATTTTAGAAAAGTACGTTTGAAAATTGGATTGAAAATCAAAACATTCAATGAAAGGAAAAATATGTAAAATGAAACTTATATTTTTAATTAATTGTTTTTGAAATTATTTCTTTCCTCTACAGTTTACCTATTAAATTAAATCTATTATAAAAGAAAAAATACATACATTTAAAGAAAATAATAAAACAATATCATTACTAATAACATAGGCCTGCAAAAAAATACTTTTTAAAAATTGTTTTAATTTTGATGACTTTTTTCATGTTATTTTTAATGCTGATTCCAAAAATAAAATCCATTTTTTTCTATCACGAAAGGATTTTCCACAAAGCGATTGCATATTTTGAAGGAAGCAGTTGCAATCACGAAATTTTGACATTCTATTTAAATATCGTTAATTCATAAATCCATATAAATTACATTTATATTCTAGGACAAGTAATTGTTAAGCACGTGTAGGAAGTTACAAATCCTTATAATAACGTTTTTTCTTTACATCAAAACTTTTTTTGTTACTTTTCCTCTTGTGAACTCTGCAGGGATTATCTCTTTGTAGCATCGAGCAGTAGTTGGCTATCATGCTCACATTCCATCTTCCTTGGTATCGCTTCTCCATTTCCTTTATATTCTGGTGATATCTTTCACTTTGGTCTTCACTAACTGCATCTAAATTTTCAGGAAAATAATGCTGGTGCGTATC
Organism: Maratus michaelseni; assembly: GCA_963931845.1. Taxonomy (NCBI): domain Eukaryota; kingdom Metazoa; phylum Arthropoda; class Arachnida; order Araneae; family Salticidae; genus Maratus; species Maratus michaelseni. Next base: position 57,309,738 of record OZ007588.1, on the reverse strand, counting down.
GAGAAATTTGAACCTTTTAGCTCATACTACATCCTAAAATATTGACATTTTTTACCATCTCTTCTACAATAGGTATATAGTTTCGGTCGTTTTTGTTTCCAAAATAGCTAGTAATAATTAGTTTAAAAGATTTCCAGGCTTTTCTTTAGTTTATTTCGATTTTAGTCTCAAAAGTGTTTTTTACCTTGAAACCATTGCCTTAATTCTTCTACACAAATACAAAGAATGTGTATATGTGTGTGTGTGTGTGTGCAAGGGATATTTTATTAACATGGTAACAAGACCAGAGAAATCATTGTCCACTATAAATAATTTTATTTATAAAACACCGATGGCAATTAACTGAGTAATTCATTCATTTTGTTTTTAAATAAATAACTGAATAACGATCCATTATAAGAATTGTTTTTCTTGCGGCGTACTATCACATTTCTCAGTTTATAACCAACTCAATAGAACACCAAGTATAAATGTATGCATGAATGCATCTATGCATTAGAGGTTTATAATTTGAATTTTTAAAAAATTAGACGTTTTCATTTCAACAGTGCCTCGTCTTTAAAATTTTCGACAACACAAATGATTGATGCTGTGATTATCGAATAAAACATATTTTATTCGTCATACAGTTTTTATACCTAATACTATGTTGTGAAGGTTTTAAAAAACCTCATTTTCCGTCTCTCGTTCTTTTCCAATAATAAAAAGTTTGACAAAACGAACTTACACGTTTTTTCATTTACACTGAAGATGTGGGATGAGAAATGGAAATTCAGAACCTTCAAATGATATATTCATGAGTTTATCCAAATACGACGACAAACAGAATCTATACACATCGTTCTGAAACAGTGATATTTAATGAAGAAAAATAAAAATAAGAATAAATATAGAAAACAAAATATGTTTTATTTTCCCTGTAAAAACTATCTTTAATCCATTTTAGTAAAAGGCAATGAGAAATTAGTATTTGTATTGGCTACATATACAAGCTAATATTGACTCATACTCTTCTATATCTTGACGAGATATGTGAATATTGTCCCAAAATTGGAGTATATCCATTTTCAAGATTTTTATAATATACAAATATTGTCAAAACATGCTTCGGTACTTCATTGCCAAACTTTCAATGTGAAGCTAAACTCTCTGCAGTATTGGAGTTTCATTTCACATTTTTTTCAATGTGACGTCAATGTTTTTTGTAGAGCTTAATTTCAGGTATTACTAATATAAAGCCGATGTTATCTAATAGTGGAATTTCAGGAAAATATTTTCGATGAATGCAATATCGGAGACCAATATGACTAAAAAAAACAATAGTGTTTTCTACCAGGGTTTCGGTTGTTTTTATGTTTGCATCAAATTTAATATATACAGGGTGTAACTGAAATGCTTCAACAAACTTTGAGGGATGATAGTACTCATGAAGATGAACAAAAAATGCAATAGAACACGGGGTCGCAAATGACATTTAACCCTTGTCACAGGGACAGTGGTATGTCTAAAAATCCACTTAATTTTAATTCCAAAACGCCACAATGGCACCAGAATTTTGCTAAAATCTTTTCCATTTAATATTTATGTGAAATATAGCCTTTTTCTTATTTACAAACAATTTTTTTTGTAAATTCCGGTGCCAGTCCATTTTCAGACGCATTTTCTCTATTTGTATCCTTTAAGCCTTTTAGGGGCAAATTACTTTTAGTACTAAAATGTTGAAATAAATGACTGGCACCAGAATTTATAAAAAAATTTGTTTGTAAATAAGAAAAAGGCTATATTTCACATACATATTAAATGGAAAAGATTTTAGCAAAATTCTGGTGCCATTATGGCGTTTTGGAATTAAAATTAAGCTCTTTCATAAACATACCACTGCCCCTGAAGGGGTTAAACGTCATTTGCGACCCCATGTTCCATTGCATTTTTTGTTTGTCTTAATGAGTACTATCATCCCTCAAAGTTTGTTGAAGCATTTCAGTTACACCCTGTATATAGTTTTATTAATACATATACATATATGAAGGTTTGGGTGTAACACGATAACTAACAAAATGTAACATTTGAGGTATTCAAGATTCAAACTTTCTAAAGAAGACTGCAGAAAAAACAATTGTGATTGCTTCCTCTGAAACAGCTGATTTATTACAACTGGATTTTCATTTAACTTATGTGCAATATCTATTGTCCGACAGGTTTTATTTTATTAAAACTTATGTGCAAAGATTTTTTTTTTTTTTTAATCATATCTAAAATTTATTTTTTGTAAAATATATTATTTGTAAAAAAATAAACACTGTTCTTTTAAAATGTTGTCAGGATTTAGTTAAAAAAATACATAAAATCATAAATGTTCAAAAATGCCAGTTACCATGTTTGACATCCGAGACCTTCATATAAAGAGAGCCAGAGTACAACAAGTCCACTTTTTTTATTGCTTTCAATTAACGCTAGAAGTACCATGATTCCGATTCGAGCCAGAAATTTCTTTTTAAAATAAATTAAATATAAAACTCACAGAAATACGTTAAATGAATAATTTAAGTAGTTTTAAATAAATTTCTGGTGTGAAATAGTTTTAAAAAACTTGAGTAAAATTTCCGGTAGTTTTGTGTTAAATAAGGTTTAATTTATTTAAGATTTTCACATAATGAAAAATAGTTTGAAGATCACAAATATTCTTTTTTTTAATTAAAAGATGCTAGACGATACGTCCGGCGTTGCCCGATACCATCAAAAAATAGTACGAAACGCGGAAACATCTAAAAATCACTGCACGAAACCCTTCCGCTGGTAACCCTTTCGTTTGTCGGAAAGTAAAGAGAGAGACGGACCTCGAAGCGGAAGTAAATTCAATACGACCCTCTTCAAATGTCTGAGTAATTTGATTCACTGCGAGTCATTTTTTGTCCAAAATTAAGAAAAGTTACCGTCCGATTTTCACAAAATTTCCATTTTCGAAAAAAAAAATAATGATAAAAAACTTCGTAAATACTGTGACTTTTGAATCGATACCTCCAATAGTTTTCTTAATACAACAAATAACGAAGCGAGCTAAAGTTATATTTAGCAGGTTTGATTTTCTAAACAATCCACTCGGTTCCATCTTCAAAAGTGAAATAAGCGCTTTTTCACCGCCATGTACCTAAGCGTTTTATATAGATAGATAGATAGATGTCGTTCAGCACGACAAGGTTTCTTTGTAACCTTTTGGTGTTATCCAAATGATGGCGGACATTAACTATAGATTAATAAATACACCATGTCAATATCAAATTTTAATCTTATTTTTTCCAATATCGTTTATTCGTACTTTAGCGTTTTATATACAGTATGCCCACTAAAGTCCCTTGCCGTCCTCTTAACTTCTGAACGGCTGCTGCTATATTCATAAAAGTAGTGTCTAGGTATAGTAAAGTAGCCATGCACTACTCAATGAAACCGCCTACGGCGCCACCTGGTGGAATGTTGCGGAGTCAGCATTCCTATCTCGAAAACGGAAAGAGATAGATAAAAAAAATGTGATTTACAAAGTTGTAGAGCATCATCGATTTAGTACAAAAAGACACATTGGGGACATTAATGCGCAGAATAGAATGGTTAAAACACGCATTTGTCTTTTAATGATTTCCTACACTGTGACGTGACAAAACGGTCTTAGAAAGAAAAAAAAAACAACTAGTTATAATAATATACCTTTATTTTAGATGTTCAAACTTCTCACCGTCAGCTGCAATGCATATTTGGATGCTTGTTTTTATTTCACGTTGCACACGTTGGATCATAGATGGTGACACGTTGGCACAAGCGTCCGCAATAGCGTCGTTTAATGTCCTGCAATGTTTGTGGAGGGATCGCACATACCTGCTGTTTCATAACTGCTTGTTTCTATCTTTCTAAGATCGTTCTGTCACGTCACAGTGTAGGAAATTACAAAAACGCAAATGCGCGTTTTAACCGTTCTATTCTTCGCATTAATGTCACAAGGTGTCTTTTCGTACTAAATCGATGATACTTTACAACTTTGTAAATCACTTTTTTTTCTCTTTCTCTGTCCGTTTTCGAGATCGGAATGCTAACTCCACAGCATTCCACCAGGTGGCGCTGTAGGTAGTTTTATTGTGTAGCGCATGGCTACTTTACTATACCTAGACACCACTTTTATGAATATAGCAGCAGCCGTTCCGAAGTTAAGAGGGTGGCAAGGGACTTTAGTGGGCATATTGTATACAGATTGTAGTCGTTATAAACTTCTGATGACGAATCTGATGCTATAAATGGCTGTATAAAACTTTATTTTTGCTCCATGCTACTTTTGCAATAAGAACAACATGTGATATTATTTCATAATACAAATCACACGTTTATGTTATTATTTACATTTTCTTATTAACATGGGAGACGTGGGAAAGGAAATGGAAAATCGACCTGCAAATTAAATATTCATGTGTCTATCTACGGCGTCAGATGATTTTAAGACACATCGCATGGAGATAGTATAAGGAGAAGAACATTAAAAAATACCTATCAATAAAGAAAATAAACTGTTGACGAACACCCTCAAACATATTTTTTAGAGTTTCGTTCATCTCACGAAACTGTATTCGCCTGGCTTCGGTTTTGAGAAACTGTATAAATTAGAGAGTTGAAATTTTGTACGGCAGTAGGTATGCGCTGAAAATCATAAAACTTTGAAAAAAATATTATTTTAATATAGAGAGATAAAAAAAACCAAAAATCTCTCAGTCTATTAAATTTAAATATTTTTCGTTATAAAAGTTGCCAAAACTTAAAAATCCACAATAAAATTATTTCTACAATGACTAATTTTCTATTGAAAGATTTCCATGTGAAAAATGAAAATGAAATAAAGTTTCACCAGTTGTGAAAAAGATTAATATGATGTCATATTGGTAATTCAAACATTTCTCAATAATACAAGGAGTATGAGTATGTGTAAGTACTAAAAGCAGGTTAATAGGATGTCATTATAGAATTAAAAAGAAAATTAATCTGATGTCATATTGAAAGTTTAACGGACTTTTTTAAAATAAATGGATGCTTAATACTTTAGGTGGAAGGCTGTAATTTAATATAGCTAAACGAGAGGGAGGTGTTAGAAGATGAAAAACTTTTTTTACTAACTAGCTAAATCACATAATTCAATATATAACGTAGCTTGTAAGTAACACGTAACACAGAATAACGTCTATAATTAAACTCTTATGTCCAAATACAAAATCTGGACGAAGCACTTTAGGTTTCAGTTTTGCTGAGAAAGCTTTTTTGTACAACGTGCTTCAACATATGAAGGAAAAAACATCTCCTCTTTGTATAAATGGCATAAAAACACTGTATTATATATAAAAAAATAAAGCGTGATCGAAAGGGTTAAATCCATTGGAACGTGCTTATCAAAAGAAAACACAGAGTTAAATTTATCTGTGAAGACCACATAAAGAAAATATTTTCCTTATTACACGTTTTTAATGGAAAAAAAGAGTAACGCATCTAACAGAAAAAAAATCGTTATATAATATTTTTATATAACATTTACTTTTTTTGTACAAACCTTGGAAAAATGACTATAATTTTTAGTTTCAATTTTATTCTATTTTATTGCGTGTTTCTGTTGTATTTTGTATTTTAAGCGTGTTTACTGATAGTGATATTGTGAATGTATGTATCGTTAAATTAAAAATTATGGGAATAAATCCATATAAAAATATATATATCGAAAGTGCTTCTTTTTATCTCTGAAATATGACAAATTTATTAACCGTTTGTTTTAGAGGTAAACATCACATGAAACATCATAAAAATCATATGGAAATTAATTTACATAAAAAAGTTTCCCTTTTGGAAAATTTACAAAAGTAATATTTTTGTAAGTTCCTCGATTTCCGAAAAGGGAACACATAACTAACTATTTAGGGAAACACATAGGTACCAACTTTTACGTTTTTTTTATTATTTACCGCTATCTTTGAACAGAAAATATTGTGTTTTCTATCCTTAAATTTAAGTAAATGTTGTTTGTGCAATAGTGTAGGGTTAAGTGCCCAAATATGGTATAGTCGCCTAATATGGCACTACCTTATATCTTGTAAAGGAAAAATCGCAGTCTAGTGAGAAAGTTCTCAAACAATAGTTTTTCAAGTTTACTCAACAGGGTGCACTGCGTTCGCATTCATTCTACCGATTTCAGTATTGATACTCCACCAGTTGTGTTTCCAAGTGTTAAATATTTTCAAGGTTACACTGTCAAGAGCAACTCTTTCGAAGAAGGTAAGTGATTTTGAAATGTTTGAACTTATCTGTAATTTCAGTTTACTTATATTAATATTTTCTAATTATTGGTTTGGGTTGAAATTCATTTTCTTTTTGTCAGTAACTAGTATTAGCAATCCATGTGGAGTTTCCAATATGGCACTACCAAGGATTCCCAAATATGGGTATAGTGCCATATTTGGACCCCCTTTTTTTTGTGTATAACCTATTTAATTTATCTTTACATATTGTTACATATTTTGTAAATAGTTAGTGTTTCTGTTCAGAAATAGCTCAATTAAGCTCTATTCATAAGATAATATTAGTTTTCGTTGCATTAAAATATCTCAATTTGTTGATTTTCTGCAAGCAAGTAAACCCTATTGGAAGCCTGTGGGAATTTGGTGAAATATTAAAAATATCGCCAAGTTGGCGTAACTTTTGGTAATTTTGGTCGCCAAATTTGGCGATATATCGCCAAGTTGGCGACAAACTTGGCGATATTTGGCAACAGAACAGCGCCTCCCCCCCAATGGTAAACCTCCTTATAAGTATGGAGATGCATTAAATGCTGTTCCATGTTTTTCAAGGGGATTCCAGAAAATTCTAACCTTAGAAAATCGTGGAATGTTCTCGAACATCCTCTCGCTCCCATATATATGGAAGCGGAGCAGAGTTAGCAGTCAGTGAGTTAGACGCTTAGATGTCAGACCAACAGATGACATCCAAAAAACGAAAAGCTTGGTACATGATGGTCATGACGGAAGCTGTCAAAGAAAAGAAGATGGGCTACTTAAAGGCATCTAAAACATATAATGTTCCAAAGAGAACACTTATAAGGTATGTCAAAGACCCTCGGTCAACAGAGGAAGTGAATGAAGCAAAATTATGGAGAAAGAGTGTATTTTCACCTGATCTTGAAGCTCAGCTAGTAACCTATTGCATCGAAATTGAGAAACGTTTTTACGGGTTGAGGAGCTGCGACATTAGACGCCTTTCATTCTAACTTGCAATGCGAAATGGGTTGAAGCACCTTTTTTCCCGAGAAAAGCATACCGCTGGCAAAATGTGGCCCTGATTATTTATGAAGAGGCATCGAGAGTTGTCAATGAGGACGCCTAAAGCTTTATCAATGTCAAGGGCCAAAAGTTTTTCCCCTGAAAGCGTCTCTGAATTCTTCGACATTTTCGAAAAAGAAATGGAGAAATAAATAATAACCCACAAAGGTTGTTCAATGTGGATGAGACTGGTATAACGGTTGTACAAAGCCACCGAAGCAAAGTTATCAGTCTGAAAGGGAAGAAAAGTGTTTGTACGATAACTTCTGCAGAAGGAGGCAAGCTCATGACTGTCATTACTTGCATGAATGTTTGTGGCACTTATGTCCCTCCTATATTGATTTTTCCAAGGAAAAATATGTCACTAAACTTGATGGATGGAACACCAGCTGGATCCGTTTGGGATTATCACCTTTCTGGTTGGTTCAAGGAGATATTTTAGTAAAGTGGTTAAACCATTTCATTCAGTTAACAAGACCAACTGCTTTTAACCCCGTTCTATTAGTATTAGATGGTCACTACAGTCACGCTCGAAATGTGGATATAATAGACATAGCGCGTGAAAATCATGTGTCTATTGTATCATTACCTCCTCACTCAACTCACAAGATCACAAGATACAACCTCTCGACATAGGGTTCTTGGCTCCCCTCAAGTGTTACTATGGTCAAGTGATTGAGACATGGCTGAGGAACAACCCTGTAAGGGTTGTGACAAACAATCAGGTTGGTGAATTGTTTAGGAAGGCATACAATAGAACTGCGACAATGTTGACTTCAATCAATGCCTTTAAGAAGACTGGACTATTCCCTTGTAACAGACACATTTTCAAGGATATTGATTTCATGCCAAGTAATAATACTGAGGAGTCTTTAAACAGAAACGATTCTAATGATGCTTCATGTGGTGTTCTTCTTCAGGTTTCATCAATTTCTCTTGGAGTGCGTGATCAGGATCTTTATTGCACTAATGGTTTGAATCCTGCTACCACGGGTACAACATACCCAAAACTTCGTGTCACCTAACGACATCTCACCTGTGCCATCACGACCTGCTTTCTATTCGTCATCAAGATCAGGACAAGCATCATCTCCCTACAAGAGGATGTTAATACAAAAAAGGGATGCCAAAACTGCTAAAGAACAAAAGAAGAAAGAGAAGGTTAAGAAAAAACTGGCAGTAAGTGTTCCGACCAATGAAGAAAGACCATCGGCCTCTAAAACATCATCTGCAGCATAAAATCGTATTTCAAAGGCCGAGAAGAAAATGACTCGGAAAAGACGCCGAAAAGCTATTCATATTGAATCATCTGATGATAGTCTCAATGAGGATGATCTTCCGCTGATCGACACAGACATGGACCCGGAATTGTTCGGTAAAACAGAAGAAGACGTTGAGTGTCCCCTTTGTGCATCAAAATTATCTGATGATTGCATGGGAGAAAAGTGGGTTAGATGCACCCAGTGTCTTAGATGATCTCACGTGGATTATGGGGAGAGGAAAACTCACTTATTTCTGTGCACCCCATGTTTTCAACTTTCTTTTATCTATTTTTTTTGTATTTTTTTTTTACTTTTATGTTAGTTATTTGTTTTTTTTTCTGATTACTTTTATTTCTTCATAAGTACTTATTTGAATATTTTTGATTACCTATCTTAGGCTAGTTATCTTAAGATAGGAAATTTTTTATGCGATTCTTTGCACCAGCTTTATTTTATATTTAAGAAAAAATAACTTTTTTGTGATTAAATATTCTTGTCTAATAAATTTTTTTTAAAGTGAAAGGTGCGTCGTTTTATTTTAATACCCTGAAATCTTGATTTTTCTTTGAAATTTTTGGTGCAAGTGCCGAATATGGCACTGGGTGCCATATTAGGGACCCAGGGATTATATAAGCACCATTTTAAGAACCCCTTTCGCTGAAACCTGCAAATGATACACCACACATTTTTTTTTCTCAAGCTGTATTAAATTTTGAACAAACTTCACCCCAGAATCTTATAGGGAGGAAATGGATCCACAACTAGTAATTTTTTGGTCAAAAAAGAGCATTTGAAAATAATGAAAAATTACATCAACAAAAAGTGGTTCATATTTGGGCACTTTACCCTACTATAAAAAATGTCCTTCCGGCCTGTACCGGGAGGAAAAGGTAGCTTTCCCATATCTTCATTTTACAATTTTAGTTAATGCTACTTGAAAGCAGCAAGCTAAAATTCAAAGAACCTGATTACAGAAGATTCGTCAATACTGAATTTGAATAAGAAATTCGTCAAATTAGTGGCCTATAGCCAAGTTGGCTTCATTTGTGGATGCTTATTTTACTCACCAAATTTAGCGATATTTCGCCAAGTGTCGCCAAGCTTGGCGAGAATTTGACGATAACGGATATGAATATAATTTTATGCGTATGATTCGGAAAATAATTAAAACAATGAAAGACAATAATTTGCGAGAAATCGCGGTCACTAAAACTCATAAATTAATTCCTGATATTTTGTAACCTGCTGTCTTGTTTCAAAATGTCAACCACGCTAGAATTTCAAACTGATAAATCTGAGCCTTTTTGTTAAATAGAGACAAAACAAAAAAATATCCGGATTCCTTGTAGCAAGGCCTAATATTAAAACGAAATATTAATTTGAATTTCTATTTTTTAAATATCATTTTGAAGTTAAATATTTTAGTGACAACCATTTTCAAACAAGATGGCGGACCAAGCTGTCCAACGAACACGGTCGAGATATTGGTGAGCTGAATACACACACTTAGTTCCACCCAAATCGATTTAGAAATGGGAGGCTATCGTATGACATAGAAATTCTTTATATACAGGGTGATTTTTTTTAAAGTTGTGAAAGTAAAACACTATAACAAAAGAACCACTGATCAAAATGATCTAAAATTTCACCAGTATGCTCCCAAAGCAATGGGTATTTTTTAGGCATGGTTAAAAAAAACTTAAAATCGTACCGACAGATGGCGCTGTAAGGTAGCAGAAACAAAGAATATCGTCTGTGGGAGGAAAACAATGGACGGTACTTTGAGAAACCATCTTCCGTAGATCCTCTGTCGTCATTCGACCTTTTCTTAAATTCTTAAGTGTCCTAAATCTCCTAAGAGCAGTTGCTGCGCTGTCAATATTCTGATAATACAGTTTCACGGACAACGCACAGTCCATCAATGGCGCAGTCATTGCGAGGATTTCCGTAGAATAATGAACACGAGATGTGCGTAATTCACGTTTTTATCTCCAATGTGCGTGTGCCGGGCGCAAATTCGTCTCCCGACTTTACTGCATGTACAGCGCCATCTGTCGGTGTGATTTTAAGTTTTTTTTAACCACGCCAAAAAATCCCATTGCTTTGGAAGCATACTGGTGAAATTTTAGGTCATTTGGATCAGTGGTTCTTTTGTTATAGGGTTTTACTTTCACAACTTAAAAAAAAAATCACCCTGTATATACGCTGGTGTCCAGAAATTAAGGGGCAGTGACCAATTTCCGACGTTTCATCGAATATCTTACTAAAACTCGTGAGGAAATGCCCGGAATGCCATTGAACTTTCGAGATGTAAAGAACATGTTCCACGTCATGTGTTTCAGTGTGTTCAGTTTTGTCGCGAGGACAATTAGGGGGGGGGGGATAATAATTTTAATAATTAAATAATATTTTCGATCACCCAAGTAACAGAAAATGGTAAAAATAGTCTGTTACTGTAGCAAATGACTATGCAGGTCCTGCTCAACATTTGTTTGCATTTGTGTAAGCATAGCACGTATATTCGTGAAGATGTTAACGTTTCTGTGAAAACTTCAAAAGGTTTTTTTTTTTATATAGCATGCAGAGTTTTCATCCGAATTTAACACCGCTTTCCAAAAACTTCGTAGAAATAGTATACTGTGATAAAAATATTAATATATTGAATATTTGATGAGATACAGGTATTTTTATGAAATAAATTTTAACTGCGCATGCGCGAACTACAGCAAAGATTTTTTGTCATGATTTGATAGTCAATACTAATGGCGAACTCATATAAAAAAGACCAGTGAAATATTGTGAAGACTCCAAAAGTTATTGCAATAATTACTAAATTGAAAAAAAAAAAGTCCCATAGGATATGGGATTGCTATTATTAAACAATTTTAGTGTAAAAATTCAGTAAAAAGGAAATAATATGACTCCACCTTAAATAGGACGTAATCACCATGGCAACCTAGACGTATTACCTATCATGGGATATCATTGAATTAATTACGTTTGATAGGATTTAATAGAATGAAGAAAACTTTTATTAATATCTTTTTAAGTTTTGATTCGATTTTCATAACATTTGAAATGATTCGACAAAATTCTCCAACGATTATATATATTAAATTTCAAAGCATTCGGTTGGGTAGTTTTTGCGCTGTTATATGCGGACAGACGGACGGACCAGACGATGACTATAGGTGCTACGTATTTATTTTAGTGTAATTACGAAAGCGCCTAAAAACGGAAAAGTTGGCATCTATGAGAACATTCTTTATAGCTATTCTTTATGATTTTTACAAAGAAAATAAATCCAAAAAATCCATTATTATAAGACAAGAAACTTAGCGAGATATGATACTTTAAATTTTATGAAATTTGAGAATTTTGCGATTGACAAACAAATTTTTCCGTTTTAATGCTAGAAAACGCTGAATATTCAAAGTATCATAACTTGGCAATTTTTTTCTTTAAAAAAATGAACTTGTTAAGTCATGGAGAGTAAATATGTTTAAAAATATATCTTAAAAGGCGAAGTCGACGTTTAAAATTTCATATATTAGCAAAAAGCATGTTTGATCTTAATATGCGATAGTTTCGGATAAAAAAACGCAGATAGTTATACTTTAAGGCAACAGAATTTTTTTCCACTATTTTATTATAAGATAAAAATGTACTTTTTTTTTCTTTTTTTTAAACGGCAAAATTGTTATAAGTGTAAAATATTTCGTCTGAGGGCGCTGGCTACAGGTCACAATTTGTAATAAAATAATAACCCAAGAAACAAAAATTTTGTTTTTCAAAGTTATGAAATTCTGTATACATTTTTTTCCCTGATTCTCTCAAGTTTGATAAATTTGTGCATAATAGTAGAGGTGTAATTCATTCATCTCGTACAATTAAAATAATTAAATGATTACGTGTGAATAAAATTATGTTTAAAAATTCAGAAAGGAGTAAAAATTTGCAAAAACATAAATCATATTATCTGTAAAAAAATTCTAAGCAGTTATTTTTTAAGGTTAGAATAATTAAAAAATTTATCTGCATTATTGAAATGAGTGATAATAAGCCTCTTATTCGTATACAGATTAGTAATCAAATTATCATATAATACTAACTTTATTTTCTTGTATCGAAATAACGACAAGTACTTAAAGTACCCATGGTAATATAATTATTTAAAGAGACTCTTAATCTCTTTAAAAGTAGATTAAATTTTAAGCGACTTATCAAACACATATCAAATCCTTTTAAGGTATATTATATTTCAAGATTAGCTCAGAACTTTTTCTTCTAATTTTTAAGATGTTTAAATTAAGCTGTTTCGTTACTCTAACTCAGCCATACTCAAAATTTTTTTCTCGCGGGCCGCAAACATATGTTTGCGACGTGAGACGGGCCGTAACACACTTATAAAAGGATTAAAAAAAAAGAATAATTAAAATAGTAAGATAACATAAATAGTATATCAATGCAATATAATAAAGTTAATATTATTAGTAAGATTGAACATTTGTCGCGGAGGAAATCTTAACAAAAGTTTTAGCACCATTATTTCGAAAAAATAGTCTTCGTGCTTAGATTTATATTGCAAATGTAGAAATATGCCGCAAAGTTTTTGTTCTTTGGAAATAGTGGTGTAAATGATTTTTGTGCTGATATTTCTTCAGCAAACGTTTAACCCTAAGAAGCCGTATTAACTGTATAATAAATATGAAACGTAATAATATAACAATGCAGAAATTCCAAGTTCTAAAGAAAAACAATCAGGAGATTTTCTCTAATAAATAAGTATTTTGCTTAATACAAAAACTGTATTTATTTTTAATTGCAGAAATATACAGTGCATATTTGTTTATGGGGTATCATATCTTTTGAAATCTTTCTACCACCAGTAAAAAGAGATGTTCCGAGTTCTCATAACTTTTTTAATACTTATTGAAATTGCACAAACTTATGTAATATATTTAAGCCATATTTCAGGCTTTATAAAATGTAAAAATAAACACTTATAATATAATAAGATGGAACCCGTCAAAATTTGACGGCAAACAACTTGATAATACCATAAAAGTAAAATTTATAGTTGCTTTAACTTGACAAATTTCATAGTGGGGAGCATAATATGATTAAGTGACTGTGATATGATCACAGACTTTTCCATCGATAAATCACATGAGGGGTGTATGCAAAATTTAGAAAAGTACACCCTTGGGGGGTCAAAATGGGGGGATGGACATGGGAGATGCATAATATGATTAAGTGGTCACAGACCTTTCCAATGATATATAACATGAGGGTTGTGTGCAAAATTTAGAAAGTACGGGGGGGGGGGCAAAGTGGGGAGATGGACATCGGAGATGCATAATATGATTAAGTGGTCAAAGACCTTTCTAATGATATATAACATGAGGGTAATGTGCAAAATTTAGAAAGTACCCTTTGGTGGGGGCAAAGTGGGGAGATGGACATCGGAGATGCATAATATGATAAAGCAGTTACAGACCTTTCCAATGATATATAACATGAGAGGGTAATGCGCAAAATTTAGAAAGTATCCTTTTGGGGTGGGCAAAGTGGGGAGATGGACATCGGAGATGCATAATATGATTAAGCAGTTACAGACCTTTCCAACAATATATGACATGAGGAGTGTCAACAAAATTTAGAAAAGTATCTCTTGGGGGGGGGGCAAAGTGGGGAGATGGACATTGGAGATGCATAAAATGATTAAGTGGTCACAGACCTTTCCAATGATATATAACATGAGGGTAATGTGCAAAATTTAGAAAGTACCCCTTCGGCGGGGGGGGGGAAGTGGGGAGATGGGCATCGGAGATGCATAATATGATTAAGTGGTCACAGACCTTTCCAATGATATATGACATGAGGGGTGTCAACAAAATTTAGAAAAGTATCCCTTAGGGGGGTGGGGGGGCAAAGTGGGGAGATGGACATTGGAGATGCATAATATGATTAAGTGGTCACAGACCTTTCCAATGATATATAACATGAGGGTTGTGTGCAAAATTTAGAAAGTACCCTTTGGGGGGGAAGGGGGGCAAAGTGGGGAGATGGACATCGGAGATGCATAATATGATTAAGTGGTCACCGACCTTTCCAATGATATATAACATGAGGGTAATGTGCAAAATTTAGAAAGTACCCCTTCGGGGGGGGGGAGGAAGTGGGGAGATGGGCATCGGAGATGCATAATATGATTAAGTGGTCACAGACCTTTCCAATGATATATGACATGAGGGGTGTCAACAAAATTTAGAAAAGTATCCCTTAGGGGGGTGGGGGGGCAAAGTGGGGAGATGGACATTGGAGATGCATAATATGATTAAGTGGTCACAGACCTTTCCAATGATATATAACATGAGGGTTGTGTGCAAAATTTAGAAAGTACCCTTTGGGGGGGGGGAGAGGGGCAAAGTGGGGAGATGGACATCGGAGATGCATAATATGATTAAGTGGTCACAGACCTTTCCAATGATATATAACATGAGGGTAATGTGCAAAATTTAGAAAGTACCCTTTGGGGGGGGCAAAGTGGGGAGATGGACATCAGAGATGCATAATATGATTAAGCAGTTACAGACCTTTCCAACAATATATGACATGAGGGGTGTCAACAAAATTTAGAAAAGTATCCCTTGGGGGTGGGGGGGGAAAGTGGGGAGATGGGCATCGGAGATGCATAATATGATTAAGTGGTCACAGACCTTTCCAATGATATATGACATGAGGGGTGTCAACAAAATTTAGAAAAGTATCCCTTAGGGGGGTGGGGGGGCAAAGTGGGGAGATGGACATTGGAGATGCATAATATGATTAAGTGGTCACAGACCTTTCCAATGATATATAACATGAGGGTTGTGTGCAAAATTTAGAGAAGTACCCTTGGGGGGGTGGGAGGGCAAAGTGGGGAGATGGACATTGGAGATGCATAAAATGATTAAGTGGTCACAGACCTTTCCAATGATATATAACATGAGGGTAATGTGCAAAATTTAGAAAGTACCCTTTGGGGGGGGGGGGCAAAGTGAGGAGATGGACACCGGAGATGCATAATATGATTAAGCAGTCACAGACCTTTCCAACAATATATGACATGAGGGGTGTCAACAAAATTTAGAAAAGTATCCCTTGGGGGGGGGGAAGTGGGGAGATGGGCATCGAAGATGTATAATATGATTAAGTGGTCACAGACCTTTCCAATGATATATGACATGAGGGGTGTCAACAAAATTTAGAAAAGTATCCCTTAGGGGGGTGGGGGGGGCAAAGTGGGGAGATGGACATTGGAGATGCATAATATGATTAAGTGGTCACAGACCTTTCCAATGATATATAACATGAGGGTTGTGTGCAAAATTTAGAGAAGTACCCTTGGGGGGTGGGGGGGCAAAGTGGGGAGATGGACATTGGAGATGCATAAAATGATTAAGTGGTCACAGACATGTGCAAAATTTAGAAAGTACCATTTGGAGGGGGGGGGGCAAAGTGAGGAGATGGACACCGGAGATGCATAATATGATTAAGCAGTCACAGACCTTTCCAACAATGTATGACATGAGGGGTGTCAACAAAATTTAGAAAAGTGCCCCCCTTAGGGGGGGGGGGCGGGATGGACCCCGGAGATGCATAACATGAATAAGTGGTCAAAGACTTTTCCACCGATATATCACATGAGGGGTGTGTGCAAAATTTAGAAAAGTGTCCCACTTGGGGGGGGGGGGGATGGACACCGGAGATGCATAACATGAAAAAGAAGTCACAGCCGTTTCAACTTGCAACCTTTTTCTCGAAGGCATTTGACAATATTAAATTTTTTTTTACCCAAGACAATTTAACGATATTCTTATTTTTTTTTGCGTAATTCGTCAAACGTTCATGGAAAACATCATGAAATTCGCTAATCAATAGTTGATAAATTATAAAATTCAACAATCGATAGCAGTAAAATTGGTCAATCGATAACGGAAAAATCACGAAATTCATCAAATGGTCTCCCGTAAAAAAAATTGGCCTGCACACTGATGTGATGATCAAAAGGGTTTTGAAGTATAGGACAAAATTAGCACTCGCCAAACAGCGAGTAATACTGAAAATTTGGCAATGGACTTTATTGCCACCACTGGTCAAACATAATAGTCACACTCACCAATTGCGATGATTGAATGTAAAAAGATTTTTTTTCTCTGCTGTCGCGCGACAAATTTTGAAACCATTTGGCAAATTTCATCCCCGAAATTGGCAGATTGTGAATTTTTTTCTCGAAGAAATTCGAAAATTTTTTCTCCCGAAACCAGTTGATGAATTTTGCGATTTTTCCACTGTGTAGATTAATGAATTTTGCACTTCTTCCGCTATCGATTGACGAATTTCGAATTTTATCGACTATCGGTTAACGAATTTCACGATTTTTTCCATGAACGAACAAATTGCGCACTTTCTGCTAATTGACACATTTCGCCCTTTACAATTCAGTCAATGAGTTGAACGTTGTTTCTTTCGAGAAATGTCAGGAATGAAACAATGATTCTTTAGGTTGAATTTACTTCGTTCGATGCCCCATGGAAGAATGTGTGCGATGCAGCAACGGGCGTCACAGACTTTTTAGGGCACCTGCAGACTAAAAACATCTAACCAATCTTCGCGGGGGGAAAATAACAGATTTTGTCAAATGATTGAGGAAAAAACACTACTTTATCAAAGGATAATGGGAAAACATGACTTTTGTTAAAAGACCACAGAAAAAACGTAATTATGCAAAAGGATCGCGAAAGATAAGCAAATTTTGTCAAAGAATCGCAAAAAAGGAAATTTCACCAAAAGATCACGCTTTTTTACTAAATTTCGTCTAAAAATTGCGGAATAAAATGTATTTTATCAAAGAATTGCTGGAAAATGCGAATTTCGTTAAGGATCGTGAGAAAAATGCGAAATTCTTCAAAGGATCGCTGAAAAAACACTAATTTCGTCAAAGAATTGCTGAAAAAAACATGAATCTCGCCCAATAACAGAAAAATCACGGTTCATAATCATTATATCTAGTAGTATATGTAAATACAGTTTGTGATATAAGACAAAATTAACATTCACCAATCGGCGAGTAATACTGGAAATTGGTGATTGATGTTATTGCCACCACTGGCTAAACTTAGTCACACTCGCCAATTGCGATGATTGAATGTAAAATGAAATTTTTTTTCCCGCTGTCACTCAAAGAATTTTGAAACCATTTGGTGAAGTTTTTTCCGAAACCATTTTGTGAATTTCCCGATTTTTTCTTCAAAATCATTTGACAAAGAGACTTTTTTCTCGATGGCATTTGACAATATTCAAAATTTTTTTACCCAAGACAATTTGACGATATTCTTAATTTTTTTTGTGCAATTCGACAAATGTTCATGGAAAAAATCATGAAATTCGTTAATCAATAGTCGATAAATTGTGAAATTCAGCAATCGTTAGCGGTAAAATCGTAAAATTTGTCAATCGATAACGGAAAAATAATGAAATTCATCAAACGGTTTCCGGTAAAAAAATTGTCTTGCACGCTGATGTGATGATCAAAAGGGTTTTGAAGGCATTTATTTTATTTGTTGTATTGTGTATAAATACCTAGGTGGAAACAGTTTGCTTATTTTGTCAAATGTTTCAACAATATTCGACCCAATACGCATGCATAAAAAAATTCTTCCGGTAGGACCGGCCAATGAGGTGAAGGTCTATTACGGTCTCTAGAAACGTGTTTGGGATCATCTCCTGTTGTTTTTTTCTTGCACTTTGCGTTAAACCTAGGAAGGTATTTATATAGAACTCACTGTGGAGTGTTTAGAAGGTATTTATTTATTTCATTTATTATAATTTGTATGAATACTTAGGTGTCCATTTCGGATTTACTGTTTAAAAATGAATTTAGGCTCTTTTAACGTTCGCGAAATCAATCCCGATGGAAATTGTCTTTTTAGATCTCTATCATTTTGTTTATATAGTACAGAAAATGATTATTCAAATGTATGTAAAAATATCGTAGAACACGTAATACAAAATTGGACCACTTATAGTCCGTTTATTATCGGGGATGAATCTTATGGTGTTCCGATTGCTAATGAAGACAATTATGTAAATATATGGTTCTTCATAGAGGTATATGGTTCTTCACACTTCAATAGAAGCATTGTTTAAATTAATATAATTCTACAAATATGATGCAGTTTTAAAATATCGAGTAATGATTAATACTGTCAAAGAATATACTCATATACGTAATTAAGCTTTGGTACTTCTCTATTATCTCATCGACCACTTTTCATAAAAAAAAACTATCGCCAAATAAATGGGAGAACGTTGTCATTGGAATATCAAAATAAATAAATAAAATATAAGAATTTAAGGATACAATTGTTATTTTAATTAATGAAATAACTAATAAATCAAATAAACATAATGAAAAATACACGCAAATGTTGAATTAAAAACCACTTGATGACATAAAAAACACGTATAATGTTTTCGACATCAAGTAAATGGGACTGCAATTTTGGCATTTAATCATACAGTTTGGCGATAGTATTTTGTTATGAAAAGTGGTCGATGGGATAATAGAGAAGTACTCAAGTTTTTTATACCAAGTTTGAAAATTTATCTTTTTTTGACATTTAAAAAAAATAACATAAAAAAACATTACAAATTTGCCCATTTAAAACATTCAAGATTTGTATATATACAAACAATACAATGTAAATATTAATATTGTTACATGATACATTATATACTTTGTTTGCATATATACTTCTTTGTATACATATATTGTTTGTATACATACAAACAAATATAATGTAAACATTATTCAAATATTAAGAGTTTGCAAATCAAAACATTCTAAAGATTTGTATACATACAAACAATATAATGCATACATACTCTTTACAAATAAAATAGCCCACTTATATAATGACAAAACTTTTAAATCGAATAGAGATAATATATTTCTGTTTTGTTATGAAAAGTGGTCAATGGGATAATAGAGAAAAGTACCTAAGTTATTTATACCAAGTTTGAAAATTTATCTTTTTTTGACATTTAAAAAAAATAACAGAAAAAACATTACAAATTTGCCCATTTAAAACATTCAAGATTTGTATACATACAAACAGTACAATGTAAATATTAATATTGTTACATGATACATTATACATTGTTTGTATATATACTTCTTTGTATACATATATTGTTTGTATACATACAAACAAATATAATGTAAACATTATTCAAATATTAAGAGTTTGCAAATCAAAACATTCTAAAGATTTGTATACATACAAACAATATAATGCATACATACTCTTTACAAATAAAATAGCCCACTTATGTAATGACAAAACTTTTAAATCGAATAGAGATAATATATTTCTGTTTATTTTATAACTTATATTCTGATGCTCAGATTCTGCTTTTTTCGAACACATAATAATAAAAATATTACTACCGTGCGTACTGTCTTTTGACATTATATTTACATAATCGAATTCATTATCAATCGGAACACCATAAGATTCATTCCCGATAATAAACAGACCATAAGTGGTCCAATTTTGTATTACGTGTTCTACACGTTTGAATAATTATTTTCTGTACTATATAAACAAAATGATAGAGATCTAAAAAAAAAATTTCCATCGGGATTTCGCCAACTTATGAGCCTAAATTCATTTTTAAACAGTAAATCCGAAATGGACATCTAAGTATTCATACAAATTACAATAAATAAAATAAATAAATAAAATAAATACCTTCTAAACACTCCACAGTGAGTTCTAGATAAATATCTTCCTAGGTTTAACGCAACGTGACAACAGAAAAAAACAACAGATGATACGATCCCAAACACGTTTGTAGAGACAGTCATAGACCCTCACCTCATTGGCCGGTGATTTTTTGACGCATGCGTATTCGATCGAATTTCGATGGAATATTTGATTTGACAGAATTACCAAACAGCTTTAAATATATGGATAATAAAAAATAAAGTTCAGTTAGTATTGCAAAATGTTTTCGCATGTCATATCAACAATCCTCATGATAACTTACTTAAAAAGAATATATGAACATAAAACTTATGTTAAAATGACATTTAAAGTACACTTCATAGAAAGAATTAATGATATATAAATTCATTGACAGAAACTATTAAAAAAGTTCAATTAAGTTTGAAAAATAAGAAAAAAATAGAAAAAATAATTATTTAGTCATTAAAAAATAATGAAGATATTTAACTATCTCAATAATATTATTTAATTCTATAAAATAGTGTTTAGCGGACATTTCAGTACAAGGTTTATGTTCATATATCCATTCTAAGTTAAGTTATCGTGCGGATTGTGACATATCATGTGAAAAATTTTGCAATGTTAACTGCATTAAAAAAAAATTATTATATTATATTTTAATTGTTTATTTTCACATTTTATAAAGCCTGAAATACGGCTTAAAATATTACATCGAAACATCTCTTTTCACTGGCGGTAGAAAGATTTCAAAAGGTATGAGACTCCTAATTTGGAATGATGTATTGGCGTTGAGCATTTTAAGAAATATGTACACCACTTTAGAATAAATAAATGTAAAAAAGACCTTTTGACTATGAAAAAAGCATAAGATGTTTTAACATTATTTTAAATTAATTATAAATAGCAGGGCAGAATTTGTTTTCCTTTGAAAATATATAAAACAACAGTCAAGGTATTAAATACATTGCAAATACCTTGTTTGTGGCTTGTTCATGTGGTTTGCGGGAGGATTTAGAATGGTAGCGATGATAACAAACAAGATCAATGATTGTCCTTAGATTAAAAATTTATTCTATTCAGATATCCTCACAAAAAATACTTTTAAATTACAGGTTTAAATTTGTGAGTTCTTGTCAAATTTTGATTAACAGAGACGAAACATTCTTTCTTGGATCAAAGTTCTTATTCGGAATAAGGGAGTCCGAAATGTATAAATTAGAGACAGGGTGCCTCTCCGGTTTTGCTCGCACTGATGGCGATCTGCAAAATATCCAACTTAGAGACTTGTAACTTTGACCACACTGCTAGCGGTCTGCAAAACTCAACACTCAGGATGTGCCGCCTTTCTCATGATCTCTCTCATCTGCTCAAAGGATTTCTACCTTCTCGTTGTAAGGCCGAAGAAAATCGACCTTCTTCGTTGCTCTTCCAATCTCGCGTTTTTAACAAACCTTTCTCTTCGGCAGTCCTCAGCCGGGGGGGGGGGGGGAGGGGGGGAATTGGGCGTTTACTGTTTATCTCAGAGTTCCAATCAAGCTCGTTCGCCTTTTCTGATTGGAAGCTATGAGTTTTCTTATGACGCCGTCGTTGCCAATTTCTGTCTACGCTAGGCCAGGGCAAGCTTCCACTTTACCTGTTTTGAAAGAAGAAACTAATTATTCACCACCCCGCCGTAACGAGTTTCGCTTTTCACAATTTCTTTGACTATACGCGACACCGCGTCTACCGTATTTACTATGAAGAAAGATGTATTTCCTGAACGTGAGAAAATAATGTTGAAGATGGAAAGTCCCATATAGTATTCACATATAATTTAATGTGGACTTTACAACATTTTATGTACATCTCAATAAATTTTATAAATATGGACTACTGATTATGTGTCTAAGGCCGCATATAAAAGATCGCTGGGCGACACGTGGTCTGCGGGCCACAGTTTGAGTGTGGCTGCTCTAACTACATAAATACTTAGCTGACAGCGATGACAAATGTTTGCATTTTTGAACACAACTTTCATTTAATTGCAGACTTTTTGGAAAAACTTGAGACTTGTTTGTTAGTCCTGACATAGATAAACATATTAGTTTTTTCTTTTCTTTTCTTTTCTTTTTTTTCTTGTTGTTGTTATAAAATTAACTGGGTTTTTTTAATAGTATTTTTGATTTAAATATAAACATTGATATAAGTGTAACAGTGAAAATAGTTATTTAACCCTTAATTGCATAGTGATGTAAATTTCCATCACTGTTTATTTAACGTTTAATAAATAAATCAAATTCTTCGCCATCGTACCGGAAATTTCGAAAGAAGACTTTTTATTTTATATAATCACGAAAAGTCTGTAATTAAATAAACTAAATATTCCTGTTAGTATTTACTGGTGTGAATTCAAACTTTCTAAATAAAATAAAATTCCGGCAATTTTAACCCAACAGTGAACGTGTTAAAATCGCACCTAATTCGTCTAAACATTTATCTTAAAAATCATACCTGACTGCAATTCGTGTTGTTCCAAAAAATGACATTTTGTTTTCTTTACGGAAGATATAATGATTTTGTAATAATTAATTTCTGACATAAAAATCAATAATTTGCCTGCCAAATTGAAAACGTCTCCAACGAGCATCATCGCTTGAGTTATATCGCTTTACGAATAAATTTGTGATATATTACATTAAACTGCGGATAAGTACTGTAACTACTAAGCATTTTAAAACCATTTAGTAATACATTACAAAATACGTATAAACATTCTTATTATCACGATACTTCCCGGCTTATAATAGGATATTTAATGTCATCATGTGTACGCTAATGGATAGGAAAGTCCTATGAGTTTAATATGCTCTATAATATCAATTTTAATGCGTCTGAAACATAATCCCATTTCCTTATAACTTACCATCAGTTCGTTTGATCAAATTAATTGGAAATGCAGTATGTAAGTATTATGAAACTATAGATTATTGTTTCACATTTTAGTCATTTGTGTCCTATTAAAAAAATAGAAGGAAAATGAATTAGTAAGCCCATTGACTACATGTTAAAATGTTTATTTATTATTAAAAGTTTATAAATAATTTTAAATGGTACTTAATAAAACAGAATTATCTTAAGTTTGGATACAAACTTTTTTTTTATAAACAACTGTTTTATAGATTTAAAACTTTTATTATTCTTTAAAACAATCTCTGAAATTTCATGTGGACATTTAATTCTGAAGATACTTAGTGTAGAAGGGTTTAATTGAAAACATTTTACGGTCTTTGATCAATAAAATATAAAAAGAGATATAATATTGCTATTTTTTTTATATAAATGCTTACAAAAGAACAATTCTTAGATCTGTAGTTGAACTCGTTGTGAAAATCCTTTTACAGTATTCTGTATGAAAAGTGTTAATAAAATAATTTTCATCATGAACATAAATTTAAATTTTATTATTCAATTTCTTTCTTGCACTATTTCCTCTCTTTAGTTTCATTGAAGTGTTTTCTATTTCAATACTGAAAATTAAAAGAAAAATCATTTTTTAAACTTTTATTGAAATGGAAAAAGAAAAGAAGATTTAAGTTGTAAGTCTAACTTACAACAAGAGATCAATAAACATCTTTTCTTGCGTAACCCACGTCAGGAAATCATTAAATGTATTGCTAAAGAAGAATTTCTTTTTCCAGTCAAATAGAAGAATAGGATTTTAGACCAGAAATTCTTTTACTTAAAAAATAATATTTTTTGTCTAACTATTTTTGTGAAAATTGCTACACTTAAAGTAACTGTTAATAAATTATTAAATTTGAACAAATATTTTGGCTGAGCTTACATTCTAAAATAAATAGTAAAAAACAGAGAACTCTGACAGCGTATTTGGTTGAAGTTCCGCTTAATTCAATAGAAATTCTGTAAAATTAAACAACTTAGGTGACAGAGTTTTCTGTCAAGTTATATTACATTTGAGAAATGTTCGTGATTTGAGTCATAATAGACTGATTAATTTCAACAAGAAAAGAAAGAGAAAACTATTGTCAGAAAACTTGTCGGAAGATTTTACGGCATTTTCACGGAACCTCAGTTTAGATTGAAGAATTTTGATAGTTTACTTTGAAGAGTTTTCTCCATGATTTGCGAGAAAAAATGATGAAATAAAAACGCATATTGTTTGATCATAATTAATAGAAAAACACAAATCTGTACCAGGGTTTATTTTCTTAAATGCGATAAATAATATATATTATATCTCTTGTCAACATCTCTTTTTCTATGCATTTACAAAATGCACAATATTGAATGTGGTATCATTCGAAACGCTTTTGAACTGGTTTCTGTCATAGTACACTCACATTTCATTAAAACGTAGTTTTTTTAAATTAAAAATTGCAGTTATTTAAAAAATAAATCAGATTTGTTTTCATAAATGAAATGAAAGTTTTTTTCTCAAATCAATGTTGCTACAAATATGAAATACCGCATTATATCATGCTCCGCAACGATAAAAAAAATAAATACAAAAAAGTTAAAGTGTGATTTTTTCACTCGGAGTTATTTTATATTTATAATTAAAAATCAAAATTCAAATTGATATATTTAGAAGAAAAAGGCACTATCAATCGATCGGACCAGTGATATTTCACGTGTAGCATAAAAGGTATGCTCTGTTATATTAAATTAAATTATATTTTATATGTATTCAAATTATTTCTCTTTGTCCCATGTTTTCCCCGAAGCGGATAACTTCATCCTCTAATGCAGTTAAAATACGACTATTATTTTTTTTTCTCTCTCATGTTTCTTGCTACCTTAGATGAGTTTTCACTGCAATTTTGATCAAATAAATGAGATGATATTCTAGCTAGACTATGCATGTGTTTGCATATGTGTTTGCATATGTTTTTATCTTTAATTTTTCTTTAGAAGTTTAAACCTGCATTTAAAAAATAATAGATATTGCTAAAAAAATGTTAAATTGCATTGAGAAATCTTCGCACGGGTCCACTGGTCGGTACCTGATTATACTAATTCATTTTAGATCGTTAAATGAGTTCCTATATTGACCAGCCTGTAAAATATTTATATGTTTTTACAGGTTAATCAATATAGGAACAGATAGTTCGTTAACATAGATCATTTTATTGTGCGAACATACACGGATCCCAAATGGTCGGCCAACTGAATACCAATATTTTTTAACGAAAATTTCATGGTAGCTTTCTACAACATTTCTGCATAAATGTACCTCGAAGGTGGTTTCTGCGAAATTTGCAAGAAAAATCTAAAAATAAAAATTTTCTAAGGAAATACTGGTATTCAAATAGCGGACCCTTTGGACGCCTTGAGCATATTGAAAATGACGACGTATAGAAACTATTCTTAACTTTCAGAGCTATGTTGTTTGTTACAAAGCCAACTTCAAAATATTTTTTCACATTCTTTTGTATGTGTAGGCATGTGTAAAATCTTTCATAATTATTACTTTTACAAAACATATTTAAAATTAATGTGACTTCATACAACTTTTAATTAGCGCTTTCTTTATACCTTTCAAGAGCAAAAACAAGTTATTTATTTTCACTAATCCTTAAAAATGATAAAACGATCAAACTGAATTTTAATTATTATTAAAAATTAACATTGAATATGGTGAACTTTTTTTATGAATGGAATGTTATCAAGTACATTACTTTTATATTATACATTAACGGCAATCGTTTCCCTTTCGTGCAGATTTTGAAACATACATGCATTGTTGATGAATTGAACGCTTCAAAACTTTTCATGTTATTAGAAATTATCTTGATACATTTTAACATTTGAATATATAATTCGCTGAGCAGAAATTTAACCGAGAGCAACGGAAACATCATTAAAATTACCAGAGCACCAACGCATCGAGAAATATGTGATTCACGCAACTATATATGGTTTATGAAATGCATTTTAGAACCGAAAATTAAATTTGTTGAGATCCATATACCATATTTACACATGTATAACACAAATTCTGGTTTTAATGGAGGAAAATGAAAACAAGTTATATTTCGCATATAAAAGACAGCTCAATAGTTTGACGGCAGTAAATTGTGGAATTCGAAATTAAATTTTATGTTTAAAAGTTTAAATGCCACAGCAATGTCATATAGGATGGACGGAAGTAGCGATAATATTACTGAATACCATATTTACACATGTATAACACACATTATGATTTTAAAGGAGGAAAATGAAAACAAGTTATATTTCGCATATAAAAGGAATCTCAATAATTTAACGGCAGTAAATTGGGGAATTCGAAAATAAATTTTATGTTTAAAAGTTTAAATGCCACAGCAATGTCATTTACGATGGACGGAAGTAGCGATAATATTACTGAATACCATATTTACACATGTATAACACACATTATGATTTTAAAGGGGGAAAATGAAAACAAGTTATATTTCGCATATAAAAGGAATCTCAATAATTTAACGGCAGTAAATTGGGGAATTCGAAAATAAATTTTATGTTTAAAAGTTTAAATGCCACAGCAATGTCATTTACGATGGACGGAAGTAGCGATAATATTACTGAATACCATATTTACACATGTATAACACACATTATGATTTTAAAGGGGGAAAATGAAAACAAGTTATATTTCGCATATAAAAGGAATCTCAATAATTTAACGGCAGTAAATTGGGGAATTCGAAAATAAATTTTATGTTTAAAAGTTTAAATGCCACAGCAATGTCATTTACGATGGACGGAAGTAGCGATAATATTACTGAATACCATATTTACACATGTATAACACACATTATGATTTTAAAGGGGGAAAATGAAAACAAGTTATATTTCGCATATAAAAGGAATCTCAATAATTTAACGGCAGTAAATTGGGGAATTCGAAAATAAATTTTATGTTTAAAAGTTTAAATGCCACAGCAATGTCATATACGATGGACGGGTGTAGCGATAATATTACTGATGACATAGATTGTGTCCGTGATTATTCAAACGTGATTAGTACCAACATATTGTTAAAAAAGACAAAGGTTTCTTAATCTAGGGAATACAGGGCGTCCATAATTAAACAACCCTACATTAAAGTTGTCGAAACTATTGGTCAGAAAGTTGTGAAATTTTATGGAGAACATAATGAAGGGATGGGAATTTGTTTGAGCAAAACATAATTAGTTTAAAATTTTTCTACCAGAGGCCGTTTTTATAGATAATTTTATAGATAATTTAGCATAACATTTAGCGTAGATTTACGATAGTTTGAAAATTTTATTACAACATATCATGTTCCACATGACGGTCATCATTTTCAGCTACCATCTGGAATCGTAAGATAGCATGTTCCACAGTCGTCCGGCGTGTGTTTTGGGAAATGCTAAGAACATGTCGTAAAAAAGAACATATTTTGCTGTAATAAAATTTGTAAACTATCGCAAATATATACTAAGTGTGTAATTCCTTAAAAAACACCCTCTGGTGGCGAAATTTTGAACTATTTTTTTTTCGCTTAAACAAATTTACATCCCTTGATTATGTTTTCGACAAAATTTCACAACTTTCTGACCGCAATAGTTTCCTCTGTAGACAACTTTAAAGTAGGGTCGTTTAATTAGGGACACCCTGTATATAATATAACTACACACGAAAATATACAGTATCTTCTTCCGATTCTCGCACGATCCCGAAAAGCGTTCTTTATCTTTATAAACCTCAGAAACTAATATGTTTTCGAGGTTTGAAGAATCATTTTTAAAAACAAGGTTTCTTTTGATTTCGCTGTTTTCATAAACATTTCCGAGTACTTTTATAGTGTATTAATCAATGTTCTCATCCCGGAATATAGGATTTTTAGATGCTATCTATTCTCAAGTTAATATTTTAGTGTTCAACAAACATTTTTTACAGACAAAACATGATAAATTAACAACAATAACATTGAAATTAACATTATTTTGTTATTATTGCATATATAAATTCAATTACGCAGCTGAAAATGTATAATTGATAATTGATAGCATCCTCAAAACCGATAGTCCGGTTTGAGAAAACTGATTATTAAACTATAAACACTACTTGGAAATACTTCGGAAAATCAGGGGTAGCAAAACAAACTTAGTTTATATATATAAAAAATACTGCAATTCATGATTTAAAAAAAAAAAAAATCTTTTACAATCTATATATATATATTTGTCTTACGTGGCGCGAAAATAGGGCTGAATTTGTAATGTATGGTTTGGCAACAACTGTAGCTTTCAGAGCTCAGACCAATGAACAGACTAGATTGTGTTAGATCAGCTCCGCCTCCGTCCAATATGGCGGTCAGTGTGAAAGCAGTGAAACCAGAGAATGAAACTCAAACTAGCAATTATTAAAAATAAAATAACATGTACGTAATCCAAAGCGTCTGAGATGATTCCTCATTTTAATTATGAGCAATATCGTTAATTTCAAATGAATTCTCAACTCTTATTTAGAATTCATTTACGAATTTCAATCACTCAAAAGACGGAGAAAAAAAATCAACTGTCTAGATATCACCTGCCGCCATCTGTTGGTGTATTGATGAAGTAAAAAATAATTCATTTTGTAAAAATCTATAATCAGTTAGAACAATAAAATGTCGAACGAAATTTAAACAATGACAAACAAACTATCTTCCTATCGCGTAGTTTTTTTTTCTAATGAATTTAAGTCGTGCTGTACAAAAAATCCTTTTTTCATAGTATTTAAATGATTTATATGCCCATTGGTAGCGCCAAATAAATGCATTTTCAGTTGTGTTTTCGACGGAGAATTACTTTTTTACATTAAAATAAATTGTCAATTTCATATGTTCAAATGTTTTATGGTAGAACTTATTCCGGCTAGAATTGCTGAAAAAAAGGGGTGAGCGAGCGAAGCGAGCTGTGACCGCGTAACGGTCTCAATGTGAATTGCTTCGCAATTCACGGGGGGTTGGCGAGCGTCAGCGAGTAGGAGGCTTAGACCTCCTAGTACTTTAAAATTTGTCGTGGCGCCGAACGCTATAATGGAAAATTCGCCTTTTTATTTTTACGTTCTGCAGAAAACACGAGCTAGTAAGTTCATTTTTTTAAAATCATAATTTTTGCTTCTGTTTTCTTTTTAAGATATAGCAACAGAAAAGATTAAAAAAAAAAAAAACAGTTTGTAAACTATATTTTTAGGATTTCTGAATCAATTTCTCAGCGTATAATCATAATTTAATTAATATGAAACTAACAATTGACTAAAGCGTATTAAAAAATATATATTACACTCTTTATTTTGTATTATATTTTCCACTTTATAGTGTGTCAAATATTTCGCTGTTACAGCTTCGCAGCCACTTTAAATCTTTTGGCAAGCATGGTTTGATGCACAAATAAATCAATTGTTGTTGTTACTCGTATACAATTGGAATCATAAAGAATATTCGGCAATAGGATGGCTTAAAATTATGTTTCTAATTTATAATTAAGTTCTAAAAGTATTAAAATGTTGTATTGTCATTGGAAACAGACCTTTCTTTGTACACAATTATTATATATATATATATATATATATATATATTATATATTTTTTTAACTATTGGGAAAATGGTTGTTGCTTTCGGTCGAGAATGCACCAAATGATGCACGCACTTAACAGTTTTTAACGAAATTCTGTAACTTTAGAAGAATTTTTTAAGCGTTTTTAACGAAATTCTGTAACTTTAGAAGAATTTTTTAAGCGTTTTTAACAAAATTCTGTAACTTTAGAAGAATTTTTTAAGCGTTTTTAACGAAATTCTGTAACTTTAGAAGAATTTTTTAAGCGTTTTTAACGAAATTCTATAACTTTAGAAGAATTTTTTTTTAAATAGGCATAAAATCATTACAAAGTTGTTAAAGTTACAAAAAAGACAGATGCAAATTATCAGATATGAAAAAAAAAGCCGAATTCAAAAATGGACGTCGGATGAGAAATCGTCTTATAGAGCAAAAAAACGTGGTCTTCAACTTTAATATCCTGAAAATACCTTTAGCTCAGACATAAATCTAAACAAGAGTTAAAGCAATACTTAAAATTTGCTTAGGCAGGGGATGGTGTACAAACAGAGATAGTACCAAACTTTAAAATTTTCAATGCTAACACCTAAAGCTGGCATCATATTTGGATATTTCGGTTTATTCTACCTTCAGGTACCAAACGTGAACTCAGTAGATAGGGAATGGGACTTCTGCATCAGAAACAGAGATCTGCCGAGATCAGGCTGCCGAGATCATCCAATAGAAGGTGGGTGGAGTAACTAGCATGGGAAAGCTACGTTATAGTAGGATGAGGCGAATAGGTCTCACCAGGCTATAACAGGGGAGTATTTTAGGAGGTGCTAACACTGCCTCGTTATCCCTCTGCATTTTCCCACTAGTCGTTGTAATTTGCTAATTTTTTTTAATGATTCTAACCTATTAAAGAGAGAGTAAAAAATCGTTTACAAAATTCTATCTTTGCATACAAAAACCAAGTTGAGTTAAGTAAAAGAGTACAATAAGCGTGGTGTTTTAATTCTTGTACATCTGTTAAAACAATTACGTAATATGTGAATATTGCTATTGTTTGACAGCTTCTCAAATTTGTAAGTTAGTCTAATTTTGAATAGTCAATAATAATAATAGTTAATAAGTTCATTGTCTTCTTAATTTGTGATTAGAAACATTTGTTAGTACTTTCACTTTACTTCTCAAAACATTGTTCGATTTTTTTGTACATTACTGTATATTTGTTCTTATCTATAAGTTGATATATTCAATTTTAGGATAATTACTACCCAAGCACAACATCTGAGATAAGTTCAAAAATCTGAACGTATTTCATTTTGAATTATGATTTTTCCATTCGATCTGTAAAATTATTCAAACATCCGCCTTATTAAAATGGTTTCTCGTCCCTCTTATTTTTTTTACATGGTTTCAAATGTATTTGATTATTTTTTTTTTACATTTTTATAGAAATATTTAATATGGATTCTCGTATCAGAAATTTAATTTTTCTCTTGATAAGGAATTTTTTCGCTTGAAAATTTGAATAGATAATTTATATTTTGGATTCCTGAACTTCACTCTTTATTTTAATTTCATTTTATCCTTAACCCGTCAGCACACGCGTTGGGATAAAATTTACCCCAGCTTACAAATATTACTTAAAAATGTGTGAAAATAGTTCGTGATCATTCTGAGCTTTATAGTACCTTTCTAGCTGAATGATATCAAGATGTGGTCAAAACGAATTTACCTCCGGTTGTGTAATACACAACCGGAGGTAAATTCGTGTATTTTCCATTATTTTGTTATAAAAATGTCACGTGGGAGGAAATTTACCCCATGCGTGTTATAACGTAACCCATAATGATAGGAAAATGTGAATGCAAATGTTTATGTAAAAAATATAGTGTGCAAATAATAATATAATTTTTCTTTCAAACGTTAACAACTCTTGCACATACAGTTTCTATATATCAGTTTTTTATCAGTCTTTTTTATATTTTCATGGCTGAATTTGGATTGTAAAAAGCTTTGTATGTAATGATATGAAAAAAAAAAATTCTTAGTGCTTGATTTTATGGTTTTCATTTATTTATTTATTTTTTTGCTTTAAATATAAAAGAACTTTTTATTTTAATTTAAATTATGTCCTTTATTGATTTACAGTTTATTTCAAAATATAAATTTTTGCTTACAATCTAACCGGGGGAAATTGGCACAAGAAATCCCATTGGGGTAAAATTGCGCGTGTAGTAACGTAATGGAAAGGGGCGCGTGTGCTGTCGGGTTAATCAATGCTTTGTAACATGTTCCATTTTGAGCCGAGTTCTCTGATTTAGAATAATTTCAAGTGAAATATTATCCATTTTACCGTACCTTCTATGGGTTCCAAGCACATGAAATCATTAATTGAGGGGGGTCTGGGCAAAAGAGTGCCAAGCCACATTTTTGAACTTCTGGGATATTTCAATTTGAAAATTGGACCAAATACTCAAATCAAGATATAAAACCTAAAGTTTTTTCGTCAATGTCTTAGTAACATTTGAAATATTCTGAGTAACAGCATCATGGCATTATTTGAATGATTTACGTTTTTTTGTAAATTAGCTATCTTCATTGGCGGCATAAACATCTGGGGCAAAAAACGAAACCTGTCACATATGATGCCACCAAATGACATTAGAAACAATTTATATGTTGGATATTATAATTTACAATATTAAGCAACAGATGACAGTGTTAGATTTGCTTCATCAAAAATGTGGCTTGGCACTTTATTGCCCCGACCCCCTCAATTTAATGTTCTTGAAAGTAATTCAATGATGTTTGACACGGACACGGAGGAATTTGATTGCACAATTTAGAACAGACAAAGAATAAATAAAAAGCATTAGGTAGATGCTCCGTGTTCAGAGTTCTTGGTCGTCGTTTTTTTGAGAAAAGCACTCGCTATGAAAATTTTATGACTATTGTTAATGAACAATTGATGCATATGTCGAGCCATAAAGAATGTAAGCAGCCAAAGCCCGAATTCCTATTTAGCACGTGCAGTCGGAAGTTTACTCTAAATTTTCTTTAGAAAATCTTGCAAATTATACGAAAAAACAACGGCATTTTTGTTTAATTAATGAAATTTTTCATGCAAGTAATTTATGATTCATTCAAAATGTTTACCAAATATTTTTTCCGAATTTTAACGCCATCAGAATAAAAATAAAGCATCATTTTCATTGCAAATCTATGGAAATTTAAAATTCCAATTCTTTCTTACATTTTCATAAATTTATTTTAAAGCAATTTTAATTGATATTCTTACATTTTTGAAAAATTTTGAAGAATTTATTTTTATTTTATGCAATGTGCTAAGTGAATATTAAAATTATCAAAATTCAAAATAGTTCAACGAACTTTTTTGAAGTTGTATTATTATTTTTTTTTAACAAAATAGCTAGAAAATTAATCCACTTTTTTAATTGTATTATTCATGATTAGGTTGTGTTATTCTTTTTCTTTAAATTTGTCCTTCTGATTTCTTTCTATGACTTTAATTAAAGTACATATTTAATGAAATATCTTTTATGAAGAGAAGAATTCCAGAGATGCGGTGAAGATATGATTTTAATTAAAATTTACTTTTATTTCATATTATCATTTATGTTAGGAGATATCTAGTTTAAAATAATGTGTTAATCAAATAAAAAGTAAAATAAAGTGAGAAAGACGTTTGTATATTACTTTGAAAGCGTACGTTTATATGTTCTTAAAATTGTTAAAGTAATTTTTATCATAGTAAAAATAGTACAGAATTATAAATAAATTTCAAAGGAATAATAAATCATGTTAAAAAATTGAAATTGATACTGTTTGCAAATAAGGATTCGGAATGATTCTTATTTCCGCTGAGTAAAATAACGATAAGTTTTCGATATGATTTTTTTTCATTCGTCCTCCGAAATTAAATAAATTATCATCTGTTATTTTATAGACTTCACTTGTATTGTGCTTTTTAAAAAAATTATTTTAATATCATAAAAATTACCCATTTCTCGATTTTATTTAAATTTCTATATAAATTTTGTTACATTTTTATCATGAGTAATTTCATTTCTTTATTAAAAGATATTAATTGTTAGTTTTAAATGTAAAAATATGCGTACATATCTAAAGTTGTACATTTAGAAGACTATTTTCAATGAGTTAAATAATTAGAAAGAATCTCTTTAAAATATAAAAAAATGCATTTTTGTTCTACGGTGTGGTATTGTTTCAGAATATTAACGCATGTATCTAAAAATACTCTGTATTTGATCATCTTGTATAGGGCCTATTCGGTGTAGAGATATAAAAAAATATCTAATCTGTTATCATTTAAAGATCTAGGTCTTACAATTGAAAACAAGATGAGATATAAATGTGGATTTTGAAACAACAACATTCACAGGCCACTATTCACAGTACTGCTAGGTGGACTTATAAAACACGCCTTAGTTGTACAGTATGCACATTTTCTGAAATAAACAAAAGGTTCGTTTTATGTTCCGAGAAGCAAGTACACTTTATATCATGTTATTTCATTTTAGTCCCTCTTTATTCATACTCTCTATAAACGACATTTTTAAAACTGAGCAAAAAATACTCAAATTTGAATATGTCGCATAGTCAAAATGGCTATGAATCAAAATTACTTAAGTTTGAAACATGTGTCTACTCATTGTTGAAAACATGCACACACATAAAACATCATGTGCTCATATTTAAATATGTCATTGTTTCAAAAATGAGTATGAACTGACTTCTATGTACTCATTTTTGAGTATGTCCGTGTTTCAAAAATGCGTTTGAACTTATTCTAATCATTTTTGAGTATGTCCATGTTTTAAAACTGAGAATGAACTGACCTCTATGTGCTCATTTTTTAGTATGTCCATGTTTCAATAATCTGAGTAATTCTTGTATTTCAGAACTGAAGGCATTGTGTCGTCCTATTTGAAACAAAAAGTTTCACAACAACATGAATACATCGATGTACTCAGATTTGAAAGTATCATTATCATTATTTGAAAGTATCTCAGTGTAACATTGTGTTTTTCAGACATAACCATAACAGGGACATATTATTGTACAGATATAGATCTTGTGGTGGCAAATTTTGTTTTCTTGCTTGTTTAAAGTAGCTGTTTTCTGAAAAATAAAGCTATTCCACAGCTGTTCTTTACTGTTTTCAGTTTTACTAAGTTTCAGTTCTAAGTTTAAATTGTGAATGATTACTGTGTGTTACCCTATTTAAAAATAACTTCTATGCTTTTACACTAACGTATATACAATATAAAATATGATTTCTATAAAAAGACGTAGGAAAAGGTATTTAAAAAACATAGATAAAATGAGAACAAATACTTAACAGATTACCTGCCCATTCTCATTTGTTAAAGAAACTTTTTAATTAAAAGTATTTTCATTACATTTATCTGTACTTTTCAGCAACAAATTCTTGAAGAAATTTAATATCAAACATACAACACAAACCTTGTAATTTCAGAGATGAAAAATGGAGTTCTAATAAAACCTCAAATGAAAGATGTATATTCGTTTTAAATTTTCTATACGTTCCTATTTTGTTAGTTCAATAACCGATGTTTAAATGAAATTTTGTCTTCTATTAAAAATGTATTTTGATTTCAGATCATTAATATTGAAAATATAAAATAAAATTAGAAATAAGATATTTTCTTCTTCGTTTTTTTTTTCTTTTATGTAATAATTTTTCCCCAAATGCATATTAGATTTATAAACGTAGGGGAGATGGGGATGAATGGGACAAGGGATGGATGGCACGCTCTCAATATTTCAGGCAATAAACATTTTTTTTAGTTGCTTCCTATCCTCATAGATTTCACTACCATAGTGTGCTTCAGAACCAAAAGCAAGAGCACATGGCTGTTTTCAGTTTTCTTCAAATTTGCATTTCCTGAAAACTCTGCTTAAAAGTAATTTTTTTTACATTTGAAGTTACTTAAATATCTTATGCAATATAAACAATTAAGATATGTTGTAGTTTTTTATTTAAAGGCTGAATGTTGGTAATTAAAATGAATGCATATTAACCATTGTGACAAAATAATTTCTGAGACAAAATAGCTGACAATTGAATACATGCATCATGGGTATGATTGGGACATTTCAAATGGGGATGAATGGACTGTTTCATTCGTCCCTAGAGGATACTGAAAAATTTTTATTAACTAAATAATATTATATAGGTTGATAAATTAATACTTTATGGTAATTATTCTTTTAACATTTCATCCAATTTGTAGCCATCGTCTTCAGTCCACCGTTTATGGGCCTTTTAAGGCAAGGTTGAGATGATCTATAACTTATATAAAATGTTTAAAATAAATATTTTTGTGAAAATGTCTCATTCATCCCTCATCTCCCCTACTTATGGAATAAAATTACGAACCTTAAATCTGACTTTTTTGCCGCATAATTTAAATTAATATGAATGCAATTTCATATTTTTAATAAAATTAAAGTTTATGTAAGATAATACGAAATTTTACAAACTTCTATCACGACGTGGGCCATATTTCTTAATTTAAACGTTTCTTACAAACACAATATTAATCATTTTACTTTCAAGCTGTTTTCGCATGTTTTAAACTTGCAGAGGTGAAAATGAGTCAGAATTCGTATATTTCCATTTTTAAATGAAATTATTCTTTCTAAATCTTTTTTCTGGTTGCTCTTTAGAAATATTTTCTGAAGAAAATATGATATCAAACAAATGCTCGTATAAAATTAAAAAATATATAGTTTTAATAAAATCTTAAATGAAACATGTATGTTTCCCAGAAAAGTTCCATTATTATTTTTCCATTTTTTTATACCAATATATGCTTTTAAAATTACATTCTGTATTATAATTTTTTTTATTTCAAACATTTTAATATTGAGAAGACAAAAATAAAGAAAGTGAGGAGACAGAAATTACGCTTCTAGTGCATGTTTTTTTTTCAAAGTCATGTATGTCGCTCCATTTTTATAAACATTTCTGTGGAACAATAATACAAAACTATTAAAATAAGCAGTCTAACATTTGTATGCTGTATTTTTAATAACGTTGAATGGCGTTAAAAAAAGTAATTTCATAAAAACAACTGTAATATACTGAAACGTAACTTTATTCTGTCTGATTTTGCGTCAACTTTCTATTTCCCACGTCATATTGCTGCTGTCCCGATTTTTTATGTTTCCCGAAGACAACTTTAATTACAGAAATATTTTTAATAGAATCAAGTTTTAAGATATAGGGTGAAACCCCCAGTTATTGACACCTAACCAGTAACTGACACTTAAGCAAAAATCTAACTCAAATAAGCATTTTGTTGTAAAATTCTACAAAGTAATGTAATCTAGTGATAAATTAGACACCTATATTTATTTTGGATTCCATTTTTTCAGAACTATAGAGCCAAGAAATATTCTATGAGGAAGGAACTTTTGATAATATAAAGAGTGCCATTTTGAAGCAACCATCTTAGTTCTAAAATTCAGGAAGCGTTTTTCTAAATCCATTTGTAATGCAACCATCCTAAGCTTTTTTCTTATATTTATACTACTAGGAAATAGTTTAAAGATGCATATGATACATTAGGGCCATGATTTAGGGTTTATAGTTATTTAATTTAGCTTAATGGGCGGTGCCAGTTATTGGTTCCTATAATTTCCATTCACCAGTCTCTTACAGAGGTGTCATTTATTGGTTATATTAAAGAAAGTTGAAATATATTACTTGAACTTTTTAAAAATGTATAATAAAAAATTTAATTTATCTTGTGGTAAACACCATTAAAATTTAAGTTGTTTTTCTAGTGTTTGACAGCAGATATAAGTTACTGATTCATAAATGTCATTCATAAATGCATATCTTGTCATTTATTGGCAGTACTTAATATTACTGCTATATACTCTTACTATATACTCTGCGTTACTAATAATACAGTATAGCTTAATAAATCTTACTTTTTATAATAAATATTAATTAATGTATTTTGTTTTTACAGTAAAGTTTGTTTTAAAGCATTTTAATCTTTAAAAATAGAGTGTCAGTCACTGGTTCACTTTGTGTCGGTTCTTGGTGTTTCAAAATAGGAATAGTGCCAGTTACTGGCATTTTTGACCATATATATGAAAAAAAAAATTAATTTTTAATAATAAAATGTATACTTTTTAAATTTTTTTCCAACAATATTTTTTGATATATCTCTAATATCCTTTGAAAAACAAAGGTAAGTATAAAATAGTTTGAAGTTTTTGTAATACTGTTTTGAACAAGAAAGAATCCTTATTGTGTCAGTTACTGTGGGTTTCACCCTGCATAATTTTCCCGCGTTTCATGAGTATTTTAATGAAAATGTAGGATAACCCTGAAATGATCAAATGGTTTATTAACATGAATTCATATCAAAACGTTTATTCATCAATATAAATTTATATTAAAGCTGTTTTGCACATCTTTTAAAATGGTAATTGAAATGATAATCGGCAGATAAATCATCTTTTCATTTGCATCTTTTAATGAAACTTTTTTTAGCAAAATATTTTCGTTTTCTTTCCAATCTTTCTTCTGCAATACATTTCTAAAAA
The DNA here is from genome assembly GCA_963931845.1 of Maratus michaelseni. NCBI lineage: Eukaryota > Metazoa > Arthropoda > Arachnida > Araneae > Salticidae > Maratus > Maratus michaelseni. The sequence continues at coordinate 57,271,174 of OZ007588.1, read as the reverse complement.
AAATGTAATATCAAATACAAATTTCCATATAAATAGAAAAGAATAAAATTTTCAGTTTTAATGAAATCTGAAATGAAACACGAATATTTCTTTTTAAATTTGCGCTATGTTTATTTCTTCTTAGTTCAATAATTGCTTCATAAAATTAAATTATAGCGTACATCAAGAATATATTCTCATTTCAGACGACAAAAATAAATGATATAGAAAGAAATTTCGTTTTAAAATATTTTAAAGAATAATTGTTCTTATATATCTCTTGAAATTTACAAAAGTTTTCAAAAACCAAAATTAAAAAAGGATTAAAAAATGAAATCTGACATTTTATTCTAAAGTTTTAACTAAGATGAATGTAGTTTAAAATGTTATTTGCATAAAAACTTCTGTAATATAATAAATGAAATTTTATTTTATTTTTTCTGGATTTTCATCATCCACGATTTTAATTTAAATTATCTTATAAACGCATCATTATTCAGCAATATAAGATTATGTTCAAGCTGTTTTGCACATCTTTTACAGTAGAAAGCAGTGGGTGTATCATAATTTCGTTTCTATTTTTTAAGAAAAGCTTTCATTGAAAATCTCTTTAAGGACTAAAATACTTTAATACAACCAAATGTTCATTGTACAAAATATTCAAGCACAGGTTACTCAATTCCAGTACTTCCCTAACTGATAATTTGTGAATCCCCAGTTCTGCAGCTTTAAATGTAGTCGAACTGGATTACAGCAAAGATGGAATGATCAGTTATAATTTTGTAAAGTGAGTGTTCTACTAATGCGGAGAGCATGTGATTTTAATGTTTTCTATAAAGACTACATTGTAAAAGAAAAAATTATTAAACTACTATATACTCTGCATTACTAATAATACAGTATAGCTTAATAAATCTTACTTTTTATAATAAATATTAATGTATTTTGTTTTTACAATAAAGTTTGTTTTAAAGCATTTTAATTTTTTTAAATAGAGTGTCAGTCACTGGTCTACTTTGTGTCGGTTCTTGGTGTTTCAAAATAGGAATAGTGCCAGTTACTGGCGTTTTTGACAGTATTTATGAAAAAAAAATAATAAAATGTATAATTTTTCAAATTTTTTCTAACAATATTTTTTTAATATATCTCTACTATCCTTACAAAAACAAAGGTAAGTATAAAATAAATTTTAAGTTTTTGGAATACTGTTTTGAACAAGAAAGAATCCTTATTGTATAAGTTACTGTGGGATTCACCCTACAACAAATTTTGAAAATTTTGAAACCCTACATAATTTTCCCACGTTTCATGAGTACTTCAATAAAAATGTAGGATAACCCTGAAATGATCAAATGGTTTATTAATATGAATTCATATCGAAACGTTATCCAGCAATATAAATTTATTTTAAAGCTGTTTTGCACATCTTTTAAAATGGTAATTGAAATGATAATCGGCAGATAAATCATCTTCTCATTTGCATCTTTTAATGAAACTTTATTTAGCAAAATATTTTCGTTTTCTTTCCAGTCTTTCTTCTGCAATACACATTTCTGAAAAATGTAATATCAAATACAAATTTCCATATAAATAGAAAATAATAAAATTTTCAGTTTTAATGAAATCTGAAATGAAACACGTATATTTCTAATTTGCGCTATGCTTATTTCTTCTTAGTTCAATAATTGCTTCATAAAATTAAATTATATCGTACATCAAGAATATATTCTCATTTCAGACGACAAAAATAAATGATATAGAAAGAAATTCCGTTATAAAATATTTTAAAGAATAATTGTTCTTATATATCTCTTAAAATTTACAAAAGTTTTCAAAAACCAAAATTAAAAAAGGATTAAAAAAATGAAATCTGACATTTTATTCTAAAGTTTTAACTAAGATGAATGTAGTTTAAAATTGTATTAGAATAAAAACTTCTGTAATATAATAAATGAAATTTGACTTTATTTTTTCTGGATTTTCATCATCCACGATATTGATTTAAATTATCTTATAAACGCATCATTATTCATCAATATAAGTTTATTTTCAAGCTGTTTTGCACATCTTTTACAGTAGGAAGCAGTGGGTGTATCATAATTTCGTTTCTATTTTTTAAGAAAAGCTTTTCATTGAAAATCTTTTTAAGGACTAAAAGACTTTAATGCAACCAAATGTTCATTGTACAAAATATTCAAGCACACGTTACTCAATTCCCGTACGTTCCTAACATATAATTTGTGAATCCCCAGTTCAGCAGCTTTAAATATAGTCGAACTCGGTTACAACGTAGATGAAAGGATCAGTGCTTTTGCTCGTTATAACAATGCTCTCGCAATGATCGAGTCGAAAAACGAATAATTTATTCTGTACAGAATTATAAAACATTAGTAAATACAACTGAAAATATCAAACTTACAGGGGTATATTTACGTCCTGTAATTAAGAGTATGAAATTATTAATTACTTTGTAATGTTTAATTTTATTCTTTTACATGCTTAAATCTGTTAGTCTGTCAACTTCCGAATTCCACTCGCTAATGTTAAACTTACGGACGTAGGATTCATTCGTATATTTAACATATTTCCTCAGGAAATTAATATTTTAAACTACTTTTACTTACCCATCATACGTAGTACAGGGTAAGTCTTGTAATCGTTTTGAAAATCGAAAATTTTTGACGGATTTACACGTTTCAGACACTGGAGATTCCGAAAAACATATTTTTAGAAAAAAAAAAAAAATTTGCCGTCCGTCTGTGTGTCTGTATGTCTGTGTGTCTGTGTGTCTGTAAATGCTCTATCTCCCGAAAAAATTGAGATAGAGACTTGAAATTCGGTATGTACTTAGTATGTAATAATGGGAAGAAGCTTATTTAATTTCAGTAACCTCAATTATCCGGAACTATTTTTTTTGGACTCTCGAAATATTCGTTCTGATAAAAGGTATATAAAAATTTTCGCAATTGTTTATTTTAAAGAGTGAATATAAAAGACAATAAAAAAACAAATTTTGCATAAAGCATGAAGTTGATCGGATAATGAGTTGCCGAGATATTTGGAATCCTATTTACCATACTCTTCGATTTTTCGTGATCCTGTATTTCATTCAAATTTCAATCCAAAGATATATTTCAATAAGAAATGAGACGCTTAATCAGATGCAATAAACCGCTACTTAATACACTCAGAAAAAGAAACTGATTAAAACTACAAAACATATTTTTTCAGTACATTTTGTTGTTTTAGCAAAATTGGAGTAAAATTGAACCATTTTACTTCAATTAACAAAACATTTTTGCTGACGATACAAAATTCTTTTTTGGAATTGCAAAAAAAAATTTTTTTTGTTGATTCAAACAAAATTTTTATTGACCCATATTTAAACAAAAATTTTGTTTAAATATAGGTCAATGGAAATTTTGTTTGAATCAACAAAAAAATTTTTTTTTGTTGAAAACCACTTTTTTTTTTGCAATTCCCCAAAAAAATTTTGTTTCGTCAGCAAAAATGTTTTGTTAATTGAAGTAAAATGGTTCAATTTTACTCCAATTTTGCTAAAACAACCAAAATGTACTCAACAAAAATGTTTTGTAGTTTTAATCAATTCCTTTTTCTGAGTGTAGGATTATTGTTTTTGGAATTATACGGATGTTTCTTTTAAGCAATTCAGTAATCGAGCCTTTAAAGTTTATAACGTCATCAAGCCACGATTTTATTCGAATTGCAATGCATTTTATAAGTAGTTTAAACATTTTTTATTTTAATATTTTACATTATGCATATCCATGGTGGGTAAGTATTACGGTGGCACCCAACGACTATTTTTTCCCTGTACTCTTTTTAAAGGATGTTCTGAGTAGTTTATATAGTGTAATAATCAGTTTCTAAAACCAGAGAATCGGTTTTTAGCATATTACCAATTTTTAATTAAATATTTTGAGCGAAGTAATTCAATTTATGCATCAAAGTTTAACCAAATAATATTATATTGATTGTTAATGCTAAGACAGTTAATTTATCGTAAACATGTTTCTTGAACATGAAAATGTTTTCTTTAGAATTGATAGCATACAAAATACCTGCATTTAGAGTTCAGAAAATTGATTTATATATTATAAAAACTACTGGGAAGCGCTTCTGAAAGTCAGTGACAGTAAAAAGGATTTTTCTTTTATAAATGATTCTTTAAATTTCAGAAATATATTGGTTTCTGAGGCTTCTACAAATGGTAAGGAATTCTTTTTTTGGAATCGTGGGTAACTCGGAATATGCTATTGTGTATTTTCGTTCTTGAATATAGTTTATTGTCTTAGATTAACAAATATTTTTTTTTTGACTTACCCATCATACGTCGTATAGGGTAAGTCTTGTAATCGTGTTGAAAATTGAAAAAAAATAAAAATAAAAGACGGATTTACACGTTTCAGACACTGGAGATTCCAAATACTTTTTTTTTTTTAGGAAAAAAAAATGTCGTTCGTCTGTTTGTGTGTCTGTGTGCCCGTAAACGCTCTATCTTCCGAACAAATTGAGAAAGGGACTTGAAATTTGGTATGTACTTAGTATGAAATAAAGGGAAGAAGCTTATTGAAATTCAGTAACCTCGATTATCCGGAACTATTCTTTTTGGACTCTTGAAATATTCGTTCTGATAAAAGGTTGATACAAATTTTCGAAATTGTTTTTTTAAGGAGTAAATCTAAAAGATAATATAAAAACATAAATTTTGCATTAAAAATGAAGTCGATCGGATAATAAGTTGCCGAGATATTTGTAATCCTATTTCCACACTCTTTGATTTTTCATAACCCTGTATTTCATTCAAATTTCAATTCAGAGATATATTTTAATTAGTAGATAGACGCTTAATCCGACGCAGTAAACTGTTAATAGGATTATCATTTTTAGAGTTATAAGGATGTTACTCTTACGCAATTCAGTAATGGAGCATTTAAGGTTTATGACGTCATCAAGTCAGAATTTTATTCGAATTGCAATGCATTTTACAAATAGTTTACAGATGTTTTATTTTCATATTTTATATTATGCATATCCATGATGGGTAAGTATTACGGTGGTCCCCAACGACTAGTTTTACAATGTAGTCTTTGTAGAAAACATTAAAATCACACGCTCCCCGAATTAGTCGCGCACTCACGCCACAAAATTATAGCTTTATATATCTAGTGTATCTTAAAAACTTTCTGTCCGATGCACACGAGTAGCCATGATCTTTTATCTTATTAGTGTAATATAATAAATACGTTGAACGCATTATTTTAATAATAAATTTAGAAACCTCTTATGTGATTAAAGAAGCGATGTTTTTAATAAATGTATTATGAAACTTAGAAAAGTTAAAAACAATACATTAAAATATTAATAGATTGAAGAATCTTGCAATTTTCCGCCGGACCACGTATTAGACCAGATATGTTCGAGAGCAGTGGTTCCCAAACTATGGGTCGTGCCCCATAGGTGGGACAGGGCAATATTTTGGTTGGTCTTGGAACGGACGGTCTGAACTTTAAAAATATATAATTTTATCTGATAAATCTGATATATGTTACAACTTTTAAAAAATATTGTGAAAATATATAAAATAACTTTATGAAAAGAGAGTGTTTTATTAAACTCTGAAGTTAAAAAAAATATATATCAATCTCAACACAACACTCTCTCTCGTTGGTACAAAATAATATTATAAAACACATTGTTTTTTTTTCTATTACAGTCAATATTGACCTTTTTATATCGGTATATTCTGTTTTCTATCTATAAACATCCAGAAATGGTAAACAGCAAATAGCTTCAAATTCGATTGTGAACTTTATGGAGTGACAGACATAGTTACCAATTTCAAGAATTTAGGAATGTCTTCAGCTTTTGCAACGAAGAAAACATCATCAACATTTCTCCCCTTGCTTATGTTAAATTCCATTGACAAATCAAATAAATTAAATATCAAAACAGAAATATAATCATGACAGCACATATGACAAATCTAATCGTAACTTATATCTTCGCAAAATATCCCATTAATAATTTTGTTATCAGGAGATACACTGAATGGATTTAAAGATATAGTCATTTTTCTTTTACACAAAAGCATAATTTTAATTGTGAAAAACATTAATAACACCATACTAAAAATATATGAATTATGATCTACTACATCAATATTTGCATACCCAGAATGGACATCTTCAAAAACATAAGTGTGTGAGTTCATGCTTAATTACAATCATTATTTTTCGAGATATAGCAAAATTTTACTCTTGGAATGTCGAAAGGTTATTAATGTTCTTCTACTATTCAGTGACTTATTTGAAAAAAAAATCAAATAGCAACCAGAAAATTTATTTAGAAATTTATTTTAATAATATTTGAAAAATGTGAGGTTTATTTAGATTTATTTATTTACAAATTGTCTCTACAAATGTATTGGTGTGCATGTAAGTTTTTCGTGTGCGATATTAATTTTGAACTTATCAAAATTTACGGATATACTCTTACAGTGCGTCTCATAAATATAAAGACACTGATATTTTTGAAATAATATTTTAATAATTCAGTATTCAAAAATATATTTATGCATATAGCAGAAACCATGTACCAAAAAATTTTTATTAGTAAATTAAATTAGAATTAAATAATTTCAACTCGAAAATTGATAAATGGGAACAAATTTGGTGTCTCATAAATATAAATATATTTTACATACTTTTGAATTATTGTCCAATAATAGATCCATTTTTATTAATGACAGCAAATATTCTACCTGGCATGCTGTTTATTAAGTTCTGTAAGTATTCTGGTTTGATATGAAACCAATGTCGTTCGATTTCTTTTTTCAACTCAAGGACATTTGAAAACTGTCTTTCAGACGAATATACACTGCGAACGAGAATGTCCCAAAGATTCTCAACTGGATTTAAATCAGGGCTACGTGCAAGCCATAGAATGACATGAACATTGTTATCAGAAAACCATTTTTCAGTGAGTCTTGGTGTGCGAATCGGTGCATTATACTGTTGGTACAAATAATTCCGGCCACCAAGAGTTTCATCAATTGGCAACAAGTGACTAACGAGCACATTTATATACTCTTTAGATGTCTTTTTACCTTCCAGAAAAGCAATATATGCAGTTCCATTAAAAGAGAAGGCACCCCAAACCATCACAGAATCTATCCTTTTCTGCCTACTGAAACGGGTTCGAGTTTTACGTCTTAAATCGTGCCAGTAGGAATTCCAACTATCTGGTCCATCCAAGTTAAATATCTTTTCATCTGAAAAAATGACTTGCATCCATTCGTCCTATCTTCAGCCCAGAGTAGCCTCCGTTCTTTGTGTTAATTTTTCAGTAAAGGAAATCTGCACATATGGCGTCACACAGTATTTTTGTTTTCTTTTATACGACGATGTACTGTGTTCTTTGAGGCCATACCTTTAACTCGCTGAGAAACTTGTCGGAGGGACTTTTTTTGCGACGAAACAAGTCGCATGATCTTGCGATCGAGTCTTTCACTAGTCTTTCTCGGTCTGCCAGATCGTTTTTGTAGAAGTTAAATTTTTTTTATGAAACTTTATAAACTGCAGCTCTGCTTCTCCCAGTTTGTTTACATATTTGAGAAACTGTTAAGCCATTAGCTTTAAATCCACGTATTTTGCAAATCTCATCTTAAGAAATTTCAATGTTCTACGGCATCTTTGCAATTGAAACAAGTCAAACAACTTTGCTGGTTTGGGTAACTTAAATCGCATTTCTGCGCGTGCGCATTATTTCTGTATGTGCGTGTAATTTGCATAAGAAGCAGTTTCAAAATTGTCTTTATATTTATGAGACAGCGTAATTTTTTTATTTTTTGTATTATTCGAGTAAAAATTTTTCTATTTAAATTTAAATCCGGATATCAAATACATTTCATTGTTCTTAATATGAGGTACAAAATTTAATTTCTTATACTGAATTAATAAAATGTAATTTCAAAAACATCTGGGTCTTTATATTTATAAGACGCACTGTATATATTTTCTTTAATAACGCTATGAAGATTTAAAAATACCCATTTAAGCAATACCTTTTTATGCACTGCAGAACTGCAATGATCCATGGAAAGCAAATATTGCATAAAAGTGATTGCTGCCATTTAAAAAAAAAGTATTAATATGTAATCGATCCCTATTTCAAAAATTGCATTCAAATTCTGAAAGACGAGACTATTCAGTGTCTAGAGACACTTTTGCTGTGATTTTATCTTAAACGATCTTTGAAAAAAGTTAGGGTATTTTGATTATTATTATTATTATTATTTACTGTGGCTTTTGAGAATAGGTTTTAATATGATAAAGCGCTTATTGATTATTATATTAAATGTTGTAGGCGGATGTAGTTTACATATATTATGTGAAAAAATTAAAAATAAGTAGGTTTATTTTTCGAAAAATGTTTCTCTAAGTTATAATACAACTTTTAGAGTAAATATTAAAAAAAAGGTAATACATAAAATGCCTGTAAATAATTAAATATTTGCTTAAGCAAAATATTTGTATAGATTTGGCTGACACACGCCGCTTTGGCTGACATGAAAATATTTATATTCATTTTTGTGTTTGCCGGGGTGTTTAAAAATTGCCTATAAGCCAATGAAAAGTAATCTCAAAAATTAATAATTTTTTTCTGATATGTCTCCACTATACGTACCTCTTGAGATATGTCTAATGAATATTCATGAAGTCGCTGCTAAAAGTGTCGCTGCCAGCACTTAAACTTAGAAAGATATCTTTAAGTGGAAGCTCTTGCTTATCAAATGTATGCAGTTTTATATGAGATATCAGATTTACTTAAATCTGATATCTTTAAGCTTAGAAACAAAATACGAAATCGGATATTTTATTCTGTAATGATGAAAGTTAGAGACTTGTAGTTTACAGGTAAATTTAATAAGTAGATTAAACTATTAAAAATACATTTGTTTATGAATTTTAATAATACTATAACAATAAGTATTGCTTATGTTTATTTAAACGCATTATTTTTAGGTGCGTTTGTAATTATATAAATACGTAGCACCTACAGTCGTCATTTGGTCTGTCCGTTGGTCCGTCTGTCAGCATATAATAGCGCAAAAACTACCCAACCGAATGATTTGAAATTTAATATATATAATCGTTGCAGAATTTTGTCGCGTCATTTTAAATTTTATGAAAATCGAATCAAAACTTAAAAATATATTAATAAATTTTTTCTCCCTTCTATTAAATCCCATCATACGTAACCTATATACTGATAAAAACGCAAGTCACGTGACTAAGGATAGCAAATACCGGCTGACCATTTCTTTTTTCATATGCCAGGTGGCCATTTTTATTCAAAATTATTTTTTAGAATAAAATTGCATAAAAGTTACAATTTTAGAAAGGCCATTCAAAAAAAAAATTGTCTGTTTGATAGATGGGTTACATTCAAATGTGTATAGATTCTGAGATAACTTCTGTTGAAATTATGTTGAAAGCCGAATATCTCAATCCATTAAAGTAAAGAAACACTTGAGATTAGTTCAATCTGAGTCCTAAAAATATTTAACCATGGAGGTAATCATTCGCAAAGCAAGATCTCCATGGTGAATTTTGCAGCTCTGTTTGGTGTATAAAAAAAAATCGCATCTATAAACATGGCATACGTAATAATATTAAAAAAAGGCATGCTAATTTCGCTCATAGCAGACGATATAAAAATAATGTGATAATAATGACGATATAATTCATTTCACTGAAATAATAAGGATGGTTTTTTACATTGTAAAACTACTTATAATACGAACGCACCTCATTTGTCACGTTTAACGTACAATTTCCAACTTGTTTAATATTTTGTTACGAATTTAAATTTTCTTTTCAAAGGAAAGACTGAATATTTTAACTCAAAATATCAACCCGCATTTCAATTTTGATTGCTAATATTTTAAAATTCACTATCAATGAAATGCTTTTTATTTTTTATGTTTTTCAATTCAGTCGGAATTTAGTTCATTTCCTAATAAGAAACATTCGGCTGTAAGTTAAGACTGCGATAAATGTATGATTTCCGATTAAATAATTATATTTTTGAATAATTAGTTGAAAATTTCAACAATTTTCAGACAACTTTTATCAACAAATTTCAGATTTAATATTTAAGAAAGTGAAACATAACTAAAGGTACTACAAAATATCAAAGAATTAACATTTTGGAAACTTTACAGTTAAGAATTATGAAATAAAACATTCTAATTCAAAATAAAGGGTATGGACTATAAAAATTGAAATAGGTTTGCATCGTCTTATTTTACACGTTTCTTATTCATTTTGGAAAATTATGTTTATAAGTTTATGTATTAACTATTTGTTTTCAAATATAGCTATTAAATACTGATAGATGTTATCCCAGCGAAATAATAAAAAGCTAGAACAACTGTAATTTATGGATTACGTGTAGAGCAAACTGATAAGAAAATAAAAGACCAATTACATTCTTGTTTAACATGTGAAGAAGACTGATCCTAACCTCGTCACACTAGCAAAGATCAAACAGAAATTTTCCAATATTAAAACAAATCCCTATATCGTGCATTATTTGTGGAATCCATTCGAAAATTATACCTTTTCTTTGCTGATGTGATGACATTGGGATCAGTCTCCGCCGCCTTCTTTAGCATGTGCACTGTACGCAATGTTCCAAAGTCTATAATTTCCTTATCAGTTCGTGAAATGTTTCTAGAATTATGTTATTGAAATCTGTAATTTCCAATTAGCAGTTCGTGAACTGTTGGCAAAATGATGCTGTCGAAGTCTCTAGTTTGCTTAGCAGTTCTTGAGCTGTTCGCAAAATGATGTTACTGAAGTCTCAAAATTCCATTTCAGTTCGTGAGCTGTTCGCAAAATGATGTTATTGAAGTCTCTAATTTCCATTTCAGTTCGTGAGCTGTCCGCAAAATGATGTTATTGAGGTCTGTAATTTCAATAGCAATTCGCCTTACACGCACTCTGTAAATTATGGCTAATCTAAGTGAAGATTGTTGTTTGATTTAAAATTATATATCTAAAAACAATAATGTTAAATCATAAACTTATAAACATAGTTTTAAAAAATTAATAAGAAACATCCCAAATAAAGGGATGCAAAACTGTCGGCAATTAATCGCAAGAACCCTCTTTAAATTAACTTACAAATTTATTAAAGGTTAAAAAAATAACTTGTTATGTTCATCGGAATTGTCAGTATACATTGTTTAGATAGGATATTTTAACTATGTTTCAAAATATGCATGTTTCAAAATATGCATATGCTGTTTCAAAATATACATATTTACGCATCATAAGCCTCAACTGAAGAAGTTTTCACGAACTCAGCGTTCTTAACTATTCAAAGATATCTCCGAGTACATTATTTAAACATATGCAGTTTCCAAACAACTACATCCTTATTTAGCTCTTTCTCATCGAATAATCAGATTCTTCGAATCAGCACGATCATCTTTAACTTCAATCCAGTTCACCAGCTTAAGACTTCACAAAATCTTGATTAAGATACTAATTCCGATGGAATAGATCTCTCTGAATAATCTTCACTTATAACTTCGGGTAGTTTTTTAATAAAGTCATGTGCCATTGAAGCTAAATAATCACTTAGAAATCGCTATAAAGCAGAAGACTTAATGTGCTAATTACAAAAAAAAAATAATAATAACCACTTCACTGTGACATTTTCCAATAAATTAGGTATGCCATCCGGTTTTTCGTCTTAATTCTTTGTTCGTGTATTACACATTTCATACTCAACAGCGCCATCTATCGGCAATTACTGCTATTCTTTTATTATTGTTCCATTCTTCTCCCCCCTTCTCGAATAGTAAGTGTACCGAATTTGGTTTCATTCGGGTTATTCCTTCAAGCTACAGACAGCGCCGTATAGAGATACTTATATTATAACCACCCTGTATGTATAAGTATTATAGGCTTTCACAGAAATTTCAGTTAAATAAGCATTCATAACTTTTTAAGGAGATCAATGAGCACATTAATCTTATTTCCAATGAAATTTTTGATTAGTAAGCATGAACATACTCATCTGCTATCCGGTTCCACAATTTCACACTTCTGAAAGCCTTTAAAAAATCCCTTAGGATACTAATTGCAAATGAACATCTATAGAATAATCTTCACTCCAAACTTCTGATAGTTTTCAATAGTTTCTGATAGTGTTCAAAATAAACACTTACGCATCGATATAAAGCAAACTGCTTAAGCATTAACCAATTAACGACGACTTATTTTACACTTCTTTAAATACTTCTTTAACAGTTGACACCAGTTTTCCAATACTGTTATTTAAACTGATTGAATCTCTGACATTTGATAAAATGATTTTTTTTTTTTACTAAGATACTGGTGTTCATATTTAAAAGTTTCGTATCACTCAAGTGGTATGTTTTCGTACCAACCAGCATTAATGGGTTAATTAAAATAAAAGGTAATATCACATTTTAGATTTCATAAAATTTAATATCGTTTCAAAACATGCATGTTGTATTTAAGTGATGTTGTTATAAAGAAACATGTTTAGAATATTTATAAATCTATCCTGAATATGTGTATTCAGATACATTGTGAAATATCTATAGTATTTAGCCCAAACATCTTATTAGGCGAAAATTTAAAGTTAATGTAATTAGGGGTGTATTAGATTATGAAATTTACAGAAACGTATTATACACACACAAAAAAAAAATTGTTAAACTTTAATTACTTTTATCTGAAATATTAGAATACGCTGTTCACGTAAGATATTGTACTAACTTTTAGGAAATATATACATACTTAACCCAGAAGTATTCGCATGTTGTTATTTTTTATGCCGCAGTTTTCAGTCATGTTTCTGTAATCCTTTTCGCCTTAAAGGTACAATGGAGAAATTTTAACTAGCAAAGCGGAAATTCATGAAAAAAACTTGGACACGATCAATAGTGTCAGTTCATTTTTATCCATTCTCAATATTTTAAAACTATTAAAAAAACTATACAATTTCAGCAAACTGCAAACCGCAATATGGAGCTTATATTCCCATTGAAAAGTAATATTCAAATATAAAATAAACATTCTTTCTTTTTCCCCTATTTTCGTTCTAACTGAAACCGGTAAAAAGACCGAACGCGAACAAAAGCGTTCTAAAAAAAACATGCGACTACTCCTGGGTTAAGTATCATATGCTTCCACTAAAGCAGATTTCAGGGAAAGATATATTCTTAACTACTTAAAGAGAGTTCTTAATCTGATTTACATCGACGTATCATATTAATAAGCACGATCATCTTTAGATGAAATTCAGTCATCAGATTAACACTTCAGAACATCTTCAACATATTGTTTAAGATACTAATTCCGAAGGTACATCTCCCTGAATAACTTTCACTTCAATCTTGAAATAGTTTCGAATGTAATTTTGTATCATTGAAGCAAAACAAACTGTTAAGTGTCAATGTGAAGCAAAGTACTTAAGGTGCTAACTAAAACTGAATAAAAAATATCACATTTTAAATATGGCAAAATTATATGACATTTCAAAATATATTCTTTAGAAATAATACTATGTTATTATATGGTTATATTAAAGGCAAAATTAGAGAAAAATAAAGTAGATCTTTCATACTTTGAGAAATTTTGAATTATACATTATTACTAATCACAGCATCATTCACTGAATATACTGTAACGTCCTCATTTAATATTGAAGTATCACAAAAAATTAATTAATATTTAGAAATCACAAGCGTTCAGTGAAGGATTGTTCATTAAAATCAACGATCTTAATCTTAACGTCTTATAGCAATTGTTTTACACATTTATAAAATACTTTCAATTGTCAACGGACTCCTAATATATATTTATCTGTTTCGTATAACAAACTAGAACATCTTTCACTGCGATCTACTTCATGAGTTTCACACTTCAGAATATCTTCAGAATCTTCATTCAGATACAAATTTCAATTGAATAACACTTGCATATGCATCATATGCATAATCTTAAGTACTAATTTTATAACAAAGTTTCGAAATTAGTCTTGCATCAGTGAATCAAAATAAACACGCAAGCGTCAATATAAAGCTAAGTATTTAAAGTATTAAAATATAAGTTTTAACTAATTAAAACTGAATTAAAATAATACATTTTCAATTCGGTAGAAGTAAATAATTGTACGTATAATTAATGATATTTTTCAAATCTAAAGGATATTTCTATATAATTAGTGTGATTTGTTGTTAGAATCATTAACTTTAGAAAGTTTCACGTACATATTTAAAGTCACATTATAAAGAAAGATTCCTTTTTAAATGTAAAACAACTTTAACTTAAAGTAAACATGAAGTGCAAACAAAAAGTTTCAATATTGTATTTTAAGAAAATAAAAGATAATTTTAAAATATTATCTGCCATATATGAATAATAAAAAAACATAAAAAAATCATGAATGTATTGAGAGACTACGCAGAGTTCGCAAATATTTTAATATAAGTAATTCCAGAGAATAATTTTCGGGGGAAAGTTTTACATTCTTTGCAATAATGGGTTGGTTTCTACAAAATTTGCAAGATAAATTTTAAAAGATGATTCTTATTTTAAAATAGAGATTGTTAAAAACTGAAAGCCGTGAATGGGAGCTCTGAATGTCTATCCATATTATCTCTGCGATATACATTACCGTCTGTGTCAGCTATTTCTTGAAGGTATTCGAAAATTTACCTTTTTAATTTGATATATGATCCGCATTCACAATGATCAAGTTTTAATTAAGCAAAATTCATACACTTTTAATGATACAAATATGCATTTTTTTGTATTGTAGTTTTTTTTATCTGGTGTCAGAGAAAAATAAACTTTTCTAATTGACTACTTTTGTTTAGGGTGTAATTTTCAGAAGCTTAATTTTTGCATAATTTATGTCAGAAATGCTGCAATAATGTATGTTACTTCTAACTTATTTTGAATATTTTTGCAATTAAAATTGCTTTTAGCTTAAGGGGCAGGCTTCTTAAATAGCTAAAGCATTGATGCTCCACTAAAGATTTTTAAGACACTCTATATTGTGTTCTTAAAATTCTTCAGACAAAATTTGCGAAGTACTCTATTTCATAGCAATATCTTGTTATTTATTCTTACATTTTTGATAACCGCCGATTTCTTTCGTGTCTCTGGTGCAGTCTACTAACAAAAAAAAAAAAAAAGAGAGACACCCCCCTACACATTTTACTTACCCCAGAAATCGTCCTAGAAAACAAGCAGGGAAATAGTCATTCGATTTGAACTTATCTTCTAATTAGTTATCTTCTTTCAATTTACGTTATAAAATAAGCTTAAGGAGCCGCCTTTATACTGAAATTATACAAAACACCACTATTTGCAGTACAAATACAGATTTTTGACATTATATTTGGTTTTTTAGATAAATTGCACATTAGGATACCAAACGAAATTCATTCGATTAACCCTTTTTATCTTGACGGTACTTATAAGTACCACTTTAATAAAACCCCTATATATTCGTGATATGACCGTTTTTCCTAACGATATTCACAATTGCACAAAGAGTGTATTTCTGACAGCAGTCAGGAGATGGCAAATTCAGGCACATATCCTCTTTCTTTGCATTGTAGGGATTTTACATTTGCCACGCTACATTCGAATTTTGCAATAGAATTGACATGCATGTTGTTCTTCAGTTGAGTAATTTTAGTGGTTTATTACCGGTTATTTAGTACTATTATTTTCTATTGCTTTCTATACTCTACAGGTGAACATTTCCTATATTTTATTTGAAGTTTACTATTTGAAATTTACTATTTTATTTTATATCATAGGGTAAAAAATTTATGGTGGTTACAGTTGCATAATTAACCACTAAAACACTATAAAAATTATTTTCCTCTTTCCTATGTTTATTCTGCCCCAAAAATTATCCAATGATGCAAAAATACAATTAAAAAGTAGCTGGAAAATTAATTCAGGAGATAAAGGGTTAAAACGTTTAAGAATTCTTAAGGTATAAAATTTGGAACTGCTAATGTTAAATTATTTAGTAATATTGTATAACAGATTACAATTCGGGTAGTTTTTAAAGCATAATTTAAACACTATATGACAAAATTCTTGATAATGTTGGATTTGCAAGTTTAAAGCGAAAAAACGATTTATGTTTCAAAAAATCACATGTCACAATTCATATTTTTTTTTCGAAAATTAATTTGGAAAATATAGATATTTTGCTCTTGATTTTCAATAATAATAATAATAATAATAATAATAATAATAATAATAATTGCAGCATGAAATTTTTAACAGAAATTGATTTCCAGAAGCTAAATTTGCGGATCCAAAATTACAGCTCATCACATCAAGTAGTCTTTGGGAAATGCTGCACGAACTACCCGCATTGAATTATGTTTTGTAACGATTAAAGGTATAAATTTAACATTAGATGTCCAAAACTTTGTGCTTTCATAATTCCTAAACTAAGCGATAAAATGACTTCCCGTTTGGTATACTAAGAAATAATTTGTCGAAAGAACCAAAATATGCTATCAAAATTGAGTGCTCGTGTTGAAAATGTCAGAGTTTGGTACAATTTAAGTACGAAGACGATATCCTAAGCTTATTATTTAACATAAATTGAAAGAAAACAGAATTTTCAGTTGAATGGCTATTTTAGTTTTTTTTGTTCTGGAACATTAAAATTAATATGTATGAGGTGTTAACTGTTTTATTTTTGGCCGAATGTAATCAGGGGGACCAAAAGAAAACTTTTTTTTTGATTTTTGATGATGGGCTGTGTAGAAAAGGTTTCACTGGAGGCACAAAGTTCACACAGAAAATTAAAGATTTTTAGGAAAATTCCTTTATTTTCTGCACATGTCTTGAAGTTCTGCTAAATTGCTGATCTTCGAACTTTAATTTTTTTTAAATTTTAAATTTTACTCATTATGATTGTATTTACTTGAAAAGTCATGTTTCGTGTGACAACTGTTTCAATAAGCTCTGACGTATACTATTTTGGTGCTATGTGTTTTAAAAATGTACAGTTTTTAGCTTGTGTTGCGTTCAGAATCACCGCAAAACAACTCAGAACTCACCACGAGGAGGTAGCTGCACGGCGAGTTTTACCATCCTTCTACCCACGGAATGTTATATTCAGAATGTATACCTTTCTAGACTACGCAGTCCTTCTTTGAAAAATTTTTTGGCATCACTTTTGTGCTTACAGTTTCGCTTTGATGAAGGCATCTCTTTCTTCATTCCCACATATATTTAATGCAGCTTCATCACAATTTTAACAGCTCTTTCCACAGCCTGGGAGTGACTTGGAAATCAGGCTAACGATTCATCTAACATGGATCCTGAAATTATGTTGTCTTCAATTTCAAGTTTATTTTTCTATCTCCTGACCTTATTTTTACCGATGACGAGATCATTATCCAATGCTTTCACAATTCCTGAATTTGGAAGCACGGATGAAAGTATTAACGTAACATCACTCTCTGATACATCCGTTCTAAATGCAGCTAAGGCTGTGTGAGAAAGGATTATACGTTCGAAAGTGCCTGCTTTTAAAGCAGAATTCGTAACTTTCTTAAATCATACAAGACAATACAAGTAAATAAAAAGTTTGGTCTCACCTAATTTTCTGGTTCGTGTTCTATTAGCTTCTTTAAAGGTAGAAACAGCTTTTACTAATGAAGATTATTTATTGGACAGGTAGACACACTTAATGACGATACAGAACGAATACACGAAAACAAGCTATGTACAAACGTAAAAGTAAACAAACAGTCAGTCAGTCAAAATCGTTCTACGCGCTTAGCACCATCGGGTGGTTCCTTTTCATTTTGCAACAGCTTTAGAAGGTCCTGGTTCAAATTCTGATTGAATCGAATTGCCTGCTGCAAAATTGCCTATTTCAATCTTCTGCACAATATCTGTATTTTAGATTTGGATCAAACTCCGCTCGTTGAGGGCCCTACCGCAGAACCACTATCCCTCGTTAAAATTGAATCCCTTTTCATTATCCACAACATTGTCTTTGCAAGGGTTTTGCTCATTTTTAAATCAACTAGCTGACCCACCCGGCGTTGCCCGGGCAGACTGTCATTGAAAAATATAACAGTGGAATGGACTTCATAAAAAAAAAAGACTGAATATATTTATTTATACTAAAAACTTGTAATAAAATTATATAAGAGGTAAAATTTCAAAAGTATAACAGTTACGTTTAAAAAATGAAACGGTCATGGAAAATTATTACGCTTACTTTTAAAGAATGAAAAGGTCTAATAAGGGAGACAAAATTACTTTAACGTCATGACAACATTTTGTAAACTTTTTGCTGCTGTTTAATTCGCATTTCCAATACAGTGCTTGGCAGAAATTGCACGTTTCACTCAAAGTCCCACAATTATACTGCGGAACGTTTAAAGCAGTAATATGGATTTCAGAAGCAACGCGTTCGTGCATGCGACGGTTATTAAGCCTATTTTGGCGAACGCTTATCCTCTGTGTTTGACGGCGTTCTCGATTTTCTCTTTTAAATTCGGCTTCTTCTTTATTTTCAAGCATTCGCCGAGATCTTTTACGGGCATTTCTAATGATATTTTGAAGCTTCATAATTGCACCAAAAGAGCGAAACGTAAATAAACCCCATTTACCTCGGCCTAAATCCTGCCAAAGAACTTTTATGCAATAACCAATGGGGTGCGTTTCACTCGGGCATTGCCATTAAACAATAACAAATAATCGCGATTTCTGTGCCACGTACGATTGCGTAATATATATATTGATATTTCCGATAAACATTTTTGAACAGTTCTTTGATCTTGCAGGAAGTTCAACTTTTGATGTGGAACTTTATGTCTGGTGTCCCAGCTACAAATGTTCAAGTCTCTATACTTACAAGCTGCAGTGTCAAAGAGAGAGGTTTCCACATTTCGTACGAATTCTTTATTAATCGTCCTGTATTTTACTCCCGTACAAATTAAAGGATTTTTCCAATTAAATATAGTTGTTGTAGTAGTTCTTAATCTTCCGTATGAATGCCTATATCCAGATTTCGGTAACTTTTTCACCGAGTATCCCAATAAGATCATTCGCTGGTTGAAGATAAATATCACGATTTCATCTATGTCACTTCGCAACTAGTAGTATGGCGCATGACGTCAGCATAACCTGACAATTGCAAGTTTTTCAATTCGCATGGTGCCCCAAAAAGGCTACTTTTCACAATATAGTGTGTCTTTACATGGCCGTAGTCCTTCGCACTAGCCATTGCTAAACTCGCCTTATCAAAATGCACAAAACACAGTAATGGCTCGTCAAACGATTCAAACAGCATTGCATTGTACGAGACAAAGGTTTCGCCTTCACACTGAACAAATCTCGCAGGGAAACTGAGCGCAGAAAAATAATAAACATCCCCTCTTGCACTTACCCCTCTCTCCTATTTCTTTCCTCATCTCACAATGATTCATTGCTTTCGCATTGGTTCCAGCTCCAACCTCTCCTCTTCTTCCAGATTTGCTGTCGAGGCACGCTGCAGTCCGTCCCCCAAATTACAGCATCTAGAACACATAGTGTGGAAAACGGCTACAATATAGTACTAAAAAATTTAATCCGATAAATGTAGAACGATGGTGAAAAGATAACGGGTCGATCACAGCGACATATTCTAGCAGTGGCGTAGACAGGGTGGAGATCCAGATGGTTTGGATACCACTAATTTTATAGAAATATTTTTACCTTATCTAATCCGAGAATTTTCTGCGATATTGAAGGCGAAGAAAACTTTATAATATTACTGGTTTCCAGAGCATTTGGACCCCCCCTCCCCCCTTCTCTGGCTACGTCACTGTCCGCTAGCTTTTTTCAACGCAAACATTGTATAAGAATCGAACTGAGAAAACTTTTCAGCTGGTGATAAATATTTTAAATAAATAAATTATACCCTATTTCCTTTGACTTCGATAGTAATTTTCTTAATATTTGAAAATATGAATGATATTGATCATGGACAAAAAACGCGATACGCTTTCTTTTGTGCCTAGTTCCAGTACTCAATACAAGACAGCAAACTAGAAACTATCCTATTTAGCAAACCTAAGGATGAATATCTGCTAGAAGAGTGGAAAAGATTAAATCCTAGATATGATAAAAAACTATTTTCAAAATCAATTGCATCTGAAATATACACTTAAAAGAAGATTCTTTAACAGAAATTATGTTCATGTTGTCAATAGTGAAACGGTTACTTTTGCTAGAGGTAAATCTATTTTTAAAGCAGATGTCGCTGCAATCGCCCTGTTATTGTACCGCACCGTTGCACGTTTATCGGCTTCATGGTTTTAGCACTTTTTAAAGCATTACAAGTTTGGCTTTTTTTTAAATTCCGAAATTTCGCAATCATACCAGAAATTCCCTATAATGTTCTTTTGGTTACTTAATGACAGATATTTCGTGACTTCTTAAAGTATAAATTTTTGTTTCAGAATTTCCATTTGGAATTCGAAAATTTTGAATTAAAAAACGGTAATACCGTTTTCCACACTATGTATTTTAGGCGCTGTACCCAAATATATGACCCTCAACACATCGAAAAAAAGAAGAAAAGGCAAGAAACATAAGAAAGACAAAAGACAGAAACGACGAACGATTCAATCAATACTTACAACTTTTGCTATACGCGAAAATGCTATAAAAATCGACTAATTTAAAATACACATAGCAACTAAATAATGCATAATCAGAGCTTATTTAAACATTTGATACACTAAACATCACTTTTCAAGTAAATACAAGCAAAATAAGTTTAATTTAACATTAACAAAAATTTTGAAAAAAAAAGTTCAAAAATCAGCATTTTAGCAAAACTTTAATATATTTGTGGCAAATCAAGGAAATGTCCTAAAAATCTCAATTTTTTTGAGTAAACTCAATTTTTTTGAGTGACATCTTTCCTTACAACCCATCATCGAAAATCTAAAAAAAAGTTTCTTTCGGCCCACTCTAATGTGTACATGCATTAAAAAAAATAATCTTACAAGTGTCTTTCAATATGAGACTAAAAACATATTTCCATTCCTAAAATTTAATATAATTTTTGTCATAATATTATTTTTCAAAATAGTTTATTTATTATTTTATTGAAAAGTCAATAACATTGAACTGACGCATAAATGTTCTGCCATTTTTTAAGAAACACTTTCATTGAAAACTAATTTTATTCACTTTTTAGTTCCATTCATTTCAATCAAGAATGTCTGGAGATCTTATAATGAAGATTTAATCTTAAACTAATGTTTCGAAGAAAATATAGGAAAGAAAAGTTGAGTTTTAATGATATTTTCGATGAAACACTTATTTTAGGTAGTTTTCAATACAAAGCCGTTCGGTAGAAAGCAATTCCCGAAATGTTTTTTACCGATCATGACCCCCAAACCCCCAAACCACCCACCGTTCAAATGTTGATTAATATATATGTTACGGTCAATATGATTAATCCGGTTATTATTAATAATGACCGGATTAATCATATTGACCGAAACACATATATATATATATCCACACACACACACACACACACACACACACACACATATATATATATATATATATATATATATATATATCTTATCTATGTCATACGATAACATTCGTATTTATAATCAATTTGGATGAAACTAATTTGTGTATTAGCTCATCAATGCCTCGACCGATTTCGTTGGCTAGCTTGGTCCGAACTTTGTTTCAAAATGGCGGCCACTGGAATATTTAAAACTAAAATAAATAAACAAAAAAGTTAAAAACTCAAATTTATATTTTACTTAAGTGTTAGGCCTTGATACAAGGTTACCGGAGCATTTTTTGTTTTACTTATATCTTAAAAAATGCCTGAGATAGAGCAGTTTGAAATTCTAGGATGGCTATTACAGCGCATTACAAAAAACGAACGATTAATTTATGCGTTTTAGTGAATGCGATTTCTCGCAATTATTATCTTTCATTGTTGTAATCATTTTCCCAATCATACGCATAAAACTATATATTCATATCCGTTAGCGTCAAATTCTTGCCAAACTTGGCGACACTTGGCCAAATATCGCGAAATTTGGTGACCCAAAATAAGTCTTCATAAATGAAGCCAACTTGGCTATAGTTGACTAATTTGGGAAATTTCTTATTCAAATTCAGCATTAACGAATCTTCTGTAAACGGTTTCTTTGCATTTTAGCTTGCTGTTTCCAGTAACATTAACTGAATTTTTTCAACGAAGATATAGGAAAGTCACCTTTTCCTCCCGGTACAGACCGGAAGGACTTTTTCTCTTTCAAGTTGCATTATGTATCACTGTTTTGCTCAGTGAATGATTGCTTTGAATACGAAACGGAGTCCACATTTCAATTATTTATTTCTTTACAAACACTTTAATACTGAGAACATACAGTATGCCCACTAAAGTCCAATGCCACCCTCTTAATTTCGGAATGGCTGCTGCAATATTCATAATAGTGGTGTCTAGGCTCTTCTTGGAAAGAGAGGTTCCAGAAGGAAATCCAGGGATGAATGCTCCAGTTGCGTCAGTCTTCTAATATCTCTGTCCAGCTGGTGAGTTGAACAGCTGTTAAGCCTGGTTGAACATTTCCAATCATTGAAAAGTCTTGTAGAGATATGATCATTGCTATTGCAGCGAAGTCTATTGGTGAACTTGATGGTGGCAAGGTTGCGTCTACTCTCTAAAGGGGGTAGACCACATTCCTGTTCCGACTTTTCATTGTTAGTTTAGGAGACGGCACCAATAATAATTTTTGAGGCTCTATGTTGCACGGAATCTAGTTTTTGGACACAGAACTTCGCTTTACGAAGCACGTTTAACATTGTCTTTCATTTATAACAATAATATGAAAAAACATTAACAAGGAACTTTGGTGCCAATAGCTTTATCCAGCGGCTTTTATCCGAGAGTTATGAATTGTTTTTTCCCCGCCTTAAATATATTTTATAAAAAAAGACATTTCTGTCAAAATTCCTCTTTTAATATTTACAACTATTCAGATACAAATTTAAATAGCTATGTTTTGTATATTAAGAAGTAAATCTTAGATTTAATTATGAAAAGCATGTGTTATTCTTTAAAAGTTACATAAATAATAGTAATTATAACAACGGTAAAACAAATAACCAAATATAGCGACATACTTTTTATTAATGAATGAAATAACAAATGCCTAACAATTCAATAAGCAAATAGCATTTGTTAATTAATTTTCTAATAATAAGTATGTAGTTACGTGTAATTGTATAGACTACAATTGCCCAAGTAAATTTAATACCCCTTCTTCAGACATTGCGCAAGAAGATTTAAGACATGTAATTGAATTTTCTTGTGTTTAAGTATATATTTGTACCAGTCTGTAACATTCCAAATTAAATAATGCATATGACCATGAATCACTTAATCTTGTACAAGCAGTGAATTCGCTAGTTAGATATTAGAGTTGATAAAAAAAATCTACTTTTAGTAAAGTGATTAAAGTAGTTAGGTAATGTTGAGTATTTCCTTAGACATTATAAATGTAATCTAATATTTGCATGGCAATGTCAGAATATTGTTCCATTATCAATAATAATTAATGCATTATATTTCAAAAATTATTTTTTGAATCTCTATAAACTGCTGTAGATGTTTTTCAAAAGATATCAAGTAATAACGTTTTAATAAAAAGCACGCACATATACACACAAATACACACAAATACACACTCATACATATATGTATAAGTATATATTTTCTTTTCTTGTTTAAATTTTCCGTATATTTTTTTTATTATATAAATTTTAGTTATTATAACTGAACAAACTTATGGGAAATAATACAATATTAACACAAACCATAACAAATCTTCTTATTCATTTATCGCAATAATATTAATATCCATACTTTCCTATCAGCACACGGACATGTAAGACGTGTTATTGCATTTTCTTATACATAAGGATATAATTTTATTTGTCTAAACATTCAAAATTCATAATCAGCTAATGCAAAATACTGTGCGTTTCTTAATCGTATACAGACAACTAATTTGTTAATTAGGTGTTAGAAATGCTAAACCACCTACTTTGAGCGTTTAATGTAATTACATAATGTCGAATATTTCCTTAGATTTTATAATTGTATCTTTTGCAGTTGAATAGGAAAGTAGAAATATTGTTCTATTAACAATAATATTTAATATAGGGAATTATGAAAACTATATTAGTATCACTACAAAGTTAATATTTTTAAAAATAAATTAAGCATTATGTTTCTATATTAAAATTAATCGCATACATGATGACCATAAATTGAATGGAATTGTATATATTATTTCTGTTGTCAACATCCCTTTTACTCTGTATTTACAAAACGCGCAACAATCAATGAGGTATCATTCGAAAGGTTTTTGAACCGGTTCACTCACATTTCGTTAAAGCATGTTTTTGATAAAAAATTATAGTTAATGAAAAATTAAATCAGCAATTTATAAATGAAAAGAAAAATTGTCTGAAATCAATGTTACCACAAAATGAAATACTGCATTATATCATGCTCGGCAATGATCATCTTATTTATGCCACTACAGAAGTGTTTGACTTGGTAAATCGAAAATGGTGATTTTCAATTTTGTGCTGCAAAGTTTCAGCCTTGCCAACATATAGGAGTGAGAAATGCCAGACTGTATGTCGTCCTGATAACTCAAATGGTAGAACATTGGTGCGTAATACCAAAGGTTCAATCCCAGGGCTGGACATTTTTCTCTCTTTTTGTTGTACACTGCGTAGTAAGTGATAATTCACATCCTTTGTTATATTCATTAAATATTAAGCGTAATTTCAGCTCTGCTGAAAAATTTAATTAGATATATACACTATGATTGGTTTAAAATGAGAAAGTGTAATTACGTATCCAATGTTCATTGGAATTCCTATACCTGCAGTTCCTTTCGTTGAACTGTTTAAATAACAGACCAGATGTCTTTGCCAAAAAGGTTGTCTGGGGGAATCTGAGTGGAATGTGTCCACCGGGTTTGTCCAGGATATCTTAATTCGTAGAGCGTTGACAGTTTAGGTCCATGTTCTGGTTTCAAATCCTAGCCTGGACCGTTTTGCACTCAGTAGGGAAAAATTACAACTTGTATCATTCTATCATAATT
This sequence comes from Maratus michaelseni, assembly GCA_963931845.1. Lineage (NCBI taxonomy): Eukaryota > Metazoa > Arthropoda > Arachnida > Araneae > Salticidae > Maratus > Maratus michaelseni. Next base: position 57,245,919 of record OZ007588.1, on the reverse strand, counting down.
TAGAGAATAATGAGATGAAATATAATAAATAATACGCATACCAGCAAACCTGTCTATTCCTCTTCCGTAAAGTGTTGGTTAACATGATCCAGATTAAGCATATTTACAGTCAGAATTTCTGTTTAATAAATAAAATAAAATAATTTTAAGTAGAAACGTGAAATTAAATAAATAACGATACAACAGCCTTTTTTTTTCTTTTTGAAGAAAGTTTAACCTGGATCAAATTAACATTTTACGGAAGAATAGTCGGAGACTGGCAACAGCGGCAGATACTTCTATTCATTTTGGGCATACTCTTTCACACCAGTAATTTCTAGTAATTTTTCCGAATAAGCTTTTTAGGAAGATTTAAGATTCATTACGGCGATCAAAGCTATATTTAAAAATTAGTGAGAAAAAGCATCTCATGATTGGGTAACAGGATCGGTCACTGGTTGGCACGTATGCAAACTTACTCAATCCGTTTGCATCGTTAGCGCATATGTGCGTTTATATTAGGAATTTTATTCAGAAATTCCTAATTCATACTAGAAATTCTAAATAGTAATTTTTCCTTATTTGACGACAGATGTTTCGTGATTACATTAAATAAAACATATTTTTTCAAAATTTGTGGAATGGAGTTTGAATTTCTGAATAAAAAGAAATTTCTTTCCACGCATATATACCCTAATGATGTAGATGGGTTAACTCATTTATTCTGAGAATAATTCCTTGAGTAACAAACATGTGAAATTTTACATTGCTAAACTGAGAGTTAAGTCAACAGAGTGAAAAATGTCCCAAGACGGGAATCGAACCGGGGAACCCAGAATAGCATTCTGAGGCTGTACCACTGAGTATTCTATATCTCAAAGTATCTAAAAGTTTGCCACAGCACACTGTGGTAAACTTTTAGACGACCTTTTTTCACAACAAGCCTGTCAGACATATATAAGAGTGAGAGATGCCGAGTCGGGATATCGTTTCTTGTAGAGCCTCAGAGCGCAATTCTGGGGTCCCGGGTTCGATTCCCGGCTTGGAGCATTTCCCACTCTGTCAGCTTAAGGTTCAGTTTAGCAATGAAAAATTCTACATGTTTGTTAAACAGTAGTTTTCGGACGAGTTTCACTCCTGAACAATTAATTGAAAATTTACCTGAATTATGTCTTTCTTTCTTTTACTTTTTTTTTGTCTTGTTTTTTTTTTTAATTTTAATTGCTTGATTGCTACGACTTTTTTGGAAAAGATAATATTCGACTTATTTAATCTGTCTTTAAATAATGTATGAAATAGGACGGAAATATCTATATGAAAAAGGTAGTACCAATCAAGCAATCTGAAGAAAAAAAAGAAAAAACCTGCCCAGTTGGAAACACTGCTTCTGATGAAAACGTGTCATTTGTATAATATGGGTTACAATAACTTTATATATAAACACTCTTTAACAAACATTATATCGTAATTTAAAAATCAATCAGTGAATAACAAAAAATCATTATTAACATTAGTTACGAAAAATATTACACAGAAACATTTAAATAAGTTTCTTGAAAGTGTTAGTTTTTTTTTTTTTTTTTTTTTTTTTTCACAAAACACTTAGACAAAATTTGTTTTGAAAACAGCAAAAGTTATCTAAAAGTAAACTAGTATTCTATTCTGTTTAATTTCCTTTAGCCAGGTAAAATTTAGCTTTTTTACATTTGTTCACCATCACAAACTAGAAATAATACAAAATTAAAATGTTTATGCATGCGCAACCTTAATGAGTAAGCTCTAATTTATTTTCATGAGTTACAATAAGAATCATTTGAAACGTAGTTTTCAAGTAAAACTGTGATTTTTTTTTAATTCCAAAGATCATTTTGAAATTTTTAACGTCCTAAATTAAAATTGGTAAAATGTTTAAATTCTTCATCTGTTCTTTATTTTTCAATTTCTACCTAATATACACAAGCTTCAAACAATTTCTTTTCAAACCAGTTGTTAAAGGTATTTTCTTCTTTGGGTTACTTGCAAAGCGGAGTAATCAAAAACTAAATAAAATTCAAAATTTCAACATTATAGAAATTTCAATAGTAAGTTTAAAAAAAAAAAACTTTTTTCCATAATTGTAATGTAGAATCTAATCATAATTTCAGAATATTTATAGACTTTTGACAAAAGAGTAAGTTTGAAAGCAAAAGTTGTAAGCATATGTTTAGTAATAGCTAATATCTAGAATTTATTACTTTCTATATTTAATATAATTATGTACCATACATTGTATAGTATATGCGTGCAAATTACCGTTATTTAAAAAGCATATAAATTACAATTATTTCTTTAACATCTTCTTATGATCAGAGTGAATGAACACGCACTTTAGCTTAATACATTTAATGGGAATTCTGAAACTTTGTAAACAAACGTAATAATCAGTTCATGGTCTAGAAAGACGAAGCAAAATGATTTACGCGAAATTAAAGAGAAAATACTTGGTGCTAAATAATTAAGTGCAGAAAATTACATACTGTATATGGATATAAGATGCTTAAATATAAGATGAAATATAAGGTGCGTAAATTGGTAGTTTTGTGCCATAGGGATGAATATAAGATATTTTAGAGTACGCAAGAACTTAGTTAGAGGCTAAACTTCTGTAAATCTACACGTATGATTTGTTCAGTAAGTTACACCTGTTCAATTATTCAATGATTAAAATAAAATTTTTTATAAATTTTAATTTACCATAAAGTTATGCTCTTACTTATATCTGAACTTTTAATTACATGCCTTTAATGATGTAGAATAATAGTTTTCATTCGTTACCATTGCAAATAAAAGGTTATCTAAAACTTATTCTTGAAAAAAAAATTAAATATATTTTTTTTCATTTTGCTACAAGTGCATAGCTGCAAACACATACGATTTATTGTTACTATTAAAATTTAATACCATTTTTAAAAATATTTAATCCTTAAATATCGTTGGTTCTCGTTGATTAAATTAAGCAAAATTTACTAATACATTTTAGTGTTAAGAAAAAAAGAGTACAAGTTGGAAACTATGCAATTGTAACAAAATACAGATTACAAACATCTCACTATCCCGCAAAAGGGCAAAAATCTAGTATTTTTCTTCTTAGTAAAATGTTTAATTAGGGAAAAAATGTTTTAACACCATGCTACAAACCTTCTGAATTATGTGTATAGAGAAAAAGATCTTCAAGACATTAACCATTAATTAAAGTCTAAAACGGTGTTAAATTGGTTTCTGTTTAATTATAAATTTCTCCATATTTTAATCGTAAATCTTATAGTAAATACCTCCATTTTTTGTTTATATAAATTCAAATGCTTTTCTTAAACAATAAATATAATAGTTATTTGGGCAGCAAATTCAGCAAATTCTTGTAATGGTATTCATTGTAATTGTATTTGTAACTGTACTCATTGGAAAATTCCTGTGTGGGATCCCTTTTTAACGGTTTTACGACCCAATTATTTTTAAAAGATCTTTTTTTTATTTCAGCTTTTCAGGCATAACTACCATGCTAAATCTAGTTAAAAGTTCTGGACATTCCTTTTTGTAAAATGGGAAATAACTTTGGTCAAGAAAGAATTTCTGTTTTGATGTAAAGTGGACTTGGGCAGAAGAGCATTTCAAAAAGTTAAAATTTTTTTAAGTACATAAGCCTACTTTACAGTTGTGTTATGTTAACAAAGATGTTGTTTTAAACTGTTATGCTTCTGAATTTTGTATTGGTTCCGTTTTAAATCATATTGTCTAGGGTAAAGGAAAACCAAAAGCTTTTGCAGCTAGAACGATGAATAAAACTGAAAGAAATTATGCGATGATAGAGAAAGAAGCTTTATCTGTAATATTTGGTGTTACTAACTTTCATCAATATTTAACTGGTAAACGCTTTAAAATTGCAACAGATTATAAACCTTTAATTACATTGTTTGATCCTGTTAAAAAGGTACCTGATACATTATCACGCAGAATACTGAGATTGCACCTAATGTTAGCAAGGTATGGCTTTACTATTGAGTATCTATAGAGTAAAAAATATAAAAATGCTAATGCATTAAGTAGAGTACCTCTTCCAGGAACGTAAAAGCAGAAAATAATCCATATGAAATAACGTTCGTTTCAAATAATGATGATTGCCCTCTTGCTTCTAAAATTATTGTTAAGTGGACAACTGAACCCCAGTAAGAAAAAAAATTAAAGTTGGTGGCTGAAAAAGGTTAAATCAGAAGAATACCAAACATACTTTCGTAGACGCGAGGAAGTTTCACATCTAGAAAATTGAAATTGCTGCAGTCGGTTCAACAGGGTATATCTTGCATGAAAGCTAAAGCTCAAGGTGTAATCTGGTGGTCTGACATAAATGAAGAAATTGAACGAATGTTAAATTTTTGTAGTAGATGCCAAACGTTTGGTAGAGATAATCCTAAAATGAAATCTTTAAAATTGTTATCAGAATTATCTTGGGAAATAATTAATATAGATTACGCCAGTCCTTTTGAAAGTAAATATTTTTTAGTAGTGGTTGATTCTTATAATAAATGGTTAGAGGTGCAGGTGGTACCCAGTACTGATAGTAAATTAGCTATTAGAGTACTACGGAAAATTTTTGCCACATTTAAATTGCTCGTAGAATTGGCTAGTTATATTCAAACATTGTTCACAAGTTATGAATTTCGTGAAATTCTCAGCTCGAATGGAATTAAACATCACTTGTTCCACCATAATATCCATCATCGATCGGACAAGCAGAAAGGTATGTGCAAAGTGTGAAAAATGGTCTTTTAACCCTCTGACTGTCCAGTAAAAGGGCGAAAATGTAATGTTGTTTTCTATGTATTTTATTGTAAATGCTAAAAAAAGTGATTATTCAAAAATTATATATAAATCTTAATTACATATATAAATTTAATCTTTCAGAGTATCAAACATTACTCAATTTATTAAAACTGCTTTATATCAGTAAAATTATATTAATTTAAATAATGCTCGTATTGTAGTGTAACGTGGAGCGAAGGTATTAAAATGGCTTTGTCAGTGAAAAGGTTAAAGCTAGATAAAAGTGACATAACATTGTCAATTACCCGATTTTTGTTGGAAAATCATTCCACTCCCTCCTATTTTGTTATCGGTATGACTACAGCAGAATTAATGCTTCGAAGGTCAATTCGAACAGCTCTTTGCTTGGTATTATCATCCAAATCTAAAATATAGTAACCCTTGCACAAATGTAATCTTCATTAATTAGTTTTTGTTAAAAACTTCGCAAAAGTGGAGACATGGATAATGGGAAAAAAATTAAATTATTGATGAGTAGATGGGTTTTAGTAAATAGATGTGACGGAATATTGTGTAAACGTTATGTTAAACAGTTAAGATATAGCAGCGAAAGAATTTATGAAATGACAAAAGAAAGTTAAAGAAACAGGTCAGAGTGATAAACAAATCAGTGATTGTAATATGTATGAAAGGATTAATAGAAAAAAGTTTTATGAGTATAATGAAAATATATAAACGAGCAAATTAATACCAAGAATGCTGTAAAATCTAATTAATCTCAGTTTGCACATGACAGTGTAACATGATATTGTAATTGTGAAAAGTGGTTCGATTGCACTACGAGGAGCGCAAGGGGTGTCATATCCCAATGAAATTTTTCGTATTCATTTGTAACCAGAGATGGTGCCACTATCTAACAGCCACATTTTGTAAACTTTTGCATGTGAGTGACTTAGAGAGAATATCAGGTACTGTCGATATGGCTGTCTTATACAGCGGTTCCTTTTACCGCGCTTGTATATATGCATATTAAATCTATATAGTCAAATATATATATACTCCCTTGGTATTAAGTAACACTAAAGCCATAATAATTATAAATTAAAAAATAGTAAAGAAACATTCTGCATACAAATATATATACATATATAGTATGATTATAATTCAAGTCCCACTTTCAAAATGCTGTAAAAAAGGAGCCAATGATCAGAATGACTTCAAATTTGAATTAAATATACTTCAAGAAGGGGGAAATGGTATGGCATAAGAAAAATGTTCCAAAGTGTATCAATAGATGGCTCTGTATTTGGCATACTGTACAAATTAAAAGACACTCATGTGCAAGTAAAACCGAATAATTCTGTGTTTTTATGCGGTTTTTGGCCCAAGGACAATTCAAAACCAAATTTTCCCATCCGATGTGGTACGACCTTGCTATGGAGGATGGGCTTTCCACTAACATTACCACAACTGTTGACTAATTTGGAAGTCATTTTTTTCGTCAAACAACCGAAACACGCATCCATATTGAACAGTACGATCGGTTTACTATGCAACTCATGCCAAAACCGTCTAATTTCGATTAAAAATGTCGCTTGTAGCCGAATCCACTTTCGTTATGTATGTTATACAACGCCATGTATTGATACACCTTGGAACTTTTCCCCTATGCCATACCGTTTTCTTCTTCTTCCAGTATATTCAGTTCAAATTTGAAGTCATTCTGACCAGTGGTTCCTTTTTACAGCATTTTGAAAGTGGGACTTTAAGTATAATCACCCTGTATATCTATACATATATCCTCCAATCTGCTTGTGATGTTTGTTAATTTCTGTGTCTGGAATATATTTTATGCATTTATATTATGTTATTGTTCAATAATTTCATAGTTTTGTTGGTTTTATACATCTGCTTCAGAGAGAATAATCTAAAATATTCGAATCCCACATTCATATTCAACTTCTATCTCACTTCTTTAGATGCGTCCCATTTAAATGCAAAAATGTATTACCGTAATTTCCGGCGTATAAGCCGCAGCTCAAAGAGTCGTTTTTCAACCCAGAAATTTTATTCAATAATTGTAGTTAAATATTTACATCGATCTTTTAAGTTACATTTTATAAAATAATATTTCTGGGTCGAAAAACGACTCTTTGAGCTGCGGCTTATACGCCGGAAATTACGGTACAATAAAGCACTTCCCAAGAATCGTGAATCATATGACAGAAAGAAGGAAAAAAATACGCAAAATATATTCCAAATTTCATTTGAATTATATTAAAAACACATTAAAATTACACAATTCCCTTCTTCTCTTTATAGAAATTTTAAACAATTACATAATATTTTAGCATTTCCTGAAAATTACGTCATTTCATTTTACTTACTTTCTGATTAATCAAAGAGCTGTAATTAATTAGTTTGTAATGAGATGTAATTAATAGGCTGGTAAATGTTTCAATTTAGAAACAATAGTATTACGGGCAATTTTTCAACTATTTAATATTTGGAATACTTCTGGAATTAATGTTGTTTTCTTCATGTAAATACACCAGCCTCCAAAAGTTAAAGCAAAACCAGTGTTTCTACGCTCTCTACTAAAATAATAGTAATAAAGGGATTCGGTTTTAAACTTTTAGCGTAATGTAGTAAATTTTGTCTATTGTATTTTTTTAGCGATTTTTAATGTGATTTTTAGAGGGTATTTATTTTCGTTTTGCGGTGATTTTTCCACATTAGTAAAAGTAATCCGGTTTCAATATTTTGCCCTAATATAGTAAACGTTACCATCTGTTCATTAAAGTTTATTCGGAATTCGTACAGCGATTTTTGAATTTTTTCAATTTGTTCAAGCGATTTATAGTCTGTTCGCCTTCTGTCGTGATTTTTTAATATTTTTAAAAATAATCTTGTTTCAGTCCTTCAACATTAGCTTGATTGGGAGAGACTTTTGTTTAAAAATATAAAATCATGCAAATTCGAGGTTTGTTTGCAGACCAGAGTGTGTGTAGCATATCCAAAGGCGGTGGGGCAATTTGGCTACTAATCATAAATTCATCCCAAATAAAAAGGCGTTAATTCAACACACTTTTATCTATATTTAATCGTATTATCCCGGGCCTTGGCAAAGCCAGGTAGAAAAGATTGTATAAAAATTAAATTAATTTAGAATAGAATGTTTAACATAAATTTATAGAGTGGGCACATAAATATTCTAAGAAAAGTATATCTGCAAAATATGACTCAAGAAACAGTCAATTAAGTATTGAAATATTCATGCAATAAAAGTATTTTCAATTTTATAAGCAAATAATCTGAAATATTCTGATCGAATGTCCCGCATTCAGGTTCAAATTCCATTTCAGTATTCATTTATGTAGAGAAATGCATTTCCATAAAGTGAAATGAATTTTTCATGAATGTTGAAACATATGACATTCAGAAATAGAAAAAAAATATTTAAAATGTCGTCAAAATTCCACTGGAAAAAGGTGAAAGGCTCTTTTATGTCTTGCGAAAATACTTAAGAAAATGTTTATTAAATTTCTATATACCAGATAGAAAAATTAGTGTACTTAAAAATAACCTTTTATAAAAGACAATAACGCTCTTTATATTGTTTCAAAAGTATTTTCCTGTTATCAAATAATGGGAAAAAATAGAATAATTGGCACATATGTATTACGTTGTTCTGAAGAGAGATCGCCAAAAATGGTTGTAAATTTTTACACGTTCAAAACAGTATGATAATATAATTAAATACATAAATAATTAAATACATAACAAAATGGTTAATAATGGTAAATAATATTAAATAATAAATAAATTACCTATAATAAATAAATAATAAAAAACTATAAAAACAAACTATAAACTGATATAAATAAATAAACAGTAATAAATTAACAATATGTTGGTAAAAAAGAGTTATTTTAAATAGTATTATTGGGATCATTGTTGGCACAGTTGTGTATTTAATAAATGGATAATGCAGAAAACATTTTTAACGAAAAATCATAAAATAGAAAAATAACTGTTTTAAGAGAATGTATATACCAAAATCACATTTATATTTCAGGCAAATAAATATTTAAGTATTATTACAATAAAAGTATTTGAAATTTCTATAATCTAAAATATTCAAATCCAGCATCTAGCATTCAAATTCAACATCCATTTCAATATTTTGTATACATAATATTTACATTCAAAAATGCATTATCATAAAGTGAAATGCACTTCTCCTGAATGATGAATTATATGACATGTAGAAATAAAAATAAAATACACGGAAAATGTCTTAAAATTTTATTTTGAAGTAATATGAAAACACATTAAAATCACATTTTTTTTTTAATCCCTGTATTGAAACATAAAATGATTATGTAACATTTTAGCATTTTCTTAAAATTACTCCATCGAATTTAATTCAGATTCTGATTAATAAGAGGACATTTAATTAACTAATTTGGGATAACTGTAAACATTTGAATTTAAAAAATCGTAATAACAGCAAAAAAAAATTTCCGCCAAACATATTTGGAACCTTTCTGCAATTAACATTTTTTTTTTGTTAATGTAAATGAATGTATTATAACGACAGAAAATTGCTTATTTTATCCTATACCCTGAAAGTTATTCCCTTTAATTTATAACCTTATATTTTTATTCTAAAAAAAAAATTCGTCTTTTAAGTCATAAATATTAAAATAATTAAAATTTATTTTAGATGAGAAAACAATTGAAATATATTTTAAAAATAATAATAATAAAATCAGGGTACATTTTTTAACATAAATCTATGTTGGCGATACATGAATATTTTAAGTATAGTATATGTATCAAAATCACAAATTTACCTCGCAAAAAAAATATTGAAATATTCCTACAATAAAAGGATTTTTAATTCCATACGCAAAGAATCGAAAATATTCAGACCGAACAACTCACATTGAGTTTTAACTTTTATTTAAAAGTGATGGATGTGCCTCACTTTTGTGCAAAAATGTATTATCATATAGTAAAATGCAATTATCAAGAGTGATGAAGTATGTGCAAAATCAAAATAAATATTTTCTCAAAATTTCTTGAAAATGCCTCAGGAAGAAAGATAAAAATCAAGTTTATCTCCTTCTACGTCTTTTGAAAATGCTTAAGGAAATGTTTTTTGAAAGTCCATATAACTAGACTAATTAATTTGACATTTTTGTAACAACGAAACCTTTTGTACAAAAGGGAATTGCACATAGATACTAAGTGATTATTGACCACGTGATAAATATTAAGTTACAATTGCGCAAAAATTATCCGATTGAATTTTGTTTTTTCAATGTGATACATCCAAACATATTCTAGACATTTTTTCAATTCAAAAACACACGATTTATATGGAAGGAGATTATCTTGTAAATAGATAATTTCATTTTATCATCTTTAAATACATTATGCTCACATTTTATGGATTATATTGTCCCACAAATACAGTCCCTGAAAAAAAACCCGCATCATGTCATGCAAGGTTTAATGCCGGCAAAAACGTTTCCGCTATACCATATATCGAAAATATCTGCAACTAACATTTTTTTCTTAATGTAAATGAATTTATTAGTACGACAGAAAATTGCTTATTTTATCCTATGCGCTGAAGGTGATTATATTCAATTGTCCATTTTAGTTTATAAAGTTATATTTTTTCGCTTGCAAAGAAGAAAACCAGAATTTACGTGAAGTCTTTATCGTGAATTTATCTTATTTAATGAAACAAATCTGTGTTTAAATATGGCGACCATTACTTCAGGAAAATTCTGGCGTTCAAACTCCTTAAATGTCTTGAATTCCTTGAGCCATACAAACCCTGTCATGCTATTTCATCACCAAATTGCGAGCTGTACCACTCAACTGGCAATTGTATCTTTCTAATTATGAATGCAATTTTTGAAATAGGGGTCGTCTGCATTCGCAAAATTGTATACAGTTTGAATTTTTAAATGGTAACACCTTCTTTTAACACCATATTTGAGATTCTGGGAATTTATGATGCTAATGTTAAATCCACATGATACACGTATACAGATACACGTTTAGTTGTATCTGCCGAAAATCATCGAAGTGGATTTTTGTTTTTGAATGAGAGACAATGTATACAGCGAAACATATTAAAGAAATTTTCTTCAATTCAATATCATAGTAATAATTATGAAAATTATTAACAAATTTAAACGAAAAATGCATTATGACTACATTTATGTTTACATAAAATGAACTACAATCGTCGGAAACATAGGTATGTGCGTCTACTGCTCATTCTTATCATAAGTTTTGGAGATATAGATAAATATTACTTTTAGACGGTCTATAGGGACCATCTCTATATAGACCGTCTGTTGTTATTAAAACATCCAAAAAAATGTAAATCTTAGAAAATACTCTGAAATTTTTTATGAAGTAATTGTTCAAATTAACGGAGTTTATTATGTATTTAGAAACAATGTATAATTTTTCTGATACATCGTTATACGTACCAGAATGTACAATATTTTTATACAATGTTTCCAGATACTTTTAATTTTAAGATCTTAATATTATTTTTCGAAATTTATGTATCAAGTTCTAACAAATTTTCTTTTATAACTCTATGGAAATTTAAGAAAAATTATATAAACTGTATTTTTTTTTTTTTTTTGGAAATACTATACAGTATTTCAATCGATACAAGAAACCAACATAAATTTGCCATTTGAAAATCCAAGGTAAGTACTTTTTTTAATATGCGTACAAACCGTATTTTCAAAACCTGCATTCAGATTCGGAAAGACGACACAATTTCCTAGTCGAAATATTCATATCGCATCTCTATGCGAACACTTAGTGATGGAGTATCATGGGATTGTGTGTTTTGTAGGACTGTGCATAATGTGGTAGAACCACTCTACGGAAATATCATGTATTTAAAATAATAGGATTTATTATACAAAGGATATGATCATTCATATAACACACTTGTATCAAAAGGTAAAGGATGAAAGTATTAAAATTCGGATAAAATGATAAGTAAGTGAAACTTTCACAGATCAAGTAATACCCAAAGTAGCGTAAAATATCGGGGCACCGTTTAACCGTTTAACTGTCCTACGATGGCTCACAATGAAAAATATCTTCCCTGCCGTACCATTGGCCAAGGAACCATTTGCTAAGAAAGGCCCAATAGTGGTCCAACACTTAACTTTTAAAAATCAAGCTCCCGTACGCTCGAAGTTAGAAAGCCCTCTGTACCTACCCTTTCCAGATCAATTCCCGACAGTTTCCACAATATGCGAATGATGGGCAATCAGTCTCTGCTACTTGGGACGATACGTAAATACAAAGAAAATTTATGTAAATTATACAGTTAAATTCAAACATAGGATTGGAGACGGGGAAAAGTTCAATGCCTGATGTCTGTTAATACGGAATATTATAAATTCTGCCGTAAACTTGTATTGTAACTACCTTAAACAAAAAAGTACAGTGAGAATTTCCGAGAAGGTGCTTGCAAGGGTCTCATGAGAGTTTTTGACTTTTAAAGACATCTCCAAGATTTTGTGGAGATATTACCACCCTTTTTTACTGAAAGGGAGATCACATTCGTTTTGGTAGTCTTGCACCAACGTACGAAGATAGAAGACAATATACCCCACTGATATTAAGTACAAGTTTGTTGCATCGATACAGCACCAACAAGAGTATGGAGTTCAAACAAATGTCACCCTTCAAAGTACTGACAACGCCCGTTACTACTCAACTTTGTGAATCGGCTCTATACAGCATTCTGTGGTTTTAGTCTGCGGTAAAACATGCCAAATGCAATTGCTTCATGACAAGCATTATCAGACATTGCATCATTTCTCGTAGTCTAGCATATCTTTGGTAAAAGAGAAATCGTTCTCTTAGCTCGTACAAATTCTGCTTTGGGTCATTTAAATATTGTAAACGTTATTCAAGTATGTTTCCTATATGCTCAATGGAATTCAATTCGAATGGCATTAGCTACGATTTCATATTTAAATATAGCCATATTTCTGTTTCTAACCAGGAAACCACGCCTTAGTGTAATAATGAAACAAATCTAAGTAAGCAGCAATCGAAAGAGCGTTATGAAACGTGTTGTTTGACACATAAATCATTTTCCCTCGTCTTCCCGTTATTCAAATATAAAGTGTTAAAGTTTTCTAATTTATCTATTTAATTTTGGAAAAAAGGCGTGGTTTTGATTCAGAAATTTTAATAATCAGATTAACATGAAATACAAAGCATATTTAGATGTAGTAATACAAAATTGAAAGAAGCTCGCAAACAAAAAATGCTATTGACAAATATGGCACTGAACCAAAAAATGATTGAAGCGTAGAAAATCGCGGCACCAAGAACATTTCATGAACTTAAATCTAGTACAATGATAACAATGATCAACCTCATGTTAAAAACAAATTTGCAAGGGCGTTTCAAATCGAAGTAGCCGAGTTTGCAGTAACTCAGATTTGTGCCAAGCATAGCGAATCATGTCGGAGAATTGCGGCGTACTAAAGTGGAAATGGACATGTGACTGGAGTTTGATGATGTTGCTACGTTGAAAACGTGACGACTCCTCCTTCAATCCTATCGTCTCCTCCTCCCATCCTATTAAATCAATAAATTATCAAATTGTAAGACTTTATATCTCGATAATGGGGCATCGATGGCAAATAATTTATGCGTCAAAAAACACGTTTCATAATGCTCTTACGATTGCTGCTTATTTAGATATTTTACATTATTACACTAATGGCGGGGTTTCCTGGTAAGTATTGGTCGAGTAATTTATAACTGATTTATAACTAAATGGGAAGTCAGTCGGAAGTGCTGTTTGGAAGTTATCGTGTTTATTCACACGTACATACAAATCATGATTAATAAATTTTCCTTACACTGTGAGTAAAAAGATTCTGTGAAACAAACATTCTAAAAACATAACAAAACTTAGCATTATAAAGCTATATTCAACTTATGTCTTAGTGAAATCTTCCATTAAATATGTTATATATATTAAAATCCTCTATAATTCCAAAGGAATTCAATACACTTCCTTTACATAAAAATAATTTGAAGTTCGTCTTCAAAATAAATTTGCTTAAAATTTTTAAAATGTTTTGGAAAATCTAATTTTGCTCTTGGAAAATATTTAAAAAATAAAATCGTAAAGAATTATAATATTTTCTTTAGACATTCTAAAAATTACCTAGCATTTTTTGTCATATTTTTTAGCATTTAATTTTTTTATTTAAGAAATTTTTTTACAGCAATCCTATTATAGGCTTAATATGCCATTTTGGGAATTAGGAAGCAAAGTTTTATATTTTACTTTTCAAAATATTTGAATCTCTTAAGTTGATAAAATATCTTTAAGGAAAAAGAGATTTATAAAATATTTAGATTTAATTAGGAACATTTTTCGAAGATATACTTAATTATTAAAATTAAATATTTATAAAAAAAATAATCATTTTATTTTATTTTCAATTAAAAGTATTATGTATTCATAGTTTATTCGTGCAAAGAGTTGTTATATCTCTTTTTTTAAATTTAAATTTCTTGAATATTTATTTTTAAGCACATTCCCAGTGTATATAAACACACCTTCACAAACACATACCTGTATAAATGTACAAGATTACTAAATTATACAAAATGGTTGCATTTATTTCCATTATAACCGTATAAAAAGATTTGTTTTAACTATCTCATTACTAAAATATGCAAAGCTGATTTATAAAATGTTTTCCATAGCTAAGATAAACATCAATTTGGTTTTTCATTTACTGGTATTTAAAAAAACATTTAAGCAATACTATTTACATTTGGTAGTAATTACACAATTTCTTTTTAATTGTGCTAGAATTCAAAATTTGGGACACCGTGTATCCATAAGAATGTCTTGTCAACATTTTTTTATTTCCATATATTTTAATTTTTTATATTATTTCCGTTTCATAAGAAAGTTTGCTAAACAAAAATTTCAAGATTTTTATTTTAAATTGTAAATTGATTTTTATGTAAAAAATAAATTATTTTAAACATGTGATTGCGCGGCTAATGTAAAACGATATTATATTGTATGAGAATATTGAAAGAAACAAAACACATAATACCAATAAAAAAGGAATGTTTATTTAATGAAATATATCTCTTAACAAAAAACGGATTTTTTTTTAAAATTCTAATGAGCCAAATTACCCATGAAGTAGAATTAATTTTCTCTTGAGATGACTTGTGACAGGGCCTATTTATTTCACAAAGTGATAGCAATTATTTTACTCAGCTTTAATTGTTTAATGTTTTAATCGTAAAGAAATAAAATTTTGTAGAAAGAATTTTTATAGCGGTTCTAAACGAAAATCAATCAGTAAATCTATACCTTTACAAGAATTACTTGTCTGCACATAAAACACAATTCCCTTTTAAAATTTAGTGAGCAAAATTACGCATAACGTAGAAAAAATTACCCTTGACATGACTTTTGAAACGGTTTTATTTATTATTCAAAGCGATAGGAATTCCTTTACTCCGCTTTAACTGTCTGTTGTTTTAAACTTAAAGAAAATTTTGTAAAAATATTTTGTTGTGGTTGTAAGCGAAAGTTATTAAAAATTGCAACAGGTTATTAAAAATCATAGAATACCATTAAGAAAAATGAATAAAACCGATATGAAGCACATTAGAGATGCCATTTTATATGATTTGATTACGTAGAATATATTTAAATATGAAATGCCCAGAATATAGATTACAAAGAAATCTTCTCCCTTTGAGTTAGAAGCAGAAATTATAAACTTTTCTGCTTATTAAATATAACAGATTTCATACGTCTTTTTAAACGTATTTTTAGATAAGATGCGTTTGAGTTTTGCTTTCCATGTAAATTTAAATATTTTTTTCCGATTAAATATCTTTTAAAATATATTCTAAAACTTAATTTTTCCATTTAAATATTTTTTAAATTTCTTCAATAGTTAGATTATATGAACTTAAAACATTTTGTAATTTTAAAAATAGGCAATAATATTCGGAGTTTGTTAGATTTTTAACAATGTTAAATCTATTTTCATACACGACTCTGTACTTAAATATATATATATATATATATATATATGTGTGGTATTTTGTCTAAGCTGAGTTAGTACCAGATGTAAATTTCCATGAGAAAAGTGTAGTCCGTTAAAGAACTAATATCTTGCAGTCGATTTCCATGATCATGGCGAAGTAGTAAGGCAATGAAAAGACACCAGAACAGTTTCTCCAGTAAAGTCCAGCCAATTTTCAGATGAATAGTTTATTAAGAATAAGAGCGATGCAGCACATTTCCCACAGGTATAAAACTTATAGCATAGCCCTCGGCTTTCACGATGGGTCACTCCATTGATTACAAGTTGTTAACTGGCCAGATGAATATTCTACGACATAAAAACACCAGATACATATTTGTTTACACTTTCAGCTACGTCAAAAATCTAGTGCTCCGACCGATGCGGGCGAGTTTTGTTCTCTCCGCGGAGACATACATAAATTTACGTCACGAGCGCACAACCCAATGAGTGAGAAGCTAGCTCCAGCCCAGTGAATGAGGCGCGAAGGAGAAGCTAAGACAGTAAAGAATTCCGAACCTGGTCGCGGATAAATTTTGAAGTTAAAATCCCAAGCGCGCGAAAAAATCAGAGCAATAATAAAAATAATAGTAAAAAGAAAATGGCTTTTAAAAAACATTCGAAATGAGAACGCGTCTCGGAATTTTATAGATTGGGGAGCTGATAAAAGCGACGAATGAACTTAAAATTTTAGATTAAGATTTGGAATAAAATAATTATTAATATACGGATATTTACTTTTAAAAGGACTTTAAATAGGAATAGATATTATTAAGAATTAAGGAAATACTGACTATGACAGAAGTTAGATTAAATTTAAAAGATTAATGCGAATAAGATGGAAGGATAAGAAGGAAATAAATTTTTTATACAACACACACACACACACACACACACACATATATATATATATATATATATATTATGTTGTCCATCGTCACGCAAACTGGAAACTTATATTAAATCTCTTTAAAGTAAATATGACATTAAGCTTGATCTATGAAAAATTCGTAATGTGGAAATACGTGTTAAATTTAAGTAAACTTCTTCATAACTGTTATGAAGAAATTTATCGTAAGTACTTTTGCTATTTTTAATTTAAAGTCGTTTACTACAGCTTTCCTATTTATAGGGTGTGAAGTGGATTTAACCTCACATATTCCACTTTCATAAAATTTATTCCCCCATCCCTTTACTTTTTCTAAATTTTCTTTCATTAAAATAATTTTATTTTTCGTGTTATAAAATCTAGCTACTCCCTGCATTTCTTTTTTATTAAGCTTTCTTTAATTCATTCGTATCTCTTTCCTCACCGCATAAATCATGTCGTTATTTAAAAAAAAAAAGAATTTATTCCCGTTGCAACTCGCTCTTTTCGATCGGCATTCAAATTTTACTCAGATTTTTACGCCTATAATTTTGTTCGTCAAGGTTTCATTTCTTCTAACGTATTTCATTATTTTCCCAATTGTCCAGATGCCTTTCATATATAATATCTGTTACGTACCAATTCTATTTTTAACGCCAGTTCTCAAAACTTTAAGCTAACCCCATGAGAAATGCTCCATGCGGTTTCGCTGGTTTACCGAAATTCCACATCTCCCATCCTGGCGCTTAAATTCATAATTTTCCTTCATCTCTCCCCCATAGGCTTATCATTAACGGACAATCGACACCTGTCTCTCGTCACATTGTTCTCGCCAAAATAGTACGTTATCTGGCTAATTGGCGTATGTAATTATCGCCATGACTTCACTGTAACCACGAAAAGAAATTATGTAACTGCACTCACTCTCTCGCTGCTTGTCTGTGATTAAAGATATGTAATTGTTCGTGCCTCCTCTCCTGCGCTCTCGGGCATTTACATGCCTATTGATGCTTGTACCTGAACCCATGGTCAACTGCAATCTATAATAAAAAGATTTGTTTATCAAGAAACTCCTGAGTTCACATCCATTCACTCCGTGTGACCTGTTTCCCTGGATATTAACAAATTATTTTTATTGCAGCACAACCGACTTGAAATTATACGCCAACGATCCACGTTATATAGAGTGATCCACTATGCGATGAAATTTAAAACTAAATGTATTTCATTGTATAAAAATACAAATGTTTTTTACTCTTCGAAAATATAATAAAACCGCCTATCGCAAAATTCAATGACCTCTCCCGAATTACACACGTTTCCGAAAAATGTTCTTTAATTTTAGAAATCTCCCAATTTAATCATACTCCCAATTTAATCATCACTTTCGATTAGTGGGTCATTTTGGGGTTAACGCGGGTCAAATTAATTTTATCTAAAAAACGGCTCTAACGATTTTGATTAAATTTTGTGTCCTACGAGTTTCAAGCACGATAAAATCATTGGGCTAGGTCACATGTCCGAGAAAATTCGATTAGTGGGTCATTTCTGGGTCATTGTGGGTCAAGATCTAAAAAGCGGCTCAATTTACACTAAATTTTGCATACAATGGTTTTCGGGCACGAGAAGACTGTTGGGCTAGGTCACATGTTCGAGAAAATTCAATTAGTGGGTCATTTTGGGTCATTTTGGGTCATGGTCATGCTAATTGTATCTAAAAAACTGTTCAAACGTCTTTGACGAAATTTTGTATCCGACTATTTTCGGGCACGAGAAGACTATTGGGCTGGGTCACATGTTCGAGAACTTTCGATTAGTGGGTCATTTTTGGGTCAAAGCGGGTCAAATTAATTTTATCTAAAAAACGGCTCTAACGATTTTGATTAAATTTTTTATCCTACGAGTTTCGGGCACACGAAAATCATTGGGATAGGTCACATGTTCGAGAAAATTCGATTAGTGGGTCCTTTCTGGGTCATTGTGGTCAAGATCTAAAAAGCGGCTCAATTTGCGCTAAATTTTGCATCCAATGGTTTTCGAGCACGGGAAGACTATTGGGCTGGGTCACATGTTCGAGAACTTTCGATTAGTGGGTCATTTTTGGGTCAACGCGGGTCAAATTAATTTTATCTAAAACACGGCTCTAACGATTTTGATTAAATTTTGTGTCCTACGAGTTTCGAGCACGATAAAATCATTGGGCTAGGTCACATGTCCGGGAAAATTCGATTAGTGGGTCATTGTGGGTCAAGATCTAAAAAGTGGCTCAATTTTCACTAAATTTTGCATCCAATGGTTTTCGGGCACGAGAATACTGTTGGGCTAGGTCACATGTTCGAGAAAATTAAATTAGTGGGTCATTTTGGGTCATGGTCAAGCTAATTGTATCTGAAGAACGGTTCAAACGATTTTGACGAAATTTTGTATCCGACTATTTTTGGGCACGAGAAGACTATTGGGCTGGGTCACATGTTCGAGAACTTTCAACTGGTGGGTCCTTTTGGTCATTGGTCATTATGGGTCAAGCTATTTTATCTTAAAAACGGCTCAGACTATTTACACTAAATTTTGCATCCTATGGTTTTCGGGTACGAGAAGACTGTTGGGCTAAGTCACACGTTCGAGAAAATTCAATTAGTGGGTCATTTTGATCATGGGTCATGATATTTGAACTCAAATTTAATTTTGACCGAGCATAGCTCGGTCTTCCCTGCTCGTTTTCGAGAATTAAAGAAGAATTTATAAAAATAAAGTTTATTTTGACACTATTGGTTTAAGGAAACGTTTGCGAGTCGTTTTTAAAGTGTATTAATTCGTTTTCTCAAATCAGAATATCAATCTTTAAGATGCTATCACTTCTACGTTAAACACTTTCAGCAGAGTAATTGAATTTATAGATGAAAGTGTAACAAAATATTATTAATATTAATGTTAATGCTAATGTTGTTAATTTATAATGTTTGCCTTTAAAACATGTTTATTGAACATGAACATGTTTACTATAGAATGGATAGCACCCGAAAAACTTATATTCCAGGTTGAGAAAACTGATGAATACACTATAAAAACTTGTCGGAAACGTTTCCATAAATATTTTATTTTTATAAATGCTTCTTGAAATTTTGAAATCCTTTTACAAACATTATTCTTTGTAGAACCTACTTTTCAATTCTAGTAAGAGAAATTGTCTATAACTTATAATTAAAAATCCCTTGAGATGACTTTTGAAATAATCTATTTATCATTCAAAGCAATAGCAATACATTTCCTTTCATTTAACAGTTTATTGTTTTAATAGCAAAGAAAACTTCGAAGAAACGTCCTGGTTTTAGAAGTGGTTTTAAACGATTATCATTAACAGGTCTAACATAATATTAACAATAAAATTGACAGTTTAATACAATCATGTATATTATTTGTCTTGTCAACATCTCTTTTCCTATGCATTTACAAAACACACAACATTGAATGAGGTATCACTAAAAATGTTTCTGAACCGGCTTCTGACATAGTACACTCACATTTCGTTAAAACATGTTTTTTGGTTAAAATTGCAGTTAATTAAAAATTATATATGAATTGTTTTCGTAAATGAAATGAAACGTTTTTCTCAAATCAATGTTACCAAAAAAATAGAATACCGCATCATATCGTGCTCAACAAGGATTATAAATAAATAAATATTACAACAAAAATAAAATGTGATACCTGCGCAACTATGTTTTTTTAATACTTATAATTAAAAAAGAAAATTCAAATTCAAATATTTAGAAGAAAAAGACACCATCTATCGATCGAATTAGTGGTATTTCACGTGTAGCCTAACAAGTATGCTTTATTATATTAGATTAAACTGTACGTCATATGTATATTTAATTTACTTTTCTTTGGCCCCTGTTTTTCCCGATGCGAATGACGTCATCCTCTATTGCAGTTATAATATGATTGTTAATTTTCTTTTCTCACGTGTGCCTGTTGCTATCTTCGATCAGTTTTTACTGTAAACTTGATGGAATAAATGAGATGATATTCTGGATTGACTAATATTGTTTGCAGATATTTTTAACCTTTAATTTTTCTGTAGAAATTTAAACCTGTATCTAAAATTATTAGACATTGCTAAAAATATTAGACAGCAGTGCGAGATCCTCGCACGTGTCTACTGGTTTATTTTAATATGAATGTCTTTCACTTTTCGGAAAGATGAATTTAAAAATGTAAAGGAAATGTGAAATACACCTTAAAATCGATATAAATTGTAATTTCGTAATTCATAGTACTAGACTTGTTCTGAGTTTTATAAAGAAGATTCAATCACATATAAACAGGATTCTTCTTCCGACACGTGTTTAGAATGTGATTTTAGGGTAATGTGTATAGATGCAGTGATGGGGACGCATGCAAGTAGGACAGCATTGTTCGGCTCACTGAAATTAAATAATTGTCAGTTCGCAAAAGAAAAAAATAGCCAGACCTAAACTCTTCTAGGGTGCTTGCCTCTATAGGAGTTCAGGACATGCGTTCAGGATGCATGCGCAGTCTGTGCTTATACAGACGTTTTTGTCCAAACCATGGCAAACCTACACTCCAGACTTCGTGATATACTTGCCTGGACGATTTCGACTGTACGAGTGGGACAAGTTAAGAAGCTCTAGCCTGGCGATAATGTGAGTTTCGCCAAGATGCTTGGTGATTGGGTTTTGTCCAGAACCGTCTCAACCAACGAAATTTTATATCCCGTATGTCACCATTCTCATATCGAGGCAACCTATACTCTTCTAATGCTCAACAGATGCGTATAAAATTTTTTAAGAGGGTAATTATTACACCTCAAAATAATGTAGTTCAGAATTTAAGCATACGTTCTAGACATCTCTCATAATAAAATCCATAAAAAATTTGAGAAGTTTTCGAAAATAAGGGAAATGTCGGCGCCCCCAGAATAATGTAACGGGACAAAACACTCCGTAATGTTTGCAACCTAGTGTTCATATTATTGCCGAATCCTATACGAAGCAACACCAAGCAGATGCAAATTTTTGGACAAAAAAGTTATCCCCTTCTATCACAATGCCGAACCAATGCGCAACCTACGTTATACACGGCCGGTTCATGACCTTTAAAACTTCACACGGAGTGGATCATTTTTTACACGGAAATTGGCAGAAAACGATTGGCGAGACGCTTTGCACCAATCGCCGTGTAAAGATGATCCACCCCGTGTGACGTTTTAAATGTCATGAATTGGCCGTGTATAACGTAGGTCGCGACGAATGTGACAGCTTTAACAGAAAACATAAACGGGACGATTTTGAAGCACCCTACCTGCAGTACAAACTTTTCGTCTTGATGCTACACCATGTTGTGGCCATCGAATGAGTACTTGATGGCCATCAGTTCGAGGATGATACAGCCACGATACAGCCAGGTGATAATGTGCAACTGATTAGTTTAAAATTTTTAACGGATAATTAGTACACCCCAAAATAATTTTATTTACAGTTCAAGCATCCTTTCTAGACATCTTTCATAAGAAAATCCAAGTCTACTGTTGGCATAAAAATTTCATTAAAGGTTGAGACGCTTTTGAAAACGAGGACCATAGCTGGCGCCTCCAGAATAATGTAACTGAAGAAAACATTTTTTTAGCCGCATACTAATGTAACATACTACTTCCGGAGTTCATGCACATGTTTCAGTCTAAGTTCAACTTTTATGGAGTTCTTTTGAATTTTACAACATAAATTTACAACATAAGAAGCTAAACAATTGGTTTATATCTACGTCGTTCTAGTGCAGTTAGCCTGAAAAAGAAAGTCTCTTGCATTATATGGTAGTAGAATAGAAAATATGTCTAACATATAATTATGTATTCGGATAATTTATTTTAATAAGATAGACATTAAATATTTTTTAATAAATCAACCATTTTTACCTGCATAAGTTGTGTGTATGTACGTAGCATTCCATCTGACATGTTATAGGTTTTTCTTGTGTTAGTACAAACATATAAGCAATGATTTCTTCAGCGTTTTACGAGTTCAATATTAAGTTATATATTGAATAAAAATATAAAGATAAGTAAGTTTTCAGGCATGTTTGAGAAGAAGCAGAATACCACAAAATTCTTTGAGTTTGTCAATAGTTTAAAAGTTAAAAATTCAAAAATTTGAGGGGATGAATTGATTGAAATTTCACCGGACTGAATTCTTACTTTTATATAGGAAATCGTTTTATTTGGCATAGTTCAAATATATTCAGTCTATGACGAACTTGCATTAAATATTGATTGGTATTTGTAGAATATTAAATTAAAGTTACAATTTTATTTTATCATTTATCATTTGTCGTTTATCTCATTTAACATTGTAGATGCTTAACATTTACAGTTATAAAGAAAAATATATCGCTGAAACTGGCTTTTCCTATGAATATCAAGTTTCATGCTTGTACTATTTCTACGTTAATCCGCATGTTATTAAAAGTGATTTTTGTAAGGAATTATTTTATAAATAAATGTGATATAAAATAATCATTTTCTTATTTACATATAAAACAATTCTAAATAATTACATATCATTTTTTGGATACTTTAATACTCTGATACTTTGAGTTGCCTTCATAAATGAGATTTTTGGAAAAAAATTATTTTTGTATAAAAAAAAATAATTTTCTATATTTATTTATAAATATTTTTTTAAATGACATATTATTTTTTGTATACTTGAGTATACTGATATTCGAGAAACTTTGAAAAATAAATTATTTTAATTTATTTTCAATGTTTCCGTCTAAGTTCAACTCTAATGGAATCCTTTTTAATTTTAAAACGTAACTTTACAACGTAAAAAGCTAAACAGTTGGTTTATATATATATTCCTGTTTCAATTTTATTAGAAACTAAAATGATATATTAACCTGTCTGTCTCTTTTGTGGTCCGTTTTTGACTTTATAGTCTCTAACATTCGTAACAATTGACAATCGTCACGAATTTTTCATATATTATTAAAGAAAACTTTATACATTACGTTTCGAAAATAATATCCCCATCCTGTATTTAAACCATGTGATTTTTAAACAGCGTGTTTCTACTTTAAATTTGTAAATATTAAACAATTGTCACTAATTTTTATATGTTATTAAAGAAAACTGTATGCTTTACATTTCTAAAATAATAGTCTCATAATATCTTTAGACCATGTGACTTTTAACCGTGTATTTCCACTTTAACATTCATAAACATTGACAATCGTCACGGATTTTTCATATGTTCTTAAAGAAAACTATACTTTTTACTTTACATTTCTAAAATGAGAGTCCCATCACGTATTTATAACTGTGTAATGTTTTAAACGTGTGTTTCCGCTTTAACATTCGTAAACATTAACACTTGTCACGAATTTTTATATGTTATTAAAGAAAACAGTATGCTTTACATTTCTAAAACAATAGTTCCATCATGTATTTAACCATATGGTTTTTTAACTGTGTGTTTGGCTGGATTTTTTTTTAATTATCCTTTTTTGTAGATTTTATTACATTTTACCTACTGTGCTACAAAACATGCGGTAATGGTAATCATAGGATTTAAATGAATGTGATCCTGCATCCAGTAGGGAAATCTACATAGTAAAGGTGCTCTAGGGCAACCCACTTTTATCCGAACCGAACTCGAAACGACGTGGAGTACGGTTGGTGTTTATTTCAAAAAACGGTTCCGTCTCGGTTTCGGTTTGGGTTTTTACACTTTCGTCTCAAGTTTAGAAACCCATTTTTTCAAAAGAAAGTTCAAAATATTGTTTCAGATGAAAAACTATGTATTTACATATAAATATATATATATATGAGTACACATATATTATTTTTTCTACAGACTAATTTTTAAGATAAAACGGATATATTGTAAATACAGTACTTTTCTATAAATGCATCATAGAAATAATGATTAATTTTCTTTTTTTGGAGGGGGATTCAAGTGCATCGGAGTTAGTGTCTGGTTTCGGCTTGACATAAAACAAAGTTTTGTGGTTCTATTTGGCTATAATCCAATTCGTGCAGAAATCTAATATTAGATGACAATCCAGCGTTGGCAGAAAACATGAAAGTGAGAAACAATTACTTGAAATAACTTTTATTTATTTTATTTCACAAAACTTATTTATAATCAGTTTACGCATCAAAACATAATTCTACGCGTAAATAGTTGATAGGATATCATAATTAGGACAAGTTTGAATTATCAATGCTATTTCACATTATATTTAGATCTTCTTTAATTTTACTTATTTGAGAATGACATTATAATTTTTATCGCAAAGAAACTTTAACCATTTAACGTTCATTGGTTTCCTAGGAAACCAATGAACGTCGCAAACTTTAATTACGAAATTGAACAATGACACCAGAATTTTAATAGAAATGTTTTCCATTTATTATGTATGTGGAATATCGCTTTTTTATTATATAAAAATAAATTTGTTTATAATTTCCGGTGTCAATCATTTATTGCGACATTTTAGTAATTGAAGTGCTTCATCCGTTAAAGGGTTAAATTATTGAATTACTTTTAGTGGAATAAAATTTTGTTTCACAAGTATTTTTTTCTATTCCAAGTATAATAGATTTAAAACATTGTTTTACCAAGTGTTCTTATCCAAAAGAAGGTAGTTCTTTGTATCTAGGACCACTTTCTTTAAATGCATTAAAATTGAGCTACTAAAAACTTTTAAAACAATTAAAATAATGTTTACGCACGTTAATACTATTTTCTTCTTATTGGAAATATCAGATATACTTAAAAGTGAAAAATTTGCAAATAAAATTCGTTTCTAAAAACAAAGCAAATGGTCCTTTGTAGAGGAATAGCAATGTACTTAGTGCCGGTAGTTATATAGTATCTAGGTCCATTCATGAACTTTTGAATATAAAGTCTATCATAAACAAGAAAACTTGAATAAAATTTTATAAAACAAACACTTGTCAGCATATAACACATGAGTCAAATATCCACTCTTTTAAAATATGTTCAAAATTGCATTTTGTTTAATAATGTTGAAAAATAACTCATAAATTAATATGTCACTAACCCACCATATAGAAACTTATTTCAATTCAAGACAAAATTACAAAATCTTTGCGTGTAAGCTTTATACATAAAATTAAAACATGATATATTTGCATTACAGTTTGAAATAGTATCTAGGGCAATAGACCAAAATACAAAGCAATTATGTGGTCATTATTTGATGATTTCAAACAAAATCGACACTAACAAAATTTCCAAATGGATTCTTTATCACATTTTACACTTTAACAACAGATAACAATTAAAATTAGGCGTGGAGTCAAAAGTAAAACATTTTTGATTTTTTTTTAATAATAAAATAATTCAGGTACAAAACTTTACTTGTGCTTTAAAAACAGATTTTGATTTTCTCTTTCTTGTAACATCATTCTTCGGATATTCAAAACGGCTGTAATCGTAAAAACTAGTGTTGCCACTTACACAGATGAATGATAAACTATATATTCAAATCTTATTTGGGCAGTGACGTATGGGCAGTGACAATAGATATAAGGTAGCCCAAGATACAAAGATCTCACTACATATTATGATGTGTTAGTAAATCTTTCAAATATACCGCTGAAATATGAATAAAATGTAAAATTTCATCTCATACATTTATATATACTATATTCAACGATGAATATGCGAAAAATTAATTGATCTTTTGATATTGAAATTAATTGACATGAAAATTTCAAATATTTTTCAACAAATTCCAGTCTGTCGCAGCATTGATGTTTAGTTAAAAACTTTTGTAAATAATTATTTTAATTACAGCGCAAATAATAATTTACTATTCATTTCAAGAGAATCTAAAGTAGTAATATGGAAATTTTCTATGTGAACAATGCGTTTTGATGTTTATGTAAGGTATAAGAATTTGAAATTTCTATGATTATTCAATATTCTTATTGGTGAATGGAAATAAAAAGTCTTGCATCAAAGTATATTCAATATGTTAAATATAAATTTATAAGTTGAGTTTGAGGCACAATATGGATTTTTTTTATTATTAGCTAAATAACTTAACTGAAGCGAACGAAATTTGAGTATGTAATGAATTTACAAATCTTGTGGAATCATTTTAATCAATTTAATAGAAGTAGAGAAGAAAACATTTTAAAAAAGAGCAAATATTTCACAGAGAGCTGTAAATGATATCTCAAAACTATCAGTACATTATACTTTTTAAACTTATTACTTTTTCTCAAGATATAAACTAAATAAGTACTAGAAAAAAAAAACATTTAAAATATATGAATTTTGAATAGTAAGGGGGCACGTTTGAAATTTTTTTTTAGAAAACCAACACATTTCTTACTTGAATTATATTTATTGAGTTTTTAAATATTACATGAGAAAAACAAAGTATTTATTCATCGTATGCATCAAAAATTTTAAGTTTTCCTAATAAATTAAATTCGTTGTGAGACTTTAAAAAGCTTAGAGATTTCTGTTCAAACCTTCCCCATGTAAGGGCACCTTTGAACAAATAAACAAATATGAAAATATTAAGAGTTTTTATGAAAAACTGTATATCTTTAAGAAATATAAAATATTCTGAATAAAATCAACTACATTTTACTGAAATTACTTATTTTTTATTATTTAATTATTAGCTTTTTTATGAAACACCTTAAAATATCACAGAACATAATGAAAAAGTTCATTAATAAAAATATAAAACCCTTATACAACTATGCAAAGCCTCAAATTGTTTTTTTTCTATTTAAACCTATAATCAACTTTTAATCTTGTAGGGTGAATATACATTTTAAATTAAAATAGGCTGCATGAAAAGATAAAAATTTGGCTAAAACCAAAACTAAAATGAATATTTTTATTTAAAATATTTTATGCAGTATACAAAGCCCTGCACAATATAATATACATAATCATAATAAAATTTATATATGTTTAAAAATGAAAATGGATCCAAATATATGACAAGACAAGAATCTCTCATGTTAATAACCCACTTGACAAAAAAAAGTGTTGCTTCTACACCTAATGTGTAGTATTTGGACGCCCTGTATCAGTACAACATTCATATTAAGTATAATAAATCTTAATTAATCTCTTAATTTTCACATTTTCTAAAAAAAAATCCAAAAATAATAATATTTAGATACATCCATAACTCTTTACTTCATAGTTTTAATTGTTCAATGGTGTCCCTTCACATAGTGTTTATCATTACAACTATTTACTCAATTAGGCTTAAGAATTTGAATAAAACAAAGCTTATGAGCTAAAGCTAACATCTATATTTAAATATTGAACAATCAATTAAAATTTTAGGGATACAAGAATGTCAATAAAAATCTTACAGCTTTATTTTGTTAAGTTTAGATTGAAGAAAGAGAAAAATACATACCTTGCATAGACAGTAGTGAGTGTGAAAATGGTAAAGCTTTGTACCCTTGTTGCATTGAAGCAGTAGTAATGTCTTGCCATCTATATTAAAAAAAATATAATTTATTTCAAGGAAAATATTTAGTGTTCAAAGGTGCCTCCAGTTCAAACGTGCCCCCTCTCCCCTAAGATTTCCTTTCTTTAATTATGTCTTTCTACGCTTTAAAAAAATATTTGCTAGGTTGATATCACTTTTGGGTGCTGTAGCAGCTGTAACCGTAAGATGGTGAAATCTCGTTTCAACATTTGGAATTATGGTTCAACGGAATCTCCGAATGATGGAACGAGATTTCACCTTCTTGTGGTTGCAGCTGCTGCAGCACCCAAAATCGATCAATCCAGCACAAAAGTTTTAACAGTTCACTCGCATTATAATGGACTAAAAAAATTACTTTGTACACTGTGAAAAAGAGAAATGCTTTATGAGAGCTATAATGTTTGCGAAATCACATCATAACATATTCAGAATTACCCACGATTCCCAAAAGCGTACCTTTATCTTCAGAAACGTCAGAAACAAAAAGAGAAGAAGAGAGTTGTCGAGAGATACCTTAGAGATTTATATTATGATAGAGAGTTGTAAATGAGATATCTTTGATAGCTCAAAGCTATCTTTACGCTTTATATTTTAAACATATTTAGTTTTTCTCAAGATGTAAATTAATTAAGTATTAGAAAAAACACATAAAATATATGAATTCTGGAATGTGTTTAGTGGAATAAATTTCACTTTTTGATTATGTCTTTCTACACTGTTAGAAAGTTTGTGATTGGTTGATCCAAATTTTGCTGCTGATGTAGTTGCAACCACAAGATGGCTAAATCTCATTCAGACATTTGGAACTATAGTTCAACAGGCGCTCCAAGTATTGAAACGAGATTTTACTATCTTATGGTTGTAGCTGCTGCAGCATCAACAATAGGTTCAATCCAGCACAAAGCTTTTATCAGTGTACTCAGATAATAATGGATTAAAAATAATACATTGCTTACTGTAAAAACAAGTGAAAGGCTTCTTGATCTAGCAAGAATTTTTACGCAATCACAATATAAATTCTTCCGAATTACCCACGATTCCTAAAAGTGTCCCTTTATCCTCAAAAACCAATAGATTTCCGTAATTTAAAAAGCATTTGCAAATCAAGCATTTGCAATGCTTTCAAGTAGTAAGGGCAGAATGAATGATTTTGATATTCGAATGAATCATTGGGGCATGCGTAAAAGCGTAGCTACTAAACTTCGTATTTTTTTAAGAATAAATATCTTTTGATTTTAATAAGAATTAAATCAAGAACAACATAAAAATATGATATTACATTTTCTTTTAAGATATTTCTGGGAGTAATTGATTAAAAATAGCACGAAGGTTGTGAGCTATGCATTTGTTTCTATTTTGTTTACAAAATTTCTGGTGGTAATTGATTAAAATAAATACGAAAGTTGGCAACTATGCTTTTGCGTATGCCCTAATGATTCGTTCCAATTATAAAATCATTCATTATGCCCATCACTAGTATTTACAGTGTATTAATTAAATTTCTCAGCCCGATATAAACACGATATATTGGATGCTATCAATCCTTTTCCATGTTCAACAGACAAACATGCTAAATTACAATCGTAAAATGAACTTTATTTTGCTATTCTGGCATGTATAAATTCTGTTGCTCATCTGATAATGTTTACTTGAGATTTCAGAACATCCCAAAAACCGACATTTAGTACTGATATCGGGCTGAAAACACTGATTAATACTCTGACAACATTTTTCAGAAACATTTCGCAAAAGAAATTTTGTTCCGAAAAGGCTAAACTCGGAAATTTATTGTTTTCTGTGGATTCTGTA
The DNA here is from genome assembly GCA_963931845.1 of Maratus michaelseni. Taxonomy (NCBI): domain Eukaryota; kingdom Metazoa; phylum Arthropoda; class Arachnida; order Araneae; family Salticidae; genus Maratus; species Maratus michaelseni. The sequence goes on along the minus strand of OZ007588.1, from coordinate 57,215,790 downwards.
GACAAAGGGATGTTTTACTGAATCGTTGGTAATCCAGAAGAAGTAATATTATACTTTTGTAAAACTTATTGCTAGATCAAGAAATATTTCTCTTTTTTTACTATTTATTTGGAACCAAAAGTACACATTGTGATAGTTTTGTAAATGTGTCAAATATGTTGCTGAAATAAAATTGAAATGTAACATTTCTTGTCACATGTTTATAAATGCATTCAGCACTAAATGCACTATCTTTAACTAGAAAAATTGCTTTACATGGATAATATTGTGTAGCAAATAATACTAAAAACATTTCAATTCGTCGAATAGGATAACATTGAATTTATTTCTTAGCCTTTTTAAAATAGTTATGATAATGTTAGACTTTATATTAACTCATCGTTTATATCAAGAGAATACGATGTAATAATTAAAATGTATAAATACACGGATGCCAACTTTTACACTTTTTTGTTACGACTAAATTTTAATTGAAATTTTTATTTTATAGTGTAAAATTTCGGTATATTATAAAAATAGTATATTATAAAAATTATTTCTAAAAATTACTGGTAACATAAAAGTTAAAAAGTTGGGAGCAATGTAAATAGTTATTAATACGATGTATAGATATTTTTACATATTATGTATTTGACTGTAAGAATTTGAAATTCCTATTTTTAAGCAATATTTTACTGTTCAATGAAAAATAACTCTTGTAGCAAATTAAATACAACATATCAAATATAAATTCATCACCCGAGTTTAGAATATAAAATTGAATTTTTGATTATGAATTTATTAAGCTGCTGAGCGAAATAAAATATGATTATGTACTGATTATACAAAACTTGAAATCCTTTTAATCCATTTAACAGAAGTACGGAAGAAAATATTAATGATCCTCGTAAAATAAATAGATTGTTATTTTAAAAAAAATGAATTCGCAAAGCTGTCTATTGTATTTCAAACTCTTTAGTTTTTTTTTCTCATGACTAACATTAAATAAAAATTCGGTCATTCTTGAAAATATTACATAAGCAATTTAAATTCTTTAAATTCATTTAAAAAAATATTTTTGTTCTTCATTATGTTATTTCTATTCAGAGTGTAACATATATATATAAAAAGATTTTTAAATATACATATTATCAACAGAAAATTTAAAAAATGTGACATGCTCGTAAATGTTTAAAACATTTTTCTGAAATATAATTAAAATGTATCATTTTATTTCATTTGTTTTATAAATGTATTCAACTCAATTTATCATAAAACTAATTTTGTATATGATTAAAGAAAATAGTAAATATAAAAATGCATTCCGAGAAATAATAAAAGAATTCCCATTCGTCGAGCTGCGGAACATTGAATTTAATTGAAAACTTTTGAAAATATGTATAATAATTTCACAATAAATATTTATTCATTATTCATACCAAAGTAATCCGAAGTATTAATATAGAAATATTCGCCTCGTATAGCGTATTTTGAGATTTAGATAGGATGTAAGATTTTGAAATTTCTAAATTTATTCAGTACTATTACTGTTGAATGAAAGATTGCGTTGGAATCAAATTAAATGCAATATATAAATATAAATTTATCAACTGAGATTGAATTACAACATTCCATTTTTCATTATGAATTTAATAAGTGGGTTGAAGTGAACGAAATTTAATTATGTAAGAAATTACTCACAAGTCATGTCAAATTACTTTTAAAAGTGTGAATGATAACATAACTCAAGTGGAAAAAATTGACAAGGAGGTTTTAATGTGACATTTTTTTAGTTTGAAAGCTTTTTCATAGCTACTAGGTGCTATGAGTTTTTTTGACAACAGTATTTCTAATTATGAATTTTCACTTTATTTAATTGCTGAAAAAATGCTTGAAAAAATTACTTTTAGGATATAGTGGTGACGAAATATGGTGCGGTTGGTAGCTCTAGCTATCTACACATTGTATGTTTTATGTAACACTAAGGATAAGAATTTCCAGTTACTACTCAGCGTATAACCAACAGAGTGAAAAAATGTCCAGACCGGAGATCGAACCCGGCACCTTTCGTAAATTACGCACCAATGCTCTACCATTTTGAGCTATCCGGACGACATCCAGTCTAGCATTTTCTCATTCTTTATGCATTGGCATGGCTGCGACTTTGCAGCACAAGATGGAAAGTCAATCATCTTCAGTGGCATGCATGTTGACTTTATTTAATATATTTATACTAATTAAAATTTCCAGCAGAGTTTAAATTTGTTTTTGAGCGGCATATTTTACTTATTCCTTTTACCTTAAAATAAAATATAGATGAGTTTAGAAATTTTATTCTTAGAATGCATAACAGAACGATTCTAATTCTTAAATTAAAATTAATAGAAAATACTTTTTTTTTTTTTTTTAGATTACACTGAGAAAAATGACACTTTCAAATCTGAGTAAACCGATGTTTTCATTTTGTTATGAAACTTTTTGTTTCAAATAGGACGACCCAATTCTTTCAATTATGAAATACCAGAAATATTCAGAATATTGAAACATGGACATATTCAAAACTGAGCACATAGAGGCCAGTTCATACTTATTCTTGAAACATGCTCATACTAAAAAATGATTAGGAACAGTTTATACTCATTTTTGATACATGGACATACTCAAATATGAGCAAATCATGTTTTATTCTTGAGGGTGTGCATGCTTTCGGAAATGAGCATATAGATGTTTCAAATTTGAGTAATTTTGATTTGGAGCCATTTTGACTATGCGACATACTCAGATTTGAGTATCTTTTGCTCATTTAAAAATGTCGTTTTTAGAGTGTATATGTACTTTCTACTGAAAGTGTCATAAATTTAAAAATGCATATAAAAAAATATATATTAATTATTAAAAATAAACTCTGTGATGCGTTTTTAAGATATTAAAATATATCTCTGAAATACAACAAAAATGTAATATTTAATTTCATATATTAATAAATTTATTCAACATTCATATGAAAGACTAATTTTTTTTCTCTTTAACTGTAGAAATTACTTAACAGAAAAAAGTATTTTATTCGTAACCAAATTTTTAAAATTCCAACTAATCGAACAAAAGAATACTCATTTATCATTAAAAACTATTTAAAATTTTTTTGTTAATTTGATAATAAATATTAATTCGATATTGATATCAAGATAATACGAAATTATAATATGGAAAATTTTGCACCTTGTAATGTATTATGATATTTACATTATTTAATACTTTTCTGTTGATTATAAAAGACAATATAAAAGAACAATAAGAACATTTTTAAATATATTCAACACCGAATATATAAAAATCTTATTTTATGTTTAGATAATAAAGGCAGATGTTACTTTGTATGACCGAAACGTGGGAGTTCATTAAGATTTTTTTTCTCAAAGAATTATAAATAAAATGAAACCCTTTTTTTTACCACTAAGCAAGTATATTTATAGCTTCCAAATTTTATCGTTTCTTGTCAATAGAATTTTTCACAAATTAAATTTTCTTTATTTAATTGCAGAACATCTATGATTACATAATGCAAAATTTTCTGTTAAAAAATAGTGGTAAGAGAAAAACGTAAAATTTGATAGCTTTTGTATATATTTGTCAATTCTGATATTTTTTGTGTATGTTTAAAAAAGTTAAATAGTAGTGATATCCTTATTTTAAAATCCGCGTGTGCATAGTGCAAAAATTTGTGCGGTGCAGCCCTCGAATGATATGAAGCGTGACCACGATAATGGTATGAAAACCAATTAAATGTGCGAGGCATGAACCTTAAATTGTGTAGTTATGCGCTTTTTTACATGGTCTTTCCCACTTATTATGACGATGTGATTGAAATTCATTCGCATGAAATAAGTTTTGTTTGCATAATTAGCATAGTTACCCTACTTCATAAGAAATATTATGAAGTGGATTTTTTTGCTAAACATGAAATTGCTCATGACCTATGCTAATTATGGATATATGAACGAAATTCGTACGTTGAAAATGAGTTTAATGTGCGTAGTTATGCAATTTTCTACCCTAGCGTAAAAAAAAGCTTATTACGTGAAAATTTTTATCAAAACTTAATATTGCTCATGACAGGAACTTATCCCGATGATTAGAGTAAAATTCATATGTGGGAAGTGAGTTTAATTTGCGTCTTAAAAATTAGATGAATACAAAGATACATGAAACATCATAAGTTACATAACAATCAGAGAAATGTTTTTTTTTTAATATATATTATTTGAAACCAAAAATACAGCATCTGATGCGCTCATAAATCTTGATACCATTGAAATATAATTAAAATGTAACATTTCATTCCATGTATTTATAATTTAGCACGGACTTTATTTTTAAACTAGTTGACCTGCCTGGCAATACCACTGCACATGATTGTAACCTTAAATATAACTAAAATCAGTGTTGGATGATTATATATTTTTAGTCAAAAGTTTTATCCAAACACACGTAACGTTGGAGCCACACTGCCTTTGGACCTTAGAATACACCTTAGAATACATCTGACTTTATATTTTTAAGGTAAAATCTATCCAAATGTACCTAGAATTTTGGGGTCCCCCACTGTTTTCGGCAGCGTATTTTAGTTACTAATATTTGTTTGTACCTGGTAAGCGGATACGAATTTTAAGAAATGCAGAAGAAACAAAACATGAAATCAGTATTCACAAAATATTTTTTTAAACGGTAAATAATATTATTTTTTAAACAAAGACATCGTTTGATTTGGAAAAGTACCACAAATAAGTCGGTATTTTTTATGTTTTTGTATTTTGATTAGAAAATCCGGATACGGTAAATAATCAGAAAACACGATGTGGAGAATTAAAAAAAAAAAGAATCCATCTGGAATTTTATTTGCTCATTCACAAAACATAACTCTTGACAAATCACAACAAATAACAAATTGCGATTTGTAGTTCTGGTTTGAAATCAAATAATTCACTAATTCAAAATATATTTAATAAAATTCTTTCAAAATAATTTCATCTTACATGAAAGCCTTAAGCTAATTTATATAAGTACCAGCCTACATGGGCGAAAAAAATTAAATCAATAGAAACAAGAACATCTTTAAGCATGCAAATATTTCTAAAATTCCAACTCAAACTCCCTGACTGTGCAGAATTCTGAACTAAAAATATTGTAAGAAGCGTATCTAGTGACACCATCTGTAATCTAACACAGCAACTAAATCTTAAATTTAACCTAATTTCCCAAATATTAAATTCAAAATTTTACAGACTAAATAAAAAACATGAAATCAGCATTTCGAAAATATATGTCTTGAAACTGTAACTATTAATATTTGTTAAATTAAATCATAACGTTCGAATTGGAATGGTTTCATGAAAAAGTGCGTATTTTTTTTTTCTTAAGATATTTCAATACCGAAAGCAGATGCGGCTGTTTCAAAATGCGAAAAGAACGGAACGGTTTTCCGAGCTTCGTTTCTGTCTGTTTGAAGTTTCGCAGAAATGCCGTTTTGGTTCAGACAGTTTTGACAGCGCGCCATTTTGGGACGCTTATTGTGGATTTAAATAATATCTCAACTAATTATCAAAATGAGCAAACTGAGAATTTATATGAATAAACTGAAAATCCGATGCATTCGGATCGACCCGGTTCGTCTATCCTCATCCAAATTTTCAGACCTCTACGTGCGGAAGATTTCCCTAGCTATCTCTAACAGAAAGACAGACACACACACAAACTAATATGTTTATTTTATTAGTATAGATATGGAATCTACATGACATAAAAAAAAATATTAATTTGCAAATAATTTTCAAAAGTTTCAATTCTTTCAAGTTAAGAATACTTATTTCTAATTCAAAACAATTGAAATGTTAATTTCAATTTAAATATTAATTCATTATTCCTATCAAACAATACGAACTAATAAAACGGAATTTTTTGGAATCTTTAAACGCCTAAGAATAAAAATTGGAAACTTCTAAAATGATTTAGCACTTTCACTGTTGAACACTTAATCACCCTTGCATAAAATTAGATGCAGCATATTAAATATAAATCCATCAACTCAATTTGGAATGGAAATCGTGCTCTTGTTTATGAACTTAATAAAATGATTACAATTGAACGAAATTGGAATATATAATCCATTTATATGTCTTCTAAAATCCTTTTTATCATTTTAATAGAAGTAAAAAAGGAAAACATAAAGTAAGTAGAAAACGGTAATATGATGTTTTAAATGAGGCATTGTTTAACCCTTTCACTACTAAATCGCTCAAGACACCCAGCCAAACAAGCTACTGGCAAACCGCCCGAGCGACTGAGAAACATGAGTTCCGTTTTATCCTCCTTGAAATATCCAATTATTGTCGCACAGTAAGCGATTGATGAGGGGATTATTGCAATCAACGGATGGGGTACTTTGGTACAATACCCTTGTGCAGGATTAGCCTTTTGTACTAGTGCTCTTATGAGAGATATTAGAGTAAAATAGGGTCTACTTACGAATATAGCTTATTGTGCCTATTATACTGCATTCTTATTGGGCTGCTGACAAATGGGCAGGCAGAAGAAAAGGAGAGAAAAAAATATATCATCAATATCTCATCGTTCGGGCGTTTACCGTATCCTGTATGTTATTTTGTTTTTAGACTTCTGTAATCAAACGGTTATTTCTCAAAAAAATTCCCTAAAACACCTTTATTTTTACAATTTTTTTCTTTTTACAAAAGATGAAAATTAAGTAAGTTTTGGAATCGTTATTTGAAAGATGTACCACATTGAAGATTTGATTTTTTTAAAAACATTTAACAGAGAAATTTCATTTTTAATTATGCATTTTCTAATCAGAATATTAGAGATAAATAAATCTATTTATATATATGTATGCTTAAACAAAGATACAGACTGACACGTGACTGTAAATGTTTGAAATGTATCGCTGTGATATAATTATAGATAATTATAGTTTCACAATTCATTTCGTATATTTAGAAATATGCTTAACAATAATGTATAAAAAAATAATTTCTTTCTCAATTTCTTAAAATCTTTCGATATACAAAATAGTTCACATAAAACAAATTATATTGGGAAATAATGCTTAATGTGCTTTAATCTGGAAGAGACTGAATTTAACTGAATGAAACTTTTTAAAAAGATTGGCTTTCTTAAAATTATTTTTTATATTATTATTCATATGATTTTAATCTGAAGGAATAAGATTGAAAATTCTTGACACTGTCTTTTGATATTTACATAAAATTAAAGAATTCACAGAACACGTTAAAGAAACACGTTTATTGTTAAATGGCAACTAATCCTTTCATTAAATGAAATACAATGTATTGAAAATAACCGAAAAACAATTATATTCAACTTCTACGTTTAAAGATATTTCTAAAATAAATGGGTACTAATACTTTCATCACAAACCTGCAATCTAAAATATCTAAAGGAAAGAGAAGGTGGTAGAAGAGGAAACGTTTTTTGTTTAATTAGCAAAAACATGTAATTCAGCATATAACGCAGTATGTAAGTAACACGTAACACAGAATAATATCTATAATTACACTCTCATGTTTAAAAACAAAAGCTGGACGAAGCACTTTGAGTAACAGTTTTGCTGAGGAAGCAATTTTTGTACAACGTGCTTCAACATATAACAAAAAATAAATCTCCTTTTTGTACAAATGACATAAAAACAGTGTATTCTAAAAAAAAAAATCGTGATCGAAAGGGTTAAATCTATTGGAACGTGCTTATCAAAAGAAAACACAGAGTTAAATTTATCCGTGAAGCCCACATAAAGAAAATATTTTCCTTATAACACGTTTTTAAAGAAAAAAAAGAGTAACTTACAAAAAATAGTTTTGTAATATTTTTATATAACATGTACTTTGTCAAAATATATGCCTTAGAAAACGATTTTAATGACAATTTGTTAGTAGATTTTTTTTGTTTCAATTTTGTTTTATTTTATTGCATGTTTTTGTTTAAGACTGCGAAAAAAGACAAATGTTTATAATTCTTCAAAAATATATTATAATCCCAGAACGGAAATATACAGTAACATCTTCCAAGTTGCTCACGATTCCGTAAAGCGTTCTCCATCTTTAGAAATCTCGGTAACCCATATATTATATGCATTAAACAAGCATTTATAGCAACAGAGAATTACAATTTCTTTTGCTGCTACTTATTATCAGAAACTTTTCCAAATAGTTTTTATAGAGTTTTAATCAGTTTTCTCAAATCGGAATATCGGTTTTTAGGAAGCTATCAATACAGAGTTAAATATTTTCAGACATGTAATTAATAACATTGATTTTAATGTTTATGTTAATTTATCGTGTTTGTCTGCAATACATGCTCGTTGAAAATGAAAATACTTATTTAAGAATGGATAGTATCAGAAAATCCAATATTCCGGGTTCAGAAAATTTATTAATATGCTATAAAAAACGGGAACGATTCCAAAAATCAGTGGCAGCAAAATAAACCTTGTTTTTATAAATGATTCTTTAAATATCGAAAATAAATTGGTGTTTGATGTTTCTAAATATAAAGAATACTTTTCGCAATAATGAGTAAGTGATTATTGTATAATTTAGTTCGTGGTTATATTATTTTTTCATAGATAAAGAAACATTTGTGTATTATTATAGCGTGTTTTTTTTTTTTTTTTTTTTTTTTTTGTATTTTATCCATGTTTATATATTTACCCTATATATATAAAATCCTAATGAAACGAATTTGTGAAACGATTTTATGAAACGAATTTATGAAACGATTTTATGAAACGACTGATTAAACGACTGATTATGTTTCAGGGCTATTTTTAATAAAATATTAAACGCTTGATGGTGAAATTAATACTAATTGTCCATAAAAATCCGCGGATGTCAAAACTGGTAATAGAATTTTGAAATTGGAATTAGTTTTCGAGATATTAATTTTTTTCTAATTTGAATGACATTTCTGTAATGATGGCAACTAATTACTTAGTTTTTTTGTAACAAAAAAGGGAAAAAAATCAAAAAGGATCCCGATAGGGATTATTGATTTCTTTTTATTAGTCATTTTCAAATTGAAATTGAATTTATCTTTTATTTCAATTGATAATGATTAAATTATGTTTTTCCGGAAATTTTGAAAAAAAAAATCCCATTTCTATCGTCAGGATTCAATCGTCTGTCAGCATTTAATTTAATTTATAAACTGAAAATAATTTGAATAAATTCGTCCAAATGACGTCATTTATGTAAATACGTCATTTATGTTTATACAATTTGTTTAATATAAAGAAGCCATTTATCTATTTTTATGTACAAAAAGAGGTAAATTGAAAGACAATTATAAATAAATTGTATATATACATATAAAAACATGTATAAACAAGCATAAAAGTTCGGTGCTTTTCCAGTATATGGGGCCTTGACGAAACAGAGAAAATAGCCTTGGCGGAAAAGGAAATTTGGCAACATACTTTCTGTCAACCTATTCACTTTGTCATTTCGTATACAGAAGCATTTTTCAATATTTATACAATTTGTTTATACAATCATTTATCCTATTTTATATATAATCAGAAGTAATTTGTATAGAAAAAAAAACAATAATAATATATGTATAATTAAAATACGCATATAAACAAAAAAAAATCGTCGAATTTGTTTCCATGGCTGTTTATGTCATTTGGCACCAAATCTCACTTTCTGATGCCCGAATTGCGCCAAGCTTTTTAAAAAAGCGTCAAGACCCCTATAATAGAAAAGAACCAACAGTTCATTGGGTTTGCTTTCATAACTTTTGGCAACAAATATATGTATATTAACGAATCTATCCCTTTTTGAAACTCGAATTACGACAAACCTAAAAGCAAAGGATCCTATACTGGAAAAGTACCCGATTTTCTTATGGACAATATTCAAGTGACATAACATGGTGTAAAATTATCGCGGATAGCAAATTTGTTTAAATATCTCATCAATTGATGCCGAATAAATGCAGGCATGCATGCACAAAATATTTAATTAATTTTGTATGATAAATAATTATTAGAAAATTCTGGGTCTACATATTAATTAAAATAAATAATTTACATATTTAAAATAACATGAAAATATGCATGATGGTGCACTAAAATAGAGAGAAAATTAAAACCTGTTACTGAAAATGTCTATAACATAGTACTTTTCAATACCGTGGTTGTTAATGTTATTCACAAGCAGGTGGAATTTTTCTCATCCTTAAACGCAAAGGAATAATAGAATACAGATCGTTGTTATAAAAGTCCGAAAGGTAGCCACAATTTAAACCTAACCATTTTATACAAGCTGGTTTTCAAGGTGTAATTGATTTTACTTATCAATCCCTAAAACAGTCGCCAGTTGTCACAACAGCTGTGTATGAGGCCATGATAATAAAAAAATGCCCCATTAAAACGTTAAAAGCATGGCAACCCAATTACAGATTTACCAATATTTTTAAAACGAAGCACGCTGTCATGCTTTTAGAGGCCTCGAAGTCTGAGCGGGGGTTGGTGAGCGTAGCTCGCAGGGGGTAGGCCCCCTAGTTGATTAATAAAATTGTAAATGTGCGTATCTTTAAATTAAAAAAAATATGTGAATATATCTGCACGAATAAATCTTTGTAAAATTGTATATATACAACGCCTATTTTGTCAGTGAAAAAGGCAAATTTATTAACTGTTAGTTTTAGAGCTACATTTACAATTAGAAAATAATATTTAAAATTTTGTTAATCAACACGTGAAAATCGATTTACGTCAAAACAGATTTAATTTTTCAAAATTTACGACAGTGATATTTGTGTACGCTTCTGGAATCATAAATGATATATTTATGCAAGCAGAAATCTGCAACTTTAATCGTTTCTTTTCTACCATTTTTTTACAGAAAGAAATTGCCTTATTTAATTCTAAAATTTAGGCCATTAAACAAGGAAATATTTTCTTTTATAGTAAAAGAAACAAAGCACGTAAACGTTAACAGCTATGAAAACATGCTCCATGCTGCAAAAAATCCATCTTCCATGCTCTAAAAACAACTGCAAAAAATTCATTCTTATAAGATAAAGCGACGTATGACACTTTGAATTCTATGAAATTTCAGAGTTTTGCGGTACTAGAAATTTTTTTTTCCGTTTCAGCACTTGAAAATGCTGAAAAATCAAAGTGTCACAACTCGGCATTTTTTTTTGGTACAAAAATGAGATTGTTTTATCTTTACTTTTTAGAGCATGGTGAAGAAATAAATTTTTAATGATATCTTATAGAACCAAAGAGCCGTATAAAATTTCGTCTTCGCATCTTTTAGAAAAGTAACTATTTTGACGTAAATAGGTTTCCAAATTTTTGAGAAGAACTCGATAAAAATTTTTGCATTTGGAAATGTTCATCTAAAACTAACAGTTGAGGAATTAGCCATAGATCTGGAATAACAGTTGACACCCGTATATTTTCATAAATCCGGCATTTGAATTCGAGACTAAATTTACCCCTTCCTTCGAGCAATATCATAATGACTTCTTACACAGTAAATGTTTTGCAGAATATTATTTATAATTTTTACGGCAATTGTTTTCGAAACCGTTCCAATATTTATCTTGTTTTGTTAAAAACTTAATTTTTAACAGAAATGCAATTTAATATATTATTAATAACGAGTAAACACGTGTGCCAGGATTTCGCACTTCTGTCTAATATTTTTTAGCAATGTACAATATTTTTTATATGCAGGTTTAAAACTTTTAAAGAAAAATTAAGGATAAAGGTATCACAAACAACATTAGTCAAACCGGAATATCGTCTTATTTATTCCATCAATGTTACAGTAAAAACTGATCGAAAAGGGCAAAAGGCACGCGCGAGAAAAAAAAATATATAAATCGTATTTTTATTGCATTAGAGGATGACGTCGTTCGCACTACTGCTTCGATTAATCGATGGTATCTTTTTCTTCTTAAAATTTCAATTTCAATTTTCCTTTTAATGATAAATATAAAATAACTCGTGCGCAAGCATCACACTTATCTTTGTTATACTATTTTTTTTTTTTTTTATAATCATTGTTGAGCATGATATAATGTGGTATTTTATTTTTGTGCCAACTCCGATCTAAAAAAAACATTCAATTTATGAAAACAATGCTGATTTAATTCTTAATTAACAGCAGTTTTTAATTGAAAAATTTGTCTTAACGAGTTGTGAGTGTACTATGTCAGAAGCCGGTTCTAAAACCTTCAGAATGTTGAACCTCATTTATTATTGTGCGTTTTCTAAATGCATAATAAAAAGATGTTGAGAGCAAAATAATATATACGATTTTTAAAGACAATTATAAGGCAATTAAAGTAGTACAGTCTCCCTCTCCCTCCCCCCCCCAACCTCCCGCCAAAAGGAAAATAAAAACTAAATACTCCATGCATCCATCTACAAATTGTCGGATAAAAAAATGCATAAATATCCAATCGACTGGTAATTATGCCTTTTATTTAATTTATGTTACGAAAAATAAACTTATGGAGGTCGTATTCACCCTGAAATTATACCAAACTTTGAACTTTTCTGGATGAACATTTAATTTGTCCATCATATTTAGCTATTTTGGTAAATTTTACTATAGAATATCAAACGGGAAGTCATTCAGTCAAGAAGTTTCGGAATTAGGAAGGTTTAAAATTTGAAACTCCTAATGTTAAATTCATTAGTAATCTTTGCAAAATAGATGGCAATGTGCTAGTTTTTTTAACCCCTTCGGCCGTGATTTTTTTTTTCAATTTTGGGAAAAAAATACTGTTATGCTAACAAAATTAAAAATAGCTATCGGAATCACAGAAGTTAGGGTTTAATGAATGTTAACGAATGCGTTCTTTACCAAAACCTCACAAATGTAGCTATTTGCGTGTTTTTCATATAACAATAGTCTAAGGAAGAAATTTTGAAGACGTTTGGAAAATGTCGTATTACAACTAAATTAAACAAGCATAAAAATGTAGTAATATTTTTTATCTTTTATCACAAATTACCAATTCGGAAAAGGATTCCCAAATTATTTTAATTTAAAGAGGGAAACGTATGTTTTAATTAAAAGAAATGCAAACAGCTTGCTAATAATTATGAAAATTATTATTATTATTATTATTACTAAATGCTAAACATGAAGTCATAATAGGAAGTGTAGAGATTCATACTATCACTATTAGGTGCTGGAAATCATAAAAATAATGTTTAAGACAAAATAATACTCAATAAAGATATGTCTGATTAGTAGGACGTAAGGGCCGAAGGGGAACTCAAAAAGTACTCGTCGGATTGTGCTGTAATTTGGGATTCGTATATTTAAATGCTTCCAGAAAATTATGCTGTGAAAACATTTATACGTTACAATTGAATTTTTTTTCCGAAAATTAATTTAAAAAAAAAACTATTTAGGTTCTTTTTTGGCCGACTGTACACCAATATATATATATATATATATATATATATTTGTTGTTCTTTGGTAGATTGATTTTTTAATGTTTTTTTTGTAATTTTGAAAAATCTTTAAAACAGAACTTCTAAAATATTTAAGTTAGCACAGTTTATTTATATATTGTGCTCATATTTAGTATTTTCAATTCAGAGGATTTTTTAAATTTTAAAATCCCAATTACTAATTGCGATTAGTAATATTAGCTTTAATTAATTGTGATTCTATAATAACTTTTCGGGAATAGTGGCATATTTCTAAATAAAAAAAATCCACTAAATCCACTAAAACTGCTCGTAATTTATTTTATAAAATGTTCTACAATATTGCTCTGTAAATAAATATAGAAATTTTGCTCCAAGAGTAATCTCTTGTGGAGCTCACACGTTTTTCGGATTAACTCTTCCTTAACATATGTGTAAAATGAATTCAAGAGGACAGAAAATTTATAACGTGAATTAGATTATAATTCATTATAAATGAAATAAATTAAACAGAATTGAGATTCATTTGCAGGAGTGCAAATGGAATAAAAATTTTAGAATGAAAGAATTTACATTTTGCGGAATAATTTTGAAGCTATCTTCCTTTGTGACAAATTTAATATAAAATGTTAAATAACCAAAGGCGATTAATTTATGCCTTAATTTCAAATTCATAAATTTTGGAATTTAAATGTCAGATTAAAATTGATCGACTAGTTTAATGCAAGATAAGTTTGTTAATTCATATGTTGAATTTTTTTTTAAAAAGTCTTTAAATAAAATAAAGAGTCATTGATCTTACTTTAAGCATTTTTCGGCTCTAAGAATATGATTTGTTGTTTTTATGGTTTGAAAACGCTGAAAATTCTAAAAATTCGAAATATCATAACTCGATAAGTGTTGGTCTTACAAAAAAGTAATTATAATTATTTTACGTAAATAAATTATAATTATTTTATGAAATATGTAACGATCCTACAGGATCGTTAGATATTTCGTGAATTTTTACATGTTGACAGGCAAGCGGCCGGAGAAAGAATTAATTGTTTCTCTTGTCATGACAGAAACTGAAATGGTTTGAAATATCGCCAAAAGGTTACAGTATTGGCAGTTTTATTTGAACAGAGCATAAAAAACAATTAAAAATTTATAGAACAGAGCTATTTTTGGTATAAATCATACTAACTAATTTCTAAAGGGGACACAAATATGTGTGGGAACATCTAACTGCATAAATGGGGTTTCCAAAGAAATTTTGCGTATTTGAACGCGCTATGTGATTATGGTTTGAGATGTATGTTGTATATATTTTGGGAACAGAGTTTTCAGCTGCGTATAGGAATCATTGTAATTTAAAAGGATGTTCATATAAAAAGCTGTTAGTAACAGATTGACTTTGTTACTGTATTTGACCAAATAAGTAAATAGCAGATGAACTCACATACTAACCGTTGCAGAGTATATGTAGTGTGGGTTTCTTTCATTTTATATATATGCACATAATAGGAATTTTTATTGTAGATGATTATGGAAAAAGTTATCTGAATAAAATCTGTTACAATTGAAATTTAACAAAGAGGGGGGAAGGGCTGAAGAATGAACATATTACAAAGGGGGAAAGAGGATAATAAAAAAAATTATATTTTTTGGAGAAATTCGAGCATTAAATAAATGAAACGGGGAAGATTTGGTAAACGTAACTAAATAAGAGGGGAATAATTACTGAACTAATTAATATATAATAGCTATATTATATTGGGTAACCCTTAATAGGTTATTGTGTATTTTTGTTCGTGGTTATATTGTATTTTCTAAAACATTTGTCTTTTTTACATGTACTTTTTCAGTAAGTTACTAAAAGGAAATTATTCTTTGTTACTATGTATTTATTTTTGAAATAAGCAGTATATTATCAGAAAAATTCAACGAAAATTATTTGACCAATATTAAGCATCCATATGGTAATACTATAAAGTGTTCAGTTATTCATAATTGATTAATAAATTAAAAATTCAACCGTGTGTCATTTGCAAATACCGAATAATGCATAAGACAGTCCCCAATCTTCCAAATGGATAATCCACCATACCATCTATCATTATTTTTACATGCTGAAATTTACATTCTGATGAAAATTAATTAAGTAAACCGCTAAAATATTTAATATCTACCTCTGTATTTTTCAAAAATGTTCGGTTTTTAAATTAGAAAAGAGATTATTATTTCAGTGAAGTGGTTATGCATAAATGTTTTACAGATATGAAACAACTAACTGAAAATCTGCGCATTGGCAAACGATATGATGCATATTTTTTAATAAACTGGAATTTTGTATTATACTTTTCAATATATTTCTTTTGTGAAAACATTGAATTCATATTCCTAGCTTTGTGTGTATTTTGTGTAAAGTCATTCGAAAATGACAATGCAATGTTTTAAAGAACAACTTCATTTTCATATAAATTAGTTAAATGAAATTTCACAATTTAATTTTTCTTAACGCTAATCTTCATGCATAATCTTATTTATTCAAGTATATTAAAACTGTAATATAACCCCTTTAAAAACTGTTTAACTGTATAACCCTTTTAAAAACTGTATAACTGTATAACCCTTTTAAAAACTGTATAACTGTGTAACCCTTAAACGCTTTGAATAATTATTAACGAAAACTATGAAAATATGGGACTAGTTTTAAGTTAATTGCATGTAAAGCATTTAAGAATTACTATTTATTGTTTTAACGCTAGAACTACTGTGTTTCTTGTATATCTAGAACTACCGGGATGGGTCATAGCTTACCCATGAAATTTTATTGATGTTATTCTTGTTTTGTATGGGAGATACAGACACACAACAAGGTTCAATGTTTAATACAATGATTTAAAATTAATGATTAATAAAATTTAGCGTCTAGAATATTACATAATATGAAATATAATGATCAGATACCGTCAAAGAAAATTGAAAATTCTAATTTCGGAATAGATGCTTTGAGATTTTGAGAGCTCGTATGAAATGTAAAATAAGAAAATTATTTAAATAATGTACATTTAATTATAAATTTCGTAATAATGTCCCTACAGATTAATAATATATTAAAACCTAATAAAAATTAAACGTATACAGCTCCGTGATTTTTTACTTATATTTTACACACGTTAAATCTTGGTATACAGACCTGTAGATAAGAAAAGTATTATTTCGATTTCAACTAAATTCGTTAACAAAATTCAACTAAGGCATTGTAGGGTGAAACCCCCCAGTAACTGACACCTTAAGGATTCCTTTTTGTTCAAATCACTATTACAAAAATTTAAATCTATTTTATATTTAAATTGGTTTTTTGAAAGGATAGTAGAGATATATTAAAAATTATTGTTGGCAAAATTTTGGAAAATTATACATTTTATTATTAAAAATTAATTTTTTTAATAAATATGGTCAAAAAATCCGGTAACTGACACTATCCCTATTTTGAAACACAAATAACTGACACAAAGTGAACCAGTGACTGACTATTTATTTTAAAAAATTAAAATGCTTTAAAAAAATTATTCTTTATTATTAAAACAAAATACATTAAAATTTATTATAAAAAGTGGGATTTAGTAAGCTGTATTGCATTATTAGTAATACAGACTATATAATAAGAGTATATAGCAATAATATTTTGAACTGCATCATTAGTAATGCAGATAACCAATAACCGACATTAATGAACCAGTAATTGATATCTGGTGTCAGACACTGGTAAAACAACTTAAATTTTAATGGTGCTTACTATAAGATAAATTTAATTTATTATTATGCATTTTTAAACAGTTCAAATAGTAGATTTCAATTTCCTTTAATATAACTAACTAGGGGGCTCTGCCCCCTGCTCGCTATGCTCACCAACCCCCGTTCTGATTTCACAACCTCTTAAAACCTGGTAATGTATCCTGTTTTAAAAAGATGATGATGATGATGATATCACGAACGGCGACTATCTTCTGTAATCAGGTTATAATGTTTTTTTTATTTAACTGGTTATAATGCTTTTTCATTTAATTAATCTTTTTTATGTTTAATATTCATGTGTATACACAATTTTTATGACGTAATTTTCTTTATTTCCTGCTTTCAATACGTGATCATTTAATTATTATTTTAAACTTTTATTATTCTTTTTAATAGTCTCGCGCAAATACATTTTTTATTTGAGATAAAACATAATCCTTTGCGCTTATTTAGAAATTGGCAACAATATAAAAAAAATGACTTTTTCAATAAAAGATTTTTTACTCGATTTTTAAGGAGTTTTTGAGTTTTTATTGTCCGACCGTGATAATTTTTTTAATTTCTCAAAGCTTGTTATATTTCGCGTCTGGTGGTATGATTTTTGAATCCGTAGGATGGCTAGAAAAAAAGTAATAGCTCCTCAAAAAAGTCCCTAGTAAAAAAGCGATGAGAATAACCCGGAATATCTACGCAGAATTTGATTGGTCCATTTCTAAATTGTTTTTGGTTCAGTTCCAGTTTACTTGTTTTGTAATATAGAAGGATAACTAACACATCTGTCAGAGACTGGTAAAATGAAATTATAGGAAAAAATAACTGACTCCCCCATAATTTTATTCGTAAATTAAATAACTCTAAGCCCTAAATCCTGGCCCTGATGTATCATATGCATCTTTAAACTAATTTCGACTAGTATAACTTTAAGAAAAAGGTTTAGGATGGTCTGCATTACAAATATATTAGAAAAACACTTCCTTAAATTTAGAAATAAGATGGTTGCTTCAAAATGGCAGTTTTTGTATTCTCAAAAGTTTCTTCTTCATTGAATTTCCTCTAGTGGTGAAAACATTGACTCCAAAATAAATGAGTTAAATTTTTCTCAAGTGTTAGTTACTGGTTAGGTGTCAATAACTGGAGGTTTCACCCTACTGTATATTTAGGAAAAGTCAAGCAATTTCAAATTTTTATTCTGGAAAACAAAATTGGTACAATAGGACAATCAGACTTTGGGACATATATGACACCCCTCGGCAGTTCTAGCGTTAAGGTAGAACTTCATTTTCATATACAGTGAACTGTTGTTAGTGCGTCTCCTCTTATGACGTATCTCCGGTTAATGAAGATAATTTCGTGCTCAGTTTTGAGTATGTCCATGTTTCAATATTCTGAGTATTTCTGGTATTTCAGAATTGAAAACATCGGGTCGTCCTATTTGAAACAAAAAGTTTCATAACAAAATGAAAACACCGATTTACTCAGATTTGAAAGTGTCATTTTTCTCAGTGATCTATTCAAAAATAAAAAATAAAATTCGATTCAGTATTTCGCTTCGAAACTATCGCCTAGATATTTAAATTTACTGTATTCCGAACAAAGTATTTTCCGTTAAAGTTTCTATTTCCAATTACGGACGAAAGTATTCCAAATCTCTCCTTATTTTATCGAAGTGCAAAGTTCTATGGACTTCCTCAAATGCCTATGTTAAATTAGACTTCCGCAAATTATACACTTTTTTTTTTCAATTTCTACCTAAGCCTATCTGCTCCTAAGCTTTACTCCCTGTCTAAAAAGTAAAATTTAAGAAAGGCATGCATTAAACATGGGGAAAAAGTGAATGATATTCTTTTTCTTTTTTTTTTCCGAACAGAATGTATTTTGAAGTATAGAAAGAGACGAATTTAAGTAGATAAGACAGAAAAACCCTGCAGCTTTAATAAGTTAATCCAATCGCATAAAAGTGAATATTTTATTATAAAATATAACAGCTTCCCATTTTGTTATTTAACAGCAGAAAGTTAGCTTTCCAAAAATAAAATTGTTTTAAAATGGCGTAGATAATGTTGTAAAAATGCTACTATCTCCAGAAAATTACTAAAGAAAGCATAAAATGCAGTTCTAAAAATTTGGCCATGTTATAGTATTGACGGGTAAACATAATAAATTATCATGCAAAATTAAAATAATGGAATATATTATTTCTTTTTCTCTAAGCTTCAAATATTATTTTATTTTTATCTAACTTTGATGTGACAAAAAATACGACGTTAAAATGAAATATAATATTTAATTTTTGATGTTGAACCATCTAGTAAAAGAATCTAAGTCTTTAAATGTGGATGATACTTTTAATTTAAAGAATAAACTCAGAAATTTAATGTATTTTAAATTTAAACTAAAATTGCTCATGAAGAACATTTTATAAAAATACCTATACTATATAATATATAAATTTAAATAAACTTTAAATATTTAAATAATTAAATTTAAATAAACATAATAATTACATTCATGAAAAGTGCTTTATTATGAATTTCAATTCTTTACTGTATTTCAATGCATGAAAAAAAAAATGGAAGAAAACTTTTCTATCAGAATGAAACGTTTTCTTTCAAATAAATGTAATTTAATGTTTTTTAAAAGGATTACATTATATGAAATTGAAATTCATTAATACAAAAGAATTCAAGTTATTTTGTCAAAATATTCCATAAATACATGAAGTTTATATTTTATGCATTATCTCGAATAGTTGCATTTACTAATATGATCACGTTTACAAAATATATCTTTTTTATTTGATATTATTTCTAAAATAATATATTTTTAAAAAGTTTCCAATTTTAAATAAATTTTAAAAACAATTACATTTATTACGGGTAAACATAATGAATTATGATGCAAAATTAAAATAATGGAATATATTATTTCCTTTTCTCTAAGCTAATCCTTTTCTCTAAACTAATATAATCACATTTACAAAAAAATTTATATTATTTCTAAAATAATATATTTTTAAAAAGTTTCCAATTTTAAACAATTTTTAAAAACAATTACATTCAAAAACCTAACAAATAATATACCTCATAATGTAGTAAATTTAATGTCTTTTAATGTTATTGTAATGTGTTAATGTGTTTATCTAGTTAAGATTGTCTTTTGCACTGCATGAATTACAGTTTTTTTTACATCTGTATGAGCACTTCCTTATTTAAATATAACATATTCTTTAAAAAAAGCATTAATTTTATAAAATTTGCATATTTTAGAACAATCACACGGATCTACTCTATAAAATTAGGATATTTTAATACAATGGAAATGGATCTATGCAAATGGATCTATTGCATATGTTAATACAAAGAAATGCATGTACTGTATAAGAGTAAAATAAAACAAGTGGGTAAGAGTGATCGAAGATCGCTCAAAGGGTTTCGTTTAATAATCCTTTCAAAACGCTTTATCCTTTCTTTAATAAATCCAAATAAATTTCATTTAGCAACCAAAAAAAAAAAAAGTCATGTTTTTTATAAAGTAAAAATTTACCGGTCTATTTTTCTCGTTTTCTCGAACATCTAAACCAGCCCGCTATTATATTCTGTCATAATAATATCTTTCATGTGGACTAAATGCGATATTAAAAAAAATAATTTCAAAATTACCATGTTGTACACCTTCAAAAGGTTAAAATATGCGAATATTTCCGTAATCGGGTTTTTATCATGATTCAATACGTTCCTCAAACTCATATATTTACTACATTAAAGACGTGAGTATAAAACAGCACAAATTTACTGAATGGTGTATACAAACGTTTTGTATACACCATTCAATAAATTTGTGATGTTTTATACTCACGTCTTTAATGTAGTAATGTTTCATGGTGTAATCGTCCGGCATTTATATATATATTTACTATTATCTATTACTCATATTGATACTCGCTTTGTATTATTCTGAAACGTTTGAAAAATCCGTTAAACTTCCGATATGACGTTAGATTTTTTTTTAATTCTCTAATGACGTATTATTAATCTGCTTTGTGTACATACACATACTCATACTCCTTGCATTATTGAGAAATCTTTCCGTTTTATTACCACTATGATGTCAATCAATTTTATTTCATATTAATATTTTTTTTCAATTGGGGAAACTTTTTATTTCATTTTCATTTTTCACGTGGAAATCGTCTGATAGAAAATTAATTATTGTAGAAAGAATTTCATCGTGGATTTTTAATTTTTGGCATCTGCTATAACGAAAAATTTTTTAATTTAATAGGAAAAGGCTGTTAGAATTTTGGTTTTTTATCTCTATTTATTAAAATAATACGAATTTTTCAAATTTTAATATTTTGAGCTCTTCGTAGTTAGTATTCAGATTTATACACAAAGTTTCAACTCTGTAAGTTACATAGTTTTTGAGAATGGCTCTGTGACAGACAGACAACAAAGCGGGAGTAATAGGGTTTCGTGAGATGAACGAAACCCTAAAAAGACAAAATATATTCAATGTAGCCTTTATTGTTGTATATATATATATTGTTATGCATGAACAGACACTTACTAATATTTATTTTCGTTTTCATTAGAATAAGAAATTGCATTTGCATCGCCATATTCATACTTCCGGTTTGCACCGGAAGTGATGCAAAATTTGGCTTACACCCTTATTAATTGACATGCGTTGTTCTAATTCTACATGTTTGTAGAGCAGCTCTATCTCAATACGAAGATACTACTCAATATAATCTCCATCGCAAGCGATTCACTTGCTTCACCGTTGAAACGAAACCTCGAAAGATCTTAAAGGAAATTCACACATTGATTCATACATACTAATTACAATATTATATATTGCGCTGCAATATCGTTTAGTCTCAATTTCCATCGCTAAGGGGAGCGAAATTATCTTACTTAATTATCCACATCGTAATGAGTTCATGTTAAGTTGAATGAACCTATTCCCATGTTGAAGAAGATTCCAAACCTCTTTTAGCACATTTGGTCTAAATATGAAAATGCCCTAGGTAGACATATCTCCCACACTTCCACAGCTACCGACATGAAACCACCATATAATCAAAAAGTAATAGTGCGGGAAAGTTGCCATTGGCAATAAGGAATAAATTCGCAAAATATTACACCAAATGGTTAATATCTTTTACCTCCGCAAGGGGGCCAAAGTTTCGAAAAATCGGGAAAAAAATATTTTTTCGAAAAAAAAAATTATCCAACCATAACAATACAATTTATAATAGAAGGCAACAGCTACTTCAAGATGTTAGTAATATTCCAATAAAATTTTATTATGCTGAAATCATTTCTGTTACCGCCGCAAAGGCGGTCAAAATTTTGAAAAAAACGGCAAAAATTTCAATTTTCAGTTTTTTAAAAATTTTCCCAATTTTTATTTTATATCGACAATTAAATAAATTTCGATTATATCTAGTAATAACTTATGTCTAGTAATTTTTATCATGGGCATTGCCAACCAAGGGCGAGAGGGGTCCGCCCCCCCTAAATTTGAGAAAAAAAATTCTTTTTGAAGGAATTTTAAAGAATTTCCGGGAAAATTTGGTGATTTTTTTTGTAGGGGTGTACCCAAACATAAATTACCCCCTCATTTCCCCTTTTGGGGCACCCTACAAAAAAAATCCCTAAAACTTCCCGGAAAATCCTCAGGATCCCTTCAAAAAGCACCTTTCTCTCAAATTTAGGAGAGGGTCGGGCCCTTCTCGCCCTTGGTTGACTACACCATGATAAAAATTACTAGACATTTATAAGTTATTACTAGATATAATGTAAATTTATTTAATTGTGCACATATAATAAAAATTGGAAAAATTGGGAAAAAACTAAAAATTTAAATTTTTGCAGTTTTCTCAAAATTTTGACCGCCCCTGCGGTAGTAATAGAAATGATTTCACCATAATAAAATTTTATTGGAATATTACTAACATCTTGAAGTAAAAGTTGCAATCTATCAGAAATTGTATTGTTATGGTTGGATAATTTGCTTTTTGTAAAAATCATTTATTTTGCGATTTTTCAAAACTTTGGCCCCCTTGCGGCAGTAAAAGATATTAACCATTTGGTGTAATATTTTGCGAATTTATTCCTTATTACCACTGGCAACTTTCCCGCACTATTACGTTTCGATTATATAAATTTTGTTTTTTTCGACCCACCCTAGTGCACAATGGGAGAGGCTAAAGGATACTACCACATGCAAACACCAGTGGTCTGTGCTGGTTAGTTGTGGTAGCAAAGTGAAATATAGGAACACACACGTCTATTTATATACATATACCGGGTGTTTCACGGAGGACCCCCAACTTTGACAATAAATAACTCGGAAACGGTGATATATAGAAGCATGAAACCAGTGGAAGGTTATTAAAAAAACCCGTAAGAATCTGATACAGAAACCTAAAAATTTCAGTTAAAAATAGCTCCGACAGATGGCGTTGCAGGCAGCATTACGGATCCCTAAAAAGACACGTCAGACGTCAAGAACCCTCAGTAGTCGAAAATTTTGCCGTTGAAACGTGATCTATTAGTGCATAGTGAAAGAAATTCCGGAAGTGACACTAATGGGACACTTTACCGCAACAATCCTTTAACACTCGATGAGCTGGAAGAGACTATTTGTCAAGCTTGTGTATTGATTTCCGGTGATATACTACAGAGAGTCACTGACAATTTCATTATTTGTTTGCGGCATGTGTGTTGTGTGAATAGTGAACATTTTGAATGGATTTTGATGTGATACATCCTAATTACGGTTATACCAATTTCAGCGCCATCTATCGGCGCAATTTGTTACTAAAATTTTGAGGTTTCTGTATCAGATTTTTACGGGTTTTTATTAACCATACCACTGATTTCATGCTTCTATCACCGTTTCCGAGATATTAATTTTCAAAATTAGGAATCCTTCGGGAAAACCCGTTATGTATATATATATAGCTTTATAATAAAGTCCTAAAAATATTAAAATATTTTATTGTTATCAGAAACAATCCTGTGTATACATAATTTGTAAAATTGTAGTCTATGAGGAACTAAGTGAAAAATCGATTACAAAATTCCATTTTTGCACATTAAGTTAAATAAAAGAGTAACAAAAAATATAAAGGTCTTAGAATAATTCTTGATTCAGTTGACACAAATATCAATTTGATAACCAGAATGAAAACGTTACTCGAAATGCCTAACAATCTTCAATGTTTGAGTTATATCAGCTTACGAGTAAATTTGCGATGTTTTATAATGAACTGGATAAGTACTATAAGTACCAAACGTTCTAAAACTATTTAGCAACCCATTACATAATACGTATAAACATTCTTATTATCATGATACTTCCCGGTTTATAATAGGATATTAAATGTCACCATGTGTACCTTAATGGACCTGGAATTCTAATGAGTCTAATATGCTTTATAATATCAGTTTTAATGCGTTTGAAACATAATCCCATTCCCTTACTAGATATCATCAGTCCACTTGATCGAATTAATCGGAAATGCATTAAGTGAGTATTATGATACTATATACTTATTATGGCTAAAATATTATTCATTTGTGTCCTATTACAAAAATAGTAGGGAAAGGATTTAATAAGCCTATTGACTATATGTTGTAATGTTTATTTTTTATTAAAATTTCATAATTAATTTTAAATAGTGTTTAATAAAAACAGAATTATCTTAAATTTGAATACAATTTTTTTTATATAAATAAATGTTTTATAGATTTTAAAATTTTAATATTCTTTAAAATTTTCACTGAACCTTCGATGGACATTTCATTCTCAAAATAATTAGCTTAGACTTTTGTAGCAGACGGTAGCTTACGGTATTTGAGGTAGAACAATATTGCTACAGCAGAACCGGATATATATATATATATAATTTCTCTTTTTGCGAAAGAAAAAGTCTTATATATGTAGAAAACACGGTGAAAATTCTTCTATCCTATTCTGTATCAAGAATATTAATAAAATTCTTTTCATCGCCTGCATAAATTTTAATTTTATTATTCAATTTTTCTTTCTGTAGTTTTTAATCTCTTTAGTTTCGATGAATTATTTTGTATTTAAATATTGAATTTTAAGAGAAAAACCATTTTCTTTCCACGAAAACCATGGAAAAGATTTAATTTGTAAGTCTAACTTACAACAAGAATCAATAAACATCTTTTCTTGTGTAACTCACGTCAGGAAATCGTTAAATGTATTGCTAAAGGAGAATTTTTTTCCTACTCAAATGGAAGAATGGGTTTTTAGACCAAAAGTTATTTTATTTCAGAAAGAAATTTTTTTGTTTAAGGTAAAGCCAGGAGAGATGACGCAGTCGGAGAGATTGCGCACATAGATGTTTGGGGGGAAGGAGTAGAGTGAGCGTGCAGCGACTCCAGGTAGTTGTACAACAACAGTAGTGGAGTGTCTACTTGAAAGTGCACGTTGATTGCTTTGAGCGTTTAAGATAAAGTATTGCTATTTTTTTTTGTTTTCCCAAAGTAAGTGCTTGAATTTTCATAGCTCTTCATCAGAATTTCTATACAATGTCAATAGTACAAAATATTTTAAACTTAAACGATTTATCATAAGCTACTAAACTAGACTAACAATGTGAACATCAACGGTTCGTTTTAGAAGAGGTCATGTTTAAATAAAAGGCCGCGCAATCTTTCCTACCGAAATTGGAGAGTTTGCGCATTTGCTACTTAGGAGAGATGGCGCAGTATTCCCATTCATTTCCATGGTAGGAGTGATTACGCAGCTTATTGGTAAATTTGCATAAAAAAATAAAAAATGAAAATGGACTAATTTTAAGTTAAACGTGTTATTAAGTAACATTATTTTATTTTTTAATCTTATCTGGACTTGCTTTTTCTGATTCTTTAATTTTTTTTCCTTTAATTAAAATTTTTTAATCGTTTTTAAAATTATTTTCTTTTTCTGATTCTTTAATTATTAGGTTGAAATATTCACTCCTAATACAATAATATTTGTTCACAAAAACCTTACAGCAATGTCATTTAAGTGTAATTATTACTGTTAACAATTTAATTGTAGTTATTATAAGTAACAATCTCTCCTACCCATGTGCGCAATCACACCAACCCTATAAGGAGAGATTGCGCAAAATACCTTTCTTGGTTTTATTACAATTGTTCTATTAAATTGCAACATAACAACAAAATAGCAATGGAAATGCATAAAAAACAAATGAAGTAAAAGTTATTCATGAATAGTTTAGCAAAAAATTAATATTTAGATTTTTCATTGCTATTCTTTTGAATTGTGCGCAGACTATCCTAGCTTTACCTTAACTATTTTTCTCAATCAAGAACAGTTGAAAGTTGCTTAAATACAATTTTAAGGTATTTTGTAAAATATATTTAAAAATTGATAATACTTAATAATGGAACAATATAAAATAATTTAAATGTATTTCGCAAAAACTTCTACATTTACTATTAGAATAAATTATTATTATTAATGTTAATAAATTCCATTTAAATTTGACCAAATTTTTAGTCTGAGCTCACATTCTAAAGTAAATAGTGTTGGAAATCTGGACAAAATCTTGTCCCCCTTTCTCTGTCAAGTGGTTTGTTCGGGAGTAAAATCGTTCCGAACCGGTTTTTCTTTTTGCATTTCGGTCGTAAAGGCACTCTCTTTTAACTGTAACTGTATGCATATTTTATTCTAGTTTGAGGTACGGAGTAAGTATATATCTAGGGTGAAACAACTCCATGAAAGGTGTGGTGATGTGATGGAAGGACAGTTAACCCCCTTTCTGAATGTTTATTTGCTATAATGTGATACCAAAGTTCCCAGCAATGGCTGGAGGTCTATGTATATATCTTTATTTAAGTTTAACATTCAAGTTGAATGAATAAATATAATTCTGATTTCTACATAAACTGTTTCTTCAAAGTGCTATATACTTAGTCACACCACAGACCTTAACCACTGTGCTTTACAACTCTGCTCAATCTCTATCAAATAGCAAGTGAAAACAAAGAACTCTCTTAGTATATTTGACGGAAGTCCATCTTGACGTCACGGAAATTCTGTAAAATTACGCAATAATATTACTTTGGTTTTGGTTACTCCACTGAGAAAAATGACACTTTCAAATCTGAGTAAATCGTTGTTTTCATTTTGTTCTGAAACTTTTTGTTTCAAATAGGACGTCCCAATGCTATCAATTCTGAAACACCAGAAATACTCAGAATATTGAAACATGGACATATTCAAAAATGAGCACATAAAGGTCAGTTCACACTCATTTTTAAAACATGGACATACTCAAAAATTATTTGAATCAGTTCATACTCCTTTTTGAAACATGGACATACTCAAATAGGAACACGTGATGTGTTATTCTCGAGTGTGTGCGTGTTTTCAGAAATGAGTATATACATGTTTCAAACTTGAGTCATTTTGATTCAGAGTCATTTTGACTATGCGACATACTCAGATTTGAGTATTTTTTGCTCAAATTTTAATATGCCATTTTTAGATTGCGTTACACAAGTTCCTATATAGACAAGGCTATAAAACTTTTTTATAGTTTTGCTGGTTTAATAATTTAGAAGCACACAGTTCATTAACATAGTTCATTTTATTGTGAGAGCATACTCAAAATCACGATGTATAGTGACTATTATTAACTTTAATAACCATAAAGCCAACTTTAATTTTTTTTTTTTTTGCGAATGTGTTGTGTGTGTAACATCGTACGTAATTATTAATTTAATAAAAAATAATTAAAATTCACGTGACGTATTAAAAATTTTAATTTGCGTTTTCTTTATATCTTTCAAGAGTAAAATTATTTATTTTCATTGATAGTTAAAAGTGCTAAAATATTCAAATTATATTTTATATACTTCTAAGAATTAATAGTGAATATATGATTAACCTTTTTATCAAAGGAATCTTTTCAAGGGCATTGCCCTTATGTTATACATTAACTGCAATCGTTGTCCTTTCGTACAAATTTTAAAACAGTACATGCATTGTAAATGAATCAAACGCTTCAAAACTTTTGAAATGATTGGAAATTATCTTGATACATTTTAAAATTTGAATATTTAATTAGTCGAGCAAGGACTTAACCGAAAGCAAGGAAAACTTTATCAAAATTATCAATGCTCCACGCTTCGAGGAATATGTGATTCATGCAACTATATATATGGTTTATGAAATTCATTTCAGACCCGAAAATTAAATTTGTTGAGATCCATATACCATATTTACACATGTATAACACACATTCTTGTTTTAATGGAGGAAAACGAAAACAAGATATATATCACATATAAAACGCGGATCAATAATTTAACGGTAGTTAATTCTAAATTGCGAAATACGAAAATAAAGTTCGCTATCAATCAATGCTATTGTCAATTGAATATGATATATTAAATTTATCAATTAAGTAGCTGCGTAGCATTTATACATGCAAGAGTAACAAAATATTAATATTAATTTTAATGTTAATGTTGTTATTTTATCATGTTTCTCTGTAATACATGGTTGTTAAACATGAAAATGTTTACTTGAAAATGGATAGCATCCAAAAACGCGATATTTTGAGTTGAGAAAAGTGATTAATACACTGTAATAAAAATAAAAGTGCTCAGTTAAACTAATAGCATTGATCTCACAGCCTATTCACACTAATTGTCTATTATACTCTTATTTAAAAGAATAATGGCCCGCGAAAAATAAAGAAATCTACAATAAATTGAGGGGGATTCACCTCCCGTTCTCCTCGCTCTTTATACTTAACCAATGAACCTCCAAAACTAATCAGGTAAGCATCTTACACAATGATCCTATATGCAATATTTTAAGCAAATCGGATAATTCTGCATGAAAAACTCATTTATCTAAATTAAGGGGGGATTAGCTGCCGTTCTCCTCTTCGTACTTAACCAATGGACCCCAAAAACTAATCAGGGAAGCGCCTTATCACAATGAATCTTTAAACAAAATTTGAAGAAAATCGGATACTTCTGCATCAAAAACCCATTTATCTAAATTAAGGGGGATAAACCCTCTTTATACTTAACCAATGAACTCCCAAAACTACTCATGGAAGCGCCATATCACAATGAACCTATAAACAAAATATGAAGCAAAACGGATATTTCTATCAAGAGTTATCGCGATACGTACATACAAACATACAGAACCGGCAGGCATATTAGGTCTCAGGCTTTGATAGCCTGTGAGCTAAAAACTGCTTGCAAACGTATTAAAAAAATGTGGCAGCAAAAAAAACATTTTTTTTTTTTATAAATGCTTCTTTAAATCTCGAAATTGTATTGTTTTCCCTGGTTTCTAAAATTAAAGACCGCTTTTCTGAATCGGGGAAGGCTGGTAAGAGGTTTTTGTAAATTTTAGTTCGTGTTTATGTTATATTTTCCTAGATTGAGGAAAGTTGTCTTTTTTTTTCCTTATAGTGCTAACTCAATATTTTAACGGCAATATATTGGTAAATTCGAAAGAAAAAAAATGTTTAAAAGTTAAAATGCCACAGAAATTTCATATACGATGGCGTAAGATATATTATTTATGACACAGGTTGTGTCCACGATGATTCAAACAACAGTGCCAGTAAAGATGACGAGTTACGGGCCTTTTGCAAAAGAAATCTTCTGAAATTGTAAACTGCATTGTAAAAAAGGCTAATGTATTGTATATCTAAAAAAAAAAAAAACATAATACAAAACAACACTTTGGAGCATTTTTTTATTTACGCCATACCTTTTCCTCCTTCTTCCAGTATATTCTGTTCAAATTTGAAGTCATTCTGACCAGTGGTTCCTTTTATACAGCATTTCGAAAGTGGGACTTTAATTATAATCACCCTGTATATAATATTTCGTTACGTATGCGGCCAAGTTATAGTCATATATGATTCATATATGATGTATAGATATGACATGTGTATAAAACGTATATGATGTGTCTAAGGCATATAAGACATAAATAATTTACAATTAATGACGTATGGCCCACATATATAAGTGTTTGGAGTATATATATATATATATATATATATGCGTATATATGATGCATGTAAAAGCATTACAATGATCTTGGCAAAATTATAGCTGTAACCTTGGCATAATCGTAAAATCGGGGCCACTATAATACGAAAGTACCGAAATGTTTCATTGAGAACGCATAGCATCTTAAAAACTGATATTCCGGTTTGAGAAAACTGATTAATGCACTATAAAGACTAGTCGGAAATGTTTCAGGGGCATCAGAAGAAACTTTGTTTTTATAAATGCTTCATTAAACATCGATATTATATTGGTTTTTGTGGTTTCTAAATATAAAGAACGCTTTTAGGAATCACGGGTAACTCGGAAGAGGTTATTGTACATTTTCGTACGTGGTTATATTATATTATGTTAGATTTAAGAAACATTCGTCATTATTTACAGTGCGCATGTAGTGGAATTTCAAAATGAGCATAGTGTTTCACCTCTTGTGCCTCTTGTACAATTACGTAATATTGTACAAGAATTAATATTGAATATACGTAAACAATTACGTAATATGTGCGTGATGATACTATTGACCGATTCTTAAACTTGAAAGATGAATTTAGAATAGTCTCTTTTAACATGTTCACCAATTTCTTAATTTATGATTCGAAATATTTTAAAGTACCTTCCTTTTTCCATCTAATTTTGGTAGTACGATTTAATCATATATGTTCTGTCTCCAAATATTGTTTGTTATTTGTGTACATAACTATATAATTTTTATTTTATAATTGATGTATCTGAAAGTAAAATTAATTTTACTGGAGAACGAAATTATGATTACAAATTAAGAAATTTCGATTGAAAATTTCAAGTTTGGTACAATTTCTATTTGTAGACGACGCCCTAAGCAAATTTAAGTATAGCATTAATTATACTGGTCGACAAAAAATAAAAGTTTTTCTGCTCTGAAAAGAAAATATGTGAACTGTACCGATCTAATACCCCTAAATCTAAGTAGAACATTTAAATCGTCCCTGCTTGTACAATTTATCGAGAAACAGATTTATGATAATAACGAATAGCGAAAGATCATTTAATAAATTTGCAATGCTAGATAAAATTGATATCATGAAAAAATATTTTTAATGTCATAGATAGCAATTCGATAAATCACATCATGCATATCTAATTTATTGACATTTGTATCTTGAATTTTTCTTTTTGTATCTTTCTCCCTCCACACTTCCTTTTCATGTGCAACAGTATCCTCTAACATATTTTCATTTTTTCTGCCGTTGTAATTCGGCCAATGTTTTAAAAAGATATATTTATATGCAATTTGCATACACTGTAAAAATAAAAACACTGTAGATTTAACAGCACAATGCGTTGGCAATTCGGACGCCAGCAGTCTGTGCTCTTAATTTTACGCAACTGCTGTTATTTTTTAGCAGCACATTGTGCTGGTAATTTGACAGTAGTTTGTGCTATAAACGTGTTATTAAAGGAAGAGAACAAACTTTTCAAGTACATACTGCATTTTACGTGTTTTTTTAAGTTTTACTTACTTTGCTAAAGACAGAAACAGAATTAGTTGCACCGCGTATCGCTTCAAACAAGCCACAGAGTTCAGATTCAGAGATAGAAACAAGCGGGAAGAAATGTCGATTACGTGTTACAGTTAACGTCCTTTCTGATAACCAAAGAAAGCTACAGTATATTCAACTGCAATCGAGTGTGAGTGCGAAATGAACAGCAGTTTAAGCTGTAGAAATGTTTTTTTTTTTTTTTTTTTTTTTTAATACAGTCTATCATTATTTAGTCACATATCATTATATACAATTTATTA
The DNA here is from genome assembly GCA_963931845.1 of Maratus michaelseni. Lineage (NCBI taxonomy): Eukaryota > Metazoa > Arthropoda > Arachnida > Araneae > Salticidae > Maratus > Maratus michaelseni. The sequence goes on along the minus strand of OZ007588.1, from coordinate 57,183,653 downwards.
TTTGCACAATTTCCACGTATGTTTTAGAAAAATACAAAATACCTTAACTTTAAAAGCAAGCCCTCCCACCTAAAAAATTATACGTGATAGAGCAATGTCATTTCCATATTCTGATTTAGTAACAAGTTTTTTTTTTTTTTTTTTTTTTTTTTTTGTACTGCACGTGACATTACTATTTTGTTTTTGTTGTTTTATCACAAAAAAAATCAACATGTTTTATTTTATAATTAATACCATTCATGAACAATTCCTGAAAAAAATTCAATTATCTGAACGCTCTTCCTTTTGAACCATGGTTTTTCCCTTCCATCTGTAAAATTGTTCAGATATCCATCTTATTAATATGGATTGTCATCCATCATTTTAACACTTTCCGACCTAGTTGAAAAGTGTTCATGACTTCGGTTTGTCTGGCCGGATGGCCGTATGGCCGTCTGTCCGTGCTCTAACTCCCGTAAATATGCTCGGATTGCTCTGCAATTTTTATATGTTATTATCGTTATCCATAGCATGTTCCCTATTTCAACGGAAGTGTGCAGCACTTATAGTTTTTTTACAGGGACACTCAAAAGACTTCCGTTACATTGCGGTCTATGGGGAAAAATCATTTGCGGTTTATTTAAATAATGTTTCACTATTTTAAACGCATTGAAATTTATATATATCACTAAGGTGCATTAGAAGAAGCTTAATATGGAATAGGGTGTGCATAACACTTATAGTTACTTTACAGGGACAGTCAAAAGAATTCCGTTACATTACGTCTATGGAGAAAAATCGTCTGCGGTATATTTAAATAATGTTTCACTATTTTAAACGCATTGAAATTTATATATATCACTAAGGTGCATGACAAGAGGCTTACTACAGAATATAGTGTGTATAGCAGTCATCGTTCATTTACAGGGACACACACAAGAATTCTCTACTGTCTGTTAACAATAATTCTTGGAAGTGCGTTTTAAGTTACTGAACGCGATTTTAATTTTAACTCGCTTTTTGTGAATTACGTGGTGTGTATAAATTATGTAGATCCTATACAGGGAAGCACAAAAGTTCGCGAACACATTTCCGTTTATTGACAGAAACTCCAGACGGAGAATTTTAAACTGTGCTATGCGTTTCTTAACTGTACTAAAATTTAACATCCTATGTAGTATACATACAAATCTATAGATATATACAGGGCTGAATAAAAGTATTCGGATATTTTTCTGAATATTGTATATGTTGGAAATTCCTGAAATTGCGTTTTTAAATATGTTATGCGTTTTCAAAATTGTTTATTTAGATGTTATCTTTTACCTTATTAAACGGTATGATTTGTAAAATTATTTTGGAAGCGTTGGAAAGTGTTACATAATCTATGCTTGACGCATGATTTTTCTTTATTGTTTACTTTTGAGGTGGATCTTTCTTTTACATCGTTTCAAATGCATTTGATTATTTTTTTATCTACAATCTTAAGGAAATATTTAATACCGGTTCTCGTATCAGAAATTCAATTTATCTCTTGATAAAGAATTTTTTTCTTGAGAATTTCGATAGATAGTATATTTTAGAATTGGGAATTTCCCTCTTCATTTTAATTTAATTTGAATTTTCATCTATGTGTTGTCATATGTTTTGAGCGAGTTCTCTGATTTAGAATAGTTTCATGTGAAACTCTGTTAATTTTACTGTGCCTTATATAACTTCCAAGCACATGAAATCATTAATGTAAACTTCTTGAAAGTATTTCAATGATATTTTACACAGATACGGATGATTTTGATTGCGGGTTTTAGAGCAGGCAAATATTTCTTTTAAATTTTCCCAGTATGGAGCAGGTTTTTTTTCCCCCCAGAACTGTACGTAAACATCTCTATTTCATTGTTTTTATCAATACAAATTCACATATTTTATATTATAATTAATACCATTCATGGACAATTCATGAATCAAATACAATTATCTGTTCTCTCTTCCTTTTGAATTATGATTTTTCCATTCCATCTGTAAAATTATTCAAATATCCGTCTTATTAAAATGGATTGTCAGCCATCTTTAATTTCTGATCCTAGACGGATATATATATATATATTTACATGGCTTCAAATGCATTTGATTAATTTCTTACATTTTTAAGGGAATATTTAATACCAATTCTCCTGTCACTAATTTAATATTTTTCTTCATAAGGAATTTTTTTTTCTTGAGAATTTGCATAGATAGATAATATTTTAGAATCATAAATTTTCCTCGTTATTTTAATTTAATATCAATTTTAATCTACGCTTTGTAATATGTTTCATTTTGAGCGAGTTCTCTAATTTATAATATTTTCAAGTCAGGTTATATTAATTTTACTTTGCTTTCCATAGGTATCAAGCATATCAAAACATTAATTTAAAGTACTTGAAAGTAATTCAATGATATTTGACACCGACTTGGGTGAATTTGATTGCGGGTTTTAGAGCAGACAAATATTTATTTAAAATTTTTCCAGTGTGTTTTCCGTAGTTGGAGTTGCAGCCTAGATGTTTTTAATTGCGGAACGGGTTGATTTTGTATGTTATGTTTCGTATTCGTCTCAGGTTGGCATTTGATTTTTTCGAATCGGTTTCGGGTCTACCAAATTTGAATATTTTTCAATAAAAATCTGTATATTGGAATATTAATGAGTGTATATATGTTAATTTTTAAACAAAAAGAGAAATATTTGATATTAGAGATATAATTGTATTATGGAATAATTTTCTTTCACTTTGGCTTCGGGTTTTTGTACTTGGAGTTAAAGTGTGTTCTCATCGGGTCGGATTTCAGATTGGCGAAATTTTTTTGTCGTGTTCGGTTTCACTTTCAGCAGAATTTTCGTGTTTTCGGTCGGGAACTTTTTGTGTAAAAAATCAAAATAAAGTCCTGAATATTTTTCCAGTGAAAAAAGCTATTTATTTGAATATTTAGTGTATATGTGTAAATTTTTATACAAAAAGAGAAATACTCGATATTAGTGATATAATTGTATTGAAATGTGGATTTAATTTTCTTTCACTTCGGTTTCGGGTTTTTATACTTCGGGTTGAAGTGTGTTTGCATCGGGTTGGGATTCGGTTTGACGAATCCGCGTTCGGGAAGAATTTTCGTGTTATGGTCGGGTACATTTCCGATGAAAGTATTTAAAAAAATCATAATACAGTCTAACTCGTTAATACGAGAAAGATGTGAATTATAAAAGTCATCATATTAACCGTAATTAGTTAATTTTATAAACACAGACATAATTAAACTGATTACTAATATCAATTGATCTAATTATCTCAATGTAAAATTAACTTAATATTATAAAGTTAGCATAAATTATTAACTCTTACCTTTGTGAGTGTCATTTCCTTTTAAAGGATAATTTCTTTCGACATAATTATAGTACTTAACACATAGATAATAAAAAATAGTCGTGTGTTCCAATCTCAAAATTTTCTCATACATGTTAATTAACCGTATTTTTTTAATTATGAATTTTAGAACAAAAAATGCATCATAGCAGCTGTTATATGATTTACACTAAAACATAAACAGCACCAGCTTATGTCAAGGTCTAACAGAATATGAAGTTTGATTAAATGCCGTGCATTAGTTCTTGAGATATGACTATTGCTAAAATCGTGCCATCTATAAAAATGCAGCATAGCAGTGCCACCTGTTTGACGATTTACACCTAAAGCTAATCAGTGCCAATTTATATCAAGTTTTAACTGAATCTAAAGTTTCATTAAACTCCGTGCGATTGGGTCTTGAGATAGAGCGCCCACAAAATATTTGTCACATACAGACGCACACACACAGGCATACAGACAGACATTCTCTAAAAACAGTCAAATCGTGTTCAGGACCTTCTATAATGTATAAATCCGTCGGAAACTGGAGTTAAAAAAATTTCATGAATCCAATACTCACTCTCTGTAAATATAGAAGAAAGTAACTGGTAATTAGTGATATCCATAATCCTGCTTTTGTAACTACTCAAAAGCGTGAAAATCATAATATAATTTAAATTATGAATCATTCTCTAATGCCATTCATATTGATCATTTTAACCGTGTCCACGTTTTAGACATAATTGAATTCGACTGTCGTTTCATTTTGAGCAACTGATTAATACTAAAGAATTCCCATTCATGACATAAACATAATTACCAACACATTATGAACAAGTGCATTATGTAACACATTTATTAGGAGATTATCCGAACTGTCAATAAAATAATTATAAAGATGTTGACAATATTTAGAAAATTGTTCCGATGTTGTTACCGTAATTGAAGGGACACGCCAAATAATCAGAATCTCATTTATTTTCGTTTTGTAGAAATAAAAAAATATTTGTTAAATTAAAAAAATAATAGTAATAAAGTATTGTACGAAAAAATCAATCTTACAAAACTAGTTTTGCCACGGTTTTGAAAATAAAAAACCATATTTTGCGTCGTAACTACTTATTTATACTTCTTCATATAATGCCTCTTGGTTGTATCTAAAAAGTGAACAAATAAGATATTTTACAAGCTACAATAAAACATATGATAAATTGTTTTGGATTTTGAATTTTATTATATATTTTAAAATTTTTTTATATTTTTTTGGTACTTCTAAATTATCCCGTCGACCATTTTTCATAACAAAAAATTATCGCCAAACTGTAACGCCAAATAAACAAATGGAAGAATGTTGCCATTGGAATCCCAAACAAAAAAATAAGCAAATAAATAAATACAAGAAATTTGGAAATGCCCTACACACAAATGTGTCGACTTAGTAAGCTTAAACAATAAAATTTACAATATATGAATGAAAACACAGCAAAAAAAATCTTGAATATTTATTTATTTATATTATTTTTCTTAATTATATCCCTCTCGGCTGGTGAATAAAAGTTTATGACGTCAGTTAAAACTGATCTATCGTACGTAACTATACATCGCAACATTTTTTCAATGTTTATTCTCTTTCTAATAACACGACACCACAGTTTAAGGACACAATTATTATTTTAAATAACGAAATAGCTTAATAAATCAGTAAAACATCATGAAAAATAAGGTAAATGTGGAATTAATAACCACTTGATGACATAACAAATACGTGTAACGCTTCTGACGTCAAGTGAATGTGACGCTCGGTCATGAATTTTTGGCCTTAAATCCTATAGTTTGGCGCTAATTTTTTATTATGAAAAGTGGTCGACGAGATAATGGAGAAGTACCACCTTTTTACAGGTATAATTAAGGGACAACGTAATAAGTAGTATAAAAAATAAATGACGAATAAAAAATATCGAGCCTGGACTTCAAAATCGTGGCAAAACTAATTTCGTAACACTGTAAAAAAAAGAAAATGTTATGTTCTAGAAAAATATAATATAGACACGAACGAAAATATACAATAACTTCTTCCGAGTTCCCCACGTTCTTGAAAAGCGTTCTTGAGCTTTAGAAACCTCACAAACTAATATAATTTCTGAATTTAAAAAGCATTTATTAAACAAAGTTTCTTTTTCTGTCACTGATTTTCGTTATCTTAGAAACTTTAGAAACCAATATATTTTAGAGATTTAAAGACATATTTATAAACACATAGTTTCTTTTGTTGACACTTATTTTCGGAAAAGTTTCCAAGTAGTTTTTAGTGTGTTTAATCAGTTTTATCAGCGTGGAACATGGATTGTTTTGGTCTCTATCAATACTCATGTAAACATTTCCATATTCAACAAACATTCTTTAGAGACAAACGTGATAAATTAAAAGCAATAGCATTAACACCAAGACTATTATTATGCTGTTAATTTTACTTGTATAAATTCAGTTACGCAGCTACAAATTTTCAAATCAGAATTGATAGTAACCTAAAAACAAATAATTCGGTTTGAGAAGACATTAATATACTATAAAAACTACTGGGAAACTTTTCCGTTATTCGGGAGCAGCAAAAGAAACTGTAATCTCGAAAATATATTGATTTCTGAGGTTTCTGAGGATAATGAACATTTTACGAAATTAATTTTGCTTGAAAGATTTTTTTTTTTTTTTTTTTTTTTTTTTTTTTTTTTTACAATTTAACAGATATTTTTAATTGTTATAAAACATAAATAAATGAATTCATAAAAACGTAATAGTTTAAGTTACTCACAGGCATCTTAACACATGATCAAATTTCAGTCAGTGATTGTCATTTTAAAACTTTCTGTTCCCCTTAATATAGACGATGCATTTTTCGGAAGTAAAATATTATAATTTTTTTTTCAATCATATTAATCTGACAATATGACATTATCATAAAACCATATCTATTATTAAATATTTACAATTTTTAAATTCAAGCGTGTTTTAGAATTGAAGCTAATGCAGTTAAAGAAAAATATATAAGCTTTCAGAAAACGTATCATAACTCAAAGTTCTAAGAATTTAAACACATGTAAATTAAAATATCTTCTTACATGGAAATTAGGAGGACTACTCTTCAAAATTACATAAAATGGCGGAAGATCAAGGTAATGTCTTTAAATTCCGTCATGTGCACTGCAGATACATGATGTACAACGTAGTAGTACCATTTTCTGATTAAAATTGAAATTAAATCTATTTTTGGTGGGTGGGCTACCTTAAGAACAATGGCTACCTTTGACTCACCTACCTTATATTTTAAATTTATATTAAAAAAAATCAAACATTCGTTATAGTTTAAGTTACTTATAGGCTTTTTAATCCGTTATCAATCTTCAGTCAATCTTTCTCATTTCAAAACTTTCTGATCCCCTTAATATAGACAATGTATTTCTCGGAAATAAAGTATTATAAATTATTTTCCAGTCATAATAATCTGACAATATGACATTATCACGTATACGTTTCTATTATTAAATATTTACTATTTGTGAAATTCAATCGGAGAAGAATATAGTTTTAATCATTTGCTTCAAAACTCCCCAAACGATAAAATTTATTTTAAATAATTAAACTGTAAATTGTGTAAATATTCGTTAAAAATCCAGTAATTGGATACATGTTCAATTTTAGCGAAACATAATTAATAAATTGAAATAACCTTAAAACAGCCATAATTTAAAGATGTATTGAGTAAGCAATAAATTATTTTCACTTCAAAAGCAAAAAATAACAGTTTAAATACAAAAGCTTCTTGGAGCAGAATAAATACAGAAAACGATAAAAGTGTATGTTTAATTTATTCGTATCAATCCATCCGAAAATAGTTTTAATTATTAATTAGGAATCTATGTAGACATTAGAAAATAGCTTCTCAAAATGGTTTAAAAGAGAAGATTATATAAGATAGAAAATAAAATAGTAATTTTAAGTATTCTTTATTTCGTTAATATACTACAAAAATTAACTAAATTGCAATACCAAATAAAGTGGAGGTTTCAAAATAGATGTAATGAATGCCGCTCCTGATAAAAACGTACTAAACAGTCTATAAATTGAATATAGCTTTTACATAGGGCATTTGTTTTACAACTAGCTGTATACGTATTAAAATACGAAATTTATTTTTTAAGGCCCTTTTTTTAAACTAATGCTTACAATTAGAAATAAATTATTCTGCATCTAAGAAGAAGAGTAAAAAAATCATCCCCTTACGAAAATAGTTCATAGAGCTGTATAGAACTCTATAGAAATCTATACAAGTTCTATAGAATAGCCATTCTATAGAATACTATTTCTATAGAATACTTTTTTCTAAAGAAAATGTTCCTATAGAATTTTTTGAAGTTCTATAGATTTTTTTTTAATAGAACAGTTTTTCTATAGCGTATTATACATTTTATAGAATTAAATTCTATAGACTAATGATTCTATAGATTTTTTTTTATTTTTTAAAAATATTTCTTGTCCTTTTAAAATTTATGTGTGTTTAAATTTTATTATATTAAAATTTAAAAAAAGTAATTAATTTTGTAATTCACCAGTTTAGTATATAATTGTACTCCATAGATTTAATATGATTATATATATATATATATATATATATATTATGATTATATATAAAATTTTATTCAATTCAATAACATTGTGATTAAATTGTCAATGTTATATTATATTAGTCAAACTACTGAATTAAATTGTGATTAATTGATTTGTTTATAATTCATTTATTTGTTGGTTAATTTTATAATCATTTATTAATTTGCTGTTAAATTTATAAAATCATCCATCTAACTTAGCAAATTTTATACACTAATAATATTGTAATTTTTATTCAAATATTCTAATCTGAAATATAAATATTTAAACAATTGTTTCACTTTTAACAAATATTAATTTATTAGACTTTTAATAGTTTTACAAGACTATGATGATTTGGAATGCAAATTACAAAAGAAATAAAGTTGAAATAGTGTAATAAGAGTTCAGAGACTGTCAATGGTTGTATCATGCTGAAAGTACTCATTTTTCGTCCGATCATTGAAGTCAAGCAGCATCGAGAGTAGTCATTACTTGGGAGGGTGACTGGGTTCTATATAAATTTCTATGCACATTTTTATAGAACCTGTATATTTTTTCTATAGATATTTTTATTGAAGCTCTATAGACATTTCTATTGAACATCTACAGATACTTCTATAGCTTTCGGTTAAACAAGCTTACAGAAAAACGGGCCATAATTCTATAGGATTCTATAATGCGTTTTCTATAAATAGTTCTTATAGAACTAGGGGGCTCTGCCCCCTGCTCGCTACGCTCACCAACCCCCGTTCTGATTTCACAGCCTCTTAAAACCTGGTAATGTATCCTGTTTTAAAAAGATGATGATGATGATATCACGAACAGCGACTTTCTTCTGTAATCAGGTTATAATGCTTTTTCATTTAATTCATCTTTTTTATTTTTAATATTCATGTGTAAACACAATTTTTATGACGTAATTTTCTTTATTTCCTGCTTTCAACACTTGATCATTTAATTATTATTTTAAACTTTCATTATTGTTTTTAATAGTCTCGCGCAAATACATTTTTTATTTGAGATAAAACATAATCCTTTGCGCTTATTTAGAAATTGGCAACAATATAAAAAAATGACTTTTTCAATAAAAGATCTTTTACTCGATTTTTAAAGATTTTTTGAGTTTTTATTGTCCGACCATGATAATTTCTTTAATTTCTGAAAGCTTGTTATATTTCGCGTCTGGTGGTATGATTTTCGGATCCGTAGGATGGCTAGAAAAAAAGTAATAGCTCCTCAAAAAAGTCCCTAGTAAAAAAGCGATGAGAATAACCCGGAATATCTACGCAGAATTTGATTGGTCCATTTCGTTTTTGGCTCAGTTCCAGATTACTTTTTTTTAATATAGAAGGATTCTATAAGAAATTTTTGAAAATGTCCCATTCTTTGTACTGCCGAAACGTACCAAGCTATGACACTTTTAATTATTTGAATTCAAGTGATTATTGGCACTAAAACAGCGTTTTTCCGTTTTAACGCTACTGAAATAATGCTTAAGTAAATATTTCGATAAACTGTCTGAAAAATAGTAAAAAATAAATGATCTAGTAACAAACATGTCACTGTGGTTCATGATATTTCCATGCTAAGTCGAAATGAACACAAGTTTAAGTAAAATCAAACAATTTTTGTCTAAAAAACTTAAAGGGAAGGGTTTTGAGAAAGCACTGCTTTAATTTGCCTTATGCCGAAAGAAAGTCTATCCCCAAAATTACTTCACTCATAAAATAAAACTTCCATTAGCAATATCAATAAATAGATAAAGTCAAAACATCACATACGACTTGGACGAACGTCAAACATCGGTTAAGCTGCTTTCAGCAATATTTATCTTCCATTATGCAAGTCTAGCTATTGCAGTCCAATTGCATTGTCTAACAAGTAATATAAAAACTTTTTTTTTAAAGTCAATTCCTACTTAGGTCAAATAGAAATTTTTTTTCCAGCGATCTACACGCTTCGCAACTGACGGTATTTATTCCTAAATTTATATCCTGCTAAATATCTTACATAAGAGAAATTTTTGAAAAGTTTTAAAAATTAAATAAAAAATAAATAGCTAAAATACCAAAAATTAATAGCTCGAAAAGTATTTCTCACAAAATTGTTAGACAAACTGCGTTAGAAAGGTAAAAAAAAATGTATTTTTCTTGATATAAATTTAAAATCTAATGATTATGCCGTTTTTCAAATATTGAATTTCAAAAATTACCAAACTTCACAATAAAGTGCCATAATAGCGATGTTACAGTCAACGATAATACAGTTTTTTTTCAAATATTAATTAACTAAATTTTATTATTTAATTTTAGTTTTATAATTCATTTCTGTTCAAAAGTATAGACTCACTCCACATTTATAGTCTCCTTCGCCCGCGAGCCGCCTGATTTTCTTCCGTGAACAGCCCCATTATCTTTTTACGTGTGAAGGTGAGACTATAAATATGGATAGAGTTTATACTTTTGAACAGAAATGAAATATAAAATTAAAATTAATTAATTAAATTTAATTAATAAATTAATATTTGAAAAAACGGTATTAGCATAAATTGTCATCCAGTACAAGTTTAAAAAAATTTATTTGAACTTGATAGGATGAATAGAAAATATTTTATTAACGATTGAAAATTTGAACAAGATATATAAATATATAGAGAGTGTGAGCTAATAGTAGGAATTGAAAAATGTTCGCCTACGACAATTCTGAAATCCGCACTCCGTGAGCGCCAAACTGTTTTTGTTCAATTAGACAAAAATAAGGTGAAATCTACTCTTACCAAATGACGACAGTGATTCAGAATAGCTGAGTCAACTAGATAGATCTCAAAATGACATAGTGGGAAAGAACTCGATACAAAGTTCCATTTCCCGAGAGCGTGTCAGTGCTTAAATACCGCTATATCGATTGACCAGAAATTTGCATAAATATCGAAACGAAGAGAAAATTCTCAAGTTCCGAGGTTTTCACACTAATTCATCGAAAGTTAAAGAAGGATATCATTAGATATCACTTCTACGCACACTGACTAATACTGGACAAAAACTACGTCCCCAATCGAAACTTCGTCTACTCTTATAAGTCAGAGTAGTCGACATATCATAATATTATCTGGACGACGATTTAGACAGGTTTTATTGCTTAATAACTATTTTTAATGCAGTCATTTAAGCTCATGATATGTGGAAACAGTAAAAGACCAAGATGTAGAATGTATAGAAATCGAATCCGTTAAAATTATTTTCACACAAATTGGAAAAACAAGTTTCCATTTATATATACTGTATAGGAAAATTTGGAAGGACCAATTCTTTTTTTTATTCAGAATTTATTAGATGTCATTCAATGGATTTATAAATCGGATTTTAATTTTAACTTTTTTCCAATTCTTTAAAAGTCTCACATTTTATAGTTTATGGCGAAGAATATTCAATGTTAAAGAAGAGGAAAAAAATCATTTTTCAGTGAACGGTTGCTTTCTACGTTGAACAGACACTTTAAAAAATGATTTATAAAGCTATGTTTAGAATTTTACTAATAAATAGGTTCACTGAATATACATATAAATGCGTACATAAATGTATATTTATGAACAATTTATTTCTGAGTAAGAAAGAAATTATTTTCCCTTCAAAAATGGAAAATAAGCGTTTATGTACAAAAGCGTCTTGGAACAGAATAAATTCAGAAAACGATAAAAGTGTACTAATTTATTCGTATCATTCCATCCGAAAATAGTTTTAATTATTAATTAGGAATTTATGTAGACATTAGAAAAGTAGCTCCTCAAAATGGATTAAAAGATTATGAAACATAAAAAAACAAAGTTAGAAAGGAAAATATATACATATATATTTACAGTATTCCTTTTTTAGTCAATATACTGAAGAAATTAATAAAATTACAATAACAAATAAACGGGGTTCAAAATAGATGTAACGAATATTACCTCTTAAGCCGCTTATTATAAAAACGTACCTAACAGTTTATAAAATAAATTTAACTTTTACAAATGGCATTTGTTTTACAAAAAGATGTTTACATATTAAAATATGAAATTTTTTTGTTTATACGTCCCTTTTTGTATATTACGTACATTTAGAAAGAAATTATGCTGCATCTAAGAAGATGACGAAAAAATAAAAATAAAAATAAGAATAAAAATCCCATTTTTTGTACTGCCAAAACGTACCTAGCTATGACACTTTAAAGTTTTTGAATGCATAGTATTTCTTGGAAATAAAACAGCGTCTTTCCGTTTTTAATGCTAGACAACATTGATTGTTAACGCTACTGGTTTAACAGGTAAGTCAAAAATTCGATAAACTGATGCCTCAGAGATAGTAGATAAATAATGATGTGTTATCCGAACGACGATTTAGAGAGTTTTTATTGTTTAGTTATTATTTTTTAGTGTAGCGATTTAATCTCAAGATATGCTAAAAAAGTCAAATACGTAAATTTAGAATGTATAACAATCAAATCCTTTAACATTATTCGAGCATAAATTGGAATAACACTTTTCATTTGTAGGTTAGTTATAGGAAATGTTTGAAAGGAGCAATCATTTTCAGAATTTATTACATATCATTCAGTGGAATTGCATATCGGATTTCTATTTTAACTTTTTCCCAATTGTTTAAAAGTTTCACATTTTATAGTTTATAGTGAAGAATATTCAATCTTATAGAAGAGAAAGAAAATCCTTTTTCATTGAACGGTTGCTTTCTGCACTGAAGAGAAAGTTTTAAAAATGCTCTATAAAACTATGTTTAGAATTTTACTAATAAATAGATACACTGAATATGCATATAAATGCGTACATAAATATATATTTATGAAAAACTTATGTTTGAGTATAAGAAAAAAGTTATTTTCACTTAAAAACAGAAAATAAGAATTTAAGTACAAAAGCTTCTTGGAGCAGAATAAATAGAGAAAATGATACAAGTGTATGTTTAATTCATTCGTATCAGTCCATCCGAAAATAGTTTTAATTATTGATTAGGAATTTATGTAGACATTAGAAAAGTGGCTTCTCATAATGGATTAAAAAGAGAAAATTATATAAAATAAAAATAAAATTAGAATCGAAAATATATACATATATATTTACAGTATTCTTTTTTTCGTCAGTATATACCACAGGAATTAATAAAATTACAATAACAAATAAATTGGGAGGTTCAAAATATATGTAATGAAGGAAGATTACCCCTTAAACTGCTCATGATGAAAACGTACTAAACAGTTTATAAATTAAGTACAATTAGTAGTACAATTAGCCATTTTTACAAATGGCATTTGATTTACAAAGAGCTGTATACATATTAAAATATGAAGTTTCTTTTTTATATACAGCGTTTTTTTTACCTATTACTTACTTTTAAAAATGAATTATCCGGCATCTAAGAAGAATACAAAAAATTTCCCATTTTTTATGCTTCCAAAACGTACTTAGCTATGACAATTTTCAATTTATGAATTCATAGTATTTTTGGCACTAAAACATCGTCATTCCGTTTTTAAAGACAGAAAACATTGACTGTTAATATTACGAGAATAACGGGTACGTAAAGAATTCGATTAACTCATGTGTGAGAGATAGTAGCTAAAAATGATATCTTATCCGGACGATGATTTAGAGAGGTTTTATTGTTTAATAACCATATCCTTCTGAGCGTCTGTAGACTTTCCTGCATTTCATAAAAATATTAAAACTTAAAATAATTTATATTTTCTTTCCCCGTTTGCTTGTAAAATACATTTCCTTTCTCTTTATTTTACATATATCTTAAAATACAATTATGTAAAGAAATATTTGTCTAGAGCCTATTTAAGTTATTTTTCGGAAACGGAAAAATACGGGCAAAACGCTTAGAGGGTTGCTATCATATAATCTCATGATATGCGAAAGGTAGAATACCAAGATGTAGAAATTGTAAAAATTAAATCCTTTAAAATTATTTTAGAACAAATTGGAATAACAAGTTTTCATTTGTAGATTCCTTATAGGAAAAGTTTGAAAGGAGTAGTCATTTTCCGAATTTATTACATATCATTCAGTGAAACTGTATATGGGATTTCTATTTTAACTTTTTCCCAATTGTTTAAAAGTTTCACATTTTATAGTTTATCGCGAAGAATATTCAACGTTAGAGAAGAGAAAAAGATTCTGTTTCAGTGAAAGGTTGCTTTCTGCGTTGAACAGATACTTTTTAAAGCGATCTACAAAACATAGCATTTTACTAATAAAAAGACTAACTTAACGTACATATAAATATAATGCATACATAAATGTATTTTTAAGGACAGATTACTTTTCTAGAATTTTTTTTTGATGGTTACATTTCTTGTCATTTTATATGTGCAATAAAAGATTCATTTTTTAATTAAAATTTATACATTTCTCTATCTACCTATCTATACACACACACACACACACACACATATATATATATATATATATATATATGGTGTTTTTACGAAGATGGTTTTTTACTCCATGAAAAAATGGCAGTTCAAGAAGGTGAGTGATTGCAGTCGTAATCAATAATCATGGCGAGGAGTTTAGGCAAGGATGAGATACCACAAGAGTTTCGTCAATAAAGACCAGCCAATTTCCAGACAAATCGTTTATTTATGAACAAGAGCGATGCAAGTAAGAGTTCCCACAGTATTAGGTATAAAATTATAACCCTCAGGCTTCACGATGGCTCACTACATCATTTAAAAGATCTTAAAGAGCTGTATGAAAATTCTACGTGACTACAATACCAGATAACCATTTGGTTATACTTCCAAACACGTCAAAAATCCGCCTCCAAAGCGTGCAAGCGAGTTTTGTTCACTGAGCGTAGTGATACAGAATACGACGTCACAGAATACGACGTTTTAGAATTAAAGTAAATGTGGTTAACAAGAAATAAACAAGTTTTCAGAAAACATATCATAATTGAAAGTTCTAAGAATTTAAACATGTGTAAATTAAAATATCTTCTTACTTTGAAATTAGAACAACTACTCCTCACAAGTGAAATCACTGCATAAAATATCGGAGGATCAAGGCGATATCTTTAAATTCAACCACGTTCACTGCAGATGCATGATTGATAACGCAGTAGCACCATTTTGTGATTAAAAATTAAATTAACTCTACTTTTGAAGGGTGGTCTACTTTAGGAACACTGGTCACCTTTGGCTCAGCCGCCTTATATATATATATATATATATATATATATATATATATATCTTTTATTAAAAATATTTTTATTTAAAAATGAAGATACAAGTGAGAAGAAACATTAAATAAGAGAATTATATAAAAACAGAAAAAAATCGAAAAATTAAATGAAAAATCCAATAAAGAAGGATGGTACACAGAGCTTTTCATAGCATGTGAATAGCACCTATAGATGAATTCAACAGTTATACTGCAGATATGCAGTTACAGATAAGGGACGAATCGACAGTTAAGATATATGCACATATATATATATATATATATATAATTATATGTATATCTTGCTTGTTCGATTCGTCTCTTATGTCGATTCGCTGTAGGGGAAGGCCGGGCAAAGTGGCCAGCTTGGGGAAATTGGTCACCCAATATAATGACGTCACCAGAGCGCGGGCATTGCGTGGTTTGTGATCAGACTATTTCGTTTGATAACAGTGAATAACCAGCCAATCATTGAACGATGTGGTTCCATGTTTATAACTTTAGAGCGGGCTTTCTAGTTTTTGAAGTTTATGATCTGAGATAAGTGACTTATATTACATACAATTAACAATAACATGTTGCTGTTGTTCATTGTTGTTATTGTTATCTTTACACATTTATTTATTTATTGAAAATAAATAAATGAATTCATGAGGGCTTATGAGGCCTGTTCACTTCGCGAAGAAGATGAATTGGAGTTCATTTGCGAAAAATGCAGTGTTTGATTCTGATTTATAATTTTTTAAATGGGTTTGTCAAACTCTTATTGGATTTTCATACCATTTTTCATTATGTTTCATACGATTTTTTATGACATTAAAAAATATTTTAATCATTTAAATATTGTTTTCAATCTTTTTACACCCGTAGGGCAAAATGGCCATGGAGTGACCACTTTGCCCGTCTATGTCGGGCATTTTCACCTTTTTTGGAAAAAAAATAAATTCTCACTTCTGCTTTATTATTTCGTAAAAATTATAAATAACCTTACACGTCTAAGTTGTTACTCTAGTTCAATGCAAATTGTCAGTTATGTATATGTATTTTAAGGGGTAACAAAAAATCACAAAAACCTTAGGGTGACCGCTTTGCCCGGCCTTCCCCTAACTACAGTATAACCCTTTAATTCATCAATATGCGCTTCACACATGGTATCAAAGGCTGAAAGTACAATCCTTTTTTATTATTACTGAATTTCCCATTTAAATTTTCGATCTGTTTCTGTTTTTACGCAATTTTCTTATCTAATATTTTTTTTCTCTCTGTTATCTTCATTTTTTACATGCATTCAGTATATTATATCGGCAGTAATAGACTAATTCACCCACTCGCATCTCCAATATATGAAGTAACGTATTTTGTGACATGTTCTTGCCTACTAAAGATTAAACGCGCACGTGACGCTTCGTTTTTCTTTTTCTATCATAATCGTTATCTAAATTACATTTTTTTTTCAAGTTATTACAGTATTACTACAATTTTTTAATAGAAATTTTCAATTTAACATCTAAATGGCAAAAATTGTAAACTCCTTGCTTAATTGGAGGATTTGTAATACTTTTCTGCATTTAAATAAGTCGAAAAATTCTATTAAAAATTGTGGTAAAAGCGTACGTACCCTGTATTAAAATTAAAATTTATTTTCTTACATTTGTTCAAAATGAAATATATATTCCGTTTATTGTTAGGTATCACCTAACATTAAAACATGTTTATGATTCTTGATGTATTGAGATTTTTTGGTAGGTGTATATTATTGCATGCCATCTTTAAATAAGATAGCAGGTTATTTTTTTTTCACGAACTTGTGAGTTATTTCTTTTTATTTCAAAGGTATATTATATATATGTGTGTGTGTACATAAAAGGTGCATCTTAAAAATCGAGCAATGGTATCAGAAAACAAAGAAATCAGAAAATAGAAATAAACAACCTTTATTCATCATAAAGCAATCTCCATTCAGTACAATACATTATCGATAGCATTCGTAAAGGTTCTGGAAACTGTTGGTGAAAGCTTCATTTGGAATTGATCGAAGAGTTGATGTTACACGTTGTTGCGTGGCTGGTACATCTATAAACTATGTGCTTTTCAGAACTCCCTTTAGGTGTAGATAAAGTGTAAGTCACCAGGTTCCAGAGCAGGATAATTTGGTGAATGTTCGAGAGACTGTCAAAAAGTTGTACAAAACCACAATTTTTTGCATACAGATTTTTTTTACTGCCTTGTGTTCCGCGCACTTGTACCATCATAGCATGAGTCTCTGTCCCAATTTTTCAAATTTGTACCAAAACGTGATGTTTGTATACTGCACCATTGCATTGTAGCACATGTAATCACAATCACTATGTTCGAATGGCTGCAGGAGTCAAATATGCATCACTAAGTGTGCTCGACGCTACACATAGTTTACCGTCTATCTTTCCCTTGCGCATACGCTTGCATGTGTTTGCCGTCCACTTCGTAGTTTAGAAATCCATCTTTTGATCGATTTTTTTAGACCCATCTTGTATATGTAATATTCTCTTAACATAGAAACATACTGAGACTTCTAGTAGTATACACGACAAACAAATGTAACTATAAAATCTTGATCTCAATCCACTTGTTAATTATAGGTTTTTTTTTTTTTAACAAATAACTTTATCTGTAAAGTAATATGATTTGTTAAACTTGTCATCTAATTAGCACTTTTCTCACTTTATTAACACTTTAGTGCATGTATGTGTGTATATGTCTCTACAGGTGGACCTTACAGTTTACATTTTACATATTTCATTAGTACATTTTCAACAGTACTTAAAACTTTTATGTAGTCAAAAACAATTTTTTTTTTAATAAATATGTGTTGGGTGTTTATCGGACATTAACAAAAATATATCTCAATCATGAAATTTTTGTAACAGATATATTGTGAATGTCTTTAAAAAATGTCATATTCCCTCCCTCTTACTTTTCCAATAAGAAAAATATGTGATTTCACTTCCTAATATAAAACCCACGTCTATTTTATTTGCATGGAAGACTTTCGAAGGGAAATACGAACAGGACAACATCAAATTACATATTTATGAGTCTATCAAAAACACGAAGCATACTGAGTCTAGACACATCTTGTGAAACAAGGCTATTCTGTAATTTAGAATAAAAGGAATAACATAGGATTTTAAACCGATTATGTTCTATTTTCGTTATACTTTACATATTTAACCTATTTTAATAGAAAGCAACATCATTTTTATGTTGTTTTTGACCATATCTTGGCCAAAACTGTTATTATTACCTTAAGCTGTTATGCAAACATTGGTGTATTTACATTTGCCCAATATGGCGGAATATTGGTAAAAAAATGTTGTTATTTTATTTTAAATATTTCTGACCATTAGTTTCTCATAAATATATTTGCTATGTAAAGCGATCCTGCGCGGACATCTTTATGTACATTTAAATAAAACCTGTTGTTGGTGAACTTCTAAATGCTGATATGATTTTGATGAAATATGCAAAAATAAATGACAAATGTAATGTGCAAAATTATCACGCCAGTGTGGATATTAAATATTTACTGCATTAAGGAATATTTTGAATAATAATAAAGTCGATATTTTGTATAAGAGTTAAGTTCAAAATTATATTAACCACTCAACTGTTTTGCCCGAACTAAGTTCGGGTAAGAAGAGATTGCTTGCTTCGTTACTAAAAGCTTTTGGACACCACTAATTTTTAATTCTAATCTTCGCTTTATTAATTGTCAGCCATTTATTGAATAGCTTATATACTGGCAGTGTATAAAGTAAATATTTTAGTACGGAAAAATGGTGTATTGTCACTATTTTTAGTTTATTGTGTCAAAAAAAAACCTAGCAGTTAAGGGCTAATAAATTAAAAAAATCCTATGGTGAAATATTGTATGCATTTGGAGTCAAATCACCGAAGAAATAGTTGAGAGAAATAAAAAATTACATCATGTTATACGTAATGCTATCTGCAATAACTGTGAAAATGGTATGTTCAGGGTGTCCTTTCAAGACCGCATAAACTGTACAGTAATAGAAGAGCATACAAGTTTACCAAAGGCCCGTAACTCGATGACGCACAATCGATCGAAATCACAAAAAAGTGCTTAAAAATCAATTAATTTTTTTTAATGGGTATTCAATAGTACTACATATGTATTAAACAAGATCTTAGGCCATCAAAACTCGAGCTTCAGAATGTTGCATTCCCCAGAAGGCTAACAGGAGCAGTCGCAATACGCAAAAATTAAAGAAAATATAAAAAATTGCTTCAACAAAACATTTAATGTTTGAGACATGTTATTTATAGTGAGTTAGATTTTTTTGGCCCAATAATATTTTTAATAGAAAGAAAAAAGTTTTATTTTTTAAATTTAGAACCAAAATCGAATACTGAGTACCAAACAATCACGGGTTTTATCAGTATCAGGATTTTTACTCACTTTGCAGTATTTGCATCTCTTTGAAATTTCCAAAGGGTCTTAAAAACGAGCCTTTAGGACAAACAGCTATGGTGACATGCGTAACTAAGGGATAAAGGTCGGACTGATTTCAGCAGTGCCTCTGCAATTGAATGGGACATTAACAAATCAAAACAACATTTCTGGGTGATCTTTCTTCGAAAAAAAATTCGACGTCGAGTAAGAAACTGCTACTAAGGTTGTTAAAGAAGTTGTAGGTGTTACGAATGAAACCAAAAAGCTCTTCCCTTTATGTCTAGCAATCAACGACGGCCATATCTTACGAACGAAGTTAGTCATACAGACCTCCAGATTATCGCATTCCATTCAGAGTCCAATTATACATAAATACTAATACTCCAGACAACTTTTTTTATATGTTTAATTTTTTTAATATATTTGGACTGCTTGTTTTTATTTGCACCCTTTAAAGAGGTCTGATCAAACTGGAAATGTAGCCGTTCAACTGTTTGGTTAGATGTATTGGTGTCCTGCTCCCCCCGTTCAAAAATTATTGATTTCTAAGCGCTCTTTTGTGATTTCGATTCCAGAGCACCAAAAAGAAACTTTATTGTAAAAATTAACATTGGTACTATGACACTATTTTTACAGGAATAGCTGTTCTAAATAGCCCCTTCACGTATTAAAATATACACTGTTATAGTTTTTCTCCGAGGTTGAACTAACTTTTGGTGCTGCAGTAGCTGCAACCATAAGATGGTGAAATCTCGTTCCAACATTTGGAGATCCGGAAGAATCATAACTCCAAATATTGATACGAGATTTCACCATCTTATGGTTGCAGCTACTGCAGCACCAAAAGTTGGTTCAATGTTGGACAAAAATTATAACAGTGTGCATGTGTCATTGAGTGATTAACAAAATTTGATTCAAATGTTATTATATTTCAAATAAAGTGGAGAGTCAAAATACGTCCATTAGAATTAACTTTTAAAATATACACTAAAACATTTTTTATTTTGTTTAAAAGACGTCATCATATCAATATAAACATTAAAGTTGTTAAAATTTAAAATTTACATGTTTCGATTTGTCATCCAATCGTCATCAGAATATACACAAACCACAAATACAATGTACATGAAAACCAGAGATAGTTCCAGTTTTTATTTACATTTTTTGTGAGGGAATCTATTGTAATTTATTTAAGATGCTCGAAAGCATGTAATGATATGTTGTCATTTATTATTCCGAAGATTTGGGTTGAGTGGTTGAATAATAATGGGAAGCGGTCTGTAGATGGATATAAGAGCGGTGTTAAGATTAAAAGTATAGAGGGCGTTGTACCTTCTTTCACATAGTGACTGTTCAAACTCTCTAGTTTTTAATTAATTTAATCTCTGGTTTTCATGTACATTGTATTTGTGGTTTGTGTATATTCTGTTGACGATTGGATGAACAAATCGAAACATGTAATTTTTTAATTTTAACATCTTTAATGTTTATATTGATATGTTGACGTCTTTTAAGCAAAGTAAAAAGTGTTTTAATGTATATTTTAAAATTTTGATTCCACAGGAACATTTCCACGACTTCCGTTTACAATACAATATTGAATCATATATTCTAATAAGAGCAAATCGTGTGTGTGTGTGTGGTTATGCAAATTTTAACATAAAAACGGCTAAACGATTTTGACGAAATTTTGTATCTTACCGTTTTGGGGCACTAGAAAACCATTGGGCTAAGTCTCATGTTCGAGAAAATTCGATTAGTGGGTCACTTTGGGTCATAATTGGTCAGGGTAAAGCTATTTGTATCTAAAAAATGGTTCAAACGATTTTAACTAAATTTTGCATACTATCATTTTCGGGATCGAGAAGCCTATTGGGCTGGGTCACATGTTCGAGAACTTTCTATTAGTGAGTCAATTTTGGGTCAACGCGGAATAAGTTAATTTTATCTAAAAAGGGCTCTAACGATTTTGATTAAATTTTGTATCCTTCAAATTTCGGACATGAGAAAATCCTTAGGCTAGGTCACATGTCCGAGAAAATTTGATTAGTGGGTCATTTTTGGGTCACTGTGGATAGAGCTAATTTTATCTAAAAACCGCTCAGACTATTTAGACTAATTTTTGCATCCTATGGTTTTCCGGCACGAGAAGACTGTTGGGCTGGGTTACATGTTCGAGAAAATTCGATTAGTCGGTCATTTTGGTTATGGGTTATTATGGATCATGCTATTTTTATCTTAAAAATGGCTCAGGCGATTTGAACAAAATTTTGTATCCTACGGTTTTTGGCCACGAGAAAATCATTGGGCTAGGTCACATGCATGAGAAAATCCGATTAGCGGGTGATTTTAAGTCACCGTGGATCAAGCTAATTTTAGCTAGAAAATGGCTCTGACTATTTTGATTAAATTTTATATCCTATGGGTTTTGGTTACAAGAAGACAATTGGGCTTGGTCACATGTTCGAGAAAATTTGATTAGTGGGTCATTTTGGTCATGGGTCATGATATTTGAAATCAAAGCTATTTTTGACAGAGTAGAGTATAGCTAAGTCGTTATAAGAAACGTCGTTATTGAACTCAAACAATTATGCGAAAAGCATGCAGTATGTAATTGGCATTAATCACATTTCTAATAATGCTTATCTTATGTGTAACGGTAGTGATATTAAACTTTGGACCGAGTATAGCTAAGTCGCTATAAGAAACGTCGTTATTGAACAATTATGCGAAAAGCATGCAGTATGTAATTGGCATTAATCACATTTCTAATAATGCTTATCTTATGTGTAACGGTAGTGATATTAAACTTTGGACCGAGTATAGCTAAGTCGCTATAAGAAACGTCGTTATTGAACAATTATGCGAAAAGCATGCAGTATGTAATTGGCATTAATCACATTTCTAATAATGCTTATCTTATGTGTAACGGTAGTGATATTAAACTTTGGACCGAGTATAGCTAAGTCGCTATAAGAAACGTCGTTATTGAACTCAAACAATTATGCGAAAAGCATGCAGTATGTAATTGGCATTAATCACATTTCTAATAATGCTTATCTTATGTGTAACGGTAGTGATATTAAACTTTGGACCGAGTATAGCTAAGTCGCTATAAGAAACGTCGTTATTGAACTCAAGCAATTATGCGAAAAGCATGCAGTATGTAATTGGCATTAATCACATTTCTAATAATGCTTATCTTATGTGTAACGGTAGTGATATTAAACTTTGGACCGAGTATAGCTAAGTCGCTATAAGAAACGTCGTTATTGAACAATTATGCGAAAAGCATGCAGTATGTAATTGGCATTAATCACATTTCTAATAATGCTTATCTTATGTGTAACGGTAGTGATATTAAACTTTGGACCGAGTATAGCTAAGTCGCTATAAGAAACGTCGTTATTGAACTCAAGCAATTATGCGAAAAGCATGCAGTATGTAATTGGCATTAATCACATTTCTAATAATGCTTATCTTATGTGTAACGGTAGTGATATTAAACTTTGGACCGAGTATAGCTAAGTCGCTATAAGAAACGCCGTTATTGAACTCAAGCAATTATGCGAAAAGCATGCAGTATGTAATTGGCATTAATCACATTTCTAATAATGCTTATCTTATGTGTAACGGTAGTGATATTAAACTTTGGACCGAGTATAGCTAAGTCGCTATAAGAAACGTCGTTATTGAACAATTATGCGAAAAGCATGCAGTATGTAATTGGCATTAATCACATTTCTAATAATGCTTATCTTATGTGTAACGGTAGTGATATTAAACTTTGGACCGAGTATAGCTAAGTCGCTATAAGAAACGTCGTTATTGAACTCAAGCAATTATGCGAAAAGCATGCAGTATGTAATTGACATTAATCACATTTCTAATAATGCTTATCTTATGTGTAACGGTAGTGATATTAAACTTTGGACCGAGTATAGCTAAGTCGCTATAAGAAACGTCGTTATTGAACAATTATGCGAAAAGCATGCAGTATGTAATTGGCATTAATCACATTTCTAATAATGCTTATCTTATGTGTAACGGTAGTGATATTAAACTTTGGACCGAGTATAGCTAAGTCGCTATAAGAAACGTCGTTATTGAACTCAAACAATTATGCGAAAAGCATGCAGTATGTAATTGGCATTAATCACATTTCTAATAATGCTTATCTTATGTGTAACGGTAGTGATATTAAACTTTGGACCGAGTATAGCTAAGTCGCTATAAGAAACGTCGTTATTGAACTCAAGCAATTATGCGAAAAGCATGCAGTATGTAATTGGCATTAATCACATTTCTAATAATGCTTATCTTATGTGTAACGGTAGTGATATTAAACTTTGGACCGAGTATAGCTAAGTCGCTATAAGAAACGTCGTTATTGAACAATTATGCGAAAAGCATGCAGTATGTAATTGGCATTAATCACATTTCTAATAATGCTTATCTTATGTGTAACGGTAGTGATATTAAACTTTGGACCGAGTATAGCTAAGTCGCTATAAGAAACGTCGTTATTGAACTCAAGCAATTATGCGAAAAGCATGCAGTATGTAATTGGCATTAATCACATTTCTAATAATGCTTATCTTATGTGTAACGGTAGTGATATTAAACTTTGGACCGAGTATAGCTAAGTCGCTATAAGAAACGTCGTTATTGAACAATTATGCGAAAAGCATGCAGTATGTAATTGGCATTAATCACATTTCTAATAATGCTTATCTTATGTGTAACGGTAGTGATATTAAACTTTGGACCGAGTATAGCTAAGTCGCTATAAGAAACGTCGTTATTGAACTCAAACAATTATGCGAAAAGCATGCAGTATGTAATTGGCATTAATCACATTTCTAATAATGCTTATCTTATGTGTAACGGTAGTGATATTAAACTTTGGACCGAGTATAGCTAAGTCGCTATAAGAAACGTCGTTATTGAACTCAAGCAATTATGCGAAAAGCATGCAGTATGTAATTGGCATTAATCACATTTCTAATAATGCTTATCTTATGTGTAACGGTAGTGATATTAAACTTTGGACCGAGTATAGCTAAGTCGCTATAAGAAACGTCGTTATTGAACAATTATGCGAAAAGCATGCAGTATGTAATTGGCATTAATCACATTTCTAATAATGCTTATCTTATGTGTAACGGTAGTGATATTAAACTTTGGACCGAGTATAGCTAAGTCGCTATAAGAAACGTCGTTATTGAACTCAAGCAATTATGCGAAAAGCATGCAGTATGTAATTGGCATTAATCACATTTCTAATAATGCTTATCTTATGTGTAACGGTAGTGATATTAAACTTTGGACCGAGTATAGCTAAGTCGCTATAAGAAACGTCGTTATTGAACTCAAGCAATTATGCGAAAAGCATGCAGTATGTAATTGGCATTAATCACATTTCTAATAATGCTTATCTTATGTGTAACGGTAGTGATATTAAACTTTGGACCGAGTATAGCTAAGTCGCTATAAGAAACGTCGTTATTGAACTCAAGCAATTATGCGAAAAGCATGCAGTATGTAATTGGCATTAATCACATTTCTAATAATGCTTATCTTATGTGTAACGGTAGTGATATTAAACTTTGGACCGAGTATAGCTAAGTCGCTATAAGAAACGTCGTTATTGAACTCAAGCAATTATGCGAAAAGCATGCAGTATGTAATTGGCATTAATCACATTTCTAATAATGCTTATCTTATGTGTAACGGTAGTGATATTAAACTTTTTCTTTCGCCTTTTTTTCAAAATCTAATGATGTCACGGTTTTATGCTCTATTTTTATGTACTTGGAGCAAAGGTTCTTGGGTCCGTACGGTTTATTCTATCATCACAGTACACCCTGCATAAAGGGAAAAATAATAATATTTCACTTACTGTATTTATTTGAATCTGTTTATAATAAGATGTCAGTTTATAATAATAAAATTTTAGATAGCTAAACGAAAGGGAGGGAAAAAGAAGACAAAAATTTTATTAATACAAGGGTGTTTTTTAAATGTCTTCTTTCGATAAGTGATTTCATTATAGAAAAAAAAAACGAAATTTCTTATAATATTGTGTCAGTGTTGGAAAGTGATTCATGATCTATGTCTGATGCATGTTTTTTCGTTCTTGTTCTTCTTTAAATTAGCTAAGTTACCTAACTCAGCATGTAACGTCGTATGTATGTAACACGTAACGCAGAATAGTATCTCTAATTACAATCTCATACCTAAATACGAACGATGGATAAAGCACTTCGAAGAACATTTTTGCTAGGAAAGCATTTTCGTACAACGTAATTTTACATATGATGAAAAAAAATCTATTTTTTTTTCGGTATAAAAACATTCTATTCCTTAAAAAATACATCTTGATCGAAAGGGTTAAATCTATTGGAACGTGCTTATCAGAAGAAAACACAGAGTTAGATTTATCCGTGTAGACAGCTTAAAGAAAATATTTGCTAAATGATAGTTTTTTATTTTTTACTTAAAAAAGAATTATAAAAGTGTAACTTTTTCTGAATGATATTTTAAAGAAAGTTTTATAAAAGAAATGTTTATCAGTGATCCTTATATAACATTTACTTCTTCAACAGATAGCTTAATAAAATATTTTAGTAACAAATATTTTTGTTATATTTTTAAATTTAATATATTTTTTCCATTACACTTTAAGTAAGTTTACTAAACTATAAGAGTTGAAAAACACATGCCCTTAAAATTAAAGTCATGTGGAAATATATTTAAGCAATTTTATATTGATTTCTTACACGGCGTATATTTCAAATAAAATTATGTATAAAATTATTAAAACGATTTTTTTTGACGAATGTTTAATTTTTTTCAATGATTTTTAAATAACTCAATATTGTACTGATATAGAGTTAAATTATTAATTAAAATTAAAATACAAATATAAGACAAGTGATGCACATCAACATATTCAGAATTAGTAGAAAAACTTGCTTTCAATTTTGTTTTTTTTAGATAGCTTTCTAACAGCAATGTCGAAGTATTAAAGCTAACAGAATCGTACAAAAGAGAAATGTTCCGAGATCTAGCACTAAAGTTTACGAAACTATAATAATAAAGTGCCCAATTAAACTGATGGCATTGAGCTCACAGGCTATTCACACTAATTGTATATAATACTTTTAATTCAAAGAATAAAGCCCTTCGAAAAATAAAGAAATCGACAATAAACCTGTATACCAAATTTGAAGCAAATCGGATAATTCTGCATGAAATACCCATTTAGCAAAATTAAGGAGAGTAACTAAATGTATACTTGTAACACTTAGCCATTTACGGAAAGCATGTTTATAACAGGGATTATTTCTTCCCTAAGTGTTCTCCTGATACGCTTTTATTTTTGAGGCATCTTCTTGATCTTAATTTGTTGTTGTTTAAATACGCGGTAAAAACATTAGCATTACATTTATTGTAATTTCCTCTAAGTTTGTGAATGCTGCCATTTACAAGTGTTGATATTTTAATCGATCTAAAAGCATGCAAATTCCATCCGCACCGAGTGCGCTGTAAATCGGTGCACCGGATTGCGGTGTTATTAATTGACTGAATCAATGATTTCACACTGATTCGTAAAATATATTGTACTGTCATTTAAAAAATCCCAGAGTGAAATGTTTCAAAAAAAAAAAAAAAAAAAAAAAAAAAAAAACGCCCTAAAACTTCATTTACACGTTTTAGAGACTGGAGATTCCGAAAAAGGTATTTTTAGAAAAAAAAATGCGGTCCGTCGGTCTGTGTGTCTGTAAACGCTCTATCTCTCGAACAAATTGAGATAGAGACTTAAAATTTCGTATGTACTTAGTATGTAATAATAGGAAGATGCTTATTGAATTTCAGTAACCTAGATAACCGGAACTATTTTTTTCAAACTCTCGAAATATTCATTCCGATAAAAGGTATATAAAAATGTTCGAAATTTTTTTGTTCAAGGAGTGAATATGAAAGACAATAAAAAAACATAAATTTTGCATTAAGAATGAAGTCGATCGGATAATGAGTTGCCGAGATATTTGTAATCACATTTTCCACGCTCTTCGATTTTTCATAACCCTGTATTTCATTCAAATTTCAATTCAAAGATACATTTTAATTAGTAAAGAGACGCTTAATCGGACGCAGTAAGCTGTTAGTTAATAGAGTTATCATTTTTAGAGTTATAAGGATGTTTCGCTTACGCAATTCAGCAATAGAGAATTTAAAGCGAGGCTAACGAAAAAGAAAGGCTACCGCGGTGCTTTACGCATATCTTTTTTTACAGACCGCCGGAGTCACGTGCAGGGGCGCCATTTCGGGGGGGCTGGGGGGGGGCAACCGCCCCCCCCCAAGAAATCTGAAATTTCAGAAAATTTATCAGTTTTCACAGGCTAGACTAGGGATGCAAAACCTGTGGCCCGCGATGAGTTTACTGGTGGCTCGGGAATCAATTTCGCCGATCGGACGCGAAAAAGTCGCGAATTTCGTCAAATTTCGCCGATTGGACGCGTAAAAATCGCGAATTTTGCCAATCGGGCCCGTAAAAATCGCGAATTTTGCCGATTGGGTGCGTATAAATCGCGAAATTTGCCGATCGGATGCGTATAAATCGTGAATTTTTCATATCAGGTGCGTATAAATCGTAAATTTCGCCGATCGTGTGCGTAAAAATCTCGTATATCGCCAATCGGGCGAGTAAAAAACATGAATTTTACTGATCGGGTGCGTATAAATTATAAATTTTGCCGATCGGACGCGTAAAAATCGCGAATTTTGCCGATCGGGTGCGTATAAATCGCGAATTTTGCCGGTAGGGTGCATATAAATCGTAAATTTCGCCGATCGGGTGTGAAAAAAATCATAAATTTCACCGATCGTGTGCGAAAAAATCACAAATTTCGCTGATCGGGCGCGAAAAAATCGTAAATTTTGCCGAACGGGAGCATAAAAATCATGAATTTCGTCAATGACTAGGGAAAAACTGCGAATATTGTAAATTTTTTCCATCCTTGCCAACTGAATTGGGTTATGTTGACTAAGGAGGTGGTTGAGTATAGGGGGCTAACCCTCTTTTTAAAATTAGCATTTTTATGAACTTTTAGGCCGATCCTCCTCCTCCTTCCCCAAAACAAAATTTTGTCCACACTACGGATTTTGGCTCTCGACAATCCAGTCATTTTTGTGACTGGTCTACCTCTTATAAATGTTGTGCACCCCTACTTGATATCCACATTTTATGACTGAATATGTTAAGAAGTACAATTTAGAGTAATATGTTTCTCCTTCTTTCCACCTTCTTTCTTGAAAACACAATTTTTGTTTTCGGCACTGGCAACCTTTAAAGCTAAATTTACTCCTTCAAATAAGGTCAAAGAGTATTTTCACTCTTTGAAAATAATCTTAACTATATCTCTTTCATAAATACAAATGTAAACTGTTGATATATCCTTCCTCACAAAACTGAATATGTTGACTGGGAAGGAAGGAACCCAGGGGGCTAA
Organism: Maratus michaelseni; assembly: GCA_963931845.1. Taxonomy (NCBI): domain Eukaryota; kingdom Metazoa; phylum Arthropoda; class Arachnida; order Araneae; family Salticidae; genus Maratus; species Maratus michaelseni. Next base: position 57,154,463 of record OZ007588.1, on the reverse strand, counting down.
AACTACCTTTCGGAAATTGATGTTTTTTTTAAAAATCTAATTGTAGATTTAGATCCCCCCCCCCCCTCCGCCTTAAACATTGAAATGTTTTCTAAAGCCATTATTGCTAAAACCACTATTGCGACATTCTATAAGTGGAACATTTATTATTAATGAGTATTTTGGCTAGTTTTAGAAATATATGCGAGAAAAAAATATATGAATTGCTTCTGAGCTGTGTACAGCAGTATTAAAAGAAAACTCGTTATCCCCAAGGCCATCCCCAATCCATTTTAGTGATAAATTTTCTCTTTAGCCAAAAATTTAAGGGGAAATTTTTTATTTTCTTTCGGGGGCAGGGGGGGGGTGTATATTCAATTTCCTAATTATATGATTTGTTAATTTTGTTTTATTAGTGTCACATTATATTTACTCCAATCGTTATAATGCTATTAAATCATTTGCTTTATTAAATGATATTATATATACAGTATGCTCTTAAAAATCTTCACAGCCTGACACTAGAGTCCTGTCCAGATTTGGTTGTAACCGACCCGAATCCTGACTTTAATCCGATAGACTTCAAGCCGAATCCGAAATATTCATACTTGAACCCCCGAAGTGAAAGAAAATGAATGTATATTTTAATACATTTGTGGAAAAGTAATCTACAAGTTTACCGCTTATGTGCAAAAAATAACACATATATACACCCATTAATATTCAAATATACTATAGTTTTTTCATTTGAAAATTATTCAAAACCTCCTTTTGTATAATCGGTTCATCTCGAACCCGATTCGAAAGAGTCAAAGCATAACCCGAAGCGTATAAAGTTTACTCGACCCGCAAAAAAAAATGAATCAACCAAACCCAAAACGAAATGCATTTCGGGTAGCCGATGCAGAACTAATTTCCAGTAAACCCGGAAACGTCCAAAAAACATTAATTGACCGCAACCCCGCCCGAAATGAAAGAAAATTAATCCATATTTCAATATGATTTGGAAAAGTGTAGACTACAATTATATCTTTAATAACAATTTTATCTTTTATGTAGAAAAATTATTTTTTTTTCATCTGAAAATATTTAGTATTTCTTTGAAAACTCGGGCAACACGAACCCAACTCAAAATAGTGAAAACCCAACTTGAATCCGAAACAATTAACCTTTTGATAACGGGTGAGGATTGACTACTAATTTTGCATTAATCGTTCTACAATTTCCAAAAAAAAATCCTTGTGACAGATTTCTCTTGAAAATATCCTAATATAAGTGTATGACAGATTTGAAAAAGTTGTACTAATAGAATAAAAAATAGTCCACTGGGACATCTATGCCCAACCGTAGTCAAATGTTCCAAATCAACCTGACCCGCAGCGAAAATAAGCCGCATCAACCCGGCTCGATCCGTACTGCTGATTGGATCGTGTTGCTCCACCTAAGGCTCCTATATATACCTATGTATTAAAGGAGCCCTAGCCCTACCCAATACAGGAGCAAGGGACCTGAGACCAAGGGTTTTGCAGATTTCTGAATTGTATGGAATTTAGATCATAGTCTGAAGAGGAAGGCAGAAAATGACTGCGGACATCATTTTCTGCCATTATTTCAATTTTTACTGACAGAAAACCATTAATGGAAATTTTCTTATACCTATGGATTACAACATTTGCAAATTTCGTAACTTCTTGATGGTGTTCGTGTGGTGATTATCTCGTGACCGATTGAATTTCATGACTTTTTTCGTGATTGTTTTTTTGGTGATAATTTTCTAAATTTCGCTATTTTCTGTGAATCACTGACGGAATTGATTTTTCAATCCTTTGTCTAAATTCGCGACATTTTTTTTTAACCGATCGACGAAATTCGCTGCTTGTTTTCGCCATCTTTTGGCGAAATTCGAGATTCTTTTCTACGATCGTTTGTTGACATTCGGGAGTCTTTTTCCGCAACCAACTGACAAAAATTGCTATTATTTCGCACAATCTTTGACGAAATTCCGATCGTTGACAAATTTTTTTCCACCATTTGTCGAAATTTACGATTTTTTTTTGTTTTGACAACTGATCGACGAAATTTGCTATTTGTTTTTGCGATCTTTTGACGTAATTCGCTACTCTTTTCTACGATCGTTTGTTAACATTCGGGAGTCTTTTTCCGCAACTAACTGACAAAAATTGCTATTTTTTTGCACAATCTTTGACGAAATTCCGATCGTTGACTAATTTTTTTCCACCATTTGTCGAAATTCACGATTTTTTTTTTTGGGGGGGGGGCAATTGATCGACGAAATCCGCTATTTGTTTTTGCGATCCTTTGACGCAATTCGCGACTCTTTTCTACGATCGTTTGTTGAAATTCGGAAGTCATTTTCCGCAGCCGAGAGACAAAAGTAGATTTTTTTGCACGATCTTTGACGAAATTCCCCTTTTTTGCGCGACTGTTTGACTAAATTAGCGATTTTATTTGTTGTTGTTCAATCTTTTGACGAATTTCGCAATATTTTTCCGCATTAGTTATACTAAATTCGCGATTTTTTCCGCGTTCGATTGACAAACATCTCTATTTGTTTCAGTGATCTTTGGCGAAATTCTCAATATTTTTTCACGGTCGTTTTAAAAAATTAACGATTTTTTCAGCGACCAATTTTGCCAAATTAACTATTTTTTTACTTTCTTCTACCTATAATAGAAGAAAGTATTGTAATCTAAATTTTTTTCGACTTCCGGTTTTCGACGAATTTACACTTTTAGGGGTCAGAGATTCCGAAAAACATGTTTTTACAAAATGTCTGTCTGTCCGTCTGTCCGCCTGTGTAGCTTTTAATTGTACTATCTAAAAGTGTATGAAGTTATGCTTCAAATTGAACCTAACTTTTTTTCTATGTTTTTGGCTATGGCAAGCAGATTCTATCAGAATTTGGGGATATTTCGACGAAAGGGGGCGCTGTGATCGATATTTTTGTTCCATTTTCACTATTGTACCATCTAAAAGTGTATGAAGTTATGCTTCAAATTGAACCTAATTTTTTTTCTATGTTTTTGGCTATGGCAAGCAGATTCTATCAGAATTTGGGGATATTTCGACGAAAGGGGGCGCTGTGATCGATGTTTTTGTTCCATTTTCACTATTGTACCATCTAAAAGTGTATAAAGTTATACTTCAAATTGAACCATATTTTTTTCTAGGTTTTTGGCTATGGCAAGCAGATTCTATCAGAATTTGGGAATATTTCGACGAAAGGGGGCGCTGTGATCGATAGTTTTGTTCCATTTTCACTATTGTATCATCGAAAAGTGTATGAAGTTATGCTTCAAATTCAACCACATTTATTTACTATGTTTTTGGCTATGGCAGGCAGGTTCTATTAGAATTTGGGGATATTTCGACGAAAGGGGGCGCTGTGATCGATATTTTTTTTCCGTTTTCACTATTGTATCATCAAAAAATGTATGAAGTTATGCTTCAAATTGAACAACATTTTTTTTCTATGTTTTTGGCTATGGCAAGCAGGTTCTATTAGAATTTGGGGATATTTCGACGAAAGGGGGCGTAGCGATAGCCATTTAAAGATTTAAAATTCAAAAAAGATGTGCAAATTCAAAAAAATTAGAAATCCTAAAACTTATTTTTCGTTAAATGTTCGGCCTTGATCCGGAGAATCCGGAACAATTTTTGCTTTGCCTCTATGTTAAAAAATGGCTGAGATATAGCAGTTTGAAATTTTAGGGTGGCTAACATTTTCAAAGAAGACAGCAGAATTCATCCATAAACGGGTTTAATTTATGAGCTTTAGTTAACATGGTTTCGGCAAATTTTCTTTCATTGTTGTAACCATTAATCCTATTATTTGCTTATCACTATATATTTATATTCGCCAACGTCAAATTCTCGCCAAACTTGGCGACAGTTGGCGGAATATTGCCAAATTTGGCGACCAAAATAAGTTGCCATAAATGAAGCCAACTTGGCTGTAGAGGACTAATTTGGCGATATTCTCATTCAAATTCAATGTTGACGAGAACTGGGAATGAATCTTCTTTATTTAGGTTCCACGCGTTTTACCTTCGTGTTTTCCATTAATTAATTAGCTAAAATCATAAAACCAAGGAATAGGAAGGCTATGTGTTCCTGTCGGTTCAGGCCAGAAGGACTTTTCGTAGTTGATCGGTTGATCGCATCGGTTGATCGCATCCTTGTAACCCGACCATTCGCACGCAGCTGACGTACAACAGAATGATGAAAAATATTGATTTTATTAGCGATGTGATAGCGAATTTTGAAGTATTAACATGACTGAGATAGAAGAAAGTTTTGGGATTGGCACATCCGACTAGTTCTAATTCCAATGCGTAAAATTCGCGATGCTTACCGCGATCGCACAGTGGGGCAAAATCCCGAAAAGCTGGCCAAAAGTCGAAAAATAAAGTTACTATTTCGGGAATTTTGATTATACAGTTGGCTAGAATAATGTTTTGAGTGTCAGAATCTGTATTTAGAAAAAGGTTTTCTCGTTTCCCTGACAACATGCATCATTTCAAAAGTGACGTTTGGGGAAGTATCATCTGAGGTGAACAAAGAGAGCAAAACAATGGTTCCTCTAAACACGTGCTACATTTTTCCATATCATCCAATTTTAATTCTGTAAAATGGATTCACATGATGATGGTGTGTAAATTATTAGCATGCATTAGAAAAATTATATTAAGCGCATAAAAATTAATAGTGTCATGATTATTTTTGATTAAAATATTTTTAAAATATATAATTTTTTTGTTTTCAAACATCAGAAAGTTTATAAGTTCCACAGTGTTCCGCGATGAAATTTAAGGAGATAATGTCCTGAACTATTATCTAATGAATAATGAAAAAACCAGCTGCTAAAAACTGCCATTTTACATTTCGTGCAGGTTTTTGCAACAACAAGTAGAAACGTCACTTTTACTTACCATCATACATAGTATAGGGTAAGTCTTGTAATCGTTTTAAAAATCGAAAAAAAAATTTTTTTTTGACGGATTTACACGTTTTAGACACTGGAGATTCCGAAAAACATATTTATATAAAAAAAAATTGCCGTCCATCTGTGTGTCTGTATGTCTGTGTAAACGCTCTATCTCCCGAACAAATTGAGATAGAGGCTTGGAATTTGGTATGTACTTAGTATGTAATAATGGGAAGAAGCATTTTGAATTTCAGTTACCTCGATTATCCGGAACTATTTTTTCGGACTCTCGAAATATTCGTTCTGATAAAAGGTACATAAAATTTTTCGAAATTGTTTATTTTAAGGAGTGAATATAAAAGACAATTAAAAAACATAAATTTTGCATAAAGAATGAAGTCGATCGGATTATTAGTTGCCGAGATATTTGTAATCCTATTTTACACACTCTTCGATTTTTCATGACCCTGTATTTCATCCAAATTTCAACTCAATGATGTATTTCAATTGGAAATGAGACACTTAATCCGACGCAGTAAACTCTAGTTAATATGATTATCATGAGGATGTTTCTTTTACGCAGTTCAGTAATAGAGCATTTAAAGTTTATGACGTCATCAAGCCACAATTTTATTCGAATTCCAATACATTATATAAGTAGTTTACACATGTTTTATTTTTATATTTTATTTTATGCATATCCATGATTGGTAAGTATTACGGTGGCCCTCAACGACTAGTTATTAGTCGCTTCAAAAATTCTGAAATTGTAAAAGAGTAGTGCCTGTGTTAGAAGATAATTTTATTGTCAGAGTTGCTGTGGTCTTCTTACAAAGTTGAGTGGCAGCAGTTCTTTGCTCAAAGTTATTTTTTCGAAAATGGCAGCGTTTTTGTTTTATTGACGTGTATAATTATATTCTAAACAAAAGTTTTGTAAAAAAAAAAAAAAAAAAAGAGGGTTTAATTAAAGTGTGATACAGTTCTCTTTTTTTCTCTTTGTAGGGTTCGAGCTCAAAGTAAAAATTTTACTTATTTACAAATTGAAAAATTAAAAAAAAAATTGCTATTTGAACAAGAAGGTTTTAGTCTAAGTTTCTTAAAATGTTTTACAACCCTTTGAAAATCAGTTTGAAACGGGAATGAGTTGTTATTGATAAGAATATAAAGACAAATATTCTGTGTCATTCTTAAGCGTTTGCATGGTCGATATTATTAATATATAGAAACCGTGGGCTATTCCTTATCTATCCTCACTTTTTATTTGACATTCTTTTCCAGAATGACCGGAAAAAAGTGTTTATATCTTTCTGCCGCAGTTGTACAATGATATTTTAAAAGAATAAGAATTTTGAGTTTTGTCAGATTTCTGCCAGTGGTTGGGTATGATTAAAAAAGTTCCCAATTTAAACCGATTTTCAGGGATATGAAAATCGCGAAATGTTGTCATGAGGGAATGTTTACAATGAATACTATTTCTACATAAGACGAGATTTTTAAATGAGAAAATTATTCGTGAAACAATTTAGAAATGTTATTAACAATTTTCTACTGCATGCTTTCGGTATCTATACTAATTCTCCATTTTTGCTTTTAATTTTCTTTTGAATCGTAATTAGCATTCTTCAAAGCACCTGTATCCGAAATTTCATACAAATTGAATAGCTTTCAAAACATTTAAATTTTTAGTCCGCCATATTGGATTTCCCATTTTGATTTTTTTAATTTTAACTATGGAATCGTAATCAGCATCCTGAAAAACACCTGTGTATGAAGTTTCGTCCAATTTGAATAACATTTTCATATTTTGGCCAGCTTTTCGGGATTTTGCCCCACTGTGGATCGGTTGACGAATTGCATTTGCGTAAAAAACAAGTTGGAAATTGTACGTCAAACGTTACAAACGAGGTGCGTTCGTACGCACGTTTTAGAATTAAATTCATGATATCCCGTGCGTAGAACGGGTTAAACAGCTAGTTAAGTATATATTTTATGACACTGTTCATACAAATATCTTAACTAGTTATATAAATATTCAGATATATATGTATCAGCTAGTTATAATAAATATTCAGATCTTGATGATTTTTAATTCTGTGAAATGAATTATATCGTCTGCAGATTCATTTCTGTCATAAAATAAGTATCTCGGTCGCTTGACGATTAAACTTCGGAAGCTCCTATAACAAAAAAGCACCGATTTAAAAAAAAATTTCAAATTTCTTAATAAATATTTTTATTAATATCTCCTAAAGTTTTGATTCGATTTTAATAAAATTTGAAATGTCTCGACAAAATTCTGCAAAGATAATATATTTTAAATTGCAAACCATTTGGTTGGGTAGTTTTTGCGTTGTTATATGCGGACAGACAGACAGACGGACGGACGGACGGACAGACGGACGGACCAAACGACGACTATAGGTGCTACGTATTTATATAATTACAAACGCACCTAAAAAGAAGAAAAATTGGCGGTCTACCACTGAAATTAAAAATATATTCGCAGAAGTATCAAATGTTTGTGAAAGAAGTTAAGATAAGCAGGCAAAATCTCACACTGCATTTTTTATTGTGGGGCCTATTTCTATTTTGTGCACGATTTGGGCAATCCTGCACGATATTTCAAACCCTGTCTCTAAAAAAAAATTTTGTCCCCCCCCCCCCCCAAGAAACTCATAAAAAGGTACCCCTGTAGTAAAACCTGCAAAAATCGAGTTGAAAAGGACTGTAAAAAATCTCCATTTTAGACAGATCTCCATCTTAGCAAGTATAATTGTATTGCGTTTTTTTCGTCGAAACTTGATTTTTTTTGTCCGTTTGAGAAAGAATTATGTTATAGACACGTTTCGTTTAGACACGTTTCACTGTAATACACCTATGCTCTTCAGAAGTGATTTATAGAAAGGAGGTTTTAACAGTCTTAAAGAATACCTGAAAAAAAAACGGTACTCGTCTATAACTGAAAACTTTCATAATATTTTAAAATTCTACTTGCTAAGACGAAAACCTGTCTTAAACGGAATTTTTCAGAGGTCACTTGAGATTCCGTATTAAAAGTATTGCTGTCTCTGTATATATGATTCAGTAAACGCATCTCGTTCGGAGAGGTTGCGGGGGAGGGGGGGGGGGGTATGCCACTACCTTAAAAAAAAACTTTGCCCCCCCCCCCCCCCCAAGAAAGTTCTGAAATGGCGCCCCTGGTCACGTGCTGCTCGAATGCACCAATGAAGGCGTACGAATAGAGCATCACGTCACTCTAGCGGTCTGTAAAAAAAGATAAGTGGAATGTACCGCGGTAGCCTGTCTTTTCCGTTAGCCTCGATTTAAAGTTTATGACGTCATCAAGGCAGGATTTTATTCGAAATGTAATATTTTATAAATAGTTTACACATGTTTTATTTTCATATTTTATATTATGCATATCCATGATGGGTAAGTATTACGGTGGCCCCAACGATTTGTTTTTGTTTTGTTCTGTTTTTATGCACCATTTAGAATAATTGAAATAGTTAAAAATATATAAGGAGTGTTTATTTCGTTTTAGAATATTTTAAATTAACAATTGCAGAATTCTGGCAAAACATGAGTTTCATTTTTACAGATTCTCTTGTTATAATGGAATTTTAGAAGGATATTACATAAATTTTAACTGTGTTCATATTTAATCATTAATATGTAATAAAATGCTTCATTTTCAGTTGATTATATCAGGTGTGGGTTTCTTTCAGGTAAAATCGATTATTTTTTTAGAAAAGTGTTTTTTTTTATTTATTATTCTCGCTTAATTGTGTGCCACTTTGTATTAAAGTGATAAAATAAAAAATTCTTAACAACTCTTAGTCAGAACAAGTTGTAAAAATTTAGCAATGTTTTATTTGTTGATATCTTTATGTTGTATCTTTATTAGACCTTATAAATAAATAAAAAAATGATTTGTTTTTAGAGAACAGCACAATATTGCGTTACTTAGGTACTGAACCCCAAATTAATAATATAAATCCAAATTTCAGAAATAGTGGCAGTTTGAAGTTTGATGTCAATTCTTGACACTGATTTTTAGTTTTTGAAACTCATTATTAAAAAATTTTGAATTTTTTGAAAATTTAATTTTTTCCCCTCTAACTGAAAAATTTAAGTTTAACCATTTAAAAGTTTTGCCCCAACGCCGCTCCGGCAAGATGAGTTTGCTTGGTTCGTTACTAAAAGCTTTTGTAAACCACTAATTTTTAATAATCAAATTTTAATTACTTAATAGGCGTATAGCCAACATAGTGAAAAAGTCCCCAAGCCGGGACTCGAACCTGGAACTTTAGTACAGCGCATTGACGTTCTACCAATTGAACCATTTGAGAACGATACTCAGACTGGTACTTTCTCACTATAACATGTGTGCAAGGCTACAAACGCAGCACTAGATGGGATATTTTCCCGTGAGCCACAAACCCTGGGGTAAATACGAAATTTAAAAAAATCAATCTTGTACTGCGTTTGTAGCCTTACCAACATATTATTGTGAGAAAGTTCCAGGCTAAGTATCGTTCCCATCTGGTTCAGTTGGTAGAATGTCAATGCACTGTACTGATGACCCGGGTTCGAGTCCCGAAGTGGGTACTCTTTCATTATGTTGACTATATGCCTATTAAGCAATTAAAATTTGATTATTATAAATGCATGGCGTGAGAAATTTTCTATGGAAAAACTTCCAAAGTATTAAATATGAATTCAATAATTTTTAACTGTATTTTTCGGTTTCTTAATTTACAGACCTTTTTTTTTTCGATTTAATATAACACAAATATTTTAGTATGGGGAAAGTGGTGTTCAGTTGCTACTTTCATTTTATTGTGTAAAAAAAAAAAACTGTTAAGGGGTTAAAAAATTAAATGTGGATGGATTAAAACGGTTGAACCGTAAAAATATACACCGGTTCAAAAACGTTTGTTTAAAAAATGTGTTTGAAGTTTTTGCTTTTACCTTTAAATAGTGACACCGGTCCATTAAACTGGTTAGCACGACCTAAATATTGGACAGAACCGAACCGAAAACAGTTTGGTGGACAACTTCTACATCAGGAGTGGCGAACCTATATAGCACGCGTGTCCGTGTTGGCGCGTACGGCAGTTTCTCTGGCACACTACAAATTTAATCTGAATAATCATTATATACATCAAATTCATTTTCTTTTTCGTTACAATAAATAACATTTTTTTCACATACAGACTAACACAAATAATTCATTTAATTTTGCACGAATTAACACATTAGATATTTTTATTTTCTTATTTTCGAGGTATGAAGCCTTCTCTATCAAACTTACAACAGAAATAATCGCATTAATAAGTTTTTAATGCACGTTTTTAATAAAACTTTATTATGAGTTAGGGTTGGCACTAACGATAAATTAAAAAATACTAACGAAAATCTTTTGGGAAAACAAAATTTCTTTCTTTACTGCAGTACCAGTACGTGCCACTTAAATCAATATTTACGAATCAAAGTTTCATTAAATTACTGGCTAATTACAACGTACAGGAAAATTGGATTTAAATTTTCATTCTTAGTTTGCTTAATACTTGAAAGCAACTGTTTTTATTAACTAGTATTTATTATAAGGAGCATAGAATATGCCCACTAAAGTCCCTTACCACCCTCTTAACTTCCTAACGGCTGCTGCTATATTCATAAAAGTAGTGTTTTTATAGTAAAGTACCCATGCGCTACTCAATGAAATCGTCTACGGCGACACCTGGTGGAGTACTGCGCAGTTAGCATTCCTATCTCGAAAACGGAAAGAGATACAGAAAAAAGTGAGTTACAAAGTTGTAGAGCATCATCGTTTTAGTACGAAAAGACACCTTGTGGACATTACTGCGAAGAATAGAATGGCTATAACGCACATTTGTTTTTTAGTGATTTCCTACACTGTGACGTGACAAAACTATCTTAGAAAGGAAAAACAACTAGTTATAATAATATACCTTTATTTTAGATGTTCAAACTTCTCATCGTCAGTTGCAATGCACATTTGGATCCTTATTTGAATTTAATGATGCACACGTTGGAGCATAGATGGTGACACGTTGGCACAATTGTCCGTAATGCGTCGTTTAAAGTCCTGCAATGTTTGTGGAGGGGTCACATACACCTGCTGTTTCATAACTGGTTGTTTCTTTCTATCTAAGATCGTTTTGTCACTTCACAGTGTAGGAAATCACTAAAAAACAAATGCGCGTTTTAACCGTTCTTTTCTTCGCATTGATGTCCACAAGGGGTTTTTGTACTAAATCGATGATACTCTGTAATTTTGTAAATCACTTGTTTTCCCTATCTCTTTCCGTTTTCGTGATAGTAATGCTAACTCCGCAGTTTTCCATCAGGTGGCGCCGTAGGCGGTTTCATTCAGTAGCGCATGGCTACTTTACTATACCTAGACACCACTTTTAGGAATATAGCAGTAGCCGTTCCGAAGTTAAGAGGGTGGCATGGGACTTTAGTGCGCATACTGTATATTACAAATATTTTTGCGCGTTGCCCGTTGATACTTTTGTGATACTTTTGATACTGGATGAATTATGCCCTCCAGATTCGACCGGGATAGCTCCGTTTGTAGAGCATGGCAGCTTCAGCCGAGAGATCCCAGGTTAGAATCCTGGTCCGGACATTTTTCGTCCAGTTGAAAAATTACAACTCGCATTAAAATTATGCCGTCAGTCTGCTTATAATTCCATTACAAATGACAACTATTAAATTTAATTTTTAGAAATGACTATATACATACTCCACTGTGATACATAAAAAACTTCTTTTATTTATGTTCAAAGAAATGTTTTCTTAAATTATGGCGTCGATAAACTATTTCAATATTTTATTAATAGAATTACTTCGCTCTCACACTTTTATTTTGAAAATAAGCCCTTTACTAAGACGAACATTTCTATGAGAATTATTTTCACAAATTTATTATTAAGCATATAGAAAGTTATATTACAGTGGAAGGCTATCCATAATTGATTAATGAATTTAAAATACAAACGTGTGACAGTTGTAAATACTGAATAATGCATAAGACGTTTCTAATCTTACGAAATCCGTAACACAGAATACACATATATCATTAGTTCTACATGTCGAAATTACATTTCAACACAGAAATAATTAATGCGCTAATTATTCATTATTAACCTTTGAATTCTCCAAAATTATTCCGCTTTCAAATGGGAAATTTTTTTTTATTTCGATAAAGGTGTAATGACTAAATATTTCATAGAAATGTAGTAATGTAATATAATAATGTAATAACTCAAACTATACGTTACAAATAATAATATTCGGCTTATTTATTTAATATAATTAAGCTTTTCAATAGCTTTGTATTCCAGAATATTTTAATACATTTTCCTAACATTACATATTATGCGTTTGAAAATTACAAATTTTTGTTTTAAATGACAACTTTATTTTCATATAAATTAGTCATTACGTTTTTCAGAATCTCGAGATCTATTAAGTACTGTAAACACCATGAGTATTGAAATAATCATGATGAAGTTTTAAAATTAACAATTTAAATTCTTCATCTATAATGTCTGATAATGATCCAGGTATGAAGTAAAAATAAATCCACCAAGAAGCTCGTGCCAGAAAATACAGTTATAAATGCAGTGTAAATATATCATTATGCATATAAATCTTGTAACGATGATATCAGAAAAAAAGGCAGACGGTTGAATTTTTTAGGTGGTATCAATTACTGAGAGTTTTTAGTTTATGATTTTATTAATAAATCACATGGGAAATCAAATAGCGTTTAATACTTAAAAGCAAAACTTCAGAAAATTTATTTTTTAATAAAACAACGCATATAATATACATTCCATGTATAAGCAGAGAAAATGTCCAAATCTTTTCCTTTCATTTTTTTAAACTAGACCAATCTCATAAATATCATAGTGTCCACAGAGATTTTGATCACATTCAATATATTTCAATGTGCAGGTAATATCCTTGTAACCTGGAAAAAATATTTTTATTCATTGGACTTTAATGAATAAATGTACCAATATACACTGAGAACTATTTCCTATTCATAATATACACTGTAAAAAAGTTTACCCTTCTTGATCTAGCGAAAAGTTTTAAGAAAATATAATATAACCTCTTCCTAGTTATTTACGATTCCAAAAAGCGTTCCTTGTCAAACTTCAAAACTTCAAAACTTTAAACTTCAAAAACCTCGGCAAATTATAGATTTCCTCGACCGAGTTCATTGGCTAGCTTCATTCGCGATATCTTGTTTATTGCGGATGAATTAATTTAATTAATTTTTTATCTTGCTTCAAAATGGCGGCCAGTTAAAAATTAAAAAAAATTTTAAAAATTCAAAAAGATGTACAAAAAAAAGTATAAATTGAAAAAAAAAATTCTATTAAGTGTTAGAAAGTGATAGAAGGATTCTGGAATTTTTTTTTGTTTTGGCTATATCTTAAAAAATGGAAGAGATATGGCAGTTTGAAATTCTATGGTGGCTGAGATATTGAAACAATCTGTTATTTATTATGCTGTAACTCTTGTATTTATGAACCGATATGAATGTGTACAGAACATAACAAGGTCAAGAACGAGTTCGTTAGCCAGCTTCATGTGCAATCTGGTTTCAAAATGGCGGCAAGTTAAATTGTTTAAAAATTCAAAAAGATGTATAAAAAGTATAAATTAAAAAAAGTTGTTTCCGTTAAGTGTTAGATCGTGGTACAAGAATTCCGGAACATTTTTTGTTTTGGCTTTATCTTAAAAAAAATGGCTGAGATATGGTAGTTTGAAATTCTAGGGTGGCTGACATTTTGAAACAATCTGATTTTTGTTATGATGTAACTCTCATGCTGAAATTCGCATTCAAATTCAGTATTAACGAAAACCGGGATTGAATCTTCTATAATCGGGTTCCAAGCATTTTAGCTTCGGGTGTTTGAGTGAAATGAGATGAATTTTTAAAAACATGGACGATAAAAGCTACATTTTCCTCTCGATAAAGGCCGGAAGGACATTTAAAAAATTTTTTTTTTTAGTCTTGCATGTATAAATTTTGCTAAAAATGCAGCTAAAAATGTCTACTTGAGAATTGATAGCATTCAAAATACCAATATTTCGTGTTGATAGCGGGTTGAGAAAACTGATTTATGCACTGCAAAAACAACTTTGTAACATTTCCGAATGTTACATGCGGCAAAAGGGATTTTTCTTTCAGAAATGTTTCTCTAAGTCTGGGAAATTTACCGATTTCTGAGGTTTTTCACGAGAAAGGAGTTCTTTTCTGAATCGTGGGTAACTTGTAAAAAGTCATACTACATTTTCTTAAACATTACGATAGATAAAATGCAAATTAAGAACATCTAAAAATACTACAGTTTAAAATAATTTATTAATAAATTATTTAAAATTTTTTAACATTCTAAACTGAGTTTTTTTTCTAAAGCGACGAATTTATCTTTAAAATATCTTTTATTAGCGTAACTGAAACGATATTCATAAAAATAAAAATAATGTTAAGTGTCATTAAAAAAAAAGAAAAAAAGAAAAAAAAAATCAGATTTAGGAAACTTGTTTTTTATGGCTTTTAGTTCATCGAAAATGGAAACGAGGTTAAATGTCAACACATTTCATTTACATTTGTAAAAGTGTTTTTCATTCCGATTAAAGTTGTGTAACTTATTTTTCAGAAATGCAATTAACAACAGTGATGTTGAGTGCATTGAAATATTAATAGTTAAGAAGATAATTATTTTTTAGAAATCTAGTTCAATATATTTTTTTTTCCTTTTAAGTATTTTTTCGTGATATATATGAAAATAAGCGTAACATTTTCCTTTGATGGTTATTGCCAAATAATCAAATTAAAGCATAAGCCTATTAAAATATTTTTATGAATTTTAAATTGTGTTTTCTGAAGATCAGCATACTTAGTATTTATAAAGAAAAAAATCAACATGAAGACTTAAAATACACTTGATTTCATAAAAAAGTGCCTGAGATGTTTTATTACTGACAATAAAAAAAAAAAACATGTTCCATGTTTTACTGCTCAATTAAGTTAAATTCAACATAACATTTTCTTTCTTTAGGCACGTTTTATAAGACATGAATGCCCGAAATATTTCCAGAAAAAAAATGCAAATTTATAAAAATGTTTTTATGCATCATAAGTAAAGAATTGAATGGCTATTTTGGTAAACATTGATCGATATAAAATAGAATTTAGAATAAATTTAAACAAATCTTACAATTATTTTATACAATTTACATAAACTAATTACATAAACTATCAATCACCATTATAAAACAAAACTTATAAAGTGAAAGTTAATGATGAAATCCTACTTCTGCATTTTTTTTACTGTCTTGAAGTTCTTATAGATAAGGACTAGAAAAGGTAAATTGAAAAAGTTAATTTAATTTAATGCACAAAAAAAAAAAAAAAAGCCAAATTATTTGCCAAACTGTAGCGCCCAATAAACAAATAGAGGAATGTTGCCATTAGAATTTCAAAAAAAAAAAGAAAAAAAAAAGAAAAAAAAGAAAAAAAAATTGTAATTTAACAAATTACAACAACCATTGGAAAAATGTTCCGAAAGCTTAAAAAAATATACATACATATATATATATATATATATTCGTCATTCTATTGCAAGCAATGCGCCATTCCATCATCGCATGTCGATGTCGCAGATGTTTCAACCAGTTAACGATAAAAGTTTGCGCGATACGTAATAACGTTTAACAACGACGAACAACTATGTAAAAACATTTCGTCTGAACCATGGCCGCAGTTATCATATCCGTTGCATATTGCTACGAATAAACACATTTTCCATTACTACAGTTGAAGAAATCCTGGCATTGTCTGCCGTTGCAAAATTATTCGTCGAAACCATCTACACAATACGCGTTTTTCATTACTACAGTTGAAGAGATCCTGGCATTCCCTGCCCTCGTAAAAATATTCGTCGGAACCATCTACAGATAAACACATTTTTCATTTCTACAGTTGAAGACATCCTGGTATTCTCTGCCCTCGAAAAAATATTCGTCTGAACCATTTACACAACCAATCTCTCTATCGCAACCCTGACAGTGTTGAATGCATTCGTCATTCGATTGAAAGCAATGCGCCTCTCCATCATCGCATGTCGATGTCGCAGATATTTCAAACAGCAAACGATAAACGTTGCGAGATACATAATAATATTTAACAACATACTGTCTGGAAGAATTGTTTAAACGAGTAGCTTGATAAGAGAAGCAACTGAACGATATTGAGATACATTAAATCGTGCAAATAAAAAAAAGTGCTAACCAATATATGTTAACCAATATACCTTAATATTTTATCGGGTCCTTCCTACAATAACTATAACTCTTGTTTAGATTGATGTCTGAGCTAAAGGTATTTTGAGGAAATTAAAGTTGAAGACCATGTTTTTTGCTTTATAAGTCGATTTCTCATCCGACGTCAATTTTTGAATTCAGCTTTTTTTCATATATGATAGTTTGCCTTTTTGTAACTTTAACATTTTTGCAACGATTTTATGCATTTCTATTGCCTATTCAAAGAAAAATTCTTCTAAAGTTACAGAATTTCGTTAAAAACGCTTAAAAAAATAAAGTGACGACGCCAAGAGGTACATTCGCGACCGAAAACTACAACCATTTTCCCAATGGATAAAGAATAAAATAAATTTTTACAAAAAAAATATTAACCGACTTAAAAAAAAGCACTAAAAAGTATTAAATAATTCTTTAAAATTCTCTAATGACAAAATGTTATCCATTAACCACAAATCCGATATCATGTGTAAAAATGATAAATTTAATATGTACAGTTTAATACCCACCAAACATGGATTCTCGAGAGAATATATTTTACAAGAAATGAATATACAGACTGATGATTTAGTTTACGTATATATACATATGAAAAACAATCAATTACTTTTTGAAGTCGGTGCCAAACTACCTTAAGTTTAGTAAGAATTGTGAATATATTGTACCTAGTATCTACTAATTTATCGATTGGGGTTGTTTGGCACCGACTTCAAAAAGCAATTGATTGCTTTTCATATGTATATATTCGTAAACTAAATCATAAGTCTGTATATTCATCTCTTGTAAAACATATTCTCTCGAAAATCCATGTTTGGTGGGTATTAAACTGTACATATTAAATTTATCATTTTTATTCCGACACATGATATCGGATTTGTGGTTAATGGATAACATTTTGTCATTAGAGAATTTTAAAGAATTATTTAATACTTTTTAGTGCTTTTTTTTAAGTCGGTTAATATTTTTTTTTTGTAAAAGTTTATTTTATTTCCTACTTTTTAGTTATTAATACAGTAATACACAATTATTTTGATTTCAACATCTGCTGAATAAATAAGTAATTTGTAATAGAAATTATAATTTACCAAAATTATCCATTAAATAAAGATTTTTTAATAAAATCTTTGACAGAATCAAATTCTTGTCAATCTGGACGACAACTGGAGAAATATCACCAAATTTGGCGATCAAAATATGTTGCCATAAATGAAGCCAACGTGGTTATAGTTGACTAATTTGACGAAATTCTCATTCAGATTGACGAGAATTGGGAATAAATCTTCTGTAATCGGGTTCCATGCATTTTTTAATTTTGAAAAATTTTTAACAACAAGATTGTTTTAATCATCAGAATTTGCCGAAATTTAAATGGGACCACCAGGGTGTCTTACACTTTTAAACAAAAAAAAATATATAATCAAAATCGGTGCATATTTACGAAAGTTATGCGTGAACAGGACTAAAACATACATACATACATACATAGGGTCAAATTATTAACATCCTCCTTTTCTCACCTTCTTCTATGTAAATAGAAGAAAGTATTGTGATCAAAATTTTTTCAACTTCCGGTTTTCGACGGATTTATATGTTTTAGGAGTCAAAGATTCCGAAAAACATGTTTTTACAAAATATCTGTCTGTCTGTGTGTGCCCTCTTTGTATCATTGAAAAGTGTGTCAAGTTATGAAGCAACCTAGAATTGAACGAAATTTCATTTATATTTTTTTTTGCTGTGACCAGCAGGTCCCACTTGAATTTGCGGATATTCTGCCGAAAGCGGGCGCTGTGATAGCGATTTTTGTTCCATTTAAATTATTGTATCATCGAAAAGTGTATTAGGTTATCCACAGTACTGAACCAAATTTTTTGTATGTGTTTTTTACTATGGCCTGCAGGTCCCAGTTGGATTTGGGGATAGTCGGCAAGAAGGAGGCGCTATGATAGACACTTAAAGATTTCAAATTCAAAAAGATGTACAGTTAAGTCATTAAAAATATTAGACATCCTAAAGGTTTTTTACAATTGAATGTTCAGCCTTGATCCAAGGATACCGGAACAATTTTTGTTTTGCCTCTAACTTAAAAAATTGGCTGAGATATAGCATTTTGAAATTTTAGAGTGACTGACATTTTGAAACAAGACAGCAGGATTCCTCCATAAACGTTTTTAATTTAAGTGTTTTTGTGAACATGCTATCTCGCAAGTTTTATTTCATTGTTGTACCATCATTCTAACTCTTACATTCTTAACACTATATATTCATGTTCGCCAGCGTTAAATTCTCTCCAAGCTATGCAATATTTGGCGAAATATTAACAAATTTGGCGACAAAAACAAGTTGTCATAAATGAAGGCAACTTGGCTATAGCTGACATATTTGGCGGAATTCTGATTCAAATTCAATATTGACGAGAACTGCGACCGAATCTTCTGTAATCGGGCTCCATCCATTTTTATAGCTTGGTGTTTTCCAGTACATTTAGCTAAAATCTTAAAACCAAGGAATAGGTAGGCTGTCTTTTCCTGCCGGTATAGACCAGAAGGACTTTTCGTAGTTTAGTATACATAATATATCACCTACAAATAAATTAATTTCTCGTGTAAATATGTTTTTAAATTGAAACTGTTTGGAAGTAATGCTATTTGAGCATTTTAAATATGACGTAAGTTTCCCCATTTAATGTTTTGAATGTGTAATAATTTAATTATTTCTCTTTTTTAATATTCACGCGCAAGTATATTTTTATAACGTATTTTTCTACATTTACTGCTTTTAACACTTGATCATTTAATTATTGTTTTAAAGTTTTATTTCTGTTTTTGATGGTCACGTGTAAATACGCTTTTTAATTGAAAGGGAATATTATTATGTGCGCTATTTTACAAATTGGCAACAATTCAAATAATGGACTTTTTGAAATATAAATAAATTATCAAAATAATGGAAATGTGAATAAAATAATTTGTTCTAATGATCAGATTTTGACGAAATTGAAATGGGACCACCTTGGACCCTTACTCTTTCAAACAAAATAAAAATTATAAAAATCGATGCACATTTACGAGAGTTATGCGTGAACAATATAATACATACCTACGGGTCGAATTGATAACCTCCTCCTTTTATTAAGTCTGTTAAAAATCAAGTCTACGTACATTAAAAAGTGTACAGGACCAGTATTTATAAATAGTATAAGGAATAAAGAAACATACGTAATAAACAGTAATGCCTAACCAATTAAACGCTTAATTATATTGTTACTTGTTATATAATATTATTTACTGCTAAATATTTCTTCGCATGACACCAGAGTCAAATTATGTAATCACAGTTTATACACAGTAATCACAGTGATATAGAATTGATATACACACTAAACGTACATGTGATTAGGTATAAATTGTTCCAAAACGTTTAAATCTTGCTTTATTATTTTTTTTCACTTTTAGAAAGAAGTAAGGAATGTAAATTGCAAACGTCTACAAAATAAGGTAGTAAATATGATTATGTTAGTGAAATGGCATTGATATTAATTATCGAAATGTTTTATCTTTTCGAATTTTAAAAAGTTACCTTTTTAAAATTTCCATACGTACCCCTCTCCCACCTTCTAAATAAATTATTTAATTCGAATTTTTTTCGATCATTAAAAACAAATTCCTTTACTGTTTATGGTCTGTTTTGATTTCATATTTTTTAAACAAAATCTTTCCAAATGAACCTAATGTTTGGGGCTCCACTCCTTTCGGCAGCATACAGCTTCAAATTTGTATGATTTTATATTTTAAATGAAAATCTCTCCAAACGAACTTATTCTTGTGGTGCTTGCTCACTGTCTCCAGCAGCGTACACAGGGCGTGCTACTCACAATTTTCTCTATTTTTGGTTTAACGAAAATCTTTCCAAACAAACCTAATGTTGAGCGCTCGAATTTCGGACTGATTTCTATTGCAATTATTTTTGTAGGTTTATTGTAAGCGAGTCTAAGTGTTCCTCTTTTAACTTTTTATTTCGTCGATTTTCGACGTGTTCCGCTTCGTATTGATTAAAACAAACATAGTTACTATTAAAGGTGCCAAGTCGGATTCTCTAATCTAATTGGCTCCATATCTGATTACAATAGTTTCTACCATAACAAACGTACATTCATATGAATACATAAATACATAGTTAATATATACTTAGCTATTTGAATACATGTGAATACATACATTCATGAATGCATACATACTATAAATACATACATGACATGAAATCTTTGGCGATTATTTTTTTGCGATTAAAAGGTGTCATCTGGTTATTATGTAAGTACCAGAATACGATGCAGTTAGACCTTCTAAGATAGGAACCTGTCTAAAACGATATATTTACCCAATCGCTAGCATTTCCGTTTTCATAGATTGTACTGTGTAGCACAATATCTGAAGAGGGAGCTATTGCTCACAATATTTTATTTTCGCCACATATAAAAAAAAAATCATGCTCTGATAATTTAACTTAATACACGCTTTTTTTTCGTGTAGTTTATTTTTAAATAAATTCTAAAAGAATTACTTTTTAAAAGTTAAAACTTGTTTTAACTATTTTCTTTGGGGTAAATATGTACAGCCCGCACAATACATTAAAATAATAATCTAACAAATCTATATTTAACACTTGGAAATTTTTCCATAGAAAATTTCACACGCCTTGCTTTCATAATATTTCAAATTTTAAATGCTTAAAAGGCATATATACAACATAGTGAAAAAGTACCCAAGCCGGGACTCGAACCCGGGTCATCAGTATAGCACACTGACGTTCTATTAACTGAACCGCTTGGGAACGATACTCAGCCTGGCACTTTCTCACTATATAATTATATCATTATCTTGTGCTGCGTTTGTAGCCTTGCTAACAAATTATAGTGAAAAAGTGC
This sequence comes from Maratus michaelseni, assembly GCA_963931845.1. Classification (NCBI taxonomy): domain Eukaryota; kingdom Metazoa; phylum Arthropoda; class Arachnida; order Araneae; family Salticidae; genus Maratus; species Maratus michaelseni. The sequence goes on along the minus strand of OZ007588.1, from coordinate 57,133,236 downwards.
CAGGCTGAGTATCGTTCCCAAGTGGTTCAGTTAATAGAACGTCAGTGCGCTATACTGATGACCCGGGTTCGCGTCCCGGCTAGGGTACTTTTTCACTTTTTTACTTTTTCACTATGTTGTCTATACGCCTTTTAAGCAATTGAAATTTGAAATATTAATCATCTAGCAATCAAAATATCTATTTACCAAAGTTTATTTTTTTATCATAACTTTATACATTTTGCTGATTGAACCACTTATATTTTTCAATCTCTAACACGTTTTAGAAATTAATACACTGATGTAAAATTGTTAAAATCAAATCCAATAAACAATTAAATGACAAAATTCAGACAAAATGATAATTTTGATAAAATGTTTTTTTTAGAAGGAATGGAAATTTGCAAGTACTTAAATCATGTTACATTGCATAATTATTTTCCAAGAAATTAAGTGTCAATCAAGGAATAATTAATTAATTTATTTTCTTTTATTTATAATCGAAAAAAAAAATCATTAAGAAGTAACTGTATTGTATACAAATTACCAATTAAATTATTATGTCACTCCACTTCATATTTGTTTATAGAATTAATAGCAAGTGCTCCTTAATAACTTTAATTTAAATTTCTAAAAAAGATGTAATATATTCAAAAGAATGTCTATTTTGAGCAATATTTTAGTGTGTATTTTAATTGCTTTTGCGGGGATTTGAATATTATTTAAGTACTTTTTTTTTATTCTATTTCATTTATTATACTAAGATATGTAACTTTTATATTTTTAAGTTCTTTGTCTTGATTGAATACATAAACAGTTAGCCGAGCATGCTAATTTATTATTAACATCAGTATGATTTTGTGTTAAATATCTATGTAACAGTTTTAAAATTTTAATATCTGAAAAAAAAAAATCCTCTAAGTTAAAATTATTTCCCCTGCGGTCAACACGTTTGATCGGCCCATACAAAACGAATATGTAGCAAAATGAACTATCAAACAATTAAATACTCTTTATTTCAAAGTTACTTATTTTAGGATAACTTTGTATATTTCTTTGATTGAATCATTCCACTTTCACCATTATCTGTTTTAAAAATGCATTCACTGCTGTTCACGTTTTAAAAAAAAATCAATGCTGAAACGAAATATATTGATGATAATAATCCATTCAGACAAAGGGAATTTTTTCTCTAAGAATATTATAAAAATCAAAAAGGAGTAAAAATTTGTAAGCACTTAAATCATGTTATTTTAAATAATTATTTTCCATCCAATTAACATTTAGCGTTAGAATAATTAATTAATTCATGTTCTTTTTATTCCAATCGTGTAATCTGCATCTATATATTACTGTGTTATTTTACAAATTAGCAATCAAATTAGTATGGTGTTTTCTGTATAGAAAAAATGTAAATACTTAAGTTACTTAAATGAATTTAAATTTTTAAAGAGATTTAATCTCTTCAAAAGAAGATTTATTTTTAAGAGACTTATCGAAAATATTTAAAATCCTTTCAAGGGGATTTGAAAATTCTTTAAGTTCTGTTTCGTTGCATTGGTTTTATTGTAATGTAATTAACTCTTGACTAAGATGACTTTAACTAAGCTGTTTCGTATCTATAAGTACATAATCACTTATAAGAGCTTGTTAATTTTTATTTTTGATAAATATAGCTTTAAATACATTTATAGGTTTAAACTTTTATTAATTGTACTTGGATTTTAAAAACAAAAGTTTTCGGCTTACCATTCATCCATATGAGGAATTATTTATGTATATATGTGTGTGTTTGGAAAGTATATATGAAATTCTTAAATGTATGCAGTTAAACATTTGCATAGCTGCCAACTTTAACGCTTTTTCCTAAAACTATTTTTGAACTGAAAAATGTGTATTATTTAATCGCAAAAAGCTTAGGATTAAAAATGACATTTTTTTCTGTTCAAGAATATTAGTAAAAAAAAAGCGTAGAATTTCGCAGCTATGCATTTGTATCTGAAAATATATTAAAAATATGAGGATGCACATTTTATTTTTTTGCCAAAGACCTACATCTGTTATAATGAAGAGATAATGTTTAGAAATTTCAGTATAGATAAAACGAAATTTTAGAAAAAAAATATATTTTTTATTTTTATTTTTATTTTTATTTATTTATTTATTTATTTTTGCTTTGAAATATTGTTAAAAAAACCAAAATTGCATTCATATTTGAATGAGATTTTAAATTTTTTTTAGAATAATATGGAGATCTCACAAATGTTCAATACTTTTCATTTCGAAAAGAATTTTCAATCTTTTTAAACTGTTAAAATAGGAAATTGGTAACTTGAACAGATTAAACAGAAATGCGGTTTTATAATGCAATTGAAACTCTTATACATAACAGTTTAGTTCTACTATTTTAAAACGTGTAATGTAGAGAATTTATTGGATAAGGTAGTAATTCTGTAATTTAAATTTAACTTTCCTATATCATGAACTGTAAAAGAAAAAATGTTTCGATACTGAAAATTCATTAAATGGAATTACGTTGCTCAGGATTGCCATCAATCAGGGAAAACACCCGTATTTTCTTCAAGAAAAATTGATTAAATAAGGTGATTTTTCTATAAGAAAATATTGGTATAAAAATGTATAAAAATAAATTATTTTATAAAAATTGTATAAAAATAAATTATTTATAAAAATTGTATAAAAACTGTATATAATTGTACAACAAATATTGGTATAAAAATAAATTTTCCCTAAACAATTTGCTGACTGGTATGCATCCTGGTTTTTGTAAAGTTGAAAAACAGTTAATATTGACGTTCATGTTTATAAATAATTGCAGAAGCAACTTCAACGAGTTTTCCTACTTTCTTTCTTTCATTTTCTTTTATTTTCTTTCTTTTATTTTCTTTTATTTTTTTTTTTGTATTGTAAGTAATTTTGCTCTCTTTTTTATTGATTTTTTGAAAATATTTTTTTTTTTTAGCAATGAATTTTTTTAAAGAGGGGATTTTTATTTGTGAAATCGTGTAATTTTAGCATTTTACATTTTTATTTCTTTCTAAATGATCAATATATTATTTAGCAACTACCAAAACTTTCTAAAAAGTCCTTCCGGCCTGTACAGGGAGGAAAAGGTAGCTTTCCTATATCTTCGTTTTAAAATTTTAGCTACTGTTACACGAAAACAGCAAGTTAAAATGCAAAGAAACGCTTACAAAAGATTCGTTAATGCTGAATTTGAATAAGAAATTCGCGAAATTATTGAGCAATAGCCAAATTGGCTTCATTTATGAAGACTTATTTTGGTCGCGAAATGTGGCGATATTTTGCCAAATGTCGCCAATTTTCCCAATTTTGTCGCCAATGTCGTCAATTTTGGCGCTAACGGATATGAATATATAGTTTTATGCGTATGATTGGGAAAATTATTACAACATTGAAAGAAAATAAGTTGCGAGTAATCGCGTTAATGTGCTGTTTTGTTTCAAAATGTCAGCCACCCTAGAATTTCAAACTGCTCTATCTCAGCCATTTTTTAAGATAGAGGTAAGCCAAAAAATGTTCTGGAATCCTTGTATCAAGGCCTAAAACGTAATTAAAAAATAAATTTGAATTTTTATTTTTTTTGTATATTTATTTTAGTTTTAAGTTTTTAAATGGCCGCCATCTTGAAACAAAATGGCGGACCAAGCTGGCCAACGAACTCGGTCGAGACATTGGTTAGCTTAATACACACAATTAGTTTCATCAAAATTGATTTATAAATACGAGCGTTATCGTATGACATAGGTCATATATATATATATATATATATATATATATATATATATATATATATATATATATATAAATCAACATTTGAACGAAGGGTGGTTTTGGGGTCTGGGGGTCATGATCGGTGAAAATATATCGAAATTTTCGGAACTGCTTTCCTCCGAACGGCTGCAATAGGTAGCTTTATACTTTTTTGTATTGAAAGCTACCTAAAAACATTAAAAACGGTTCAATAGTTCTTTAGAAAAGGGTAGAAAAGGGTTACATCCAGATCAACTTTTACATGTCATTGCACAACAGTGCTTACACCCTTAACAGTCTTTTTGCGGTTTATATGATTTATAAAGACTTTGAGCGTTTGAAATGTTTTCGGAACATCGTCAGAACTCATCAGAGCATTATTACTTTCATGTGAATTATTTGGGAGCAGTCATGTAAAGAATTAACAAATTAATATCATTGTGTTTTAGTCCTTTAGTGGTTTTTGTAATTTATGAATGTATTAATTTTATCGGAATAAGAATCCAAATACATCAGAATCTTATAGTTTTTATTTGCTTTATTTGGGAGTAATCATGTACAGAATCAACAAATTAATATCATTATCCAGCATTTTTGCAGTTTTTATGAATTATCAGGATTTTGAACGATTCGATTTTTTTAGAACATGCGTCTGAACTCACCAGAGCTTTATTACTTTCATTTGAATTATTTGGCAGTAATAATGTAAATAATTACCAAATTAATATCATTATCCTTTAGTCTTTTTGCGATTTTTATAATGTATGAAGAAATTGAATGTTTCAGTTTTTTCAGAAGATGCATCCGAACTCAACCAAACATTATTTTATTCGAATTATTTAGGAGTAATCACATAAAGAATTAACAAATTTATATATTTATTCTGTAGTCTTTTTCCGGTTTCATTATTTATCAAGGTATTGAACGTTTCAATTTTTTTAGAACATGCATCAGAACTCATGAGAGCATTATTGCTTTCATTTGAATTATTTGGGAGTAATTATGTAAAAAATGAAGTATATATTATCAATATAGTTTTGTTGACAGAATTTAGCATTTCTCTTCGTCCACATGCATTTTTTTTAGAGTCTAAAATTATATTTATCTAGACAAACAAAATATCAAATAAAAACAAAAAAAAAGTTGTTTTCAGAAAAAGTATAATATAATTTCAAATGAAATAATATTTATTATCGAGAACTCCATTTTTCTTCACGTTTTACACGAGAAGTATCTATTATTATTATCATATTTAATGGAATAGTGCACACTTAAAAAAGTACTTTAAAGAAAAACGGGCTTTTGATATTTTAAGATATTTACATATGACATTCCAACTTTTCTTATTCTAAGAATATATGAAATGTAATTTCTTCTACTCCAAAGAAACTTATACGCATATTTCTCCTTTCAAATCTTTGAAGTCTTGTCTCGAATACGAATTAAGATTAGTATATTTGGCATTTTCACAATCTTTGTAACGATTATTTTTCATTGAAATCACTTTTATATCTTTCAATTATTTGTTATTATTTAAAAAACAAAAGTCTCAAAATTTACTTCAATGTAGAAAGAAATTTTCTATATAATATCACTTAAAATATGATTGTAAAGAAAAATAATATAAAAAATTATATCAGATCAAAACTTGCATTTTAATGTAGGATTGTGGTACGCTTTTATAGCATTTTATATATTATTTTATATTTGTATTATTTTTTTAACGCAAAAGAGATACTTCTATTATATATGTATATATATAACGTTATTTTAACTATTAATCTATCTAAAAACTTCCCCTCATTTAAACTACTATATTTAGTCTCTAAATATTTTAGCTCTGTTTTCTGTCTTTCAAAACTCTATTTGGTGTTCTACGTGTCATTATTATTATTATTTTTTTAATATCGAAAATCAGTGGTTTTATCAAATTAATATGGCATCACATATATGCATATTCAGTGGTTTCCAGAAATTTTGAAAAATTACAAAAAGAGCGATAACTTGTTCAAAAAGAAACCAATCCGTATGAAATTTACATATGCTGTTAAATAAAAGGTACTGAATAAAATTACAAAATGCAAATTAGTGGCGCTGAAATTGGATTGCGTTATCTGTGAGGAACATAAAAATTGACGCTAGAGTAAGGCTGCAGATGTCACTGTGATGGTGAGATAAGAAATATGGACTAGTCAATTTATTATAATGACCTCGAGGTATCATTTGCCCGCAGAACTGCGATTTAGAGCCCATGGGAGGCTGGAGGTAGGTCAAAGTCAGACAGAGGTGATTGATGGCTAAATGCGAGTCTTCCAGTGGTTCATAAGCTTTGGCAACAATTTAAAACCACTGGTTAGGCCTACAGAAGGTTCCGCTATGGACGGGCAAGAGCTACGACAAGCGCCGATGACCAATATTTGCGGTTATGTGTACGAAAGAATAGAATCTCAATCCCATCTCATCTTAGAGCCTCCCTTGCTGGAGCCACTGGAAGGTTGGTGTCGACATCTACTGTACGCAGAAGGCTTCACGAAGGTGGTCTTTCCGCGAGGTGACCAGTCATTTGTGTTCTGTTCACTTCACGTCGCTGGAGGGAACGTTTGAGGTGGGCACGTCAACATGTCCACAGGACGGCTGATCAATGGAGGCGTGTTCTCTTCACGGATGAGTCCCGATTTAGCCTCCAAAGCGATAGTAGGTGTTGCTTGATTTGGAGAGAACGTTGACCACATTATCATCTATAGCAAACATTCGTGAAAGAGATTCATAAAAAGGAGGCAGTGTCTGTGTTTGAGGCAGTATCTCTTTGAGTGGACACACAGACCTCCATGCATTTCTACGTAGAACCGTGAATACGCATGTCTATAGAGATGACATCCTTGATGTTCATGTGCGCCCTTATGCCGGTGCAATCTATCTATATATTTAAAACGCTAAGCGATTTCTTTCGACAATCCGTGAGAACAAACTACTGCATCAAATTACATCATTCTTTTTTTAAATGAAAGATATTTGGACACAGATTTGTTATCGTGCATGCGTTTGTTCGAAAATTTAATTAATTAACCGTAATCTTAAATTAAAATTTTACTTCTGCTTATGACGTCATAAAGTCGGCAATCGGATTAACGCCCACTGTTGCGACGTATAGAGTTTATTTTCTGAACTCAATGATTGCGAGCATAAACAATAAATGTTAAATATTAAAAGCACGTGACTTTTAGGCCGAATTTTTTAATTTGTAATTTAAAATAAAACCGTAAGTCATGTGACTGTCCTCAACAGTTCCGGGATGTCCGTTTCACTTTTTCATATGCCAAGCGGCCATTTTTATTCAAAATTATTTTTTCGAATAAACTGCATAAAAGTTACATTTTAAGAAAGATCGTTCAAAATAAATTAATATTTGAGAGATGACTTGCGTTCAATTATGTATATATTCTGCAATAACTTCAGTCGAAAGATTCGCAGTTCAAATTCTCTATTCATAAAAGTAAACAAAAAAAAGATTGATTCGTCGTGAACATTTAAAATATTAAATCATGGAGGTAATCATTCGCAAAGCAAGTTCTCCGCGAATGAATTTTTGGACCGCTGCCTCGCGTCAAAAAAATAATTCGCACCAGTGAGACAATCAAAGTTTACCATAATTATGTGCTATACAACTCAACTTTCGGACCTTTTCTTGACGTAAATTGAACTCATGTAATAATATTTAATGAATCAGATTTTTAGCATTTTTAAAATCGCTAATACAGCTTTTATTTATCGCGTGTACAAATTAGAAATGATACTTTGATTTTGAAATCAAATGTTTTGATTTATGATATTATTTCTTATTTATTTATTTATTTTCTCTTTTAAATGAAAAGTGTGAAGTATTTAAAATTTATGTAATATAAGCATTTTAGATTAAAGTTAAGTATTTTAAATGAAATGAGTGACAGGTTTATAATTTAAAATTAAATTAATTGTAGTATGAATGACGGTGATGGGAACGATATTTGGCGAATTATCATCTGCTCCCGGCTAACAAAAATACTCATAATTAAAAAAAAGAATAAAAATAAATAAATGATAGTTTGTTGTAAATAAATATTGATATACATATCAAAAATAATTTATAGAATTAAAATAAAAAATAAAAGTAAATAAACAACAATTTCCATAACAAAGTTTTCGCCAAATTGGCGGGTGAGGGGGGGGGGATCGCGCCAACGTGCGTATGTGACATTTGTGCCCAAAAAATATGCGAAATGCTACCATGATCGCAAAAGTTCATGATTTGTCTATTAGAATCTTCCGATTTGGCGAAGGATTAAGGGAAAATTAAATTATGAATAAATGTAACGTGTTGCAATGTTTAACATACATTTAAGGGAGACCAAACTGGTCGCCAGTGGCGGCTAGTTTAAAATATAGTTAAAATGTTTAAGTATTTCGGTAAAAATATTTATCTGTGTCTTTTATAAGCAAATAAAAATTCATATTTACTGTGACGTCACGGAAATATTGTCCATTGGGTTCATTTTATCATTAAGCATTATAACTTTGTTGATGCCTTTTTTTTCATTACAATTAAATGCAAAATATACTTTTAATTTGTATGCATGGTGCTTAAGCATAAATGTACGTGTGAAAAGTTTGCACCGGTGAAAATGACGTTATGCTTAGCTTGAAATGCATTTTAACATTGATAAAACTAAAAAGAAAAATTTGTATGATTGTGTCAACATGGCGTAATATTAACTGATATTTCAATCTTTAATTTTAAAGATTAGAACTGGAGCCTTTATTGGTTGCTTCATCTTGATTGCATACCTTGATTACATGTTACCAATTACTTTATTTAAATTATAGGATTAAGCTATAGGAATTATAGGATTTAATTTATTAAGATTTCCTTTTTTAATAAAAAAATTCACAAAAGTAAAGAATTTCAGGTAAAAAAAAACTTGAAATAATGATTGTATTTTTAGCTAGAATAAACAATGTAAGGCTAAAAATTTATTGGAATTATTTTGGTAGGTTTGTTATAAGTTCATTTAACAGTTCCTTATTAGCGCAAAGTCTTATTTCTTTCACTGTGAATTTTTCTTTCGATGTCAAAAAATGGTAGTCTACTTTTGGACGCCAACCAAAACACAGTGGCAATATTTAGAAATGTATAACGGTTGTGACAACAAACGGCTCTATCGCTTTAGCTTTCATCGCGCTTACATCACTTCTAAATACTAAAAATTTATTTGTTTTTACTACATTTTACAATTTCAATTCTTACACCCTCAATTAGTAAAAAAAATAGCTTTCGATTGAAATTTATTTGAAATCTGCCGCTTAATTTAACAACTTTTTAAATAATTTTCAAGCATGAAATATTTTTCAATTCTATCTCAACAATGACCATCCGTTTGATTTAATAATGTAAAATAGCCCCTTGGAAAGTTGCAACAATTGAAAATAGGTATCCTTTAACCTTCATGAAAAGTGAAAAAATAATAATAATAATAAAAACCTGATAAATGATAAGATCAGATTATCCATAAGATAGAGTATTTTGGCGCTAATATAAAATCTGTCAAAAGAAAAACTAAACTGTTTTTAGTTTATGATTAACATAAAATTGATATGTTGAATTCGTTGATGTATATGTCGAATCAGAATATGCTAGGAACTGTTATTTATTAATTTTTTAAAGATCCATTGGATATTTAACTGTATAAGAGACAGACTGTGATGGAAAAGGAATAATCATCCTGATTATGTAAAGGGATAGAAGAAACCATACAAATAAATTACAATTGAAAACATTAAAATTCTCCCTCATCTGCATATTAATTTATCATTTTTAAAAAAAATTCTTCATTTTTACATAAAAATTGATTAGCTTAAAACAATGGATCCGTTTTAGAAGATATGGATTTGAAACGAACAATGATTAAAGAGGACATTTTAAAACTTTTAATTTAAACATTTTAAAACTTTTTTAACGTCGAATTTCAACGGTGCCTTTGGGCAGATGCAATACATATGCGCATAGGAGCTCATTCGATTGCATTATCACAGGGTGCTTATACTATGTTCTTTTATTTACTGAATATGAGATGAAAGTAGGAAGTTTGTATGATACTTTATGATAGGACTATTTGTATGATACTTTATAGGTCCATGACCTTTTTTTTTTTTTGGTCGTGGAGAATATGGTGGTAATGTCAAACTGATTTGCATTACACATTTGTTTACGGAGTGTTCATTTGGAGTTTGCATCGGAAATAGCATTTCACTAGGGGGGGGGATTTTTTAAAATAAGATATTTGAAAGACTGTTTCATACGAAGCCCTACTTAAATAATAAAGAAGCTTATTTTACTGATATTGTTATAGTATTTTTTTCCGTCACGTTTTGACGGGTTCCATCTAGTAGGTAATGATTTCTTGTTGCAGGACGTCAACGCTAGACCGCACAGGGCTGGTATCGTGGAAGATTATCTTCAACAACATACAATTCAGCGCATGGAATAGTTAGTTCGATCAAATTACTTGAATCCCATCGAGCATGTTTGGGATGCTTCAGGAAGATGTATTGCTGCTCTATATCCCCCTCCTCAGACCCTTGCCACGCTTACAACTGCTTTGCAAGATCACTGGCTCGCACTTTCAGGCGAACTCGTCGATCGCATAATTGACAGTATCACACATCGCTGTATGTGCTGTATTCCTTTTAGGGGTGATCATACTCCATTTTAAAGGTACTTTTCCTATACCAATCTGATACATTCACTTTGTTAACTTTATAATTGTGCTAATTTCTGAAACACCATAATTCTATGGCTATTTCTTTTAATGTTATTTTATACCTTATTATGTGTTGTATACTGTGGCTCAGTTTTATTAAAATCTAGGCGTAACATTTTGAGTAATAGCTATTTTTGTGATTTTTCCTTAATTTGGAAACAAGTGCATTGTGTGTCCTGTTGACTTTTATTATGACATTTTCCTTTAAGGGGTGATCATACTCCATTTTAAAGGTACTTTTCCAATATTTCCGTAGATTTCTGTACAGTTCCCTAAAAAATATATATTAGCCTGCCAATATTCGAACAGGTTCATTACGACGAACACAAATCCAGTGTCCATGGAAAGAAATGATTAACTTGCAGTCACGTCAACGCACTGAAAATGTTTATCCAAGATACACACTATCAGTTCCTCCATACCAATGTAGTCGAGTGGTTTCAATTAAATGTAGCAATGGTCGAATACACAAAGCGGTGTTTTTCCATGTTCATTAATCATACAAAATAAAGTTAACTAATTTATTGATATTTTTTCCCAAGGTAATGGAACATTGTCTATTAAATTAATACAGCAGTTTGATAAAATTTAAGTAAGACAAAAATCAATGAACATAGACGAAATTCTATGAGTACGAAGATATCTTTTCTTATACTATTGTTATTTTAGAGCCGACGATATGCACACAAAGAATCCAATTCCAATTTCATTTAACAAATTTTATACTCCTGGCGGACGATTACAAAAAGTGCACTAAACATGGATATTATCCAACCAAACACCTCGATTTATTCTAACTATTTCGGAAATACAAAATTGGTGCAATGAGGCTACCAACGAGCCGAAAAAAACTTCTATAATAATCTGGTGACATCCCGGCCAAATCGAACGAATTAAGTGAAACAAGACCGAAAAATCATGCGTCAAGCATAGATTATGAAACATTTTCCAACACATCCTGAAAACTAACGAAATTCCAAGGTTAAATAAGATAAAAGAAGATATGTAAGTAAACAGTTCAGAAAACAGATACAACATAGAAAATTAGTTTTCGGAATTACCTTCCATTGCAAAAAAAGTAATCAAATTATTTTGTGCAACCCTGTATATGATTTGTAGATTTAGATATATAATACATGATAAAATTTAGTTCAGTTAGAAAATTCACATTTAGCAATTTTCGCCAATCGATGGAAAAGCACTCGAAATCTTTTGTACAGCCCTGTATATTATCTAAACACTTGTGTACACACCACATATTAAGCTAAAATTTAGTTTAGATAAAAAACACATAAGGCAACTTAAAACTCACTTCCAGAAATTACCAACCATAACCGATAATGTATTTTGTTCTTTGCGGATCCCTGTAATTGAATTTATTTTTATTTCATAAACTTATATTAGTCTATTAAATATTGTTGAGCAGGAAAATGCGTAACACAATTAAAAACTAACCTTAAGCAATTCACTCCCCTAGTCTGTAATACTTAGGAATTTCCTTGTATAGCCCTGTATATGGTCAATCAAATTTATACACAACACGTAATATGAAAAATTTAGTTAAACTTAAAAACGCAAACCAAACTTGAAAATGCACTTATCACACTAATATGGCTTTAATCTTGTGAGTTCATTCTACTATACAGCAAGCAGACATCTATATTTAGCTATATAGATTTATTATACATTATTTACAATTGCGGTAAAGAGAACCGCTGCTTAGAACATCTATTCTCAGACTGCGTAAGTGCGTATCGTATTTTCTGACTCTTGCAAGAGATAACAAATGCTTGATTAGTAGCGCCATCTCTGGTTACAAATTAATACTAATCATTGAGATATGACACACACATAAACTGTAATTATCGCACGTATACTGCAACCGATATCGTTTGTGTGTCCCTGTAAATGAACGATAAACGCAATGCACACCATACTTTTAAGTGAGCAATTTATAGCGTACTTCAGTAATGTATATAATTTTCATTATCTTTGAAATAGTGACACATCATTAAATTACACTGCAAACGATGTTTCCCCGTATAACAATGTGTGACCGAATTCTTTTATTTGACCCTGTAAATGAACAATAAATGCTTTGCACCCGATATTCTGCAAAAAGCATGTTATAATACGCTTCATAATTATATATCAATTTAATCATGTTTCAAATGGGATAGTTTCTTCAAAATGCACTTGAAACGATTATTTCCCATTGACTGTAATGTAACGGAATACTTTTGACTGTCCCTGTAAAAAATTTATAAGTGTCACATACTTCATTTGCAATAGTGAACATGCTGTAGTAAACGACAATAACATACAAAAATGTCAAGGCAATCCGAGTATATTTACGCGAGTAAGAGAACGGACAGACGGCTAACAAACCGAAGTCATAAACACTTTTTAACTAGGTTGGAAAGTGTTAAAAAGAGCATTACGGCGTCGAATAAAAGAAGAATAAAAAATGCAACGAAGGATACCGAAACAAATTTTTAAAGAAGGATAGCAAAAATAAAATGTTTAAGAAACTAAATATAGTAATTTAAAAGGAAGGGAATTTCTAGATATACGTTAAAAATTAAAATACATTATATTAATACATACAGGTTGTCTCAAAAAGATTGAAAAGAGGTTTAATTTTTTACCTGTTGTAGATACAGCTATTAATTAGAAATTAAGAATATGTTGATAAAATATTCCTGCCACCAATTTACAAATAGTTTAATTTTTTTAAATTTTTATGCGGCTCCAGGGTCTTTTGTTTCATGTTTAGAAGGTTTTTCTTTATGCCCTGATAGATAAAATAGTAACAATTTAATTCTTCTATTACCACAATTCACAGATTTTTTATACTTTTCATTTTATTAAATTTCGGAATTTTCCAGCACGAAAAAGTCATCTGTCAATTTTCACAAAATTCAATGTATATATATATACATTCTATTTATCTGTACGTATATATACATTGTAGGTATAACTTTTTTAATAGTAAACGTATTGTCGCTGAGTTTTGAACGTTGAAGAATGGAATTTTAACTATTTTACTTGTCAGACCATAGATATTTTTTTAATTATAACTTATAGAACCTAGAAACTATATAATGATTGAAAAAGTTTCATATTTAGAAAGTTTTTCTTTATGCTCTGTTAGATAAAATGGTAACAATTTATTTCTTCTATTACCAAAACTCACAGATTTTTTATACTTTGCATTTTATTAAATTTCGTAGTTTTCTGGCAATAAAAACTCAATTTTCATAAATTTCAACGTATATATACATAGTATGTACATTGTAACGGTTAGCATAGATTTTGTTTTTAAATCATAACTTATAGAACCTAGCAACCGTATAATGATTGAAAAAGTGTAACTTTTTCCAAGTTAATGGCAATAATTTTCTATCAACGCTTCCATCAATAACTACTACACTGTTAAACATTAGCAGCAAACTGTCGAGTCACTGTACAGTTTTTATAGAAAATGGTTATATAATCGTAATTTAACTCTATTCTGACAATAATATGGGCAATAATATGGTCAGAATTGAGTTAAATAACGGTTATGTAACAGTTTTTTATAAAAACGGTCGAATGATTGGACAGTTTGCTCCAAAGTTTTAACAGTGTACCTTATTTTACATACATTTGCAATTTATATTGCCTAAATATTTCCAACAAATAGAAAATTAAAGCGTATAGAAATAAAATGCAATACTCCATTGTGTAATAAAATAAAAATATATATCATATTCTTCACTTTGCAAAATTATATTATGCATATGAATAGCACTGCATATATTTTTTTATTAGTTTCTAGAATGTAATTAAAGTACATATTTATATATATAAAAGAAAGGTGTGTATGTTAGAGTGCAATGGCTAGGAAAATCCACTACAAGTAGAGGTCTGTAAATTTGAATAAGGATCGTCCAAGGTATGTCCGAGGTTCAGATTTTTCATTTTTTTTAAATAAAAAAGTAATTAATTACAAAAATAATGGACGTGGCAAAATGGCGTGGAAAGTAGCAGCGATGTGGCCGCAACGTCGTCTTTCCGAAGAATTCTAAGTAGCAAAGATCTGGCGGTCGAAAAGCAATCTTTTTTTTTCCTCGTCTTTGTTGGCACTCTTCGAGTCGACAAATCAAAATACGAGATAAACATCCTAGTAAAGTACTCTTACTTTTCGATTCTTCCGTTTAAAAAAATGCGAATATAAACTCTTATAAAAAAAACCATTTTCGAAACTTTTACCTGTTTTCCCCCTTATCTTTACAAGTTTGCATCGATTAAACTATTCTATATACGGAAAAATATAACCCCTTAATTTATGTACCTTCTTCTCTATGACGGTGCAATTCGTTTATAAAAAATATAAATATAAACTCTTTAACATAATCCGGACGTTTCTGGGATTTTTGCAATATTTAAAATTTTGCTTTTCTCCGAAAAAAAAAAAAAATACAGATAACAACTACATTCATTTTACTTTGAACGGTGGTATTCGTTAAAAAACTTATTAATATTAACCCCTTCAAAACAATTATTTTCCGAAAGCCACATTTGCGAAAATTTTCGCTTTTCGTTTCCATTGTCCATACAATTAACATTAGGCACATTTTGATTTAAAAATGTGTCCCTAACACTAGGTTCGTTTGGAAAGATGTTAGTTTAAAAATATAACATCAAAACAGACAGGAATGTGCGTATCACGCCCGGCATACGCTGCAGAAGGCATTGGAGTACCCGACACTAGGTTCGTTTGGATAGATTTTTACTCAAAAATATAAACTCATACACACTCGAGGGTGTACGCTACGAAGACAGTGGGGCACCCTCTACCCTCAATCTACTTTAAACGCTACCTAAACTTTCGAAAATATGTTGGTTTTGGGGGGTTTTAAAGATAAAGAAAGCTTTTCGGAGTCCTGGGTAACTCTGAGAGATTATTGTATATTTTAGTTCGTGGTTATATTATAATTTCATAGATTAAGAAACATTTGTGTTTTTTAAAGTATATATATATACAGGGTGATTACAAATGAATATTCCAACTTTGAAGGGCTTTATTAACAAAAGTATTGAAGATGCACGCATTTGCGGAAAAGACATATAAAAGAGGATTGCGAAAATACTAATAGCAAAAATTTATAAATGTTCAATGTGACCACCAGCAGAAACACGAACGACAAACATTCTGTAGGAGTATTCGTTCCACACGGTTTTCAGCATGTCGGGTGTTACAGTTGCAATAGCTGCAGTTATCCGCAGTTCCGTTTTAGCAAATTCGATTAAACAGAACGCCTTTTGTTGCGCGGTTGTCATCTCGGCAGCAACTGACTGAATGAACTCGCAACGGAACATGCCGGTTCACTTTCAACCCGCTCAGCAAAAAAACGAACCTTTACATTTATGAAACTTCATAACTTCTCAATCACTTCGGTGTGTGAAATGGAACACTACCTTTTATTGTTTAGAAGATATAGCCCTTCAAAGTTGGGATATTCATTTGTATCACCTGTATTATTTTTCTAATACAGCTGTTTATCAGATATCACAAGAGGAAAGCCAGAGTTAAAGTGACAAAATTGCATTAGTATCACTAAATGGGCTGCATTATTTCAACAGCAGTTATTAAATAGTAACAAATTTGTACTATATATATAGTAGTATTTATTTAGTCTAACTATCTTATGATTTTCAGATACATTTTTAAAATGAAATGCGTACATAAAATCCTTTTTTTGTATCTCAGCAATTTTTTTCACCGAGTATATATAAAAAATGGCGAATATTTGTCGCGAATAAAAGTAAAAGATACATTTTATGGAACTATAACTTCTATTAATATACAACTTTGACGTTAATAAACAGGTCCTATCATAAATAAAAAGCATGACAGGAGATGCATTTTAGAAAATGAAAAATTGTTTCTTTTAAATTATATCTGAGAAAATCTTTCAGAGACTATCGATTACGGTCACACTAAACCACTAACACGGGTACCCGTAGAACATACTATAAATTACAATTATGATGTCTGATGACGTTATAAATTTCTCAAAAACGGTAGGCGTTTTTTTCTCTAATCATAAATTATTCATTTTTTTCCTTATGAGCATATTTCATCTTTTTTCTTTAGACATATCAAATTGGCGGAAGCCAATAATGCATGAAGTTGATCAATCGAAAGTTAAAGTTCCATAATAATTCTGGCAAAGAATCGCCTTTTCCTTCGATAAATTTAAATTAGTAATTTAATATTTACAAATACAAAATATTACACACACACACACACATATATATATATATATATATATATATATATATATATATATTGTATCGGTATCATCTAAATACAAGGTGTCTCAAAAGAGTGAAGCGCACTTTTATTTTCATCCTGTTGGAAAGAAAGCGTGTTTCGCGAAGGACCTTTAACTTTGAAAATAAGTAACTCGGAAACGGTGATAGATAGAAGCATGAAACTAGATGTATATTTATTAAATAAACCATAAGAATCTGATACAGAAACCTCAAAATTTTAGTTAAATAAAGGTGCATCAATAATGGAGAGTTGTAACCTCTGTCAATGGCAATGGTTAAAAAAAATTGTCATATGGATATTGAATATCAGATTTAAGGGGTCTTGTACCTTTTACACTCACCAAAAATCAACAGAAATATTCAAAGTTTGAATAGTGTATCTTCAAAACCTTTTTATGTATAAACATAAAATTTCGACTGTTGATTAAAGGTATTGTGCTATTCAATATACTACCATTAGAAACTCACTATCCTTTTACAAAATTGCGTATTGTTGAAATTAAAATTTCGAAGGTCAGCAGTTACAAACAATTTTGGTATATTTGGTAACAATTAGATATATTTTCGCTCTGTTGGAAAAAATCTCAACTATGATACTCCAACCACTGAATATAATTTACCTACTATAATGATCCAGCCCTGGTCCCGGCATATTTTCGCTCTGTTGGAAAAAATCTCAACTATGATACTCTAACCACTGAATATATACTTTCCTCTATTCATTATGAGCTAATTACATGGTATACAGGAGTTTCCGTGCTATTTCAAGATTCATCATGTAAATGCTATAGTTATAGCTCGGATGAATGAAATTTGCGTTGCAGTTCGTAGCCTTGTCCAACAAATAAGAGTGAAATATGCCAGCCCAGGATATCGTCGGGATAGCTCAGTAGGGAGAGCGTTGGTACGGCAAACCAAAGTACCCAGGTTCGATCCCTGGTCCCGGCATATTTTCGCTCTGTTGGAAAAAATCTCAACTATGATACTCTAACCACTGAATATAATTTTGGTATATTTTCACCGATCATGACCCCTGGACCCCTAAACCTATATATATATATATATATATATATATATATATATATATCTTACATATGTCATGCTGTAATTGGCTTATTTATGAATCGATTTGGATGTAACTGAGTAAGTGTGTAGAACATACCAAGGTCTCTACCGAGTTCGTTGGTCAGTTTCATAATTTTGAAACAAAATGGCGGCCAGTTAATTTTTTAATTTTTTTAAAAATTAAAAAGTTGTACAAAAAAGTATAAATTAAAACAAATTGTTTCTGTTATGTGTTAGAACGTGATACAGGAATTCTGGAACAATTTTCGTTTTAGCTATATCTGAAAAAATGGCAGAGATATGGCAGTTTGAAATTCTAGGGTGGCTGAGATATTGAAACAATCTGATACATGTTATGGTGTAACTCTCGTACTTATGAGCCGATATGAATGTGACTGATCATGTGTACAGAACATACCAAGATCTTGACCCAGTTAGTTGGACAGCTTTATGCGCTATCGTGTTTCAAATTGGTGGCAAGTTAATTTTTTTTAATTTCTTAAAAACTTCAAAAAGAGGTATACAAAATTATAAATTGAAAAAAGTTGTTTAAGTTAAGTGTTAGATCGTAATACAAGGATTCGAGAACATTTTTTGTTTTGGCTTTATCTTAAAAATTGGCTGAGATATGGCAGTTGCGCGCATGCTATCTTGAGAACGTTTGCATGGATAGTTATGAAATATGATACAGATAATAAGCATATATGTATTTTTAAATTGATTAACTTTTAAATATATACTGTGATAAGATTTTTAGATATGGGTATTTTTATTCATTAAAAAATGTAAAAATTATAATTTTTTACTTGGTTAATGACATCATTTTGACCTAGTAGTAGATCATTTAAAAAAGTACATAAACTAACAGAGAAAAAAATACCAAGTTGCCTGCTAAGATTTTGGATGAAAGGTACAAATTGTGTTAAAAAATGCTACTTTTCAGAAGTACCTCTTTACTCAATTTTTTCTGTATATTTTTAATTTGTTGTGTGACTTTTTTTTCACGTTTTTAGATTTGTTTTCTTTTAGTTGTTAGTTTTGTTGTTTTATTTATTTATTTATATTTAACAGTGGTTTATTAAAATTTTTAGTGATTTAGCCATGCATAGAAGTAACAAAACTAAAAAAAAAAAAATCTAAAGCTTTTTTTGGAGTCAGATATAGAGAAGTAAATAGCGTAACAGTAGAACCAGTATCTGAACAATCTGAAATTTTAGATAGAAATGTCAAGCCTACAGAACCAAAAGAACCATATTCAGCAGGATCTTCTTCTAAAAAGCTCAAATAAAATGGTAATCAGTACGAATAATTTGCGATGGGAAATTTTGCATTTTGTACAGTCAGAGTTGCCAAGTCTCCGGCTTTTTGTACACCAGTAATTGTTTAGAGAAAAATGTTGTTCTTTCAAATCACAGAATGTTACAATTAAATAAAACAACATTTTCTGTACTAAAATACCGGTATCCAAAAAGCCGAAGACTTGGCAGGTCTGTACAGTACATAGTGTAGAATAATATAATGCAAAAAAATGAACACTGATTTTTTTTTCATTTTTTGAGTAGGTTACCCCTTTAAACGCTACTTTAAATTGCGCGAAGAAAAATATCATTTTAAGAAAAACGCATTTAAATTTTTACTAAAGAAAACTATCACAAAAAATTTTAGTTAATCGTTATATTTTGTAACTTACAGTTAGTGCGAAATTCCTGCATTTATATACCTACGAAGCAAAAAATTCATCACGTGTGCAGGTGTGTCCCGCCGTGTCCCGATGTTCTAGGGGCTTATTATACACAATATAAGTATTTAAAAAATGTAAAAGAAAAAAATCTATTTTTTGTTTCATGAACGGTAACTTCTTCATCGTCCTTTAATTTTTTTCAATAAGGGTATATTTTCTCTCTAAGTACATGCTATTCAAAAACTTTTCCAAGAATCTATATATTTTTTCTTAAAAAATTTTGTATAGCTGCTAGAAATAATACTTAATTATAAGCAACTCCATGTCTAAGTTTAAAATTTTAAAATATCTTGAACAAAAAATTGCTTTTTACATCAAAACATTTTTATTTTAGTAACTTAATATCTACAAAAACAATTCTGCTTTATGATTTATAAACATCACTCCTCATTCTACTTTAATGTATATTTATTTTTGTGTGTGTCACATATCATGAGTGATACTCTAATATTAAATAAACAAGTAAAATTTATCAAAAACAAATGAAAATAGTTTTTTGTTTATATGTTTTCTTTCACGGCTATTTGCACCTATATTTATGCAATACTAAAACACTGAAAAAGGAGATGAAAACAATAAATACTAGCATTAAACAAAAACAAACCTACACACACAAAAAAAAAATAATAATAATAAGTAAGCTTTCAAAATAGTTTGGAAAATGCATGAGATTTATTGTGTTTACGTATCGTTTTAAAAGTATTGAGATAAACACAAACTGAAAACATTTTTTATGCTCTTAATTGCCTTATGTCACGCAAAACACACGTGAAACGCGTGCAAAAAACACTTTGAGAAGAAGAAGAATTGTCAGTAAAAGTATACTTTTAATACAAATGTTAAACATTTTGTAAGTTAGAAAGAAATTTCTTTTTTCGCTATTGATTTAAACTTATTTTTCAGTTATTTATACTTTCCTAGAAGTTATGTATAAAAGCGTAAAATGTATGGCTTTTTTAGTTAAATTTTGGAACTTTAAAAGATTTTTTGGGTTCTAGCATTTTTAAACCTTCAAAATATATCAATATTTGAAAAAAATATATAATATATTAAAGAGAAATCATTTCTCAACACTTTAAAATAAAGTGAATGACACGTTGTTTAATATGGAATATTTTCAAACAGATAAGTTTAAAGTCATTTTTCTCAAAATATGATTTGGGACATTGTGCACAAGGTAGTTAAAAAACGTTTCGATAGTTTTCCATGAAATTTTCATGAAATTTAGATTATGGTAGGCTACTCTATAAAGTGAACTTAAATGTTCATCTTTTTCTGAGGAAAAAAAACATTTCTTGGTGCTATATTGCTAAAATTTTGAAAATCTTATATAAGCAAGATACAGTTTTGTTTTCAAAACATAAGAATGCTAAAAATAAACATTTCTTTCTTTCTTTCTTTCTTTTTATCCAGTGCATGCAGAAGTCTATCAAGTATAATTACATACAAAAACTTTTCTTTTATATGCGGAAATGTTTTGTACTCATACGCGCAACCTGTGATTCCAATTTTTTGCTCTACAAGTTCATAAACCTCTAAAAAACTAATTTTCATGATTGTGATTTGAAAAAAAATTTAAAGGAAAAAAAAAACGTGTATCTATTACCACCTTTAAAAATTTTGTTTTTGTAATGTATACTTTTTAAAATATAAAACGTAAAAAAATGCCATTTAGTTGAAAAGTGTTTATGCATTCTGTTTGTCTGTCCATGCACTAACTCGGGTAAATATACTCGGATCGCCATGTAATTGATATATGTTATTGAGGTTTATCATGACATGTTCGGTATTGATAATGAAGTGTGTAACATTTATAGTTCATTTACAGGGCCACTCAAAAAATAATTATTTTTCATTATGGCCTATGGGGAAAAGTCGTTTGTGGTGTATTTTAATGACGTTATTGTATTTCAAACATATTTAATTTCATATATATCACTCAAGTGCATTACAAGATGCCTACTATAGATTATGGAGAACATAGCATTCATCGTTCATTTACAAGGACACGTGAAAGAATGCAATTGTGATGTGTTATTGCGGTTCACTATGGCATATCCCTTTTTGAAAATGAAGTGTGTACTATTTATGGTTACTTTACAGGAACACTCAAAAGTATTTCGTTACGTTACAATCAATGAGGGAAAAAACGTGTTTAGCGCATTTAAATAACGTTACACTATTTCAAACATAATGATATTGATATGTTTCACAGATGTGGATGGCGATATGTTTTCTATGGAGTATCGAGTAAGTAGTTCGCTTACACGGAAGCACAAAATTCCATTATATTTTGATCTATGTGGAAAAATCGCTTGCAGTGTAATTTAATGATGTTAATTTGTCAAACATAATATAACTAATATACATTACTGAGATGCACTGTACAATATGTTTTCTATAGATTATTCAGTACAGAGAAATTATCGTTTATTTACAGAGACACTCAAAAGAATTCGGCTACAGGACTGACTATGTGCCGTAACTGCTTGATATACGTTTTCAGATGTCATATGTATTTTTAAAACTAACTTATTTATTGTGCATCACGGGATGTGTAGATCATATACATGACTGCATGAAATATTTGTACATAATACCGGCTATGGACACCAAATTCTGAAAATAAATTTTCACTGCGTTTTTTTTTAATGTTTATTTAGTTATCTCATTTCATTGTATGAACAAAAATGAAATTTTTTAACAATATTCCGATACTGTTGGAAAGTGTTTCATAATGAATGATGTGATGCATAATTTAGTACTCGTTTTCCCACTTTTTAAATTTTAAAATCCTAAGACTTCTTAAATGCCAAGGTTTTTTCACAGAAGTAACCTTGCAGAGTTAAAGATATTAAAAGTTCCAATGAATAAAATATTTTCGCATGTTTTATACGTATCCAGTTGAACTTAAAACTATTTATCTCGACATTTGAAATACATCCAGCAGCAAATAACAAGATCACCAGATCACATCGAACGTCGATGCAGTCGAATTCGATCATTTACTAGTTCTGGCCGATGTTTGCTGAGATCTTTTCAAGAAAAACGCTATTACTTAATTGAAAGCGATTTATTATTCCCTAATAAATAGATATTAGAACAGTCTCTTAGTCAAGTAGACATCTTGAAATTGCTAAGTAACCTCGATGTTAAATAAAAGGTTATTCGATTTAGTGATAATTCTCTCTCTACGAATAGCAATAAATTATCAAGACAATACAAAATCACAAAAAATATGAGCTCCGAGACTCATGCATTATGTTTTATATACCAACGCGCAGGTTTTTCTACAGTAATGCGGCGATAGGGATTCACCTATCTGAGCGCTAGGATGTGTTGGAATATTTTACTTAATGCAGCAGTATTTTGAAGTCCTAAGGCACCAGCGAAAAAGTGCGCGAATCTGATTTTTGGAATAAAAAATAATAAGAAAAAAGAAAATGGTATAAATGATAATTCTAAATAGAATAAATTCGGCTTTTTAAGAGCTGGGAAATAAAAAAGGTTTTTCGATGAAAAATAATTATGAGAAGGGTTTTTAGAATATTTTGAAGAGGAAAAAATATTAAATAAGCATTTTAAATAGAGAGAAACTTAAATACATGAAATAAAATGAATATTGCTTAAGATAGTGAATAATTTAATACATTAGTGCTTTAGCATAGATTTAGAAGAGAAAATTTTTCATGGAATAATTTTAATAGAATATGGAATTTTGATTTTTGTAATATATATATATCTATGGTTTTCTAATCAATATGAGAAACTCATCTGGAATTTTATGTATCTAGTATTCGTAATTACCCTATTTAACCGTCCCTTAAAACAGAGAATGTTTAAATATCGAATTGTTTACCAGAAATTGCACAGTTCCTATTTTTTTAGGACCACTGTTTACGAAAAGCAATGTCCGCCTTATTTATTGCAAGAAATTCCGCGATTAAATATGTCTAATATATTTTAAGAAAACTGCATTTGAACGATATTAAAAAAATCACGACGATTTTATTAGGCATGTCAAAAATCATGAAATTACAGCGGGAAAATTAAATAATAAAGTTTTTCAAATTAAAAAAAAAAATCTTTTTTTTTTTACTCATCAGATAATTTTATCTTAATAACTATAGGCCAGAAATGGAGGAAAAATAAATCATTTTCAATTTTCTATTCGATTGATGAGAAACATTCAGTAAAATAAAATTTTTCAATTTTCACAGCAAACAAGTGGCAATATTTAAAACTTTACTTTAGGTTTTAGATTGGTAGATTTAATACACTAAATTTTCGAACATAAAATTTTTGGTTATTAAATTATTTACAAGGCTGAAGTTTTCTCACTTGTAAGAAGTTGAGAAAGATAATCATAAAAGGTCAGTTTCTTAAATTACATGCATGCTTTTAAAAGGAAAATATTCAGTTACTTTCACAAGTTGAAATTAAATTGTAAAACACAAGTTGAAAATTAAATTGTATTTCAATAAAGATGAAATGAAATTGAAAAGATGGTACAGCTCACTAGAACAAGCAAATAATTTATTCTATAGGGAAGTAGGTTTGCAATTCATACATGCATTCTAAACAACATGGTTTTTTTTTTCAAGACGGAACCATATTAATCCTTTCAAGGGCAAAGTACTTATGTTTCTAAAATATTGAAATAATTGAATCACACCGGCATTTAACAACAAATTTATTTCCAAATAAGTAAAAGCTTTTCTTCATGTATATTATAAAAGCAAAATTTGATTAAAAAATTCCGGAGTCATTGTGGCGTTCGGAAATTAAAATTAAGTGGGATATATTATATCCCACCGCCCTTGAAAGGGTAACCATACTGAAGATATATTTTTAAAAAGTGCTTTTATGTTAGGCCGTCGCAAATTGCGTCACTAGCATTTTTTTTTAAATTTTCTATCGCCAATAGCAAGTTTTATATTTCTCGTATGTAAATTAGGAACAATTCTTTATTATTGAAATAAAATATTTTGATTTATGATATTATTTTTATTTTATTTTAATTAAAATTTTTATTATTTTAAATGAAATTAGTGAAAGCCATGTATTTTAAATGAAATGAGTGAAAAGCGTGTATTTTAAGTGCATGCATTTTAAATTAAAAGAGTGAAAGGTTTTTACTTTAAATGAATTAAATACAATATGAATATGGTATGGGAAAAACATATGACGATGTATTACCAGTTCCCTGCTAAATATAGAAATTATTAGTAAAATACAAAGATGTGAATTATCACTTTACTAAATAGCGTACAACCATTAGAGTGAAAAAATGTCCAGACCGGTCTGGACATTTTTTCACTCTAATGGTTGTACGCTGTTTAGTAAAGTGATAATTCACATCTCTTTGTATTTCACTAATTTACAACGTAATTTCAGCTCTGCTGATAAATTAATTAGTATATGAAAATATTAGTTTTAAATAAAACAGCTTAACAATATATGAACTTGATAATAGTTGGCAGATTGAAGAATTTTTTCATTTAAAGTACCTACCAGTTTTTGCGATTATTAATCCTAGCTTTATTTAATGACATACATTCCAAAATTAATGAAAATTAGCCGGCAATAGTTGTAGATAGTTTTAATAAAAAACTGCCCTATTTGGCAACATTGCATTAACTTATGCAAAAAAAGTTTTCTTTGTTATATTTAATTGAATAATTTTGGACTAGAAGTTTAAAGAATAACTATTTACTTTTATATCCGATGTTGACGAATTTTTACATTTATTGCCGTCCGCATTCATTTTTTGAAGCCCAAAATTTTGTACAAAGAGATAAATATCAAATTCACACAAACGAAAAATCATTTCCTTTGCAAATATATTTTAAGTAATACTTATTTATTATTCAGAATATCATAATTTTTTTATGTTTAACACGAGAAGTATTTTTTATTAATTTTAATTCGCAGTCAAAGTAAATACACTCCAAAAATGGAATGTACACCCCCACTTAAAAGGAATCCACAATTTAAAGTAATATGCGCCTTTGAAATTTTAATATATTTATGTATGGCATTTCAGTTTCTCTTATTCTATGAATATTTCAATAGTAATTTCTCCAACTGCAAGGATACTTTTATGTATATTCTTTTCTTTGAAAAATTTTAAGTCGTTATTCCAATAAAATTTCAGAACGCATCATAATTTTACTTCTTATGAATGTTTTCAGATTTAATCTTTTTAAATATTACTTTTCATTAAAATTATGTCTGTATTTTTAAATTATATGTAGTGGAACTTTGGTTATAATGGAATACTGCTTACATTTGGAGCAATGCAACATCCCGATATTGTTTAAAACCCAAAATTCGAATGCAATTACAAACTTCAATTATCTCCCAATAGTTTTTTATACAGAAAATTATTTTACAAAATTATCATCACTTGCAAATAAATAATAATAATAACAAAATGATTTTGAAGTTATTGATGAGATTGTTGGGAAATATGGAATAGGTGGTTAAAAAATTAAAACAACTGACAGTCGTGGAGGTTAAGGTAGCTTAAACTCAGACCAGAGCAGAGTAATGTGTCATTGTACCAGCCGGTTAAACAATTCGAAACAGCGTTAGCTTTGCTTAGTTTATTTAAAATCACATCAGGTCTTTGATGTTGAAACTTACAAACGTTGAATCTTAAAACATATTCATAAGCGTGATTAATAGTCACATGCTACATTAGAGGGTAAAAAATCATATACAGAGGTGCCAAGCTCTTCTTCCGTAATATGTCGATTAATTTCACCCACTTTAACAAAGTTTCAAACCAGAAAATTTGTTTAATGAATCTTTATTTATTTAATTTCAGATTGCTATATAAAAAATATTTAATTTCATTTCTTAAAAAAATTTTCTGGTGTGAAACGTGTTAAACCTGGGTCAAATTAACCACTTATTACGGAAGTTTAGTGAGAGCTTGGCATATCTGCATATGATTTATAAAACAGCTTGCAAAAAGTCATCCCCACCACCGTGAAACATACTTTCAAACACAATATATGCAGTCAGTTCATTTATTATGTCACGCCACACATTTGCCGAAAAATTTAAATAAAACAGGATGCCTAAAAAAAAAAATGTCAGAAGAAAAACTCTCCGCATGCAGCTGTACACAGAAGCTTGCAGAAAATGCGAAGTGCCTGACTAAATAAGGGAAAGAAAACCGGCAATGTGTGGATGCAAAGGATTTTGCTCATAACTCGGGAAAAAGTATTGGCAGGATAATTGAAAAGAAGTGAAGACATTTTAACTTGCGAAAAACTGTTATACCTGCCTAACAAAAACTAAAAAAACAGATTAATGGTATTAAGAGAGCATAAACAAAATATAGTGTCTAGGTAGTCACCCAATATACAGGGTGGTTATAATATAATTATCTCTATTTGGAGCTGTCTGTAGCTCGAAGGAATAACCCGAATGAAACCAAAATCGGTACACTTATTATTCGATAAGGGGGAAGAAGAATGGAACAATAAAAAATAACTGCAATAATCACCGACAGATGGCGCCACTGGGTGTGAAATGTAATGTGTAATACAAGAACAAAAAATTAAGGGGTCAAACTGGATGGCATACCTAATTTATTGGAAAATAGCACTGTGAATGTGGTTACGCTTTCCCATGGTGGTGCCAAGCACGACGTGGTCAAGTGCGGAATGTAACGCATCAGGAGGGATGTTTCGCACATGTTGTGATATGCGGTAAAGTCATTGAGGTTTGCAACAGCTACATGGTATGAAATATTGCACATTACATTTCACACTCAAAAGCGCCATCTGACGGCGATTATTGCAATTAATATTTTTTTATTATTCCATTCGTCTTTCCCCTTCTCGAATAGTAACTGCACCGATTTTGGTCCCATTCCGGATATACCTCCAAGCTACAGACAGCTCTAAATAGAAATACTTATTTTATAACCACCCGGTAGTTCAGTTCATACTTCATATTTGCACAAATCACAAATCACAAATATAAGGACCTGTCTTCGCGCCACCATAATCGTGGATTATTATGATATATTCGTATTCCATATAACCCGAAACTGCCGGTTCGGGAAAAAATACTCTATGTTCATTTGTGTGAATCACGAACTAAAAAACGTGTATTACATTATAAACTGTTAGTAGTGCGCTGTACATTATGCTTAATTTAAATGTAAAAATATTACTTCTAATAACGAATAAAATATCTTGAAGAATTATCTCTTGAAACTTTCCAAAACCACGAAAAACAAATATTTATTCACGCAACGTGTCATAACGCCGTCTAACGAACTGCGCGTTCTGGGGGGGGGGGGGGCAGTCTGGAAACATTTCTAAATATATGGATCGCCCAATAGAAAGTGGCACTACAGTTGGTTTGAGAAATGGTTTAATGATATTAATATAAATTAGTATACAAAAGAAAAAAGTAATACAGACGTAACAAATAAGCTAGACACAGTCACCATGTAGGTTGAGACAAGTGTCCCAGTGGTCAACGAGATGATGGATATCTTGGGTGAAGAAGCTCCGTGGTTGGTTGTGGAACCAATTTTCAACAGAAGTTTGGACCTCATTAGTGTCGGCAAATCGCCGTCCCTTCAGAGTTTTCTTGAGTGGGCCGAAGAAGTGGTAGTCACACGGCGAGAGGTGTAGTTGTAAGAGGGATGTTCGAGGGGGTTGTACTGCTTCTTCTACTACAAAAATCCCTACACCATAGGAATTCAGATCTGTGTGACATACACTTCGTGCCATACACATTTTGCATTCGATAATAGTTTTCACTAGCACTCGCATTTTCGCTGTTAAAAATTGCACCACCGCGCGTTGACACCGTTTGGAGGCACCCACAATGCGAACGATGCCTTTTAACGTGCTCCCGCGCTATCACACACGCATCTGGCGGAATCTGGCGATATCGCATGCATTCCCAGCACTCTGCGCACTCTATAGGAGTCATCCTTCTCTTCAAATGGCGGAGTTATGCCACTTTTATTAGGGCGACCCTTATATTTTGTGATATCGACGCTTGGTAGCAACATGTTACCTTAGTATTCCATATTACCCGACTATTCCATACTACCCGAAGTTCCTCTAATTATTTAATATTTTCTGAAAGAAAATATTGTTAACGATACTTTAATATAGAAAGATAACACAAAATACCCCGTGAAAATAAGATAAAATACAAAATATTAAAAAACACTAAACGTCTGTGATATAGATATTTTTATTTGCAGGTTTTTAATTTTTTTTTGTTTATGTATAATCTAGCACTCTATCTATTTACGCACAAGATCCAGTTTTATTTTTTTTTCTACCCTGAAATGAATGTCAGCTCTTTTAAAAGTTTCCCAAGAATCCCTTAGTACTTAGTAAATGTAATTAAATTTCGTATGAATGAAAAAAAAAACATTTTAATGGTATTGAAAAATCTCCTGGGAAATCAAAAAGCTTCTTTTTTGTTGTTGTTGTTTTAATTAATTTTATCTATTCTTTATAATATCTAACTTCAATAGACTGTAAAAATGTAGTTTATTTTATATTGGTACATTAGCTGATAAATGAAGCATTTAAAAAAAATCATTAATAAGTATTTTCCTTTTTTATATAATATTTTACATTTTGTACAAAATTACTTTCCATTAAGGAGTGATAGCGTTTTTGAAATGTCTAATAGTGAAAAAAAAATACAATTTTTGTTGTGTTGTATCTTAATAAGTATAAATAAAAAAAACCCCAATTTTTAAAGGTCGTAATAAATACACATTTCTTCTTTTATTCAATACTATCTATCACACCCAGCGTCGCTCGGGCCCGGGATAATAACAATTTATCCTATACGAACATGACTAAAATCTGTAAGGCTATCGAAATCCAGTCGAATGAGGCAAACCCCGTCATTATCATTAATGAGTATTTTTCTTTCTATATAATCTTTTACATTTCGTACAAAATTAATTTCCATTAAGGTGTCATAGCACTTTTGAAATGTGTAATAGAGAAACAAAAATGACTATTTATGTGGTGTATCTTAATGTTGTATCTCTTAAATAGTTTTTGTATAAGTTTTTTGTAAGTAGTTTGTAGTGCAAATGACTTATTAATGTTGTGTATCTTAATAAGTATATATTACAAAAACACAATTTATAAAGGTCGTAATGCATACCCATTTCTTCTTTTATTCTATACTACGTGACACGCACTGCGTCGCCCGGAACAAGGCTAATAACAATCTATTCTATACGAACATGACTGAAATCTGTAAGACTATCGAATTCAAATCGAATGAGCCTAACCCCATCTTAATCGGGCCAATAGAACCCGAGATGGAAAGTGCCCCTAATGGTGAAAAGCGCAACTAAAATATTTAAGGCTATCGATATCAAGTCGAATGAGCCTTATGATCCCGTCGTAATCGGGCCCGTAGAACCAGGGATACACTGAAAAGAAATTTAAAATATCCGATGTTTTTATTCGAAAAGAGTATATACAACTCATAAGTTCACTTTAATGTTATAGAGGGTGATTATTAAGTTTATTATAATGTTTCGAATCAGTTTCGTTGAAATTGGAAAGTTAGTTGCTGAGTTATGGAAACGGGTCACACTGAGAGTGGAGACGAGACTGCTTTTTGTCAAACAACTAATTAAGACTGCTGGACTACTTGTTCAAAGACTGAGAATCGTAGAAAAGCTTGAACTTTAAAAAAATTCTGAAGTTACTATTTGGAAATAGAGGTATTTATTTATACATCACAGCAATTAAACACTACTGATGAACCTAAAAAAGTTAAATTTGTTAAACGGAATTATTTCTGTTGAAATCGGGCCATTAGACGTATATTAAAAATGGTGTCAAATAACGGTAAACCTGACGCTAGGGGGCGCGGTTCTCTAAATGCGATATTTATTAAAAAGTTGATCCCCCTCCCCCCCCCCTTCCCATCCCCGCGATTAAAAAAAATACAAACATCCCTATTCAATCGATAAACGTAATAGTTTTATTTATTTTAATAGGTCCATGAAACTCGGAGTTGTTTTTTAATCCGGCAACCCAACATTTACAGTTACCTCTTTTTCGTCTGCGTCAATTTGATTTGCGTCTTATCAGTTTTGGCCGAAATAAAGAAATCTTTCAGTCCGATTTTCACAAAATTTGTATATTTGGAATGAGAAAAATCAATTACGTATATAGACTGAGTTTCGTATCGATACCTCAAATATATTTTTTTAATATTCGAGGTTAAGTGAAAATGCGAATATTTCATTGTCTGGAATTATCAAAAAAAGTAATTTCTTTTGCGGTTACGATAAAAATAGTCATTTTCGAAGCGCAGTTTAATGATATTTTTGATGGGATGCTTAAAGGGTTTTTAATTAATATTTATATTAATTTTCAAAATATTAAAATTCTGAGGCTCAGGTGCACCAGGACAGGCCTTGGGCTACTCTCACCTAAATTTTCAGACTTCTAGGTGCACTAGATTTCGCTAGCTATCGCATGCAGACACACACACAGACAAACGATTTTCTTTTTTTAGTATAGATATTGTTCAGATCATAATGGGGAAAATTAGATGTTATATGTTCTTTTTTTAACTTTCAATCCTTTTTTTAATCTTTTTTTAAATGAATATAATTTTTTTTAAAATAGTTTCCCAAGAATACCTTAATACGTAGAAAATGAAATTACACTTCCTATGAAAGAAAAGAAAAACACATTTTAAGGGTATTGAAAAATCTCTTGGGAAATCAAAGAGCTTTTATTTTTGTTGTTGTTGTTTCGATTAATTTTTTTTTCATTTTTTTATAATATCTATCTTTAATAGACGGTAAAAGAGGTAGTTTATTTTATATTGGCACATTAGCTAATAAATGAAGCAATTTTTAAAAATCATTAATAAGTAGTTCTTTCTATAAAATATTTTTAATTTTTAACCAAATTACTTTCCTTTAAGGGTCACAAGACTTTTAGTATGTCTAATATCGAAAAAAAAAAAAAAAAAAAAAAAAAAAAAAAACATGACTATTTTTGTTATTTTATGTCTTAAAAAGTATAAATTACAAAAACACAATTTTTAAAGCTGGTAATAGTTACCCATTTCTTCTTTTATTCCATATATTTTTTAGATCATAAAGGGAAAAAAATAGTTGTTATAGGTTTTTTTTTTAAACTTTCAATCCTTTTTTTAATCTTTTTTTAAATGAATATGATTTTTTAAAAATAGTTTCCCAAGAATCCCTTAATATGTAGAAAATGAAATTACACTTCGTATGAAAGATAAGAAAAAGACATTTTAAGGGTATTGAAAAATCTCTTGGGAATTCAAAGAGATTTTATTTTTGTTATTGTTGTTTCGATTATTTTTTTTTTTCATTTTTTTATAATATCTATCTTCAATAGACGGTAAAAGAAGTAGTTTATTTTATATTGGTACATTAGCTAATAAATGAAGCAATTTTTAAAAATCATTAATAAGTAGTTCTTTCTATAAAATATTTTTAATTTTTAACCAAATTACTTTCCTTTAAGGGTCACAAGACTTTTGATATGTCTAATATTGAAAAAAAAAACATGACTAGTTTTGTTATTTTATGTCTTAAAAAGTATAAATTACAAAAACAAAATTTTTAAAGTTGGTAATAGTTACCCATTTCTTCTTTAATTCCATATATTTTTTAGATCATAAAGGGAAAAAGTAGTTGTTATAGGTTTTTTTTTTAAAACTTTCAATCCTTTTTTAATCTTTTCTGAAACGTATATTATCTCTTTTAAAATAGTTTACTTAGAATACCTTAATACTTAGAAAATATAATTAAATTTTGTATGAAAGAAAAAAATAAAACATTTTATGGTTATTGAAAAATCGCTCGGGAAATCAAACAGTTTATCTATTTTTAATTTTTGTTATAATTTTTTTCTTCTTCTTTATAATATTCAACTTCAATAGACAGTAAAAACATGTATATATATATATATATTTTTTTTTTTTTACATTGGTACATTAGTTTATAAAAATTGTATTTTGTTTTTATTTCAGTCATTATTAAGTTTGTTTTTCTTTTTATGAAACCTTTTACATTTTTAACCAAAATTATTTTCCTTCAAATTTATTTTTTTGTTACAAAAGGGAAAAAAACTAAACGTTACCAAAAAGAATTATAAAATATAACAGCTCTTCACAACCGTTTCTAAAGTATTCTCGTACACAACGTATATGATTTACGAATAATAAGTTCCTTATTTCTTATGCAAGTTAAATATTTTAAGGGCGTTATTGTATTATAAAAATAAAAGTATAAAACAACAATAACAACAAATATGAGACACTTTAACAAATTGCTGTAAACACTAAAAGTTTGAAAAAATGAATTTTCCTGTCTTATTTTTTCTCCTTGCTTATGTCGACTATTGCACGCTATCTATGACGCCAAAATAAAGTTTCTTCTTATTTTGTTTAATATAAAATGACATCGTCTTTAATATCTTTTAGACAACTCCATTAATATATAGAAAATGTAATTTTTGTTTGAAAAAACAAACAAACATATATTTTCAAATAATGAAAGTCTTTTGAGAAATTAAGCAGTTTTTTCTCTTATTTTCTGTCATTTAGCTTTATCTATTTGTGATTAAAAGTAACTTTAATAGAGAATAAAACGTGAACGGCTGCGAATGATTACCGGAATATTACCGATCGATGAGCACGTCTGAATTATTGAACCTTCTGAAAAATTAAAACTATGATTGTTAGATCAGCAAAGTTAATTCAGAAGTGCTCATCAATTTACGACCTTGATTTTTGGAAAGCTGACCATATACGGAAGAATTCAGGTAACTTAGTTAACGATATGTCCAGTGCACAAAAATTTTCAAATATCTGGCTACCTTTCAAGTAACTCATTTTCTTCACTCCCCTCCCCCCTCCCCCCACTTTTCTCCTCCGTACTTAAACTCGTCTAGACTGGCGGCGCGCTTCTGATTGGCCTTCTACGTCACATGGGACTCCTGACTCGGCTGTTGTTTTAAAAACTCTCCGCCATTACATTACATCTTGGTCGCGAGCGGAGACGCCAGCATACTTACATGGCCAAAACTTTTAAATCAGTCTTTAATCTTTTTAACTTTGGCACTGATGATGGAGATTTAGGGGCTCCGAAACAGCTGTTTGCTATTTTATGTATATTTTATTTGTGCTATTTTTACGTTGATCATTTATTTTAATATAACGGTACAAAGATCAATCCTCCTATTTAAAAAAAGGAAGTTTATATTTCATTTGTTTGGGATATTAGGGGTGTCTTAATAAAAAGCTATACAAAAACCAAGTAAATGAACAGTTCTTACCAGTGAACGAAAGCAAAATTTTCCAATGAATAAACAGAAAGGAATTATTTAAAAACACTTAAA
Organism: Maratus michaelseni; assembly: GCA_963931845.1. Classification (NCBI taxonomy): domain Eukaryota; kingdom Metazoa; phylum Arthropoda; class Arachnida; order Araneae; family Salticidae; genus Maratus; species Maratus michaelseni. Next base: position 57,099,118 of record OZ007588.1, on the reverse strand, counting down.
TTTCATACTATGTTATTAATTTTACAACTTGTACAAATAACTTATAACACGTTTTGTCAATTTTCTCTGGTATTTGTTTTATTAAATCACCTTAGGGGAATACCATAAATTGAACCAAAACACAATAAGTAAAATATCAGCTTATGATGTTTTAAATATGGTTTTAAAACATGGTATCAAATTATCTTTATTTTTAAATAAATAAAAGAATTTATCATAAATTAATGGATAAATATTCCTTTCTAATTTTGCGTGAATTTTTATCCTAATGAATGTACACTATATTGCCAATGATGATTGGTCACTTGCGATTTTAGACGTTTCGTTAAATATCTGGAAAGATACATGAGGAATTATCCTGAAACTTCCGGAGTGTAAACAACATGATTGACATCATATATTTCTGCGAAGATTTTTTCCCGAAACCCCATAAGGGGCCGTCAACAAATTGAAGAAAAACGAATACGCTTTTGATAACCCTGTAAAAACCAATATCACAAAAGCGTTGAAACGGTATCACACGCTTAGGAAGCTTATTGTAATAATTTGGGTTCATTTTTATGAAGATAGCATGTATACTTGAAGAGAAATTCACGTTTTTATAAAAACAGTCCCAAATTTTACCACGTTTTCTGCTTATAATTTGCGGAGTTTTTAATATAAAAACAAGTTATTTTCAGAAAATATGACAAACACTGTTGTACAGAACACCTTGCAATAAGAATTAAAAAATAATAAAAATTGTATGAAAAATGAGCAGGTTTACTAAATATTGTGTCACTGCGCATGCACGAATTCAATCAAAATATACTGTGCATAATATATTAGCTAAATGTATAGGCCAACTTTTATGAAAGTCTCAAAAACATAGCTTGAAAATTCTGATAGTAATCGTCGATAGAATAAGCTCGAATTTCGGTGTTCCCAAAAGGAAGCAAAAAGATGAGGGATTGTATCCAAATATACTAATTTATGAAAGTTGACATAATAAGAATGAAGTGTCTCTCATTCTATATTTGATACAACCCCTCATCTTTTTTCATGAGTTTTAGTTTCAGTCTGTTCTGCAGAAAATCAGGTTTAGGCGCAGACTTCGTTAAGATATCTGCTATCATCTTTTTACTTGGGCAATAGATTAGTTCTATAGTTCCTGATTCTTTCAGATGTTTTATTACATGATACTTTATGTCGATATGCTTGCATCTATTTGTATGTTTATCGGATTCTATCATTTTGATGCAAGATGTATTGTCCTCATGTAATTTGATAGGGAGTTTTTGTGGTAAATTTAAGTCTTCAAGAAGTTTAATGATCCATACTATTTCTTGAGTAGCATTTGTGGCAGAAATATACTCCGCTTCCGCAGACGATTGGTCTATGCAAGTCTGTCTTTTTGAATTCCACTGAATAGTATTTTTCCCTAGTAGGAAAAATGAAGTTGTTGCCGCTAGTTGATTTTCTCGTTTTAACGTCGTCTGCCCAGTCAGCATCAGAGTATGCTTCGAAGATTGGATCTGATTCGGTGCTTAAAATTAAGTTTAAATCTTTTTTTGAGTTCAAGTATCTTATAACTCGTTTTACAGCCTTCCAATCCCTTTCGGTCGGACTTTCACATTTCCTGCTTAATATATTAGTGGCTGTGGTAATGTCGGGTCTTGTTATTGTTGCTATGTAAAGTAACCCTCCAATGGCCTTTCTATATTGTGTATTGTAGGGCATTTGTTTGTCGTCGTTTTCAAGACGTAAGTACCCTGTATCCATTGGTGTACTATAGGGTTTGGATTCTTCAAGATTAAATTTTCTCGCAATTTCTTCAATTTTAGATTTTTGGTTCAGAGTAAATCCATTTTCAATTTTGTCGATTTTAATTCCTAACTAATTGTTTACCTGTCCTAAGTCATTTAATGTATATTGTGATTTTAGGCTTAGAATTATTTCTTCGATTTGTTTATCTTTTCCAGCTATGAGAATATCGTCCACATACACAATTATGTAATTTTTTTTTTTCCTCTACTCCGCGGGTGAATAAACAATTAACTGCAGTACTTTGTGTGAAGTTTAACTCCTTTAGTGTATCGCTTATTTTTGTGTGCCAGGCTCTTGCTGCCTGTTTAAGCTCATAGATGGCTTTTGTCAATTTGCACACTTTATTTCGTTCGTTATAAACAACGTAACCTTCTGGTTTAGCCATTTAAATCTCTTCTTCTACATAGCCGTGTAAGAAAGCTGTCTTTATATCTAAATGTCTTACTTCTAACTTATGATACGCAGCTGCGGTTAGGAATGCTCTGATCGTAGTGTGTGTCACAACTGGGGCAAAGGTTTGTCATAATTTTCTCCGTACTTTTGTAAAAAACCTTTTGCTACCAATCTAGCTTTATACCGTTTTATTTTTCCCGTTTCGTCGTATTTAGCTTTATAAGTCCATTTGGAACCAATTACTCTTTTTCCTTGCGGTGTATCTACTAGTATCCAAGTTTTATTTTCTTTTAGGGAGTTTATTTCGTCCTGTGTAGCGATTAGCCAGTTTTTCTTTTCTTCCGGATTTTCTATTTCTAACATTTCTTTCCAACTTTTAGGTTTGTTTATCGGTTCATATTTGACGGTGTATGCAAATCTATCAGGTGGCACACATCTGTTTGTTCTTTGTGATCTACGGGGTTCAAGTGTTTGTTGTTGTTGTTGTTGGGACGCGGTTGGTTCACAAGGAGTGGATGCGATGCTTATTTCTATGTTACTTATATAGCTGGTTTTTAGTTGTTCATTTTTGCTTGATGTAATTTCGTTTGAATTTAAATTTACATCATTTTTAGCATTTAAGAACTTGTTTTCGACGAATTTGACTGATCGGGAAAGTATTACTCTTCCGTCTTTCATGTAAATTCTATATGCCTTTGAGCGGTTGTCGTAACCAACGAAAGTTCCTTGTTCAGCTCTGCTGTCTAATTTTCCGCGTTTTGTCTTGTGTACGTAAGCGTAAGCTATACATCCAAAGACTTTTAAATAGTGTAGGTTTGGTTTTCGATTCAACCAAAGCTCGTATGGAGTTTTATCATTTGGTTTGGTTGGAAGCCGGTTTTGTAGATGGTTTGCAGTGCTTATAGCCTCTCCCCATAGCTCAAGAGGTAAATTCGCTTCCAATAGTATGCTTCTTGTCATGTCTAACAGAGATCTGTTCTTACGCTCCGCAACGCCATTCTGGCTCGGTGATTGTGGAACTGTTAATTGGTGTTCAATTCCATTATTTTTAAGATATTGTTCCACTTCTGAGCTTGTATACTCACCTCCGTTATCGGATCTGATTGCGTTCGGCATTCTACCAAATTTATTGTGTACTGTCGCGACATAGTCTTTTAATTTTTCAAACACTTCGCTCTTTTTAGACATTAAATACATTATGCAAAATCTTGAATAGTCGTCTATGAATGTTACGAAATAGGTTTTTCTGCCTATTGTAGGTGTCTGAATCGGACCACAAACGTCGGAGTGTACTAATTCCAATTTTCTCTTTGCTGTGTATTCGGCCGATTTTGGATATGGGGTCTCGCTGGTTTTTTGCTTCTATGCATACCTCACAAATACTTTCGTGTTTACAGTTGTCTAATTTAATTCCGTTCACTAATTGTTTAGACGTAATTGTTTTAATTGTTTGGTAATTTCGGTGACCCATCCTTCTATGCCACGTTTCTATGCAGTTGGAGTTTTTACATGTGTGTGTAAGATTCGCGCAATTGGTGGTTTTATTGTACACGAGTTGTATTTCATATAAATTATTTTTTAATATGCCTTCGAGGATCGTTTTATTTTTATAATTTATGTAGCAATAATTTTTCTCGAAAATTACTTCGCAACCATTCTTGGTTGCTTTACTTACGGATAAAAGGTTAGATTCTATTTCAGGGACATATAGTACCTCTTTCAGTATAATTTGGCCGTTACTTTTACCATTTTCTATAATTACTTCACCGGAACCGTAAGATTCTAACTTACTTCCATTTGCTACAGTTATTTGAGTTTCTGTCATTTCTTTAAAATTCGTTAACATATCTTTATAATTTGTTACGTGTGTGGAACTGCCACTATCGACGACCCATGTATGTTTTTCTGTATTTTCTACTAGAAATGCTATATTTTCTGTTTTAATCACTTCATGTATTTCACTTTTATGAGTTTTGTGATTGTGAAATTTTAAGTTTTCTTCAGTTTTCGCAAAGAATAGTGAAGTAGAATGATTTTTATTTTTATAGCTTTTATTATTTTGTGTGTATGTGTTGGTATTTTTTCCCTTTTGGAACCAACATTGGGAATTTGAATGGTTGTTCATTCGGCAATGCGAACAAAACTTTGTGTCTTTTTTATTATCTTCATTTCTGTATCTCTTTTGAGTTTTAAATGCTTTCGATGTATTTTCCGAATTTTCTGAATTTTCTATTCTTCGGGTATATTCATCGGTCAACTTGCTTCTAATGAAAGCGGGGGTTAATTCTTGTTCGGGTCTTGCCTCAAGGGCGGTGATTAAAGTATCATATGAGAGGGGCCATGAGCACAATAATAGTGCTGAAATATGGGAATCACTTATGTTTTCCCCGATGGCTGATAGTTTATCCACTAGTTCTAAAATTTTAGTTATATGGACTACCATATTCCCATTCTCATTTAATTTAGTGCTATATAGATTCCTTAATAAAAACAATTTACTGGAGAGGTTTGATCTCTCATGAATTTCTTTAAGCGCGGTCCACGTCTCTCTTGCTCTGTTCAAGTGCTTGACGTGCACTATTTGATCATCTTCAATGCTGAGGTTTATTAAGGCTCTGGCCTTTTTGCTCTTTTTAATCCAATCAGCATTGGGTTGTTCTGGGGGATTTTCTGTTGTAACTTCTAGCAATTCCTCTTTTATAAGCATCATCTCTATTTTAAAGCGCTAATTCGAATAATTTTGAGAATTTAATTTCTCAATTAATTGGCTATTATTAACCGAAGTCATTTTTCAAATCTCGATGTTTTTATTTTATTTTATTTTATTTATGTAATTATTTATTGCCTGCCTGCTTTGTTTTAAAAGATTTCATATCAGTCTAAATAATCAAATTGTTGCAATATACGTGATAAAATAGCATTCAACTAAATATCATCAGGAACTCAGTAGCGAGCGCTAATCTTTCAATACTTGAAAAAACAAATGGTAAGGAAAGTTTTTCAGCTTATCTATTTCGGCGTAAGAGCAGGGTCAGGCACATCGAGACAGGTAATCCATAAGGGCATGAAACTTGAGTATATCCATCCATAATAAGTGCACTAAAGTATTCTTTAATATTTCCTACATCATCTTAAGATAAAATTATAATTAGCAAATGTTTTATAAACAAAATGCATGGTTTCGTATTGAACTAAACTTATTAAATGGTTAAAGATTACTTTTAATAAGCATTAGATTTATCTATTGCAAGAATGGAGGAGATTAACATTTTTGCTCCTCGTAAATATTTAGTTTTTACATTTTGACCCGTTCAGATCAAGAGAGAGATTAAAAGTTTTTTTTTTTATTAGTCCTTTAGAAGAAAGCAAAGTTCAGTTTTTGAGTGATGCAAATGTCTCTGGTTATTACAGGGGAGAAAAACAGCCATGTCGTCAGCCGATGAGTTTTAGGATGATGCAAGATACACTTCCTATTGCGTTTCTCGGTTGAAGGTTATTGATGTAATATATTTTTTTCTTAAATTGGGTAATTATTTATTGGGGTTTTTCCAATAGTTTTCAGATTTTATTCCCGTACTTTTTCTTTAGATATTTAAATCTGCGTCTAAATATATTAGATATTGAATATATATATATATATATATATATATATATATATATATATATATATATATATATATATATATATTACACTGCAGTGCGAAATCCTCGCACGTGTGCACTGGTCAATCCTTATTTGTGCAAACTCTACTATGTCGAATATTTCGCTTTTGCTACAAATGTCGTTTCAAATAGTGTATTCTGGGACAAAATTAAAAGTAATACAGATGTAGGCAATTCTCATCCCACTCAAATGATGAAAAGTAATATTATGTTCTTAAAATTTATTATTTACAAATCTTCTGAATATAAAATGTTTTTTGTTGAACTTACATAAATTATTTAGAGTAAAAATGCATTACAATATGCAAATACTTAAATTTCAAAGTTATTCAACCACTATCATACAGTTAATTTAGTTACATATAATATTAGCTTACATATTACATTAGTTACATATAATACATATAATTATACACACAAAATTCGTTTTTCTCTTTAAAAATATTTAACATTAAGCTTGATGCTTGAAATTTTTTTACGATTAGTAACATCAATAACTTAACAAAAACACATAGTCGCCTTCTGGGAGTATCATATGTATTTAATGCATTTTTAAATAAAATGATAATATTTGAAAATTAATTGCTTTCATATCGAAATATTTTTTGCCTAAATTAATACTATATCGGAATATATTACGTAAGATTTTCCTTTTCATGATTTACCTTAGAGAATTAAATAAAATGAACAATAATCTAATAAGTAAAATATTAGATTATATTGTTTAAAATGAGACTTTACATATTTTTAAATAAATAATGGAATTGGAATAAAATGTATAAAAATCCTTTTATTATATTGCATAAATTTACATATTGATATTTTTAAAGGAAGACGGTAACCATTAAATGTTTTGTTTTTATTTAAGACTTTTATAATATCTTTTTGAATGCTATTAAATGTTTTTATGAAAGAAAGTGTTTTAATCCATTATCCGTGGAATATATTTTAGACAAATGCGTCTATAAAATGGAAAAATGTTTTTCCTTCAATTTTCTGCATTATAGCAATAAAAGGACTAGAAATAGTTTATTTTGTTTAAAAAAAAAATGAACGAAATATCAACTATATTTAATATTTTTACATATATGAAAAACATTAATGGCCACAGTCATATTTTATTCAAAATTGTATTAATATCGTTAAATAAATCAAATGACGCAGTAATTTTGATGACATGTGTAAAACAAACAGTAAATTACATTAGATTATACATTTGCAAAAGAAAAACGAACTCACGGAATAGAATTACTGATTTTGCTCCTGCAAAAAACAATTCGGGTATTCCTAATAATTCACGTTTGAGTTTCTCGAAATGGATTCGGTCGATGCAGCTAAGGAGTCAATCACGAAAAATTATATTTTTGTATAATTTGAAAAAAAAATATATATATTAATAAAAAGAAAATTTAAAACCACACCATTTTACCTTTTTTATTTTTTTTAACATTTTACTTTGCATACTTTTCTTATAAGTGTGTGTTTTAACACTTCCTGCATATTTGAAAAGTTTTTATGAATTCTGTTTGTCTGTCCGTATGTCTGCCGTCTGTCCTTCTGTCTATCAATCTGTACTATAACTCGAGTAAATATACACGGATTGACATTCAATTTATATATGTTATTGAGGTTGACTATATGGCATGTTAGTTATCTAAAATGAAGTGTGTGGCATTTATAGTTCGTAAAAATTCCGTTACATTACTGTCTATAGCGGAAAATCGTTCGCGATGTATTTTGATGATGTTACACTGTTTCAAACATATTGAAATTGATATATATCATTCATGTGCACTAGAAGAGACTTACTATATGGTATGGCATTTATTGTTCATTTATTGTGCTGTCATCTAGAAAAAACCACAGTGAAATATTTCCTAAAAAGAAACACACCCTAGTACTGCATCAAATATTTCACTAATTTTTTTTTTTGTTTTGTTCTGTTTTTATGCACCATTTAGAATAATAGAAACAGTTTAAAATATCTAAGGAGTGCTTATTTAATTTAAAAATTATTTAAACTAATAATTGCAGAATTCTGGCAAAACATGAGCATCATTTTTACAGATTTTCTTGTTATAATAGAATTTTAGAATGATCTTCATTAATTTTTATGTTAAACCATTAATTATAATAAAATGCTTCATTTTCAGCTGATTATGTCAGGTGTGGGTTTTTTTTCAGGCATCATGGGTTATTGTTTGGAAAAGTGTTTTTTTTTTCAAATTCTCACTTAATTGGCTTCTATTTTGTAATAAAGAGATAAAATTAAAAATGCTCACCATTAAAATCTTAGTCAGAACAAACAGTCAAAATTTAGCCACTTTTTTTTTAATTTTAATTCTTTATTAGACGTTATATAGAGAAAATTACAAAAAATGTTTTTTTTATGACAGCACAATACAAGGACACACGAAATAATTCGTTTACAAGAAGTGCCCATAAACAATAATTCCCGGGCATGTGTTTTCAGTTATGGTACTCGTTTTTTTTTTCTCAAATTAACTAATTTGTTGCCTATTATTTGACGTATTTAAATTCTATAGTTCATATACAGGGCTGCACAAAAGACCTCGAGTGCATTTTCGTTTATTCAGGAATATTCTAAAGGTGAATTTTCAACTGTGCTATGCGTCTGCCATCTGAACTTTAGCATACTATGTAATATGTATACAAATCAATAGAACATATACGGGGCTGCAAAAATGAATTCGGATTTTTTTTTCATCTATTGATAGTAATTCATGAAATTGGGAATTCAAATTGCTTACATAGAATTTTTTTTTTCACCCTATTAATCGGTGAAGGTTTGTTATAATATTCCGGAAAATGTTAGAAAATGTTTCGTAATCTGTGTTTGATGCATCATTTTTCGTTCTTGTTTACTTTAAGAAACATATTTCCAAAGAGTTAATTAATTTAGAGAAACAATAAATAAAATGTAACACTATAATGAAAAATACAGTAAAAATGTCTATCTACTAAACATCATTTACTTTTAAAATGAGCAATTTATAATATTGAAAATCCAATTGTTAATTTGATCAAAGAGACCTTTAGAATCGTTTTTTTTCTTTTTTTTTTCTTTTATTTTTAATATCATACAGTGGACTTCTGCAAAAAAAAAATGCAATATTTGATTTGTAAGTCATGCTTGAGGTTAAAACTAAGTAAAATTCTACAAATAAATGTTTAAAGCACATTTTTTTCGAAATTTCATGTTTTTATATTAAACTGTTTTCAAATTAAACAACAGAAAACAATAAAAAAAATAATAAAAAAAACTGGCTGTACCTTAACTTTTGGAGGCCTTCATATTTTCGTAGATTAAGAAATATCTGGCTTCTTTACAGTGTGTGTATGTAGTATAACAATAGCTCTTCACACTTTATACAAGTTTAAGACTGCCAGATGGAAATGCTGCAATGTTTAGGAGATTGCGTAAAAATAAAGCTCATCTTATACTACTTCTGGGAATTTTCATTCCTCTACACTGTAAAAAATGACCAATGTTTCTTATTTTAGGAAAATATACTATAACCACGAACGAAAATATAATATAATCTTCTGAGTTATCCAAAATTCCGAATAGCGTGTTCCATTGTCTTTTGAATCCCCAGAAACCAATACATTTCCAAAATTTGAAGAATTATTTATAAAAACAAAGTATTTTTCGCTGCCCGTATTTTTCAGAAACGTTTCCGAAGGGTTTTTATAGTGTATTAATTAGTGTCTTCAGCCTATAATACCTGTTTTTCGAATGCTACCAATCCTCAAGTAAACATTTTCATGTTCAAAAAATATGTTTAACAGACAAACATGCAAAATTAACAGTGTTAACAATAACATTAAAATTAAGATTATTTCTTTACTCTTTCATATATGAATTAACTTATGCGGCTGAAAACTTTTACTTGAGAATGGATGACATTCGAAAAACAGGTATTCCGTGCATAAGTAAGGGAGAAGAAAAAACATTATTAATACAATTAAAATGTTATTAATATAGGAAGGTTCCGTTGAATGAATATCTTCATCTAAACTCTTTAGTACGACTTCTTCCTTTGCTCCAATTTCTGCATCATGAGGGATTTGAAGGGTTAATTGATTGTTCTAATAAAGATTAACACAGTCGACGATCTTTTGTAAAAGTTATGGTTTCCCTAAAACATGGGAAAACCAATTTGACGTTTCGTATTTGAAGGTTTTCGTAAATGATAAGTTGCAGTTATGGTGCAGTCTAGCATATAGTGTAAGGAGGTAGCATATGCTCCACAAACACAACAGGAAGATAATAATCTCCTAAATTGTTCTAGGTAACAGGGAAATGGGCCATGGTTTATTGCAAAGATATATAAATTTCTGTGATGGAAAATAAAATTTTCATGTAATAAAGTGCTGGTATATCTCCCTGTAATTCCATAGTCCCATTCAACTTTGACGTGTTCAACCGAACAGTGCAGCCTACCAAAAAGGTTTTAGCTTATATATGCTTGTAGGGAAATTTAACTGCGAGCCACAAACAAATGGAAAAATCCTCTTAAAACGAACCCCCAACGAAAGTTTCGTATGGCTCTTCCACGGACGGATACAGTAGGAGATCTAACCCTCGATGCAATTAATTTTGACCAATAGAATCGATTACATTTGAACAGCGGAACTCCCATTTTTAAACTGGATACTTTACCTGTGTGCCACTAATGCTTGATTACATCTTCGCAATATTTATCACTTATACTCTGTCAGATTTTATTGGTGATTTTCTCTATAAAAACGGTTGCAAAATGGATTTAAATTGTAATTAAAAACTTGAGTTATGATAAAACATACTCTTGGAATCTATATTCACCTTGAACTACAAATACGAATTAAAAACCACATAAATATCCTAATAACATATATATACCAGTTCATAAAATATTTACTGAAGATAATTTGACTTTATATACAAAACTGTATTTTACATATACAACTGATCGCTTTCAAGCAAACCTTTGCTCATCTTCAGGATTACAAAACAAAACGACTCAAATCAACAGTAAAACACAGTGAAAAAAACAGTACACAGATGAAAAATGACGAAAAAACCAGTAACAACATCGTTCACTGATAGAGAATGGTGCAAACAATTAAAACAAACCAACAGGGGGGAGGGAGGCAATGGGAGGGGTGTAATAATCATATTTCGTCTTGAAAAATTCCTACGAGTCTATACCATAATTTGAGAATATTGTAGGAAAATGAATCATTGCATGTTTTGTATTTTTTAATTAATTTTGAATTATGATTTAAAATGGTTTAAAAACAGATTAAATACATTATAAGTCGGCCAATTTGTACAAAAATTTGCAAAATTATTGCGAGAGTGGTTTATGTTATATTTCCCAAATGAGAGCTCATTTCGAAGTATCGTTTGAGAATTATCGAGATAACCCATTCATACACACGATGAGAAATCATGAGTACAATAATTTGCTTACACTGAGTATTCGGAAAGTAAAAATATACATTCATTTAATGCAATAAAATTTTTTACAGACGACATTACAATTTGTAAGTTCGATTAAATAGAAATCGGCATTTCCATTCTGATAAAATGCCATGTCTACCATCTGTAATCGGATGAAAAGAATCATTTTGTAAATATTCGCCGAACTGCAAAAATGAAAATTCGATTTATAATTCTCGTGGAATTCGATTTTAATTCTTTGCATATTTAGAAAGCATTTTGTCTCCTATAAAACTGTTAAATTGATAACTTGGAACTGATGAAATAGAAATCCGATTTATAATATCCTGGAATTCAGACATATTACTGCTCTGAAAGAATTTGAAGACTTTTTAAACTGTTAAAAGCTAGAGTATCTGTTAGATTTAATAATAACTGAAGCTTGTAAATAGATTTTCTCATAAACTATTCTTGAAATGTATTGTTCTCTTAAAACTTGATGGGATTTTTCAAAGTTAATGACAATAAAATCTGAAATGACACGTTTAACTTACGTATAAATTAAAATGTAATAAGCTCACATAGATCTTTCTATGTATAATGCTTTGTATAAACTATATTGTCTTTGAAATTTTTTATTTGTTAGAAAAAGAGTGCATAAAAGTCTACATACTGTAAAAGGATTATTTTTCTCAGTAGTGATTTGTTCAGTCAGAACACTTACTTTGTAAATTATGATTAAAGGTGATATCTGCATTGGATCAGATTACTGCAGTACACACTGAGAAAAATGACACTTTCAAATCTGAGTAAATCGATGTTTTCATTTTGTTATGAAACTTTTTGTTTCAATTTGGAACGACCCAATGCTTTCAGTTCTGAAATACCAGAAATACTCATAATTTTGAAACATGGACATACTCAAAACTGAACACATAGAAGTCAGTTCATATACTCATTTTCATAAACAAGTGAACACTGAGAAAAATGACACTTTCAAATCTGAGTAAATCGATGTTTTCATTTTGTTATGAAACTTTTTGTTTCAAATAGGACGACCCAATGCTTTCAGTTCTGAAATACCAGAAATACTCATAATTTTGAAACATGGACATACTCAAAACTGAACACATAGAAGTCAGTTCATATACTCATTTTCATAAACAAGTGAACACTGAGAAAAATTTCACTTTCAAATCTGAGTAAATCGATGTTTTCATTTTGTTATGAAACTTTTTGTTTCAAATAGGACGACCCAATGCTTTCAGTTCTGAAATACCAGAAATACTCATAATTTTGAAACATGGACATACTCAAAACTGAACACATAGAAGTCAGTTCATATACTCATTTTCATAAACAAGTGAACACTGAGAAAAATGACACTTTCAAATCTGAGTAAATCGATGTTTTCATTTTGTTATGAAACTTTTTGTTTCAAATAGGACGACCCAATGCTTTCAGTTCTGAAATACCAGAAATACTCATAATTTTGAAACATGGACATACTCAAAACTGAACACATAGAAGTCAGTTCATATACTCATTTTCATAAACAAGTGAACACTGAGAAAAATGACACTTTCAAATCTGAGTAAATCGATGTTTTCATTTTGTTATGAAACTTTTTGTTTCAAATAGGACGACCCAATGCTTTCAGTTCTGAAATACCAGAAATACTCATAATTTTGAAACATGGACATACTCAAAACTGAACACATAGAAGTCAGTTCATATACTCATTTTCATAAACAAGTGAACACTGAGAAAAATGACACTTTCAAATCTGAGTAAATCGATGTTTTCATTTTGTTATGAAACTTTTTGTTTCAAATGCTGTTCAAGTCAGTTCATATACTCATTTTCATAAACAAGTGAACACTGAGAAAAATGACACTTTCAAATCTGAGGAAATCGATGTTTTCATTTTATTAGGAAACTTTTTGTTTCAAGTAGGACAACTCAATGATTTCAATTCTGAAGTAGTACTCAGAATATTGAAACATGAACATACTGAAAACTGAGAACATACAGGTCAGTTTTGGAACATGGACATACTCACAAATAATTAGAATCAGTTCAAACTCATTTTTGAAACATGGACATACTCAAAACTGAACACATAGAAGTCAGTTCATACTCATTTTTGAAACATGGACGAACCCAAATATGAGCACATGATGTTTTATTCTTGAGTGTATGCATGGTTTCAGAAATGTGTATATACAAGTTTCAAACTTGAGTAAATTGATTCGGAGCCATTTTGGTTATACTACATACTCAGATTTGAGTATTTTTTGCTCAGTTTTGAAAATGTCGCTTTTAGAGTGTAGAAAGCCAATATTGAGGCCAATTTTTGGCCCAATATTGGAAATCTTACTGTAATTAATTTAACATTATTTTGCGAGTGCCTTCGTATCACGCGGCGTAGGGGTTAGTGACACATTCTCCCTAATGTAAAATTTTCAGGAAAATGTATTTTAGCCTGATTAAAATGAATATTAATACATTTTCGAAATATTATTTCTGTAAAATATATAAGGACTAAATATATAAGGGATAAAATACATAAATCGACACTTCTTAACAAAAAAAAAAAAAAACTTTTGATTTATTTCTTTATATTTGAGACATTGAAATTTTATTTCTTCGGAATATTTCTTAATACCAGTTGTATATTTATTATAATAATCATTCGATATCCCACCATTCTTTGAAAGTAATTCCCCCGTCTAATTATTCACCTTTTTATTTTTACGCTTTTAATAAAGAGTTCCGACTTTACGTCAGGATTTGCCCGCCTTGCTCATGCTTTTCAACCAATCACTAAGCAAGGCACTCCTCTCTATTCGCCCTAACTTCCTCTTAATTAAAGTTCAGTTAGCGTTTCCATCGGCACGTCAACAAATTATTGAGCGAATAGTTAGTATATAATGAGCTTACGCAGTCTTGGAGAGTAGATTTTGTACGTTTTTCTACTTGCTAAATAAATCCCGTCACTTGGATGAGATTTTATCCAAATTGGTGTACTTCTAATATGCATTATCTTTATTCTTTGCTCTGGCGTACCACAGCCCAGAGATAAATTCTAAAATGGACAATTAGTGGAATTGTCATCGCTTTGTGAAATTAATAAATTTATTGATGATAATGCAGCTCCTTTTTTAATTTGACGGAAAAATTTCCAGTGTATTTCATAACATCGCCTTCCATCGTGATAACTTCGACTACAAATAAGTGACTCTACAAATACATCGCTTGCATTAAGTAATATGTCAGTGGTTTGTCGAAAAAATTTACTATAAAATGGAAAATTATTTCATATATATATATATATTTCGCATAGGATATCTAAGGTTGATGTATGTGCAGCATATTCGTACATTTGCGATGTTGGTTGCAAAATATATTCAGAAAAAAAGTGCAACTAAGACTGAAAAATTAAAAGATTGCTTGTTAGAAATCGAACTTACTAATCCTGTGCAAATGAAACCATTTTAAAATATTGAAATTCAAGACAGAAAAATTAAAAGAGCAATACCATACATTTAACATTAACTTTCCAGTGTTTTCGAGTTACTACCGTAGGCTAGAAGAGAAATAATAAATAGTCTTAATTAGATAACGGAATGTTACTGTAAACACTTTAAATTGCACTTTAAAGCTCTTTGATAAAAGTATATTATGAAATATCAGTTAAAACTTTCATTGAATGAAATATTTAATTTATACATATACACATCTATATATGTAAGAGAAAAATATAATTGAATTGTCTAACTTCAAAATACATATTCATATTAAATGATCGTTTCAGAAACTGCTTTACAGGTTAGGAAAGTATGTTTAATTGTTTTTAAAATAAATTAATTTTATCGGTGAAATTGTCTGCTTATTTAAATAAATGAATAAATTAAACTTGTTTGAGTTATTTCTTGTTTTTTTCCCTTATACTTAGATTTTGAAATGAGGAAATGTATCCTTAAGCACGCTTGTAAATAATAAATAGTCTAAAGTAGATTACATAATTTTAATTTAAGAACTTTCTAAAAAGAAAGTTTTCATTTAAAAAAATAAATTTAATGTTAAAGTTTATTTTTCTCAAATTTAACTATTTCACTTCAAATAAATAACATTAAATGTCAAAAACGAATAGTTAGTACTCAAGCATCTTAAAAGTGGTATTTGACATATTTTAATTAAATAATCATATAAATAATATAATAAAATCACTTGTTAACATAAAATTAAAGATGTAATTACAGCTTAACGTGATAAAAGCATTGCACAAAAGGATTAAAAATACCTTTTAATATAAAGATGACATGTTTTATGCACTCCAACAGCACCTTCTTCAAGATCAAAGTGATAAATAAACTATTTTCGCAAAGTTTTTGAAAATGATAAACACAAATTTCGAGATCCCATGTATAATGTAAGCAGGTGCTTAAATTGGTCAAACTGGAAACGTGAAAATTATTATTTTATTGCTTTTTTAAATTTGTAAATCATCGCGTGCCAAATTTGGGGTAATGCAAAAGAGGCTGATGCATTGCATATGTTCTTGTTTCGCAAATATATTTCTATTGATTCACGGATAATAGATGGGAAATAAACTTCTGATGGAAAAACTATTTTACTATTCTTGAAATCTATCTGCAAATGCTTTATTATATGTAATCTGGCCAAAACTGTATTCCTTCTGTCATGTTTAATATTTTATTCCATATGATCGTTCATTCTCGTTTTAAAATTTCTGTTTGTCATTCCTATATAGTAATGTAATGTTCCATCAGCCCTGTTTATCTTTTTCAAAAACTTTGCTAAAATACACTGTTAAAAATTTACAGAAAACTGTCCAGTCATTCGACCGTATTTATAGAAAACGTATTTAAGAATTACATAGCTGTAATTTAACAGCATTCTGACCATAATATGGGCAATAACATAGTCAGAATAGAATTAATTACGGTTATGTAACCGTTTTCCATAAAAACGATCGAATGACTGGACAGTTTTCAGCAAAATTTTATTTTAAAACTATTTATTTAAACCCATTTAAGTTATTAAACGGGTTTAAATAATAAATATAAAATAAATTAAAATAATAAATAACGGCCCAAAACTATTTATTTAAACCCAACTATTTATTTAAACCCATTTAAGAATTACATAGCTGTAATTTAACAGCATTCTGACCATAATATGGGCAATAACATAGTCAGAATAGAATTAATTACGGTTATGTAACCGTTTTCCATAAAAACGATCGAATGACTGGACAGTTTTCAGCAAAATTTTAACAGTGTTGTTTATTCATCATGTTGGTCTTAAAGAAGTCGTCGTTAGAGCGCTTGAAACATGTCATATCATATCATATATTCTAATACGAGCAAATCTTGGGTGTGGTTATCTATATATGCAAATTTTATCTTAAAAACGGCTCTAACGATTTTGACGAAGTTTTGTATCCTACCGTTTTGGGGTACCAGAAAACCATTGGGCTAGGTCACATGCTCGAGAAAATTCGATTAGTGGGTCATTTTGGGTCACCATAGGTCAGGGTCAATCTAATTGTATCTAAAAAACGGTTCAAACAATTTTGACTAAATTATGTATCCTACCATTTTCGGGGACGAGAAAATCATTGGGCTAGGTCACATGACCGAGAAAATTAAATTAATGGGTCATTTTTGGGTCACTGTGGGTCAAGCTAATTTTACCTAAAAAATGGCTCAGACTATTTAAACTATATTTTGCATCCTATGGTTTTCGGGCATGAGAAGACTGTTGGGCAAGATCACATGTTCGAGAAAATTCGATTAGTGGGTCACTTTGGCCATGGGTCATTATGGGTGAAGCTATTTTTATCTTAAAAACGGCTCAGAGGATTTGAACTAAAGTTAGAATCCCTCAGTTTTAGTGAACGAGAAGACTATTGGGCTACGTCACATGTTCGAGAAATTTTGATTTTAGGGTCATTATGGTTCAAACTATTTTTATCTTAAAAACGACTCAGACGATTTGAACAAAATTTTGTATCCTACGGTTTTGGGGCACAAGAAAATCACTGGGCTATTTCACATGCTCGAGAAAATCCGTAAAAATCCTAAAAATCCGTGAAAATCCTAATTTTATCTAAAAACGGCTCAGACTGTTTTGACTAAATTTTATATCCTACGGGTTTCGGGCACAAGAAGACAATTGGGCTTGGTCACATGTTTGACAAAATTTGAATTGTGGGTCATTTTGGTCATGATATTTGAACTCAAAGCTAATTTTGACCGAGCATAGCTTGGTGTTCCCTGCTCGTTTATGTTAAAAGGTATTTTTAAGCCTTTTGTGTAATTTGTTTTATCACTTTTTAAATTAAAGATGTAAGTACTGCTAAAAGTTATAAAAAAAAATACACAAAAGGCTTAAAAATACCTTTTAACATAAATATGACATGTTTCTAAGCAGTACTGACATCTTTAATTTAAAAAATCACATCTTAAATATTCATAATTTAATTAAAATCAAATTTTTAATTGATTAAAGCGTATTTTCTTCAAAATAATGTATTACACTTTTTATTTTTATTTATATTTTCTTCTTTTTAAGGCTTAACCTCTTGAGATCTGAAGGTAAAGTAACAGTACAAATACACATTCATCGCTTTTGCAGAAACAAAATGGCCATCATGGCAGAAAGAACCCTTTTTCTGAAATTGGTACTTCAGGAGACTAGTAATTTAGGTTCAGAAATACGAATCTAAAATTAATCTCCCTTTAAAATATCAACTGCCTAAATTCACCCAGTAACAGATTGAAGGACTTTAAACAAGTGAACACTGAGAAAAATGACACTTTCAAATCTGAGGAAATCGATTTTTTCATTTTATTAGGAAACTTTTTGTTTCAAGTAGGACAATCAATTATTTCAATTCTGAAGTAATACTCAGAATATTGAAACATGGACATACTGAAAACTGAGAACATACAGGTCAGTTTTGGAACATGGACATACTCACAAATGATTAGAATCAGTTCAAACTCATTTTTGAAACATGGAAATACTCAAATATGAGCACATAGAAGTCAGTTCATATACTCATTTGGTGAAACATGGACATACTCAAATAGGAACGCATGATGTTTTATTCTTGAGTGTGTGCATGTTTTCAGAAATGATTATATACATGTTTTAAACTTGAGTAATTTTGATTCGAAGCCATTTTGACTATGAGACATACTCAGATTTGTGTATTTTTTGCTGAGTTTTGAAAATGTCGTTTTTAGAGTGTATATAGAAGTAAAGTAAAAATGTAAATAATCAAACAGTTTAGTTTTTAGGAGGAAAATAATAAAGGTTTACATTTATATACCTGCTGTCTGAAGAGGTTAAAATATTTCGTTGTTACAGTTTCCTAACCAGTTGACCAATTTTGGTGAGCGTGCTCAATTGAACAGAATGTTGTTGTTACTCGTATACCTATATACAATTGTAACTACTATACAATTGTGAACCTATGGAATATTTGCCAATTTATCACCTGTGGACGGCTGACGGAAAAATACCTTAAAATCAAAGTATTAATATACTGGGTAATTATAATTAAAATTGCTCTTTCAACAGGCTGTAAAAAAAGAACCACTCGCCTGAATGACCTGATATTTCATATGATTATACGTGAAGCAATGGGAATTTGTTTTGAGAAAGGTTAAAAAAATCTAAAGTTGACCGATAGATGGCACTGTACTCATCATAAGATGCTCATTAAAAGACGTGACATGGTGTTTGCACAAAGAGTGCCGCAACAGCATGTCACGGCTTTTATTTAGCGTTTTATGATGAGTAAAGCGCCGTCTATCGGTCAACTTTGGAACTTTTTTTTTTCGTTTCGCATAACAAATTCCCAGTGCTTCACGTATACTCAGATGAAAGATCAGGTCATTCTGGCGAATGGTTCATTTTTTACAGCCTGTTGAAAGAGCAATTTTAATTATAATCACCCAGTATAATTAAGTTCTAAAAAAATTAAAATGTTGTATCGTCATCGGAAACACAACTTTGAACATAACTTTTATAATTCTAATATATCAAGAAGTATGTGAAAAATCGGTTACAAAATTCGATTTTTACATACAAAAACAAAGTTTAGTTACATAAAAGAATGTAAAAAATATTAATGCAGGATTAAAATACTCTAGGAAATAATAAACAGATTAAACAAGGGAAATACAAAGGATGTGAATTATCACTTTACTAAACAGCGTACAGCCATTAGAGTGAAAAAATGTCCAGATCGGGATTCGATCCCAGATCTCTTAGTATAGCGCACCATGTGCTTTACCAATTAAGCCATTCAGTCTAGCGTTCTCTCTCTCTCTCTTATATGGGAAGGCTACAACCACGCAGCACAAGATGGAATGTGAATCATGAGCACAACACCGTTGGCATGCATGCGACAAATTAAATCCAGTATCGGTGAATACACTAATTAATTTTTCACCAGAACTGAAATTACGCTGTAAATTAATGAAATACAAAGGATGTGAATTAACACTTTACTGTTCAGAAATACACTCACTGATAAATCACTGATTGTTTCAGAAATAGCTTTAGGACATAGAAATGTTTTATTGTTTGATAGATAAATATTTATGTTTTCAGTGAAATACTCTGCTAATTTAAAAAACAGAATAAGTTGAACATATGTGTAAGTTGAACACAGCGTGAACTCTGTTGGTTGTACGCTGTTTAGTAAAGTGATAATTCACATTCTTTGTATTTCATTAACTTACAGCGTAACTTCAGCTCTGCTGAACAATTAATTAGTGTAATATATATTAAACTAGATTTTGAAAATTTAATTTAAACACTTCCAAATAAGAAACGTTTCACTTCAAAAACTTCTATAAGTAACTTTATACGTTAAAACAAAATTTTTAGCGCTCAAAAATATCAAAAATTCTTTTTGATAAATTATATTATGAAATTTCAGTTAAGACTAAGAATAGAACAAAATTTTAAACGACATCTAGATTGGAATGAAAAATCTAATAATTAAATTTCTTAACTTATAAGAAGAAATTCATTTAATCTGATTGTTTCAGAAACAGCTTTAGGACGTAGAATTTTTTATTGTTTAAATGATAAACATTTACGTTTTAAGTGAAATAGTCTGCTGATTTAATTAACAGAATAAGTTGAACGTCTTTGAAAAAATACTTTTATAATATCTTCTATAGGTAACTTTATACGTTAAAACTAAATTTTTAGGACTCAAGCATCTCAAAAATTCTCTTTAATAAACTATATTATGAAATTTCAGTTAAAACCTCTATAGAATGAAATTTTAAAAGACACTTAGATTGGAATGAAAAATCTAATAATTAAATTTCTTAAATTCTAAGAAGAAATTCATTGAAACTGATTGTTTCAGAAATAACTTTTGGACATATAAAAGTTTAATTGTTTGAATGATAATTACTGACGCATTCAGTGAAATAGTCTTCTAAATTAAATAACTGAATAAGGTGAACATGTTTGCAGAAATAATTTTATAATTTCTTCTATAAGTAACTTTATACATTAAAACTAAATTGTTAGCACTCAAGCATCTCAAAAATTCTCTTTGATAAATTATATTAATGAAATTTTAGTTAAGACCTCTATAGAATAAAATTTTAAATGACATCTAGATTGAAATGAAAAATCAAATAATTAAATTTCTTAATTTCTAAGAAAGAATTCATTGAAACTGATTGTTTCAGAAATAACTTTTTGACGTGAAAAAGTTTTATTGTTTGAATGATAAATATTTACGTATTCTTGTGAAATAGTATTCTGATTTAAATAACTGAATAAGGTAAACATGTTTGCAGAAATACTTTTATAATTTATTCTATAAGTAACTTTATACGTTAAAACTAAATTGTTAGCACTCAAGTAACTCAAAAATTATCTTTGATAAATTATATTAATGAAATTTTTGTTAAGACCTCTATAGAATAAAATTTTAAATGACATCTAGATTGAAATGAAAAATCAAATAATTAAATTCCTTAAATTCTAAGAAGGAATTCATCGAAACTGATTGATTCAGAAATAACTTTTAGAAGTAGAAAAGTTTTAATGTTTGAATGATAGATATTTACGTATTCAGTGAAATAGTCTTCTGATTTAAATAACTGAATAAGTAGAACATGTTTGAAAAAACACTTTTATAATTTCTACTATAAGTAACTTTATACGTTAAAACTAAATTGTTAGCACTCAAGCATCTCAAAAATTCTCCTTGATAAATTATATTATAACATTTCAGTTAAAACCTCTATAGAATAAAATTTTAAATGCCATTTAGATTGAAATGAAAAATCAAATAATTAAGTTTCTTAACTTCTAAAAACAAATTCATTGACGCTGATTGTTTTTGAAATAACTTTAGGACGTAGAAAAGTTTTATTGTTTGAATGATAAATATTGACATATTCAGTGAAATAGTTTGCTGATTTAAATAACTGAATAAGTTGAAAATGTTTGAAGAAATGAATTTATAGTTTACATAAATATATCAAATACATTTATTATTTAATATTTGTTTTAATCGTGCTAAATTTATTTCATTTTAGAGAATTTTTAATAAGATGATTTTATTCTTAAAGCACTCAAAACGAAAATAAATAACCTAAACTAGATCTGTTAATTTTATCAATTACTTTAAACATGCGAATTTTAAAAATGCGTTGCTAGAACCCAAAAAAGAACTTTGTATACAATTATATTGTGAATTTTAAGCTAAAACGTTTAACAAATGAAATTTTAAATGGCGTGTACAGTGAAATGGAAAAATTAATAATATATTTTCTAAACTTCTAAAGACGAATTCATTGAAACCGATCATTTCAGAAATAACTTTAGGAAGTAAAAAAGTTTTATTGTTTGAATGATAAATATTTACGTATTCAGTGATATAGTCTTCTGATTTAAATAACTGAATAAGGCGAACACGTTTGCTTTTATAATTTACATAAATATATCAAGGGCATTTATTAATTAATATTTGTTTTAATCGTGCTAAATTTATTTGATTTTAGAGTATTTATAATAACATGATTTTATCCTTAAGGCACTCATGAAGAAAAACCTAAACTAGATCTCAGGATTTTAATTTCAGCACTTTATGATGAGATATTTTTCACTTCTGTCATTTATTATTATTAATATGCAGGGCTTGACAAATACCGTCGCCAACCAAGTTATTTAGTCTGGCTGTTTGTTTTCTTTTTTTTTTTTTTACAAAAATTGCATTAAGAAAGGAGCACAAGTAAAATTTAGAATAGTTACCGGAGAGTACTTACCGTTTAAGAAGTAAATTGTCCAAAAATCTCCGCAAAAAATGCTATAAATCGCATAAAAATGTCTGGAAATATTTGAAAATCACGGAGAACAAAACTTACTTCATTGGGCTGAAATATAGAAAAGTTATACGAATGTCCAAATATTGCTGCAAAACACCAAAAAAAAAATCGTTAAACATTTAAAAAATCGCAGAGTACAAAATTTACTATACCTTGTTAAAAAATGAAAACCGGATTTCTTTTACGAACTTCAAAAACTGCCGCGGAACAAAAAGCAAAAAAAAAAAAAGCTACAAATTGCATAAAATGTCGCTAAAAATTCAAAAATCGCAGCGGAAAAAATTTAATATATTGTTAAAAAACTAAAACCTTATTCCTTTTGCAAATATTGAAAAATCGCAGCTAAACACGAAAGACCGCTGAAAAGGTAAACAAATCTTTACTATCTTGTGTTAAATATTGAAACAGGATCCCTTTAAAGAATGTAACGAAATCACTGCGGAACAACAAAAGAAAAACGCTATTATATTAAATAATTATTTATTATACTATGAAATTTAAGCTAAAATTTTTATCAAATATATTTTTAAATGACATGTATAGTGAAATGGAAAATCTAATAATATATATATATATATTTAACATGTAAAGACGAATTCATTGAAACCGATCGTTTAAAAAGCAGCTTTAGGGCGTAGAAAAGTTTTAGCGTTTTAATCGGAATATTTACGTATAAAGTGAAATAGTCTGCTGATTTAAATACTGAATAAGGTGAACATGTTTGAAGAACTTCTTTTATATTTTACATATACCATATCAAGGGCATTTATTATTGAATATTTATTTCAATCGTGCTGAATTTATTTGACTTTAAAGATTTTATTATAAGATGATTTTATCCTTAAGGCACTCAAGAAGAAAATAAATAACCTTAACTAGATCTGATGAATTTAATTTAAGCGCTTTATAAAGAGAAATGATTTACTTTTATCACTACTTTTTACTTATATCAATTACTTTAAACGTTAAAAATGCATTGCTAGAACCCAAAACAGAACTTTAGATACTATTATATTTTGAAGTTTAAGCTAAAACTTTTATCAAAGGAATTTTAAATGACATGTATAGTGAAATGGAAAATCTAATAATGATATATATATATATATATATATATATATATATATATATATATATTTAACTTCTAAAGACGAATTCATTGAAACTGATTGTCTTAGAAATAGCTTTAGGACATACAAAGTATTTATTGTTTTAATGAGAATTTTTTCGTATGCTATGAAATAGTCTGCTGATTTAAATAATTGAATGTGGACATGTTTAAAGAACTTCTTTTATATTTTATATAAATTTTACATTATTTTTTATTAAGGACATTTTTTATTTAATATTTATTTTAATCGTGCTAAATTTATTTGACTTTAATGATTTTATAATAAGATGATTTTATTCTTAAGGCACTCAAGAAGAAAATAAATAACCTAAACTAGATCTGAGGATTTTAAATTAATTACTTTATAACGAGAGATTTTTCACTTCTATCACTAACTTTTACTTATATTAATTACTTTAAACGTTAAAAATACGTTTTTAGAATCCAAGAACGAACTTTGAATGCTATTATAGTGTGAAATTTAAGTTAAAACTTTTATCAAATGCAATTTTAAATAACATCTATATTGAAATGGAACATTTTATAATAAAAGTTTCCAACTTCTTAAAGCAAATTTATTGAAATTGATCGTTTTAGAAGTAGTTTTAGGAGGTACAAACGTTTTATCGTTTCAAGGAGAATATTTACGTATTATGTGACGTGAATCGCTGTTTGTCAGGAATAGTCTGCTGATTTAAATAACTGAATAAAATGAACATGTTTTGAAGAACTTCTTATATATTTTACATAAATATATAAAAGGCATTTATTATTTTATATTTATTTTAATCGTGGGGAATTTATTTAATTTTAAAGACCTCATAATAATATGATTTTATCCGTAAGGCACTCAAGAAGGAAATAAATAACCTAAACATGATCTGAGGAATTAAATTTAAGCTCTTGATAACGAGAAAATTTCCACTTCTATCAGTTATTATTAAACTTATATCAATTACTTTAAACGTTAAAAAGGACTTGTTAGAAGTCATTAAAGAACTTTGGATAATATTATATTATGAAATTGAAGCTAAAACTTTTAACAAATGAAATTTTAAATAACGTCTATATTGAAATAGAACATTCTACAATAAAATTTTCCAACTTCTAAAAACAAATTTATTTAATTTGATCGCTTCAGAAACAGCTTAGGATGTACAAAAATTTACTGTTTTACGGAGAATATTTACGTATTTAGTGACGTGAATTACTGTTTGCTGATTTAAATAACTGAATAAATTGAGCGAAACACTAAAAAACTGTATTATATGAATTACTTATTTATTTTATTATGAAATTTAAGCTAGAACTTTTATCAAAGGCATTTTTAAATGACATGTAATAAAAAGTTTCACAAATTGAAAAAAATATTAATATCACGTCATAATGGTAATAAAACGGAAATTTTCAAACATTTCTCAATAATGCCAGGAGTATGAGTATGTGTAAGTACAGAAAGCAGGTTAATATGATGTCATTAGAGAATTAAAAAGAAAGTTAATCTGACGTCATATTGAAAGTTTAAGAGAAAGCAAGTAGAAATGACGTCAGCAAGTGATTATAACGTCATATGAGTTTGAGGAACGTATTGAATCATGATAAAATCCGATTATGGAAATAGTGACATATTTTAACATTTTGAAGGTCTCTATACAACATGTTTAATTTTGAAATTGATTTTTTTTTAATATCGCATTTAGTGCACATGACAGATATTATTATGGCAGAGTATAATAGCGGGTTTCGCCCGCTATCGGACCGGTTCAGATTTTCGAAAAAACGAGAAAAATGGACCGGTAAATTTTTACTTTATTAAAACATGACTGTTTTTTTTTGTTGTTGTTGTTGCTAAATGAAATTTATTTGGATTTATTAAATAAAGGATAAAGTGTTTTGAAAGGAATATTAAACGACACCCTTTGTGCGATCTTCGACCACACTTACCCACTTGTTTTTATTTCATTGTGTCGCCAACCAGCGATAAATCGCCAAACACATGAAATTTTCATGTTATTTTTTTTAACGTTATATCGAGGTTCCGCAGCAATTTTTCTTATAAACGATTTTTTTCCTTATGAGAACAGTTTTCTGTAATTTTTCAAAATTTTCTGAGTATGCGCTTATAGAGGCCTTCCTTGTCAAGGATATCATCAATTTAAAAATATTTGAAATAGTATAAATACACCCGCAAACAATTTTTCTCCATAGACCGTAATGTAACGGAATTATTTTCAATGTAACCTGTAAATGAACTATAAACGCTACATACTTCATTTTCAAAAGTGAACTTGCCATAGTAAACTCCATTAACATTGATCATTTGCATGACTATCCAAGTATATATACACGAGTTTGAGCACGGACAGACAGTCAAACCGAATTCATAAACACTTTTCAACTATGTTGGAAAGTGTTAAATATGAAAAGCAGTGTATACTGTTAATTTTGCATGGAAATCGTAAGTTAAGCCATTAAAATAAATTAAAATTTTACATCTTATAAGTAGTTATGCCACCAAAGTATTAACAACAAATGCTATAATAATGTAATTAAAGCTAACTATTCACTATTTATTGAATTCCCTTTTCATTCAATAAATAAAAGATATACCAAAATACTTCCACCAAAACGTTTACTCAGGATTTTATCTTAGGTCACTATAAAAAGCGTTATGTTTGAAAAGAAAATTGCTTTTTGCTACAACCTATATTTATTCAGATAACGCAAAACTAAAACATAATATTTGCCCCATAAATTTTTCCGCCAAAACGCCAAATTCAGCATAAAATTGTTTGGCTTATGGGAGATTCTAAAGCAATAATTTTAGATGGATCATATTTTGTATTCATGTAGAAATGTTTCCAATTGCATTTTCTGGGTTAGAATATGGAAGTTCTTCTGCTTGAGAGATTTTAAAAACAATTCGTTTTCCATTTAACTTTAGGTTTGACGTTTTGATTTCATATATATATATATATTTAGCTCACAGGCTATCAAAGCCTGAGAGTTACTGTGCCCGCAGGTTCTGTACGTACGTATGTATGTACGTAACGCGATAAGCCTTGATAGAAATAACCGATTTGCTTCAAATTTTGTATACAGGTTCATTCTGATAAGGCGCTACCCTGATTAGTTTTGGGGGTTCATTGGTTAAGTATAAAGGGTAGGAACGGGGGGATAAACGCTCCTTTATTTATTCGTGCAGAATTATCCGATTTGCTTTAATCTTTGTATATAGGTTCATTGTGATAAGGCGCTGCCCTGATTAGTTTTGGGGGTTCATCAGTTAAGTAAAAAGGGGGGAATGGGGGCTAATCGCCCTTTATTTTAACGTTGATTTCTTCATTTTTCGAGGGGCTTTATTCTTTAAAATAAGTGTATAGTGTACAATTAGTGTGAATAGCCTGTGACCTCAATGCCAAAGTGGAACTGTGCCTTTCTCCTTTTATTTCATATTTTGGTACATTTGTGAAGTTACTTATAAGAATTTGAGTGAATATAAAAAAATAATTTTTAACACTTTCCAACATAGTTGAAAAGTGTTTATGAATTCGGCTTGTCTCTCTGTCTGTCTACTGTCTGTCTGTCACCCGTCTGTCTGTCTGTATGCTGTCTGCCCGTAATTCGTGTAAATATATTCCGATTGTCATGCAAATAATGTAAGTTAGTGAGATTTACTATGACATGTTCGATATTTAAAATGAAGTGTGTAGCACTTATAGTTTATTTACAGGGATACTCAAAAGAATTCCTTTACATCACGGTGTATGGGAAAAACATTTACGGTTTATTTTGATGATATTACACAATTTCAAACATATTGAAATTTATCTGTATCACTAAGGTGCATTTCAAG
Source organism: Maratus michaelseni (assembly GCA_963931845.1). Taxonomy (NCBI): domain Eukaryota; kingdom Metazoa; phylum Arthropoda; class Arachnida; order Araneae; family Salticidae; genus Maratus; species Maratus michaelseni. The sequence continues at coordinate 57,071,438 of OZ007588.1, read as the reverse complement.
AGGCTTACTATAGAATATTGTGTGTATAGCATTCATCGTTCATTTACAGGGACACAAAAAAGATTTCGGTACTGTCTGTTAACAATAATTGATGGAAGAGTTTTTTTCGGTTGCTGAACGCGTTTTTAAATTTATCTCTTTTTTGTCTAATAGTTGTTGTGTATAAATTCTATAGATCATATTCTGAGCAGCTCAAAAGTTCTCGAGTACATTTCCGTTTATAGACGGAAATTGCAGAATAGGAATTTTAAACTGTACTACGCGTTTCCTAACTGTACTAAAATGTATTGTTCTATCTAGTATCCATACAAATCTATAAATCATGTGCAGTGCTGCACAGAAGAGTTTGGACATTATCATGAATCTTGATTGTAATTTCTGAAATTGAATTTTTAAATATGTTATGCGTTTTCTAAATTGTTTACTTGGATATCATCTTTCCCCTTATCAAACGGTAAAGATTTGTAAAATTACTTGGAAGTGTTGGGAAGTGTTACATAATTTATGTTTGATATATGATTTTTTGTTCTTGTTTAAACTTGTTCTTGTACTGTCTAGAATATTAACGAAACTATGCTATACAAGTACAATAAAAACTGAGTATTCTGTAACGAACGTCTTTATAGAAGTCTTTTTCATCCAATAAATTTTATGATATTTACATGAAAATATTTATCCCTAAACATGATACTAAAAATTTTATTAAGGTCACTGTAAAAGGTCTTTAAAAATGAGCCATGTTTATAAATAAAATTGATTCCATAAAAGCCAATATAGTCTCATAGAACGCAAAAATAAAATATAATATTTCTTTTATAAATATTTTTCCTAAAACGCACAACTCAAGCCCTCTCGTTGAAATCTTTTTGATTTTGGAAATTTGCTTAGTTCGATATTTTAGATCAGCCATACTGAACCTTCGGCCCGCGGGCCCCATGTGGCCCGGTGACCTTCTATGTGTGGCCCGAGACACATAATCATTAACATCTATTATTAACTGTTGTTTCTGCTTGCGGTTGGTTGGTACGTTGGTTGATAGTTAACCTAGTATTTTTTTTTAATTTGAGGACGGCTGGTCATTCGCCTTTGAGGCTTTAGAAGCGTAACAACTATTTCCTGAGGATGACCATAGATATTGGTCGAAACGTTGATGTTTTCAATTTGATTTTAATGTTTGTATAAGTTTTAAATTTGACATTTGTATACACCATTTAGTAAATTTGTGATATTTTATACTCACGTTTTTAATGTAGTACTGTTTCATGGTGTAATCGTCCAGCATTTATATTAATCTATTATTAAATTAATTAAAATGTGTATAAAAGTTTAAGACCTTCTCTGTTCTTTTACATATTTTCATGGGAAGGCAAAATTTGTCCTGTCATTTAAAATTACTAATTTAAAATTATCTTAAAACATCTTAAATACCGTTTACTTAGTCAAAAGTTCCTTTTATATGTAATTATATTTGTGCTATACTGGTGTATACATTTCTTAATCTTCAGTACTAAACAAATATGACAAATTAATTACATTTTCATTATAAATTTCTACACTTTAAAAAATGCTTTTGTATTGAGAAAATGACTGATTTATCAAAACAAATCACATGTTTTTTTTTTCTTTAGAACTTGGAAATGCTGCTTAGGATATAATACTAAATAATATTTACGATTATTATGTATGCGAACAATTCATTCGAATAGAACCTTTCACTCTTAATTCGTTCATTATATAGGCACATGTGTAATAATATACCCGCACAAGTATCACGCGTATGCATGTAAATGTTCTGAGAGGTTGTTTGTCCTCAATAATGGAGATGCATATAATGGAAATGTTTCCCTTATATACCTGTTTTTAGATATACTTTTATGACAATTATGCAATGACATAGTTTTATTTAAAAAAATATTAAAGTTCGTCCTTCAAATTCGTTTTAGTTTTTTTATGTGATTTCCTCCTTTTCCTGATTTTATGGCTTTCTAGATAAATATTTTAAATAGGCATTTAATGAATTTAGAATAGAATACCAAATACTGTTTACGCCATTATGTATGCGATCAATTCATTGGAGTAGAACCTTTGACTCTTAATTCGTTCATTATGTAGGCCCATGTGTAATAACATACCCGCACATAAACATGATTAAGGTTTCACGCGTATGTATGTAAATGTTCTGAGAGGTTGTTTTTCTTCAATAATGAAGATGTATATAAAATAAATGTTTCCATTCTATGCCTGTGTTTAGATGTACTTTTAGGACAATCATGTAATTACATATTTTTATTTAGAAAATTATTAAAGTTTGTTCTTCAACATCGTTTTAGTTTTTTATTTTGATTTCCTTTTTTCCCTGATTTTATGACTTTCTACATAAATATCTTAAATTGACATTTAATGAGTTTAGAATAGGATACCAAATACTGTTTACGATTATTATGTATGCGATCAATTCATTCGAATAGAACCTTTGACTCTTAATACGTTCATTCTATAGGTGTATGTGTAATGACATTCCCGCACATAAACCTGATTAAAGATATCAAGCGTATTATATAAATGTTCTGGGAGGTTGTTTGTCCTCAATAATAAAGGTGTATATAATGGAATTGTTTCCATTACATGCGTGTGTTTAAATATACTTTTATGACAACCCTGTAATTACATATTTTTATACAGAAAATTATTAAAGTTTGTTCTTCAGCTTCGTTTTAGTTTTTGATTGTGGTTTCCTTCTTTTCTTGATTTTATGACTTTCTAGAAATTTTTTTTAAATAGACATTTAATGAGTTTAGAATAGAATACCAAATACTGTTTACGATTATTATGTATGCGATCAATTCATTCGAATAGAACCTTTGACTCTTAATACGTTCATTCTATAAGTGTATGTGTAATGACATACCCGCACATAAACATGATTAAAGATATCACGCGTATTATGTAAATGTTCTGGGAGGTTGTATGTCTTCAATAATAAAGGTGTATATAATGGAATTGTTTCCATTACATGCGTGTGTTTAAATATACTTTTATGACAACCCTGTAATTACATATTTTTATATAGAAAATTATTAAAGTTTGTTCTTCAGCTTCGTTTTAGTTTTTGATTGCGATTTCCTTCTTTTCTTGATTTTATGACTTTCTAGTTAATTTTTTTAAATAGACATTTAACGAGTTTAGAATAGAATACCAAATACTGTTTACGATTATTATGTATGCAATCCATTCATTTGAATGGAACCTTTGACTCTTAATACGTTCATTCTATAGGTGTATGTGTAATGACATACCCGCACATAAACATGATTAAAGATATCACGCGTATTATGTAAATGTTCTGGGAGGTTGTTTGTCCTCAATAATAAAGGTGTATATAATAGAATTGTTTCCATTACATGCGTGTGTTTAAATATACTTTTATGACAACCCTGTAATTACATATTTTTATATAGAAAATTATTAAAGTTTGTTCTTCAGCTTCGTTTTAGTTTTTGATTGTGGTTTCCTTCTTTTCTTGATTTTATGACTTTCTAGAAATTTTTTTTAAATAGACATTTAATGAGTTTAGAATAGAATACCAAATACTGTTTACGATTATTATGTATGCGATCAATTCATTCGAATAGAACCTTTGACTCTTAATACGTTCATTCTATAAGTGTATGTGTAATGACATACCCGCACATAAACATGATTAAAGATATCACGCGTATTATGTAAATGTTCTGGGAGGTTGTATGTCTTCAATAATAAAGGTGTATATAATGGAATTGTTTCCATTACATGCGTGTGTTTAAATATACTTTTATGACAACCCTGTAATTACATATTTTTACATAGAAAATTATTAAAGTTTGTTCTTCAGCTTCGTTTTAGTTTTTGATTGTGATTTCCTTCTTTTCTTGATTTTATGACTTTCTAGTTAATTTTTTTAAATAGACATTTAACGAGTTTAGAATAGAATACCAAATACTGTTTACGATTATTATGTATGCAATCCATTCATTTGAATGGAACCTTTGACTCTTAATACGTTCATTCTATAGGTGTATGTGTAATGACATACCCGCACATAAACCTGATTAAAGATATCACGCGTATTATGTAAATGTTCTGGGAGGTTGTTTGTCCTCAATAATAAAGGTGTATATAATAGAATTGTTTCCATTACATGCGTGTGTTTAAATATACTTTTATGACAACCCTGTAATTACATATTTTTATATAGAAAATTATTAAAGTTTGTTCTTCAGCTTCGTTTTAGTTTTTGATTGTGATTTCCTTCTTTTCTTGATTTTATGACTTTCTAGTTAATTTTTTTAAATAGACATTTAACGAGTTTAGAATAGAATACCAAATACTGTTTACGATTATTATGTATGCAATCCATTCATTTGAATGGAACCTTTGACTCTTAATACGTTCATTCTATAGGTGTATGTGTAATGACATACCCGCACATAAACCTGATTAAAGATATCACGCGTATTATGTAAATGTTCTGGGAGGTTGTTTGTCCTCAATAATAAAGGTGTATATAATAGAATTGTTTCCATTACATGCGTGTGTTTAAATATACTTTTATGACAACCCTGTAATTACATATTTTTATATAGAAAATTATTAAAGTTTGTTCTTCAGCTTCGTTTTAGTTTTTGATTGTGATTTCCTTCTTTCCTTGATTTTATGACTTTCTAGTTAATTTTTTTAAATAGACATTTAACGAGTTTAGAATAGAATACCAAATACTGTTTACGATTATTATGTATGCAATCCATTCATTTGAATGGAACCTTTGACTCTTAATACGTTCATTCTATAGGTGTATGTGTAATGACATACCCGCACATAAACATGATTAAAGATATCACGCGTATTATGTAAATGTTCTGGGAGGTTGTTTGTCCTCAATAATAAAGGTGTATATAATAGAATTGTTTCCATTACATGCGTGTGTTTAAATATACTTTTATGACAACCCTGTAATTACATATTTTTATATAGAAAATTATTAAAGTTTGTTCTTCAGCTTCGTTTTAGTTTTTGATTGTGATTTCCTTCTTTTCTTGATTTTATGACTTTCTAGTTAATTTTTTTAAATAGACATTTAACGAGTTTAGAATAGAATACCAAATACTGTTTACGATTATTATGTATGCAATCCATTCATTTGAATGGAACCTTTGACTCTTAATACGTTCATTCTATAGGTGTATGTGTAATGACATACCCGCACATAAACCTGATTAAAGATATCACGCGTATTATGTAAATGTTCTGGGAGGTTGTTTGTCCTCAATAATAAAGGTGTATATAATAGAATTGTTTCCATTACATGCGTGTGTTTAAATATACTTTTATGACAACCCTGTAATTACATATTTTTATATAGAAAATTATTAAAGTTTGTTCTTCAGCTTCGTTTTAGTTTTTGATTGTGATTTCCTTCTTTTCTTGATTTTATGACTTTCTAGTTAATTTTTTTAAATAGACATTTAACGAGTTTAGAATAGAATACCAAATACTGTTTACGATTATTATGTATGCAATCCATTCATTTGAATGGAACCTTTGACTCTTAATACGTTCATTCTATAGGTGTATGTGTAATGACATACCCGCACATAAACCTGATTAAAGATATCACGCGTATTATGTAAATGTTCTGGGAGGTTGTTTGTCCTCAATAATAAAGGTGTATATAATAGAATTGTTTCCATTACATGCGTGTGTTTAAATATACTTTTATGACAACCCTGTAATTACATATTTTTATATAGAAAATTATTAAAGTTTGTTCTTCAGCTTCGTTTTAGTTTTTGATTGTGATTTCCTTCTTTTCTTGATTTTATGACTTTCTAGTTAATTTTTTTAAATAGACATTTAACGAGTTTAGAATAGAATACCAAATACTGTTTACGATTATTATGTATGCAATCCATTCATTTGAATGGAACCTTTGACTCTTAATACGTTCATTCTATAGGTGTATGTGTAATGACATACCCGCACATAAACCTGATTAAAGATATCACGCGTATTATGTAAATGTTCTGGGAGGTTGTTTGTCCTCAATAATAAAGGTGTATATAATAGAATTGTTTCCATTACATGCGTGTGTTTAAATATACTTTTATGACAACCCTGTAATTACATATTTTTATATAGAAAATTATTAAAGTTTGTTCTTCAGCTTCGTTTTAGTTTTTGATTGTGATTTCCTTCTTTTCTTGATTTTATGACTTTCTAGTTAATTTTTTTAAATAGACATTTAACGAGTTTAGAATAGAATACCAAATACTGTTTACGATTATTATGTATGCAATCCATTCATTTGAATGGAACCTTTGACTCTTAATACGTTCATTCTATAGGTGTATGTGTAATGACATACCCGCACATAAACATGATTAAAGATATCACGCGTATTATGTAAATGTTCTGGGAGGTTGTTTGTCCTCAATAATAAAGGTGTATATAATAGAATTGTTTCCATTACATGCGTGTGTTTAAATATACTTTTATGACAACCCTGTAATTACATATTTTTATATAGAAAATTATTAAAGTTTGTTCTTCAGCTTCGTTTTAGTTTTTGATTGTGATTTCCTTCTTTTCTTGATTTTATGACTTTCTAGTTAATTTTTTTAAATAGACATTTAACGAGTTTAGAATAGAATACCAAATACTGTTTACGATTATTATGTATGCAATCCATTCATTTGAATGGAACCTTTGACTCTTAATACGTTCATTCTATAGGTGTATGTGTAATGACATACCCGCACATAAACCTGATTAAAGATATCACGCGTATTATGTAAATGTTCTGGGAGGTTGTTTGTCCTCAATAATAAAGGTGTATATAATAGAATTGTTTCCATTACATGCGTGTGTTTAAATATACTTTTATGACAACCCTGTAATTACATATTTTTATATAGAAAATTATTAAAGTTTGTTCTTCAGCTTCGTTTTAGTTTTTGATTGTGATTTCCTTCTTTTCTTGATTTTATGACTTTCTAGTTAATTTTTTTAAATAGACATTTAACGAGTTTAGAATAGAATACCAAATACTGTTTACGATTATTATGTATGCAATCCATTCATTTGAATGGAACCTTTGACTCTTAATACGTTCATTCTATAGGTGTATGTGTAATGACATACCCGCACATAAACCTGATTAAAGATATCACGCGTATTATGTAAATGTTCTGGGAGGTTGTTTGTCCTCAATAATAAAGGTGTATATAATAGAATTGTTTCCATTACATGCGTGTGTTTAAATATACTTTTATGACAACCCTGTAATTACATATTTTTATATAGAAAATTATTAAAGTTTGTTCTTCAGCTTCGTTTTAGTTTTTGATTGTGATTTCCTTCTTTTCTTGATTTTATGACTTTCTAGTTAATTTTTTTAAATAGACATTTAACGAGTTTAGAATAGAATACCAAATACTGTTTACGATTATTATGTATGCAATCCATTCATTTGAATGGAACCTTTGACTCTTAATACGTTCATTCTATAGGTGTATGTGTAATGACATACCCGCACATAAACCTGATTAAAGATATCACGCGTATTATGTAAATGTTCTGGGAGGTTGTTTGTCCTCAATAATAAAGGTGTATATAATAGAATTGTTTCCATTACATGCGTGTGTTTAAATATACTTTTATGACAACCCTGTAATTACATATTTTTATATAGAAAATTATTAAAGTTTGTTCTTCAGCTTCGTTTTAGTTTTTGATTGTGATTTCCTTCTTTTCTTGATTTTATGACTTTCTAGTTAATTTTTTTAAATAGACATTTAACGAGTTTAGAATAGAATACCAAATACTGTTTACGATTATTATGTATGCGATCAATTCATTCGAATAGAACCTTTGACTCTTAATACGTTCATTCTATAAGTGTATGTGTAATGACATACCCGCACATAAACATGATTAAAGATATCACGCGTATTATGTAAATGTTCTGGGAGGTTGTTTGTCCTCAATAATAAAGGTGTATATAATAGAATTGTTTCCATTACATGCGTGTGTTTAAATATACTTTTATGACAACCCTGTAATTACATATTTTTATATAGAAAATTATTAAAGTTTGTTCTTCAGCTTCGTTTTAGTTTTTGATTGTGGTTTCCTTCTTTTCTTGATTTTATGACTTTCTAGAAATTTTTTTTAAATAGACATTTAATGAGTTTAGAATAGAATACCAAATACTGTTTACGATTATTATGTATGCGATCAATTCATTCGAATAGAACCTTTGACTCTTAATACGTTCATTCTATAAGTGTATGTGTAATGACATACCCGCACATAAACATGATTAAAGATATCACGCGTATTATGTAAATGTTCTGGGAGGTTGTATGTCTTCAATAATAAAGGTGTATATAATGGAATTGTTTCCATTACATGCGTGTGTTTAAATATACTTTTATGACAACCCTGTAATTACATATTTTTATATAGAAAATTATTAAAGTTTGTTCTTCAGCTTCGTTTTAGTTTTTGATTGCGATTTCCTTCTTTTCTTGATTTTATGACTTTCTAGTTAATTTTTTTAAATAGACATTTAACGAGTTTAGAATAGAATACCAAATACTGTTTACGATTATTATGTATGCAATCCATTCATTTGAATGGAACCTTTGACTCTTAATACGTTCATTCTATAGGTGTATGTGTAATGACATACCCGCACATAAACATGATTAAAGATATCACGCGTATTATGTAAATGTTCTGGGAGGTTGTTTGTCCTCAATAATAAAGGTGTATATAATAGAATTGTTTCCATTACATGCGTGTGTTTAAATATACTTTTATGACAACCCTGTAATTACATATTTTTATATAGAAAATTATTAAAGTTTGTTCTTCAGCTTCGTTTTAGTTTTTGATTGTGATTTCCTTCTTTTCTTGATTTTATGACTTTCTAGTTAATTTTTTTAAATAGAAATTTAACGAGTTTAGAATAGAATACCAAATACTGTTTACGATTATTATGTATGCAATCCATTCATTTGAATGGAACCTTTGACTCTTAATACGTTCATTCTATAGGTGTATGTGTAATGACATACCCGCACATAAACATGATTAAAGATATCACGCGTATTATGTAAATGTTCTGGGAGGTTGTTTGTCCTCAATAATAAAGGTGTATATAATAGAATTGTTTCCATTACATGCGTGTGTTTAAATATACTTTTATGACAACCCTGTAATTACATATTTTTATATAGAAAATTATTAAAGTTTGTTCTTCAGCTTCGTTTTAGTTTTTGATTGTGGTTTCCTTCTTTTCTTGATTTTATGACTTTCTAGAAATTTTTTTTAAATAGACATTTAATGAGTTTAGAATAGAATACCAAATACTGTTTACGATTATTATGTATGCGATCAATTCATTCGAATAGAACCTTTGACTCTTAATACGTTCATTCTATAAGTGTATGTGTAATGACATACCCGCACATAAACATGATTAAAGATATCACGCGTATTATGTAAATGTTCTGGGAGGTTGTATGTCTTCAATAATAAAGGTGTATATAATGGAATTGTTTCCATTACATGCGTGTGTTTAAATATACTTTTATGACAACCCTGTAATTACATATTTTTACATAGAAAATTATTAAAGTTTGTTCTTCAGCTTCGTTTTAGTTTTTGATTGTGATTTCCTTCTTTTCTTGATTTTATGACTTTCTAGTTAATTTTTTTAAATAGACATTTAACGAGTTTAGAATAGAATACCAAATACTGTTTACGATTATTATGTATGCAATCCATTCATTTGAATGGAACCTTTGACTCTTAATACGTTCATTCTATAGGTGTATGTGTAATGACATACCCGCACATAAACATGATTAAAGATATCACGCGTATTATGTAAATGTTCTGGGAGGTTGTATGTCTTCAATAATAAAGGTGTATATAATGGAATTGTTTCCATTACATGCGTGTGTTTAAATATACTTTTATGACAACCCTGTAATTACATATTTTTACATAGAAAATTATTAAAGTTTGTTCTTCAGCTTCGTTTTAGTTTTTGATTGTGATTTCCTTCTTTTCTTGATTTTATGACTTTCTAGTTAATTTTTTTAAATAGACATTTAACGAGTTTAGAATAGAATACCAAATACTGTTTACGATTATTATGTATGCAATCCATTCATTTGAATGGAACCTTTGACTCTTAATACGTTCATTCTATAGGTGTATGTGTAATGACATACCCGCACATAAACATGATTAAAGATATCACGCGTATTATGTAAATGTTCTGGGAGGTTGTTTGTCCTCAATAATAAAGGTGTATATAATAGAATTGTTTCCATTACATGCGTGTGTTTAAATATACTTTTATGACAACCCTGTAATTACATATTTTTATATAGAAAATTATTAAAGTTTGTTCTTCAGCTTCGTTTTAGTTTTTGATTGTGATTTCCTTCTTTTCTTGATTTTATGACTTTCTAGTTAATTTTTTTAAATAGACATTTAACGAGTTTAGAATAGAATACCAAATACTGTTTACGATTATTATGTATGCAATCCATTCATTTGAATGGAACCTTTGACTCTTAATACGTTCATTCTATAGGTGTATGTGTAATGACATACCCGCACATAAACCTGATTAAAGATATCACGCGTATTATGTAAATGTTCTGGGAGGTTGTTTGTCCTCAATAATAAAGGTGTATATAATAGAATTGTTTCCATTACATGCGTGTGTTTAAATATACTTTTATGACAACCCTGTAATTACATATTTTTATATAGAAAATTATTAAAGTTTGTTCTTCAGCTTCGTTTTAGTTTTTGATTGTGATTTCCTTCTTTCCTTGATTTTATGACTTTCTAGTTAATTTTTTTAAATAGACATTTAACGAGTTTAGAATAGAATACCAAATACTGTTTACGATTATTATGTATGCAATCCATTCATTTGAATGGAACCTTTGACTCTTAATACGTTCATTCTATAGGTGTATGTGTAATGACATACCCGCACATAAACATGATTAAAGATATCACGCGTATTATGTAAATGTTCTGGGAGGTTGTTTGTCCTCAATAATAAAGGTGTATATAATAGAATTGTTTCCATTACATGCGTGTGTTTAAATATACTTTTATGACAACCCTGTAATTACATATTTTTATATAGAAAATTATTAAAGTTTGTTCTTCAGCTTCGTTTTAGTTTTTGATTGTGATTTCCTTCTTTTCTTGATTTTATGACTTTCTAGTTAATTTTTTTAAATAGACATTTAACGAGTTTAGAATAGAATACCAAATACTGTTTACGATTATTATGTATGCAATCCATTCATTTGAATGGAACCTTTGACTCTTAATACGTTCATTCTATAGGTGTATGTGTAATGACATACCCGCACATAAACCTGATTAAAGATATCACGCGTATTATGTAAATGTTCTGGGAGGTTGTTTGTCCTCAATAATAAAGGTGTATATAATAGAATTGTTTCCATTACATGCGTGTGTTTAAATATACTTTTATGACAACCCTGTAATTACATATTTTTATATAGAAAATTATTAAAGTTTGTTCTTCAGCTTCGTTTTAGTTTTTGATTGTGATTTCCTTCTTTTCTTGATTTTATGACTTTCTAGTTAATTTTTTTAAATAGACATTTAACGAGTTTAGAATAGAATACCAAATACTGTTTACGATTATTATGTATGCAACCCATTCATTTGAATGGAACCTTTGACTCTTAATACGTTCATTCTATAGGTGTATGTGTAATGACATACCCGCACATAAACCTGATTAAAGATATCACGCGTATTATGTAAATGTTCTGGGAGGTTGTTTGTCCTCAATAATAAAGGTGTATATAATAGAATTGTTTCCATTACATGCGTGTGTTTAAATATACTTTTATGACAACCCTGTAATTACATATTTTTATATAGAAAATTATTAAAGTTTGTTCTTCAGCTTCGTTTTAGTTTTTGATTGTGATTTCCTTCTTTTCTTGATTTTATGACTTTCTAGTTAATTTTTTTAAATAGACATTTAACGAGTTTAGAATAGAATACCAAATACTGTTTACGATTATTATGTATGCAATCCATTCATTTGAATGGAACCTTTGACTCTTAATACGTTCATTCTATAGGTGTATGTGTAATGACATACCCGCACATAAACCTGATTAAAGATATCACGCGTATTATGTAAATGTTCTGGGAGGTTGTTTGTCCTCAATAATAAAGGTGTATATAATAGAATTGTTTCCATTACATGCGTGTGTTTAAATATACTTTTATGACAACCCTGTAATTACATATTTTTATATAGAAAATTATTAAAGTTTGTTCTTCAGCTTCGTTTTAGTTTTTGATTGTGATTTCCTTCTTTTCTTGATTTTATGACTTTCTAGTTAATTTTTTTAAATAGACATTTAACGAGTTTAGAATAGAATACCAAATACTGTTTACGATTATTATGTATGCGATCAATTCATTCGAATAGAACCTTTGACTCTTAATACGTTCATTCTATAAGTGTATGTGTAATGACATACCCGCACATAAACATGATTAAAGATATCACGCGTATTATGTAAATGTTCTGGGAGGTTGTTTGTCCTCAATAATAAAGGTGTATATAATAGAATTGTTTCCATTACATGCGTGTGTTTAAATATACTTTTCTGACAACCCTGTAATTACATATTTTTATATAGAAAATTATTAAAGTTTGTTCTTCAGCTTCGTTTTAGTTTTTGATTGTGATTTCCTTCTTTCCTTGATTTTATGACTTTCTAGTTAATTTTTTTAAATAGACATTTAACGAGTTTAGAATAGAATTCCAAATACTGTTTACGATTATTATGTATGCAATCCATTCATTTGAATGGAACCTTTGACTCTTAATACGTTCATTCTATAGGTGTATGTGTAATGACATACCCGCACATAAACATGATTAAAGATATCACGCGTATTATGTAAATGTTCTGGGAGGTTGTTTGTCCTCAATAATAAAGGTGTATATAATAGAATTGTTTCCATTACATGCGTGTGTTTAAATATACTTTTATGACAACCCTGTAATTACATATTTTTATATAGAAAATTATTAAAGTTTGTTCTTCAGCTTCGTTTTAGTTTTTGATTGTGATTTCCTTCTTTTCTTGATTTTATGACTTTCTAGTTAATTTTTTTAAATAGACATTTAACGAGTTTAGAATAGAATACCAAATACTGTTTACGATTATTATGTATGCAATCCATTCATTTGAATGGAACCTTTGACTCTTAATACGTTCATTCTATAGGTGTATGTGTAATGACATACCCGCACATAAACCTGATTAAAGATATCACGCGTATTATGTAAATGTTCTGGGAGGTTGTTTGTCCTCAATAATAAAGGTGTATATAATAGAATTGTTTCCATTACATGCGTGTGTTTAAATATACTTTTATGACAACCCTGTAATTACATATTTTTATATAGAAAATTATTAAAGTTTGTTCTTCAGCTTCGTTTTAGTTTTTGATTGTGATTTCCTTCTTTTCTTGATTTTATGACTTTCTAGTTAATTTTTTTAAATAGACATTTAACGAGTTTAGAATAGAATACCAAATACTGTTTACGATTATTATGTATGCAATCCATTCATTTGAATGGAACCTTTGACTCTTAATACGTTCATTCTATAGGTGTATGTGTAATGACATACCCGCACATAAACCTGATTAAAGATATCACGCGTATTATGTAAATGTTCTGGGAGGTTGTTTGTCCTCAATAATAAAGGTGTATATAATAGAATTGTTTCCATTACATGCGTGTGTTTAAATATACTTTTATGACAACCCTGTAATTACATATTTTTATATAGAAAATTATTAAAGTTTGTTCTTCAGCTTCGTTTTAGTTTTTGATTGTGATTTCCTTCTTTTCTTGATTTTATGACTTTCTAGTTAATTTTTTTAAATAGACATTTAACGAGTTTAGAATAGAATACCAAATACTGTTTACGATTATTATGTATGCAATCCATTCATTTGAATGGAACCTTTGACTCTTAATACGTTCATTCTATAGGTGTATGTGTAATGACATACCCGCACATAAACCTGATTAAAGATATCACGCGTATTATGTAAATGTTCTGGGAGGTTGTTTGTCCTCAATAATAAAGGTGTATATAATAGAATTGTTTCCATTACATGCGTGTGTTTAAATATACTTTTATGACAACCCTGTAATTACATATTTTTATATAGAAAATTATTAAAGTTTGTTCTTCAGCTTCGTTTTAGTTTTTGATTGTGATTTCCTTCTTTTCTTGATTTTATGACTTTCTAGTTAATTTTTTTAAATAGACATTTAACGAGTTTAGAATAGAATACCAAATACTGTTTACGATTATTATGTATGCGATCAATTCATTCGAATAGAACCTTTGACTCTTAATACGTTCATTCTATAAGTGTATGTGTAATGACATACCCGCACATAAACATGATTAAAGATATCACGCGTATTATGTAAATGTTCTGGGAGGTTGTTTGTCCTCAATAATAAAGGTGTATATAATAGAATTGTTTCCATTACATGCGTGTGTTTAAATATACTTTTATGACAACCCTGTAATTACATATTTTTACATAGAAAATTATTAAAGTTTGTTCTTCAGCTTCGTTTTAGTTTTTGATTGTGATTTCCTTCTTTTCTTGATTTTATGACTTTCTAGTTAATTTTTTTAAATAGAAATTTAACGAGTTTAGAATAGAATACCAAATACTGTTTACGATTATTATGTATGCAATCCATTCATTTGAATGGAACCTTTGACTCTTAATACGTCATTCTATAGGTGTATGTGTAATGACATACCCGCACATAAACATGATTAAAGATATCACGCGTATTATGTAAATGTTCTGGGAGGTTGTTTGTCCTCAATAATAAAGGTGTATATAATAGAATTGTTTCCATTACATGCGTGTGTTTAAATATACTTTTATGACAACCCTGTAATTACATATTTTTATATAGAAAATTATTAAAGTTTGTTCTTCAGCTTCGTTTTAGTTTTTGATTGTGGTTTCCTTCTTTTCTTGATTTTATGACTTTCTAGAAATTTTTTTTAAATAGACATTTAATGAGTTTAGAATAGAATACCAAATACTGTTTACGATTATTATGTATGCGATCAATTCATTCGAATAGAACCTTTGACTCTTAATACGTTCATTCTATAAGTGTATGTGTAATGACATACCCGCACATAAACATGATTAAAGATATCACGCGTATTATGTAAATGTTCTGGGAGGTTGTATGTCTTCAATAATAAAGGTGTATATAATGGAATTGTTTCCATTACATGCGTGTGTTTAAATATACTTTTATGACAACCCTGTAATTACATATTTTTACATAGAAAATTATTAAAGTTTGTTCTTCAGCTTCGTTTTAGTTTTTGATTGTGATTTCCTTCTTTTCTTGATTTTATGACTTTCTAGTTAATTTTTTTAAATAGACATTTAACGAGTTTAGAATAGAATACCAAATACTGTTTACGATTATTATGTATGCAATCCATTCATTTGAATGGAACCTTTGACTCTTAATACGTTCATTCTATAGGTGTATGTGTAATGACATACCCGCACATAAACATGATTAAAGATATCACGCGTATTATGTAAATGTTCTGGGAGGTTGTTTGTCCTCAATAATAAAGGTGTATATAATAGAATTGTTTCCATTACATGCGTGTGTTTAAATATACTTTTATGACAACCCTGTAATTACATATTTTTATATAGAAAATTATTAAAGTTTGTTCTTCAGCTTCGTTTTAGTTTTTGATTGTGATTTCCTTCTTTTCTTGATTTTATGACTTTCTAGTTAATTTTTTTAAATAGACATTTAACGAGTTTAGAATAGAATACCAAATACTGTTTACGATTATTATGTATGCGATCAATTCATTCGAATAGAACCTTTGACTCTTAATACGTTCATTCTATAAGTGTATGTGTAATGACATACCCGCACATAAACATGATTAAAGATATCACGCGTATTATGTAAATGTTCTGGGAGGTTGTTTGTCCTCAATAATAAAGGTGTATATAATAGAATTGTTTCCATTACATGCGTGTGTTTAAATATACTTTTATGACAACCCTGTAATTACATATTTTTACATAGAAAATTATTAAAGTTTGTTCTTCAGCTTCGTTTTAGTTTTTGATTGTGATTTCCTTCTTTTCTTGATTTTATGACTTTCTAGTTAATTTTTTTAAATAGAAATTTAACGAGTTTAGAATAGAATACCAAATACTGTTTACGATTATTATGTATGCAATCCATTCATTTGAATGGAACCTTTGACTCTTAATACGTTCATTCTATAGGTGTATGTGTAATGACATACCCGCACATAAACATGATTAAAGATATCACGCGTATTATGTAAATGTTCTGGGAGGTTGTTTGTCCTCAATAATAAAGGTGTATATAACAGAATTGTTTCCATTACATGCGTGTGTTTAAATATACTTTTATGACAACCCTGTAATTACATATTTTTATATAGAAAATTATTAAAGTTTGTTCTTCAGCTTCGTTTTAGTTTTTGATTGTGGTTTCCTTCTTTTCTTGATTTTATGACTTTCTAGAAATTTTTTTTAAATAGACATTTAATGAGTTTAGAATAGAATACCAAATACTGTTTACGATTATTATGTATGCGATCAATTCATTCGAATAGAACCTTTGACTCTTAATACGTTCATTCTATAAGTGTATGTGTAATGACATACCCGCACATAAACATGATTAAAGATATCACGCGTATTATGTAAATGTTCTGGGAGGTTGTATGTCTTCAATAATAAAGGTGTATATAATGGAATTGTTTCCATTACATGCGTGTGTTTAAATATACTTTTATGACAACCCTGTAATTACATATTTTTACATAGAAAATTATTAAAGTTTGTTCTTCAGCTTCGTTTTAGTTTTTGATTGTGATTTCCTTCTTTTCTTGATTTTATGACTTTCTAGTTAATTTTTTTAAATAGACATTTAACGAGTTTAGAATAGAATACCAAATACTGTTTACGATTATTATGTATGCAATCCATTCATTTGAATGGAACCTTTGACTCTTAATACGTTCATTCTATAGGTGTATGTGTAATGACATACCCGCACATAAACATGATTAAAGATATCACGCGTATTATGTAAATGTTCTGGGAGGTTGTTTGTCCTCAATAATAAAGGTGTATATAATAGAATTGTTTCCATTACATGCGTGTGTTTAAATATACTTTTATGACAACCCTGTAATTACATATTTTTATATAGAAAATTATTAAAGTTTGTTCTTCAGCTTCGTTTTAGTTTTTGATTGTGATTTCCTTCTTTTCTTGATTTTATGACTTTCTAGTTAATTTTTTTAAATAGACATTTAACGAGTTTAGAATAGAATACCAAATACTGTTTACGATTATTATGTATGCAATCCATTCATTTGAATGGAACCTTTGACTCTTAATACGTTCATTCTATAGGTGTATGTGTAATGACATACCCGCACATAAACCTGATTAAAGATATCACGCGTATTATGTAAATGTTCTGGGAGGTTGTTTGTCCTCAATAATAAAGGTGTATATAATAGAATTGTTTCCATTACATGCGTGTGTTTAAATATACTTTTATGACAACCCTGTAATTACATATTTTTATATAGAAAATTATTAAAGTTTGTTCTTCAGCTTCGTTTTAGTTTTTGATTGTGATTTCCTTCTTTCCTTGATTTTATGACTTTCTAGTTAATTTTTTTAAATAGACATTTAACGAGTTTAGAATAGAATACCAAATACTGTTTACGATTATTATGTATGCAATCCATTCATTTGAATGGAACCTTTGACTCTTAATACGTTCATTCTATAGGTGTATGTGTAATGACATACCCGCACATAAACATGATTAAAGATATCACGCGTATTATGTAAATGTTCTGGGAGGTTGTTTGTCCTCAATAATAAAGGTGTATATAATAGAATTGTTTCCATTACATGCGTGTGTTTAAATATACTTTTATGACAACCCTGTAATTACATATTTTTATATAGAAAATTATTAAAGTTTGTTCTTCAGCTTCGTTTTAGTTTTTGATTGTGATTTCCTTCTTTTCTTGATTTTATGACTTTCTAGTTAATTTTTTTAAATAGACATTTAACGAGTTTAGAATAGAATACCAAATACTGTTTACGATTATTATGTATGCAATCCATTCATTTGAATGGAACCTTTGACTCTTAATACGTTCATTCTATAGGTGTATGTGTAATGACATACCCGCACATAAACCTGATTAAAGATATCACGCGTATTATGTAAATGTTCTGGGAGGTTGTTTGTCCTCAATAATAAAGGTGTATATAATAGAATTGTTTCCATTACATGCGTGTGTTTAAATATACTTTTATGACAACCCTGTAATTACATATTTTTATATAGAAAATTATTAAAGTTTGTTCTTCAGCTTCGTTTTAGTTTTTGATTGTGATTTCCTTCTTTTCTTGATTTTATGACTTTCTAGTTAATTTTTTTAAATAGACATTTAACGAGTTTAGAATAGAATACCAAATACTGTTTACGATTATTATGTATGCAATCCATTCATTTGAATGGAACCTTTGACTCTTAATACGTTCATTCTATAGGTGTATGTGTAATGACATACCCGCACATAAACCTGATTAAAGATATCACGCGTATTATGTAAATGTTCTGGGAGGTTGTTTGTCCTCAATAATAAAGGTGTATATAATAGAATTGTTTCCATTACATGCGTGTGTTTAAATATACTTTTATGACAACCCTGTAATTACATATTTTTATATAGAAAATTATTAAAGTTTGTTCTTCAGCTTCGTTTTAGTTTTTGATTGTGATTTCCTTCTTTTCTTGATTTTATGACTTTCTAGTTAATTTTTTTAAATAGACATTTAACGAGTTTAGAATAGAATACCAAATACTGTTTACGATTATTATGTATGCGATCAATTCATTCGAATAGAACCTTTGACTCTTAATACGTTCATTCTATAAGTGTATGTGTAATGACATACCCGCACATAAACATGATTAAAGATATCACGCGTATTATGTAAATGTTCTGGGAGGTTGTTTGTCCTCAATAATAAAGGTGTATATAATAGAATTGTTTCCATTACATGCGTGTGTTTAAATATACTTTTATGACAACCCTGTAATTACATATTTTTATATAGAAAATTATTTAAGTTTGTTCTTCAGCTTCGTTTTAGTTTTTGATTGTGATTTCCTTCTTTCCTTGATTTTATGACTTTCTAGTTAATTTTTTTAAATAGACATTTAACGAGTTTAGAATAGAATACCAAATACTGTTTACGATTATTATGTATGCAATCCATTCATTTGAATGGAACCTTTGACTCTTAATACGTTCATTCTATAGGTGTATGTGTAATGACATACCCGCACATAAACATGATTAAAGATATCACGCGTATTATGTAAATGTTCTGGGAGGTTGTTTGTCCTCAATAATAAAGGTGTATATAATAGAATTGTTTCCATTACATGCGTGTGTTTAAATATACTTTTATGACAACCCTGTAATTACATATTTTTATATAGAAAATTATTAAAGTTTGTTCTTCAGCTTCGTTTTAGTTTTTGATTGTGATTTCCTTCTTTTCTTGATTTTATGACTTTCTAGTTAATTTTTTTAAATAGAAATTTAACGAGTTTAGAATAGAATACCAAATACTGTTTACGATTATTATGTATGCAATCCATTCATTTGAATGGAACCTTTGACTCTTAATACGTTCATTCTATAGGTGTATGTGTAATGACATACCCGCACATAAACCTGATTAAAGATATCACGCGTATTATGTAAATGTTCTGGGAGGTTGTTTGTCCTCAATAATAAAGGTGTATATAATAGAATTGTTTCCATTACATGCGTGTGTTTAAATATACTTTTATGACAACCCTGTAATTACATATTTTTATATAGAAAATTATTAAAGTTTGTTCTTCAGCTTCGTTTTAGTTTTTGATTGTGATTTCCTTCTTTTCTTGATTTTATGACTTTCTAGTTAATTTTTTTAAATAGACATTTAACGAGTTTAGAATAGAATACCAAATACTGTTTACGATTATTATGTATGCAACCCATTCATTTGAATGGAACCTTTGACTCTTAATACGTTCATTCTATAGGTGTATGTGTAATGACATACCCGCACATAAACCTGATTAAAGATATCACGCGTATTATGTAAATGTTCTGGGAGGTTGTTTGTCCTCAATAATAAAGGTGTATATAATAGAATTGTTTCCATTACATGCGTGTGTTTAAATATACTTTTATGACAACCCTGTAATTACATATTTTTATATAGAAAATTATTAAAGTTTGTTCTTCAGCTTCGTTTTAGTTTTTGATTGTGATTTCCTTCTTTTCTTGATTTTATGACTTTCTAGTTAATTTTTTTAAATAGACATTTAACGAGTTTAGAATAGAATACCAAATACTGTTTACGATTATTATGTATGCAATCCATTCATTTGAATGGAACCTTTGACTCTTAATACGTTCATTCTATAGGTGTATGTGTAATGACATACCCGCACATAAACCTGATTAAAGATATCACGCGTATTATGTAAATGTTCTGGGAGGTTGTTTGTCCTCAATAATAAAGGTGTATATAATAGAATTGTTTCCATTACATGCGTGTGTTTAAATATACTTTTATGACAACCCTGTAATTACATATTTTTATATAGAAAATTATTAAAGTTTGTTCTTCAGCTTCGTTTTAGTTTTTGATTGTGATTTCCTTCTTTTCTTGATTTTATGACTTTCTAGTTAATTTTTTTAAATAGACATTTAACGAGTTTAGAATAGAATACCAAATACTGTTTACGATTATTATGTATGCGATCAATTCATTCGAATAGAACCTTTGACTCTTAATACGTTCATTCTATAAGTGTATGTGTAATGACATACCCGCACATAAACATGATTAAAGATATCACGCGTATTATGTAAATGTTCTGGGAGGTTGTTTGTCCTCAATAATAAAGGTGTATATAATAGAATTGTTTCCATTACATGCGTGTGTTTAAATATACTTTTATGACAACCCTGTAATTACATATTTTTATATAGAAAATTATTAAAGTTTGTTCTTCAGCTTCGTTTTAGTTTTTGATTGTGATTTCCTTCTTTCCTTGATTTTATGACTTTCTAGTTAATTTTTTTAAATAGACATTTAACGAGTTTAGAATAGAATTCCAAATACTGTTTACGATTATTATGTATGCAATCCATTCATTTGAATGGAACCTTTGACTCTTAATACGTTCATTCTATAGGTGTATGTGTAATGACATACCCGCACATAAACATGATTAAAGATATCACGCGTATTATGTAAATGTTCTGGGAGGTTGTTTGTCCTCAATAATAAAGGTGTATATAATAGAATTGTTTCCATTACATGCGTGTGTTTAAATATACTTTTATGACAACCCTGTAATTACATATTTTTATATAGAAAATTATTAAAGTTTGTTCTTCAGCTTCGTTTTAGTTTTTGATTGTGATTTCCTTCTTTTCTTGATTTTATGACTTTCTAGTTAATTTTTTTAAATAGACATTTAACGAGTTTAGAATAGAATACCAAATACTGTTTACGATTATTATGTATGCAATCCATTCATTTGAATGGAACCTTTGACTCTTAATACGTTCATTCTATAGGTGTATGTGTAATGACATACCCGCACATAAACCTGATTAAAGATATCACGCGTATTATGTAAATGTTCTGGGAGGTTGTTTGTCCTCAATAATAAAGGTGTATATAATAGAATTGTTTCCATTACATGCGTGTGTTTAAATATACTTTTATGACAACCCTGTAATTACATATTTTTATATAGAAAATTATTAAAGTTTGTTCTTCAGCTTCGTTTTAGTTTTTGATTGTGATTTCCTTCTTTTCTTGATTTTATGACTTTCTAGTTAATTTTTTTAAATAGACATTTAACGAGTTTAGAATAGAATACCAAATACTGTTTACGATTATTATGTATGCAATCCATTCATTTGAATGGAACCTTTGACTCTTAATACGTTCATTCTATAGGTGTATGTGTAATGACATACCCGCACATAAACCTGATTAAAGATATCACGCGTATTATGTAAATGTTCTGGGAGGTTGTTTGTCCTCAATAATAAAGGTGTATATAATAGAATTGTTTCCATTACATGCGTGTGTTTAAATATACTTTTATGACAACCCTGTAATTACATATTTTTATATAGAAAATTATTAAAGTTTGTTCTTCAGCTTCGTTTTAGTTTTTGATTGTGATTTCCTTCTTTTCTTGATTTTATGACTTTCTAGTTAATTTTTTTAAATAGACATTTAACGAGTTTAGAATAGAATACCAAATACTGTTTACGATTATTATGTATGCAATCCATTCATTTGAATGGAACCTTTGACTCTTAATACGTTCATTCTATAGGTGTATGTGTAATGACATACCCGCACATAAACCTGATTAAAGATATCACGCGTATTATGTAAATGTTCTGGGAGGTTGTTTGTCCTCAATAATAAAGGTGTATATAATAGAATTGTTTCCATTACATGCGTGTGTTTAAATATACTTTTATGACAACCCTGTAATTACATATTTTT
This sequence comes from Maratus michaelseni, assembly GCA_963931845.1. NCBI lineage: Eukaryota > Metazoa > Arthropoda > Arachnida > Araneae > Salticidae > Maratus > Maratus michaelseni. The sequence continues at coordinate 57,048,587 of OZ007588.1, read as the reverse complement.
ATATAGAAAATTATTAAAGTTTGTTCTTCAGCTTCGTTTTAGTTTTTGATTGTGATTTCCTTCTTTTCTTGATTTTATGACTTTCTAGTTAATTTTTTTAAATAGACATTTAACGAGTTTAGAATAGAATACCAAATACTGTTTACGATTATTATGTATGCGATCAATTCATTCGAATAGAACCTTTGACTCTTAATACGTTCATTCTATAAGTGTATGTGTAATGACATACCCGCACATAAACATGATTAAAGATATCACGCGTATTATGTAAATGTTCTGGGAGGTTGTTTGTCCTCAATAATAAAGGTGTATATAATAGAATTGTTTCCATTACATGCGTGTGTTTAAATATACTTTTATGACAACCCTGTAATTACATATTTTTATATAGAAAATTATTAAAGTTTGTTCTTCAGCTTCGTTTTAGTTTTTGATTGTGATTTCCTTCTTTTCTTGATTTTATGACTTTCTAGTTAATTTTTTTAAATAGACATTTAACGAGTTTAGAATAGAATACCAAATACTGTTTACGATTATTATGTATGCATACCATTCATTTGAATGGAACCTTTGACTCTTAATACGTTCATTCTATAGGTGTATGTGTAATGACATACCCGCACATAAACCTGATTAAAGATATCACGCGTATTATGTAAATGTTCTGGGAGGTTGTTTGTCCTCAATAATAAAGGTGTATATAATAGAATTGTTTCCATTACATGCGTGTGTTTAAATATACTTTTATGACAACCCTGTAATTACATATTTTTATATAGAAAATTATTAAAGTTTGTTCTTCAGCTTCGTTTTAGTTTTTGATTGTGATTTCCTTCTTTTCTTGATTTTATGACTTTCTAGTTAATTTTTTTAAATAGAAATTTAACGAGTTTAGAATAGAATACCAAATACTGTTTACGATTATTATGTATGCAATCCATTCATTTGAATGGAACCTTTGACTCTTAATACGTTCATTCTATAGGTGTATGTGTAATGACATACCCGCACATAAACCTGATTAAAGATATCACGCGTATTATGTAAATGTTCTGGGAGGTTGTTTGTCCTCAATAATAAAGGTGTATATAATAGAATTGTTTCCATTACATGCGTGTGTTTAAATATACTTTTATGACAACCCTGTAATTACATATTTTTATATAGAAAATTATTAAAGTTTGTTCTTCAGCTTCGTTTTAGTTTTTGATTGTGATTTCCTTCTTTTCTTGATTTTATGACTTTCTAGTTAATTTTTTTAAATAGACATTTAACGAGTTTAGAATAGAATACCAAATACTGTTTACGATTATTATGTATGCAACCCATTCATTTGAATGGAACCTTTGACTCTTAATACGTTCATTCTATAGGTGTATGTGTAATGACATACCCGCACATAAACCTGATTAAAGATATCACGCGTATTATGTAAATGTTCTGGGAGGTTGTTTGTCCTCAATAATAAAGGTGTATATAATAGAATTGTTTCCATTACATGCGTGTGTTTAAATATACTTTTATGACAACCCTGTAATTACATATTTTTATATAGAAAATTATTAAAGTTTGTTCTTCAGCTTCGTTTTAGTTTTTGATTGTGATTTCCTTCTTTTCTTGATTTTATGACTTTCTAGTTAATTTTTTTAAATAGACATTTAACGAGTTTAGAATAGAATACCAAATACTGTTTACGATTATTATGTATGCGATCAATTCATTCGAATAGAACCTTTGACTCTTAATACGTTCATTCTATAAGTGTATGTGTAATGACATACCCGCACATAAACCTGATTAAAGATATCACGCGTATTATGTAAATGTTCTGGGAGGTTGTTTGTCCTCAATAATAAAGGTGTATATAATAGAATTGTTTCCATTACATGCGTGTGTTTAAATATACTTTTATGACAACCCTGTAATTACATATTTTTATATAGAAAATTATTAAAGTTTGTTCTTCAGCTTCGTTTTAGTTTTTGATTGTGATTTCCTTCTTTTCTTGATTTTATGACTTTCTAGTTAATTTTTTTAAATAGACATTTAACGAGTTTAGAATAGAATACCAAATACTGTTTACGATTATTATGTATGCGATCAATTCATTCGAATAGAACCTTTGACTCTTAATACGTTCATTCTATAAGTGTATGTGTAATGACATACCCGCACATAAACATGATTAAAGATATCACGCGTATTATGTAAATGTTCTGGGAGGTTGTTTGTCCTCAATAATAAAGGTGTATATAATAGAATTGTTTCCATTACATGCGTGTGTTTAAATATACTTTTATGACAACCCTGTAATTACATATTTTTATATAGAAAATTATTAAAGTTTGTTCTTCAGCTTCGTTTTAGTTTTTGATTGTGATTTCCTTCTTTCCTTGATTTTATGACTTTCTAGTTAATTTTTTTAAATAGACATTTAACGAGTTTAGAATAGAATTCCAAATACTGTTTACGATTATTATGTATGCAATCCATTCATTTGAATGGAACCTTTGACTCTTAATACGTTCATTCTATAGGTGTATGTGTAATGACATACCCGCACATAAACATGATTAAAGATATCACGCGTATTATGTAAATGTTCTGGGAGGTTGTTTGTCCTCAATAATAAAGGTGTATATAATAGAATTGTTTCCATTACATGCGTGTGTTTAAATATACTTTTATGACAACCCTGTAATTACATATTTTTATATAGAAAATTATTAAAGTTTGTTCTTCAGCTTCGTTTTAGTTTTTGATTGTGATTTCCTTCTTTTCTTGATTTTATGACTTTCTAGTTAATTTTTTTAAATAGACATTTAACGAGTTTAGAATAGAATACCAAATACTGTTTACGATTATTATGTATGCAATCCATTCATTTGAATGGAACCTTTGACTCTTAATACGTTCATTCTATAGGTGTATGTGTAATGACATACCCGCACATAAACCTGATTAAAGATATCACGCGTATTATGTAAATGTTCTGGGAGGTTGTTTGTCCTCAATAATAAAGGTGTATATAATAGAATTGTTTCCATTACATGCGTGTGTTTAAATATACTTTTATGACAACCCTGTAATTACATATTTTTATATAGAAAATTATTAAAGTTTGTTCTTCAGCTTCGTTTTAGTTTTTGATTGTGATTTCCTTCTTTTCTTGATTTTATGACTTTCTAGTTAATTTTTTTAAATAGACATTTAACGAGTTTAGAATAGAATACCAAATACTGTTTACGATTATTATGTATGCAATCCATTCATTTGAATGGAACCTTTGACTCTTAATACGTTCATTCTATAGGTGTATGTGTAATGACATACCCGCACATAAACCTGATTAAAGATATCACGCGTATTATGTAAATGTTCTGGGAGGTTGTTTGTCCTCAATAATAAAGGTGTATATAATAGAATTGTTTCCATTACATGCGTGTGTTTAAATATACTTTTATGACAACCCTGTAATTACATATTTTTATATAGAAAATTATTAAAGTTTGTTCTTCAGCTTCGTTTTAGTTTTTGATTGTGATTTCCTTCTTTTCTTGATTTTATGACTTTCTAGTTAATTTTTTTAAATAGACATTTAACGAGTTTAGAATAGAATACCAAATACTGTTTACGATTATTATGTATGCAATCCATTCATTTGAATGGAACCTTTGACTCTTAATACGTTCATTCTATAGGTGTATGTGTAATGACATACCCGCACATAAACCTGATTAAAGATATCACGCGTATTATGTAAATGTTCTGGGAGGTTGTTTGTCCTCAATAATAAAGGTGTATATAATAGAATTGTTTCCATTACATGCGTGTGTTTAAATATACTTTTATGACAACCCTGTAATTACATATTTTTATATAGAAAATTATTAAAGTTTGTTCTTCAGCTTCGTTTTAGTTTTTGATTGTGATTTCCTTCTTTTCTTGATTTTATGACTTTCTAGTTAATTTTTTTAAATAGACATTTAACGAGTTTAGAATAGAATACCAAATACTGTTTACGATTATTATGTATGCGATCAATTCATTCGAATAGAACCTTTGACTCTTAATACGTTCATTCTATAAGTGTATGTGTAATGACATACCCGCACATAAACATGATTAAAGATATCACGCGTATTATGTAAATGTTCTGGGAGGTTGTTTGTCCTCAATAATAAAGGTGTATATAATAGAATTGTTTCCATTACATGCGTGTGTTTAAATATACTTTTATGACAACCCTGTAATTACATATTTTTACATAGAAAATTATTAAAGTTTGTTCTTCAGCTTCGTTTTAGTTTTTGATTGTGATTTCCTTCTTTTCTTGATTTTATGACTTTCTAGTTAATTTTTTTAAATAGAAATTTAACGAGTTTAGAATAGAATACCAAATACTGTTTACGATTATTATGTATGCAATCCATTCATTTGAATGGAACCTTTGACTCTTAATACGTTCATTCTATAGGTGTATGTGTAATGACATACCCGCACATAAACATGATTAAAGATATCACGCGTATTATGTAAATGTTCTGGGAGGTTGTTTGTCCTCAATAATAAAGGTGTATATAATAGAATTGTTTCCATTACATGCGTGTGTTTAAATATACTTTTATGACAACCCTGTAATTACATATTTTTATATAGAAAATTATTAAAGTTTGTTCTTCAGCTTCGTTTTAGTTTTTGATTGTGGTTTCCTTCTTTTCTTGATTTTATGACTTTCTAGAAATTTTTTTTAAATAGACATTTAATGAGTTTAGAATAGAATACCAAATACTGTTTACGATTATTATGTATGCGATCAATTCATTCGAATAGAACCTTTGACTCTTAATACGTTCATTCTATAAGTGTATGTGTAATGACATACCCGCACATAAACATGATTAAAGATATCACGCGTATTATGTAAATGTTCTGGGAGGTTGTATGTCTTCAATAATAAAGGTGTATATAATGGAATTGTTTCCATTACATGCGTGTGTTTAAATATACTTTTATGACAACCCTGTAATTACATATTTTTACATAGAAAATTATTAAAGTTTGTTCTTCAGCTTCGTTTTAGTTTTTGATTGTGATTTCCTTCTTTTCTTGATTTTATGACTTTCTAGTTAATTTTTTTAAATAGACATTTAACGAGTTTAGAATAGAATACCAAATACTGTTTACGATTATTATGTATGCAATCCATTCATTTGAATGGAACCTTTGACTCTTAATACGTTCATTCTATAGGTGTATGTGTAATGACATACCCGCACATAAACATGATTAAAGATATCACGCGTATTATGTAAATGTTCTGGGAGGTTGTTTGTCCTCAATAATAAAGGTGTATATAATAGAATTGTTTCCATTACATGCGTGTGTTTAAATATACTTTTATGACAACCCTGTAATTACATATTTTTATATAGAAAATTATTAAAGTTTGTTCTTCAGCTTCGTTTTAGTTTTTGATTGTGATTTCCTTCTTTTCTTGATTTTATGACTTTCTAGTTAATTTTTTTAAATAGACATTTAACGAGTTTAGAATAGAATACCAAATACTGTTTACGATTATTATGTATGCGATCAATTCATTCGAATAGAACCTTTGACTCTTAATACGTTCATTCTATAAGTGTATGTGTAATGACATACCCGCACATAAACATGATTAAAGATATCACGCGTATTATGTAAATGTTCTGGGAGGTTGTTTGTCCTCAATAATAAAGGTGTATATAATAGAATTGTTTCCATTACATGCGTGTGTTTAAATATACTTTTATGACAACCCTGTAATTACATATTTTTACATAGAAAATTATTAAAGTTTGCTCTTCAGCTTCGTTTTAGTTTTTGATTGTGATTTCCTTCTTTTCTTGATTTTATGACTTTCTAGTTAATTTTTTTAAATAGAAATTTAACGAGTTTAGAATAGAATACCAAATACTGTTTACGATTATTATGTATGCAATCCATTCATTTGAATGGAACCTTTGACTCTTAATACGTTCATTCTATAGGTGTATGTGTAATGACATACCCGCACATAAACATGATTAAAGATATCACGCGTATTATGTAAATGTTCTGGGAGGTTGTTTGTCCTCAATAATAAAGGTGTATATAACAGAATTGTTTCCATTACATGCGTGTGTTTAAATATACTTTTATGACAACCCTGTAATTACATATTTTTATATAGAAAATTATTAAAGTTTGTTCTTCAGCTTCGTTTTAGTTTTTGATTGTGGTTTCCTTCTTTTCTTGATTTTATGACTTTCTAGAAATTTTTTTTTAATAGACATTTAATGAGTTTAGAATAGAATACCAAATACTGTTTACGATTATTATGTATGCGATCAATTCATTCGAATAGAACCTTTGACTCTTAATACGTTCATTCTATAAGTGTATGTGTAATGACATACCCGCACATAAACATGATTAAAGATATCACGCGTATTATGTAAATGTTCTGGGAGGTTGTATGTCTTCAATAATAAAGGTGTATATAATGGAATTGTTTCCATTACATGCGTGTGTTTAAATATACTTTTATGACAACCCTGTAATTACATATTTTTACATAGAAAATTATTAAAGTTTGTTCTTCAGCTTCGTTTTAGTTTTTGATTGTGATTTCCTTCTTTTCTTGATTTTATGACTTTCTAGTTAATTTTTTTAAATAGACATTTAACGAGTTTAGAATAGAATACCAAATACTGTTTACGATTATTATGTATGCAATCCATTCATTTGAATGGAACCTTTGACTCTTAATACGTTCATTCTATAGGTGTATGTGTAATGACATACCCGCACATAAACATGATTAAAGATATCACGCGTATTATGTAAATGTTCTGGGAGGTTGTTTGTCCTCAATAATAAAGGTGTATATAATAGAATTGTTTCCATTACATGCGTGTGTTTAAATATACTTTTATGACAACCCTGTAATTACATATTTTTATATAGAAAATTATTAAAGTTTGTTCTTCAGCTTCGTTTTAGTTTTTGATTGTGATTTCCTTCTTTTCTTGATTTTATGACTTTCTAGTTAATTTTTTTAAATAGACATTTAACGAGTTTAGAATAGAATACCAAATACTGTTTACGATTATTATGTATGCAATCCATTCATTTGAATGGAACCTTTGACTCTTAATACGTTCATTCTATAGGTGTATGTGTAATGACATACCCGCACATAAACCTGATTAAAGATATCACGCGTATTATGTAAATGTTCTGGGAGGTTGTTTGTCCTCAATAATAAAGGTGTATATAATAGAATTGTTTCCATTACATGCGTGTGTTTAAATATACTTTTATGACAACCCTGTAATTACATATTTTTATATAGAAAATTATTAAAGTTTGTTCTTCAGCTTCGTTTTAGTTTTTGATTGTGATTTCCTTCTTTCCTTGATTTTATGACTTTCTAGTTAATTTTTTTAAATAGACATTTAACGAGTTTAGAATAGAATACCAAATACTGTTTACGATTATTATGTATGCAATCCATTCATTTGAATGGAACCTTTGACTCTTAATACGTTCATTCTATAGGTGTATGTGTAATGACATACCCGCACATAAACATGATTAAAGATATCACGCGTATTATGTAAATGTTCTGGGAGGTTGTTTGTCCTCAATAATAAAGGTGTATATAATAGAATTGTTTCCATTACATGCGTGTGTTTAAATATACTTTTATGACAACCCTGTAATTACATATTTTTATATAGAAAATTATTAAAGTTTGTTCTTCAGCTTCGTTTTAGTTTTTGATTGTGATTTCCTTCTTTTCTTGATTTTATGACTTTCTAGTTAATTTTTTTAAATAGACATTTAACGAGTTTAGAATAGAATACCAAATACTGTTTACGATTATTATGTATGCAATCCATTCATTTGAATGGAACCTTTGACTCTTAATACGTTCATTCTATAGGTGTATGTGTAATGACATACCCGCACATAAACATGATTAAAGATATCACGCGTATTATGTAAATGTTCTGGGAGGTTGTTTGTCCTCAATAATAAAGGTGTATATAATAGAATTGTTTCCATTACATGCGTGTGTTTAAATATACTTTTATGACAACCCTGTAATTACATATTTTTATATAGAAAATTATTAAAGTTTGTTCTTCAGCTTCGTTTTAGTTTTTGATTGTGATTTCCTTCTTTTCTTGATTTTATGACTTTCTAGTTAATTTTTTTAAATAGACATTTAACGAGTTTAGAATAGAATACCAAATACTGTTTACGATTATTATGTATGCAATCCATTCATTTGAATGGAACCTTTGACTCTTAATACGTTCATTCTATAGGTGTATGTGTAATGACATACCCGCACATAAACCTGATTAAAGATATCACGCGTATTATGTAAATGTTCTGGGAGGTTGTTTGTCCTCAATAATAAAGGTGTATATAATAGAATTGTTTCCATTACATGCGTGTGTTTAAATATACTTTTATGACAACCCTGTAATTACATATTTTTATATAGAAAATTATTAAAGTTTGTTCTTCAGCTTCGTTTTAGTTTTTGATTGTGATTTCCTTCTTTTCTTGATTTTATGACTTTCTAGTTCATTTTTTTAAATAGACATTTAACGAGTTTAGAATAGAATACCAAATACTGTTTACGATTATTATGTATGCGATCAATTCATTCGAATAGAACCTTTGACTCTTAATACGTTCATTCTATAAGTGTATGTGTAATGACATACCCGCACATAAACATGATTAAAGATATCACGCGTATTATGTAAATGTTCTGGGAGGTTGTTTGTCCTCAATAATAAAGGTGTATATAATAGAATTGTTTCCATTACATGCGTGTGTTTAAATATACTTTTATGACAACCCTGTAATTACATATTTTTATATAGAAAATTATTAAAGTTTGTTCTTCAGCTTCGTTTTAGTTTTTGATTGTGATTTCCTTCTTTCCTTGATTTTATGACTTTCTAGTTAATTTTTTTAAATAGACATTTAACGAGTTTAGAATAGAATACCAAATACTGTTTACGATTATTATGTATGCAATCCATTCATTTGAATGGAACCTTTGACTCTTAATACGTTCATTCTATAGGTGTATGTGTAATGACATACCCGCACATAAACATGATTAAAGATATCACGCGTATTATGTAAATGTTCTGGGAGGTTGTTTGTCCTCAATAATAAAGGTGTATATAATAGAATTGTTTCCATTACATGCGTGTGTTTAAATATACTTTTATGACAACCCTGTAATTACATATTTTTATATAGAAAATTATTAAAGTTTGTTCTTCAGCTTCGTTTTAGTTTTTGATTGTGATTTCCTTCTTTTCTTGATTTTATGACTTTCTAGTTAATTTTTTTAAATAGAAATTTAACGAGTTTAGAATAGAATACCAAATACTGTTTACGATTATTATGTATGCAATCCATTCATTTGAATGGAACCTTTGACTCTTAATACGTTCATTCTATAGGTGTATGTGTAATGACATACCCGCACATAAACATGATTAAAGATATCACGCGTATTATGTAAATGTTCTGGGAGGTTGTTTGTCCTCAATAATAAAGGTGTATATAATAGAATTGTTTCCATTACATGCGTGTGTTTAAATATACTTTTATGACAACCCTGTAATTACATATTTTTACATAGAAAATTATTAAAGTTTGTTCTTCAGCTTCGTTTTAGTTTTTGATTGTGATTTCCTTCTTTTCTTGATTTTATGACTTTCTAGTTAATTTTTTTAAATAGAAATTTAACGAGTTTAGAATAGAATACCAAATACTGTTTACGATTATTATGTATGCAATCCATTCATTTGAATGGAACCTTTGACTCTTAATACGTTCATTCTATAGGTGTATGTGTAATGACATACCCGCACATAAACATGATTAAAGATATCACGCGTATTATGTAAATGTTCTGGGAGGTTGTTTGTCCTCAATAATAAAGGTGTATATAATAGAATTGTTTCCATTACATGCGTGTGTTTAAATATACTTTTATGACAACCCTGTAATTACATATTTTTATATAGAAAATTATTAAAGTTTGTTCTTCAGCTTCGTTTTAGTTTTTGATTGTGGTTTCCTTCTTTTCTTGATTTTATGACTTTCTAGAAATTTTTTTTAAATAGACATTTAATGAGTTTAGAATGGAATACCAAATACTGTTTACGATTATTATGTATGCGATCAATTCATTCGAATAGAACCTTTGACTCTTAATACGTTCATTCTATAAGTGTATGTGTAATGACATACCCGCACATAAACATGATTAAAGATATCACGCGTATTATGTAAATGTTCTGGGAGGTTGTATGTCTTCAATAATAAAGGTGTATATAATGGAATTGTTTCCATTACATGCGTGTGTTTAAATATACTTTTATGACAACCCTGTAATTACATATTTTTACATAGAAAATTATTAAAGTTTGTTCTTCAGCTTCGTTTTAGTTTTTGATTGTGATTTCCTTCTTTTCTTGATTTTATGACTTTCTAGTTAATTTTTTTAAATAGACATTTAACGAGTTTAGAATAGAATACCAAATACTGTTTACGATTATTATGTATGCAATCCATTCATTTGAATGGAACCTTTGACTCTTAATACGTTCATTCTATAGGTGTATGTGTAATGACATACCCGCACATAAACATGATTAAAGATATCACGCGTATTATGTAAATGTTCTGGGAGGTTGTTTGTCCTCAATAATAAAGGTGTATATAATAGAATTGTTTCCATTACATGCGTGTGTTTAAATATACTTTTATGACAACCCTGTAATTACATATTTTTATATAGAAAATTATTAAAGTTTGTTCTTCAGCTTCGTTTTAGTTTTTGATTGTGATTTCCTTCTTTTCTTGATTTTATGACTTTCTAGTTAATTTTTTTAAATAGACATTTAACGAGTTTAGAATAGAATACCAAATACTGTTTACGATTATTATGTATGCAATCCATTCATTTGAATGGAACCTTTGACTCTTAATACGTTCATTCTATAGGTGTATGTGTAATGACATACCCGCACATAAACCTGATTAAAGATATCACGCGTATTATGTAAATGTTCTGGGAGGTTGTTTGTCCTCAATAATAAAGGTGTATATAATAGAATTGTTTCCATTACATGCGTGTGTTTAAATATACTTTTATGACAACCCTGTAATTACATATTTTTATATAGAAAATTATTAAAGTTTGTTCTTCAGCTTCGTTTTAGTTTTTGATTGTGATTTCCTTCTTTCCTTGATTTTATGACTTTCTAGTTAATTTTTTTAAATAGACATTTAACGAGTTTAGAATAGAATACCAAATACTGTTTACGATTATTATGTATGCAATCCATTCATTTGAATGGAACCTTTGACTCTTAATACGTTCATTCTATAGGTGTATGTGTAATGACATACCCGCACATAAACATGATTAAAGATATCACGCGTATTATGGAAATGTTCTGGGAGGTTGTTTGTCCTCAATAATAAAGGTGTATATAATAGAATTGTTTCCATTACATGCGTGTGTTTAAATATACTTTTATGACAACCCTGTAATTACATATTTTTATATAGAAAATTATTAAAGTTTGTTCTTCAGCTTCGTTTTAGTTTTTGATTGTGATTTCCTTCTTTTCTTGATTTTATGACTTTCTAGTTAATTTTTTTAAATAGACATTTAACGAGTTTAGAATAGAATACCAAATACTGTTTACGATTATTATGTATGCAATCCATTCATTTGAATGGAACCTTTGACTCTTAATACGTTCATTCTATAGGTGTATGTGTAATGACATACCCGCACATAAACCTGATTAAAGATATCACGCGTATTATGTAAATGTTCTGGGAGGTTGTTTGTCCTCAATAATAAAGGTGTATATAATAGAATTGTTTCCATTACATGCGTGTGTTTAAATATACTTTTATGACAACCCTGTAATTACATATTTTTATATAGAAAATTATTAAAGTTTGTTCTTCAGCTTCGTTTTAGTTTTTGATTGTGATTTCCTTCTTTTCTTGATTTTATGACTTTCTAGTTAATTTTTTTAAATAGACATTTAACGAGTTTAGAATAGAATACCAAATACTGTTTACGATTATTATGTATGCAATCCATTCATTTGAATGGAACCTTTGACTCTTAATACGTTCATTCTATAGGTGTATGTGTAATGACATACCCGCACATAAACCTGATTAAAGATATCACGCGTATTATGTAAATGTTCTGGGAGGTTGTTTGTCCTCAATAATAAAGGTGTATATAATAGAATTGTTTCCATTACATGCGTGTGTTTAAATATACTTTTATGACAACCCTGTAATTACATATTTTATATAGAAAATTATTAAAGTTTGTTCTTCAGCTTCGTTTTAGTTTTTGATTGTGATTTCCTTCTTTTCTTGATTTTATGACTTTCTAGTTAATTTTTTTAAATAGACATTTAACGAGTTTAGAATAGAATACCAAATACTGTTTACGATTATTATGTATGCGATCAATTCATTCGAATAGAACCTTTGACTCTTAATACGTTCATTCTATAAGTGTATGTGTAATGACATACCCGCACATAAACATGATTAAAGATATCACGCGTATTATGTAAATGTTCTGGGAGGTTGTTTGTCCTCAATAATAAAGGTGTATATAATAGAATTGTTTCCATTACATGCGTGTGTTTAAATATACTTTTATGACAACCCTGTAATTACATATTTTTATATAGAAAATTATTAAAGTTTGTTCTTCAGCTTCGTTTTAGTTTTTGATTGTGATTTCCTTCTTTTCTTGATTTTATGACTTTCTAGTTAATTTTTTTAAATAGACATTTAACGAGTTTAGAATAGAATACCAAATACTGTTTACGATTATTATGTATGCAATCCATTCATTTGAATGGAACCTTTGACTCTTAATACGTTCATTCTATAGGTGTATGTGTAATGACATACCCGCACATAAACATGATTAAAGATATCACGCGTATTATGTAAATGTTCTGGGAGGTTGTATGTCTTCAATAATAAAGGTGTATATAATGGAATTGTTTCCATTACATGCGTGTGTTTAAATATACTTTTATGACAACCCTGTAATTACATATTTTTACATAGAAAATTATTAAAGTTTGTTCTTCAGCTTCGTTTTAGTTTTTGATTGTGATTTCCTTCTTTTCTTGATTTTATGACTTTCTAGTTAATTTTTTTAAATAGACATTTAACGAGTTTAGAATAGAATACCAAATACTGTTTACGATTATTATGTATGCAATCCATTCATTTGAATGGAACCTTTGACTCTTAATACGTTCATTCTATAGGTGTATGTGTAATGACATACCCGCACATAAACATGATTAAAGATATCACGCGTATTATGTAAATGTTCTGGGAGGTTGTTTGTCCTCAATAATAAAGGTGTATATAATAGAATTGTTTCCATTACATGCGTGTGTTTAAATATACTTTTATGACAACCCTGTAATTACATATTTTTATATAGAAAATTATTAAAGTTTGTTCTTCAGCTTCGTTTTAGTTTTTGATTGTGATTTCCTTCTTTTCTTGATTTTATGACTTTCTAGTTAATTTTTTTAAATAGACATTTAACGAGTTTAGAATAGAATACCAAATACTGTTTACGATTATTATGTATGCAATCCATTCATTTGAATGGAACCTTTGACTCTTAATACGTTCATTCTATAGGTGTATGTGTAATGACATACCCGCACATAAACCTGATTAAAGATATCACGCGTATTATGTAAATGTTCTGGGAGGTTGTTTGTCCTCAATAATAAAGGTGTATATAATAGAATTGTTTCCATTACATGCGTGTGTTTAAATATACTTTTATGACAACCCTGTAATTACATATTTTTATATAGAAAATTATTAAAGTTTGTTCTTCAGCTTCGTTTTAGTTTTTGATTGTGATTTCCTTCTTTCCTTGATTTTATGACTTTCTAGTTAATTTTTTTAAATAGACATTTAACGAGTTTAGAATAGAATACCAAATACTGTTTACGATTATTATGTATGCAATCCATTCATTTGAATGGAACCTTTGACTCTTAATACGTTCATTCTATAGGTGTATGTGTAATGACATACCCGCACATAAACATGATTAAAGATATCACGCGTATTATGTAAATGTTCTGGGAGGTTGTTTGTCCTCAATAATAAAGGTGTATATAATAGAATTGTTTCCATTACATGCGTGTGTTTAAATATACTTTTATGACAACCCTGTAATTACATATTTTTATATAGAAAATTATTAAAGTTTGTTCTTCAGCTTCGTTTTAGTTTTTGATTGTGATTTCCTTCTTTTCTTGATTTTATGACTTTCTAGTTAATTTTTTTAAATAGACATTTAACGAGTTTAGAATAGAATACCAAATACTGTTTACGATTATTATGTATGCAATCCATTCATATGAATGGAACCTTTGACTCTTAATACGTTCATTCTACAGGTGTATGTGTAATGACATACCCGCACATAAACCTGATTAAAGATATCACGCGTATTATGTAAATGTTCTGGGAGGTTGTTTGTCCTCAATAATAAAGGTGTATATAATAGAATTGTTTCCATTACATGCGTGTGTTTAAATATACTTTTATGACAACCCTGTAATTACATATTTTTATATAGAAAATTATTAAAGTTTGTTCTTCAGCTTCGTTTTAGTTTTTGATTGTGATTTCCTTCTTTTCTTGATTTTATGACTTTCTAGTTAATTTTTTTAAATAGACATTTAACGAGTTTAGAATAGAATACCAAATACTGTTTACGATTATTATGTATGCAATCCATTCATTTGAATGGAACCTTTGACTCTTAATACGTTCATTCTATAGGTGTATGTGTAATGACATACCCGCACATAAACCTGATTAAAGATATCACGCGTATTATGTAAATGTTCTGGGAGGTTGTTTGTCCTCAATAATAAAGGTGTATATAATAGAATTGTTTCCATTACATGCGTGTGTTTAAATATACTTTTATGACAACCCTGTAATTACATATTTTTATATAGAAAATTATTAAAGTTTGTTCTTCAGCTTCGTTTTAGTTTTTGATTGTGATTTCCTTCTTTTCTTGATTTTATGACTTTCTAGTTAGTTTTTTTAAATAGACATTTAACGAGTTTAGAATAGAATACCAAATACTGTTTACGATTATTATGTATGCGATCAATTCATTCGAATAGAACCTTTGACTCTTAATACGTTCATTCTATAAGTGTATGTGTAATGACATACCCGCACATAAACATGATTA
This sequence comes from Maratus michaelseni, assembly GCA_963931845.1. Lineage (NCBI taxonomy): Eukaryota > Metazoa > Arthropoda > Arachnida > Araneae > Salticidae > Maratus > Maratus michaelseni. The sequence goes on along the minus strand of OZ007588.1, from coordinate 57,033,205 downwards.
AAGATATCACGCGTATTATGTAAATGTTCTGGGAGGTTGTTTGTCCTCAATAATAAAGGTGTATATAATAGAATTGTTTCCATTACATGCGTGTGTTTAAATATACTTTTATGACAACCCTGTAATTACATATTTTTATATAGAAAATTATTAAAGTTTGTTCTTCAGCTTCGTTTTAGTTTTTGATTGTGATTTCCTTCTTTCCTTGATTTTATGACTTTCTAGTTAATTTTTTTAAATAGACATTTAACGAGTTTAGAATAGAATACCAAATACTGTTTACGATTATTATGTATGCAATCCATTCATTTGAATGGAACCTTTGACTCTTAATACTTTCATTCTATAGGTGTATGTGTAATGACATACCCGCACATAAACATGATTAAAGATATCACGCGTATTATGTAAATGTTCTGGGAGGTTGTTTGTCCTCAATAATAAAGGTGTATATAATAGAATTGTTTCCATTACATGCGTGTGTTTAAATATACTTTTATGACAACCCTGTAATTACATATTTTTATATAGAAAATTATTAAAGTTTGTTCTTCAGCTTCGTTTTAGTTTTTGATTGTGATTTCCTTCTTTTCTTGATTTTATGACTTTCTAGTTAATTTTTTTAAATAGACATTTAACGAGTTTAGGATAGAATACCAAATACTGTTTACGATTATTATGTATGCAATCCATTCATTTGAATGGAACCTTTGACTCTTAATACGTTCATTCTATAGGTGTATGTGTAATGACATACCCGCACATAAACCTGATTAAAGATATCACGCGTATTATGTAAATGTTCTGGGAGGTTGTTTGTCCTCAATAATAAAGGTGTATATAATAGAATTGTTTCCATTACATGCGTGTGTTTAAATATACTTTTATGACAACCCTGTAATTACATATTTTTATATAGAAAATTATTAAAGTTTGTTCTTCAGCTTCGTTTTAGTTTTTGATTGTGATTTCCTTCTTTTCTTGATTTTATGACTTTCTAGTTAATTTTTTTAAATAGACATTTAACGAGTTTAGAATAGAATACCAAATACTGTTTACGATTATTATGTATGCGATCAATTCATTCGAATAGAACCTTTGACTCTTAATACGTTCATTCTATAAGTGTATGTGTAATGACATACCCGCACATAAACATGATTAAAGATATCACGCGTATTATGTAAATGTTCTGGGAGGTTGTTTGTCCTCAATAATAAAGGTGTATATAATAGAATTGTTTCCATTACATGCGTGTGTTTAAATATACTTTTATGACAACCCTGTAATTACATATTTTTATATAGAAAATTATTAAAGTTTGTTCTTCAGCTTCGTTTTAGTTTTTGATTGTGGTTTCCTTCTTTTCTTGATTTTATGACTTTCTAGAAATTTTTTTTAAATAGACATTTAATGAGTTTAGAATAGAATACCAAATACTGTTTACGATTATTATGTATGCGATCAATTCATTCGAATAGAACCTTTGACTCTTAATACGTTCATTCTATAAGTGTATGTGTAATGACATACCCGCACATAAACATGATTAAAGATATCACGCGTATTATGTAAATGTTCTGGGAGGTTGTATGTCTTCAATAATAAAGGTGTATATAATAGAATTGTTTCCATTACATGCGTGTGTTTAAATATACTTTTATGACAACCCTGTAATTACATATTTTTATATAGAAAATTATTAAAGTTTGTTCTTCAGCTTCGTTTTAGTTTTTGATTGTGATTTCCTTCTTTTCTTGATTTTATGACTTTCTAGTTAATTTTTTTAAATAGACATTTAACGAGTTTAGAATAGAATACCAAATACTGTTTACGATTATTATGTATGCAATCCATTCATTTGAATGGAACCTTTGACTCTTAATACGTTCATTCTATAGGTGTATGTGTAATGACATACCCGCACATAAACCTGATTAAAGATATCACGCGTATTATGTAAATGTTCTGGGAGGTTGTTTGTCCTCAATAATAAAGGTGTATATAATAGAATTGTTTCCATTACATGCGTGTGTTTAAATATACTTTTATGACAACCCTGTAATTACATATTTTTATATAGAAAATTATTAAAGTTTGTTCTTCAGCTTCGTTTTAGTTTTTGATTGTGATTTCCTTCTTTTCTTGATTTTATGACTTTCTAGTTAATTTTTTTAAATAGACATTTAACGAGTTTAGAATAGAATACCAAATACTGTTTACGATTATTATGTATGCGATCAATTCATTCGAATAGAACCTTTGACTCTTAATACGTTCATTCTATAAGTGTATGTGTAATGACATACCCGCACATAAACATGATTAAAGATATCACGCGTATTATGTAAATGTTCTGGGAGGTTGTTTGTCCTCAATAATAAAGGTGTATATAATAGAATTGTTTCCATTACATGCGTGTGTTTAAATATACTTTTATGACAACCCTGTAATTACATATTTTTATATAGAAAATTATTAAAGTTTGTTCTTCAGCTTCGTTTTAGTTTTTGATTGTGATTTCCTTCTTTCCTTGATTTTATGACTTTCTAGTTAATTTTTTTAAATAGACATTTAACGAGTTTAGAATAGAATACCAAATACTGTTTACGATTATTATGTATGCAATCCATTCATTTGAATGGAACCTTTGACTCTTAATACGTTCATTCTATAGGTGTATGTGTAATGACATACCCGCACATAAACATGATTAAAGATATCACGCGTATTATGTAAATGTTCTGGGAGGTTGTTTGTCCTCAATAATAAAGGTGTATATAATAGAATTGTTTCCATTACATGCGTGTGTTTAAATATACTTTTATGACAACCCTGTAATTACATATTTTTATATAGAAAATTATTAAAGTTTGTTCTTCAGCTTCGTTTTAGTTTTTGATTGTGATTTCCTTCTTTTCTTGATTTTATGACTTTCTAGTTAATTTTTTTAAATAGACATTTAACGAGTTTAGGATAGAATACCAAATACTGTTTACGATTATTATGTATGCAATCCATTCATTTGAATGGAACCTTTGACTCTTAATACGTTCATTCTATAGGTGTATGTGTAATGACATACCCGCACATAAACCTGATTAAAGATATCACGCGTATTATGTAAATGTTCTGGGAGGTTGTTTGTCCTCAATAATAAAGGTGTATATAATAGAATTGTTTCCATTACATGCGTGTGTTTAAATATACTTTTATGACAACCCTGTAATTACATATTTTTATATAGAAAATTATTAAAGTTTGTTCTTCAGCTTCGTTTTAGTTTTTGATTGTGATTTCCTTCTTTTCTTGATTTTATGACTTTCTAGTTAATTTTTTTAAATAGACATTTAACGAGTTTAGAATAGAATACCAAATACTGTTTACGATTATTATGTATGCAATCCATTCATTTGAATGGAACCTTTGACTCTTAATACGTTCATTCTATAGGTGTATGTGTAATGACATACCCGCACATAAACCTGATTAAAGATATCACGCGTATTATGTAAATGTTCTGGGAGGTTGTTTGTCCTCAATAATAAAGGTGTATATAATAGAATTGTTTCCATTACATGCGTGTGTTTAAATATACTTTTATGACAACCCTGTAATTACATATTTTTATATAGAAAATTATTAAAGTTTGTTCTTCAGCTTCGTTTTAGTTTTTGATTGTGATTTCCTTCTTTTCTTGATTTTATGACTTTCTAGTTAATTTTTTTAAATAGACATTTAACGAGTTTAGAATAGAATACCAAATACTGTTTACGATTATTATGTATGCAATCCATTCATTTGAATGGAACCTTTGACTCTTAATACGTTCATTCTATAGGTGTATGTGTAATGACATACCCGCACATAAACCTGATTAAAGATATCACGCGTATTATGTAAATGTTCTGGGAGGTTGTTTGTCCTCAATAATAAAGGTGTATATAATAGAATTGTTTCCATAACATGCGTGTGTTTAAATATACTTTTATGACAACCCTGTAATTACATATTTTTATATAGAAAATTATTAAAGTTTGTTCTTCAGCTTCGTTTTAGTTTTTGATTGTGATTTCCTTCTTTTCTTGATTTTATGACTTTCTAGTTAATTTTTTTAAATAGACATTTAACGAGTTTAGAATAGAATACCAAATACTGTTTACGATTATTATGTATGCGATCAATTCATTCGAATAGAACCTTTGACTCTTAATACGTTCATTCTATAAGTGTATGTGTAATGACATACCCGCACATAAACATGATTAAAGATATCACGCGTATTATGTAAATGTTCTGGGAGGTTGTTTGTCCTCAATAATAAAGGTGTATATAATAGAATTGTTTCCATTACATGCGTGTGTTTAAATATACTTTTATGACAACCCTGTAATTACATATTTTTATATAGAAAATTATTAAAGTTTGTTCTTCAGCTTCGTTTTAGTTTTTGATTGTGGTTTCCTTCTTTTCTTGATTTTATGACTTTCTAGAAATTTTTTTTAAATAGACATTTAATGAGTTTAGAATAGAATACCAAATACTGTTTACGATTATTATGTATGCGATCAATTCATTCGAATAGAACCTTTGACTCTTAATACGTTCATTCTATAAGTGTATGTGTAATGACATACCCGCACATAAACATGATTAAAGATATCACGCGTATTATGTAAATGTTCTGGGAGGTTGTATGTCTTCAATAATAAAGGTGTATATAATAGAATTGTTTCCATTACATGCGTGTGTTTAAATATACTTTTATGACAACCCTGTAATTACATATTTTTATATAGAAAATTATTAAAGTTTGTTCTTCAGCTTCGTTTTAGTTTTTGATTGTGATTTCCTTCTTTTCTTGATTTTATGACTTTCTAGTTAATTTTTTTAAATAGACATTTAACGAGTTTAGAATAGAATACCAAATACTGTTTACGATTATTATGTATGCAATCCATTCATTTGAATGGAACCTTTGACTCTTAATACGTTCATTCTATAGGTGTATGTGTAATGACATACCCGCACATAAACATGATTAAAGATATCACGCGTATTATGTAAATGTTCTGGGAGGTTGTTTGTCCTCAATAATAAAGGTGTATATAATAGAATTGTTTCCATTACATGCGTGTGTTTAAATATACTTTTATGACAACCCTGTAATTACATATTTTTATATAGAAAATTATTAAAGTTTGTTCTTCAGCTTCGTTTTAGTTTTTGATTGTGATTTCCTTCTTTTCTTGATTTTATGACTTTCTAGTTAATTTTTTTAAATAGACATTTAACGAGTTTAGAATAGAATACCAAATACTGTTTACGATTATTATGTATGCGATCAATTCATTCGAATAGAACCTTTGACTCTTAATACGTTCATTCTATAAGTGTATGTGTAATGACATACCCGCACATAAACATGATTAAAGATATCACGCGTATTATGTAAATGTTCTGGGAGGTTGTTTGTCCTCAATAATAAAGGTGTATATAATAGAATTGTTTCCATTACATGCGTGTGTTTAAATATACTTTTATGACAACCCTGTAATTACATATTTTTATATAGAAAATTATTAAAGTTTGTTCTTCAGCTTCGTTTTAGTTTTTGATTGTGGTTTCCTTCTTTTCTTGATTTTATGACTTTCTAGAAATTTTTTTTAAATAGACATTTAATGAGTTTAGAATAGAATACCAAATACTGTTTACGATTATTATGTATGCGATCAATTCATTCGAATAGAACCTTTGACTCTTAATACGTTCATTCCATAAGTGTATGTGTAATGACATACCCGCACATAAACATGATTAAAGATATCACGCGTATTATGTAAATGTTCTGGGAGGTTGTATGTCTTCAATAATAAAGGTGTATATAATGGAATTGTTTCCATTACATGCGTGTGTTTAAATATACTTTTATGACAACCCTGTAATTACATATTTTTATATAGAAAATTATTAAAGTTTGTTCTTCAGCTTCGTTTTAGTTTTTGATTGTGATTTCCTTCTTTTCTTGATTTTATGACTTTCTAGTTAATTTTTTTAAATAGACATTTAACGAGTTTAGAATAGAATACCAAATACTGTTTACGATTATTATGTATGCAATCCATTCATTTGAATGGAACCTTTGACTCTTAATACGTTCATTCTATAGGTGTATGTGTAATGACATACCCGCACATAAACATGATTAAAGATATCACGCGTATTATGTAAATGTTCTGGGAGGTTGTTTGTCCTCAATAATAAAGGTGTATATAATAGAATTGTTTCCATTACATGCGTGTGTTTAAATATACTTTTATGACAACCCTGTAATTACATATTTTTATATAGAAAATTATTAAAGTTTGTTCTTCAGCTTCGTTTTAGTTTTTGATTGTGATTTCCTTCTTTTCTTGATTTTATGACTTTCTAGTTAATTTTTTTAAATAGACATTTAACGAGTTTAGAATAGAATACCAAATACTGTTTACGATTATTATGTATGCAATCCATTCATTTGAATGGAACCTTTGACTCTTAATACGTTCATTCTATAGGTGTATGTGTAATGACATACCCGCACATAAACATGATTAAAGATATCACGCGTATTATGTAAATGTTCTGGGAGGTTGTTTGTCCTCAATAATAAAGGTGTATATAATAGAATTGTTTCCATTACATGCGTGTGTTTAAATATACTTTTATGACAAACCTGTAATTACATATTTTTATATAGAAAATTATTAAAGTTTGTTCTTCAGCTTCGTTTTAGTTTTTGATTGTGATTTCCTTCTTTTCTTAATTTTATGACTTTCTAGTTAATTTTTTTAAATAGACATTTAACGAGTTTAGAATAGAATACCAAATACTGTTTACGATTATTATGTATGCAATCCATTCATTTGAATGGAACCTTTGACTCTTAATACGTTCATTCTATAGGTGTATGTGTAATGACATACCCGCACATAAACATGATTAAAGATATCACGCGTATTATGTAAATGTTCTGGGAGGTTGTTTGTCCTCAATAATAAAGGTGTATATAATAGAATTGTTTCCATTACATGCGTGTGTTTAAATATACTTTTATGACAACCCTGTAATTACATATTTTTATATAGAAAATTATTAAAGTTTGTTCTTCAGCTTCGTTTTAGTTTTTGATTGTGATTTCCTTCTTTTCTTGATTTTATGACTTTCTAGTTAATTTTTTTAAATAGAAATTTAACGAGTTTAGAATAGAATACCAAATACTGTTTACGATTATTATGTATGCAATCCATTCATTTGAATGGAACCTTTGACTCTTAATACGTTCATTCTATAGGTGTATGTGTAATGACATACCCGCACATAAACATGATTAAAGATATCACGCGTATTATGTAAATGTTCTGGGAGGTTGTTTGTCCTCAATAATAAAGGTGTATATAATAGAATTGTTTCCATTACATGCGTGTGTTTAAATATACTTTTATGACAACCCTGTAATTACATATTTTTATATAGAAAATTATTAAAGTTTGTTCTTCAGCTTCGTTTTAGTTTTTGATTGTGGTTTCCTTCTTTTCTTGATTTTATGACTTTCTAGAAATTTTTTTTAAATAGACATTTAATGAGTTTAGAATAGAATACCAAATACTGTTTACGATTATTATGTATGCGATCAATTCATTCGAATAGAACCTTTGACTCTTAATACGTTCATTCTATAAGTGTATGTGTAATGACATACCCGCACATAAACATGATTAAAGATATCACGCGTATTATGTAAATGTTCTGGGAGGTTGTATGTCTTCAATAATAAAGGTGTATATAATGGAATTGTTTCCATTACATGCGTGTGTTTAAATATACTTTTATGACAACCCTGTAATTACATATTTTTACATAGAAAATTATTAAAGTTTGTTCTTCAGCTTCGTTTTAGTTTTTGATTGTGATTTCCTTCTTTTCTTGATTTTATGACTTTCTAGTTAATTTTTTTAAATAGACATTTAACGAGTTTAGAATAGAATACCAAATACTGTTTACGATTATTATGTATGCAATCCATTCATTTGAATGGAACCTTTGACTCTTAATACGTTCATTCTATAGGTGTATGTGTAATGACATACCCGCACATAAACATGATTAAAGATATCACGCGTATTATGTAAATGTTCTGGGAGGTTGTTTGTCCTCAATAATAAAGGTGTATATAATAGAATTGTTTCCATTACATGCGTGTGTTTAAATATACTTTTATGAACACCCTGTAATTACATATTTTTATATAGAAAATTATTAAAGTTTGTTCTTCAGCTTCGTTTTAGTTTTTGATTGTGATTTCCTTCTTTTCTTGATTTTATGACTTTCTAGTTAATTTTTTTAAATAGACATTTAACGAGTTTAGAATAGAATACCAAATACTGTTTACGATTATTATGTATGCAATCCATTCATTTGAATGGAACCTTTGACTCTTAATACGTTCATTCTATAGGTGTATGTGTAATGACATACCCGCACATAAACCTGATTAAAGATATCACGCGTATTATGTAAATGTTCTGGGAGGTTGTTTGTCCTCAATAATAAAGGTGTATATAATAGAATTGTTTCCATTACATGCGTGTGTTTAAATATACTTTTATGACAACCCTGTAATTACATATTTTTATATAGAAAATTATTAAAGTTTGTTCTTCAGCTTCGTTTTAGTTTTTGATTGTGATTTCCTTCTTTCCTTGATTTTATGACTTTCTAGTTAATTTTTTTAAATAGACATTTAACGAGTTTAGAATAGAATACCAAATACTGTTTACGATTATTATGTATGCAATCCATTCATTTGAATGGAACCTTTGACTCTTAATACGTTCATTCTATAGGTGTATGTGTAATGACATACCCGCACATAAACATGATTAAAGATATCACGCGTATTATGGAAATGTTCTGGGAGGTTGTTTGTCCTCAATAATAAAGGTGTATATAATAGAATTGTTTCCATTACATGCGTGTGTTTAAATATACTTTTATGACAACCCTGTAATTACATATTTTTATATAGAAAATTATTAAAGTTTGTTCTTCAGCTTCGTTTTAGTTTTTGATTGTGATTTCCTTCTTTTCTTGATTTTATGACTTTCTAGTTAATTTTTTTAAATAGACATTTAACGAGTTTAGAATAGAATACCAAATACTGTTTACGATTATTATGTATGCAATCCATTCATTTGAATGGAACCTTTGACTCTTAATACGTTCATTCTATAGGTGTATGTGTAATGACATACCCGCACATAAACCTGATTAAAGATATCACGCGTATTATGTAAATGTTCTGGGAGGTTGTTTGTCCTCAATAATAAAGGTGTATATAATAGAATTGTTTCCATTACATGCGTGTGTTTAAATATACTTTTATGACAACCCTGTAATTACATATTTTTATATAGAAAATTATTAAAGTTTGTTCTTCAGCTTCGTTTTAGTTTTTGATTGTGATTTCCTTCTTTCCTTGATTTTATGACTTTCTAGTTAATTTTTTTAAATAGACATTTAACGAGTTTAGAATAGAATACCAAATACTGTTTACGATTATTATGTATGCAATCCATTCATTTGAATGGAACCTTTGACTCTTAATACGTTCATTCTATAGGTGTATGTGTAATGACATACCCGCACATAAACATGATTAAAGATATCACGCGTATTATGGAAATGTTCTGGGAGGTTGTTTGTCCTCAATAATAAAGGTGTATATAATAGAATTGTTTCCATTACATGCGTGTGTTTAAATATACTTTTATGACAACCCTGTAATTACATATTTTTATATAGAAAATTATTAAAGTTTGTTCTTCAGCTTCGTTTTAGTTTTTGATTGTGATTTCCTTCTTTTCTTGATTTTATGACTTTCTAGTTAATTTTTTTAAATAGACATTTAACGAGTTTAGAATACAATACCAAATACTGTTTACGATTATTATGTATGCAATCCATTCATTTGAATGGAACCTTTGACTCTTAATACGTTCATTCTATAGGTGTATGTGTAATGACATACCCGCACATAAACCTGATTAAAGATATCACGCGTATTATGTAAATGTTCTGGGAGGTTGTTTGTCCTCAATAATAAAGGTGTATATAATAGAATTGTTTCCATTACATGCGTGTGTTTAAATATACTTTTATGACAACCCTGTAATTACATATTTTTATATAGAAAATTATTAAAGTTTGTTCTTCAGCTTCGTTTTAGTTTTTGATTGTGATTTCCTTCTTTTCTTGATTTTATGACTTTCTAGTTAATTTTTTTAAATAGACATTTAACGAGTTTAGAATAGAATACCAAATACTGTTTACGATTATTATGTATGCAATCCATTCATTTGAATGGAACCTTTGACTCTTAATACGTTCATTCTATAGGTGTATGTGTAATGACATACCCGCACATAAACCTGATTAAAGATATCACGCGTATTATGTAAATGTTCTGGGAGGTTGTTTGTCCTCAATAATAAAGGTGTATATAATAGAATTGTTTCCATTACATGCGTGTGTTTAAATATACTTTTATGACAACCCTGTAATTACATATTTTTATATAGAAAATTATTAAAGTTTGTTCTTCAGCTTCGTTTTAGTTTTTGATTGTGATTTCCTTCTTTTCTTGATTTTATGACTTTCTAGTTAATTTTTTTAAATAGACATTTAACGAGTTTAGAATAGAATACCAAATACTGTTTACGATTATTATGTATGCGATCAATTCATTCGAATAGAACCTTTGACTCTTAATACGTTCATTCTATAAGTGTATGTGTAATGACATACCCGCACATAAACATGATTAAAGATATCACGCGTATTATGTAAATGTTCTGGGAGGTTGTTTGTCCTCAATAATAAAGGTGTATATAATAGAATTGTTTCCATTACATGCGTGTGTTTAAATATACTTTTATGACAACCCTGTAATTACATATTTTTATATAGAAAATTATTAAAGTTTGTTCTTCAGCTTCGTTTTAGTTTTTGATTGTGGTTTCCTTCTTTTCTTGATTTTATGACTTTCTAGAAATTTTTTTTAAATAGACATTTAATGAGTTTAGAATAGAATACCAAATACTGTTTACGATTATTATGTATGCGATCAATTCATTCGAATAGAACCTTTGACTCTTAATACGTTCATTCTATAAGTGTATGTGTAATGACATACCCGCACATAAACATGATTAAAGATATCACGCGTATTATGTAAATGTTCTGGGAGGTTGTATGTCTTCAATAATAAAGGTGTATATAATGGAATTGTTTCCATTACATGCGTGTGTTTAAATATACTTTTATGACAACCCTGTAATTACATATTTTTACATAGAAAATTATTAAAGTTTGTTCTTCAGCTTCGTTTTAGTTTTTGATTGTGATTTCCTTCTTTTCTTGATTTTATGACTTTCTAGTTAATTTTTTTAAATAGACATTTAACGAGTTTAGAATAGAATACCAAATACTGTTTACGATTATTATGTATGCAATCCATTCATTTGAATGGAACCTTTGACTCTTAATACGTTCATTCTATAGGTGTATGTGTAATGACATACCCGCACATAAACATGATTAAAGATATCACGCGTATTATGTAAATGTTCTGGGAGGTTGTTTGTCCTCAATAATAAAGGTGTATATAATAGAATTGTTTCCATTACATGCGTGTGTTTAAATATACTTTTATGACAACCCTGTAATTACATATTTTTATATAGAAAATTATTAAAGTTTGTTCTTCAGCTTCGTTTTAGTTTTTGATTGTGATTTCCTTCTTTTCTTGATTTTATGACTTTCTAGTTAATTTTTTTAAATAGACATTTAACGAGTTTAGAATAGAATACCAAATACTGTTTACGATTATTATGTATGCAATCCATTCATTTGAATGGAACCTTTGACTCTTAATACGTTCATTCTATAGGTGTATGTGTAATGACATACCCGCACATAAACCTGATTAAAGATATCACGCGTATTATGTAAATGTTCTGGGAGGTTGTTTGTCCTCAATAATAAAGGTGTATATAATAGAATTGTTTCCATTACATGCGTGTGTTTAAATATACTTTTATGACAACCCTGTAATTACATATTTTTATATAGAAAATTATTAAAGTTTGTTCTTCAGCTTCGTTTTAGTTTTTGATTGTGATTTCCTTCTTTCCTTGATTTTATGACTTTCTAGTTAATTTTTTTAAATAGACATTTAACGAGTTTAGAATAGAATACCAAATACTGTTTACGATTATTATGTATGCAATCCATTCATTTGAATGGAACCTTTGACTCTTAATACGTTCATTCTATAGGTGTATGTGTAATGACATACCCGCACATAAACATGATTAAAGATATCACGCGTATTATGGAAATGTTCTGGGAGGTTGTTTGTCCTCAATAATAAAGGTGTATATAATAGAATTGTTTCCATTACATGCGTGTGTTTAAATATACTTTTATGACAACCCTGTAATTACATATTTTTATATAGAAAATTATTAAAGTTTGTTCTTCAGCTTCGTTTTAGTTTTTGATTGTGATTTCCTTCTTTTCTTGATTTTATGACTTTCTAGTTAATTTTTTTAAATAGACATTTAACGAGTTTAGAATAGAATACCAAATACTGTTTACGATTATTATGTATGCAATCCATTCATTTGAATGGAACCTTTGACTCTTAATACGTTCATTCTATAGGTGTATGTGTAATGACATACCCGCACATAAACCTGATTAAAGATATCACGCGTATTATGTAAATGTTCTGGGAGGTTGTTTGTCCTCAATAATAAAGGTGTATATAATAGAATTGTTTCCATTACATGCGTGTGTTTAAATATACTTTTATGACAACCCTGTAATTACATATTTTTATATAGAAAATTATTAAAGTTTGTTCTTCAGCTTCGTTTTAGTTTTTGATTGTGATTTCCTTCTTTTCTTGATTTTATGACTTTCTAGTTAATTTTTTTAAATAGACATTTAACGAGTTTAGAATAGAATACCAAATACTGTTTACGATTATTATGTATGCAATCCATTCATTTGAATGGAACCTTTGACTCTTAATACGTTCATTCTATAGGTGTATGTGTAATGACATACCCGCACATAAACCTGATTAAAGATATCACGCGTATTATGTAAATGTTCTGGGAGGTTGTTTGTCCTCAATAATAAAGGTGTATATAATAGAATTGTTTCCATTACATGCGTGTGTTTAAATATACTTTTATGACAACCCTGTAATTACATATTTTTATATAGAAAATTATTAAAGTTTGTTCTTCAGCTTCGTTTTAGTTTTTGATTGTGATTTCCTTCTTTTCTTGATTTTACGACTTTCTAGTTAATTTTTTTAAATAGACATTTAACGAGTTTAGAATAGAATACCAAATACTGTTTACGATTATTATGTATGCGATCAATTCATTCGAATAGAACCTTTGACTCTTAATACGTTCATTCTATAAGTGTATGTGTAATGACATACCCGCACATAAACATGATTAAAGATATCACGCGTATTATGTAAATGTTCTGGGAGGTTGTTTGTCCTCAATAATAAAGGTGTATATAATAGAATTGTTTCCATTACATGCGTGTGTTTAAATATACTTTTATGACAACCCTGTAATTACATATTTTTATATAGAAAATTATTAAAGTTTGTTCTTCAGCTTCGTTTTAGTTTTTGATTGTGATTTCCTTCTTTTCTTGATTTTATGACTTTCTAGTTAATTTTTTTAAATAGACATTTAACGAGTTTAGAATAGAATACCAAATACTGTTTACGATTATTATGTATGCAATCCATTCATTTGAATGGAACCTTTGACTCTTAATACGTTCATTCTATAGGTGTATGTGTAATGACATACCCGCACATAAACATGATTAAAGATATCACGCGTATTATGTAAATGTTCTGGGAGGTTGTATGTCTTCAATAATAAAGGTGTATATAATGGAATTGTTTCCATTACATGCGTGTGTTTAAATATACTTTTATGACAACCCTGTAATTACATATTTTTACATAGAAAATTATTAAAGTTTGTTCTTCAGCTTCGTTTTAGTTTTTGATTGTGATTTCCTTCTTTTCTTGATTTTATGACTTTCTAGTTAATTTTTTTAAATAGACATTTAACGAGTTTAGAATAGAATACCAAATACTGTTTACGATTATTATGTATGCAATCCATTCATTTGAATGGAACCTTTGACTCTTAATACGTTCATTCTATAGGTGTATGTGTAATGACATACCCGCACATAAACATGATTAAAGATATCACGCGTATTATGTAAATGTTCTGGGAGGTTGTTTGTCCTCAATAATAAAGGTGTATATAATAGAATTGTTTCCATTACATGCGTGTGTTTAAATATACTTTTATGACAACCCTGTAATTACATATTTTTATATAGAAAATTATTAAAGTTTGTTCTTCAGCTTCGTTTTAGTTTTTGATTGTGATTTCCTTCTTTTCTTGATTTTATGACTTTCTAGTTAATTTTTTTAAATAGACATTTAACGAGTTTAGAATAGAATACCAAATACTGTTTACGATTATTATGTATGCAATCCATTCATTTGAATGGAACCTTTGACTCTTAATACGTTCATTCTATAGGTGTATGTGTAATGACATACCCGCACATAAACCTGATTAAAGATATCACGCGTATTATGTAAATGTTCTGGGAGGTTGTTTGTCCTCAATAATAAAGGTGTATATAATAGAATTGTTTCCATTACATGCGTGTGTTTAAATATACTTTTATGACAACCCTGTAATTACATATTTTTATATAGAAAATTATTAAAGTTTGTTCTTCAGCTTCGTTTTAGTTTTTGATTGTGATTTCCTTCTTTCCTTGATTTTATGACTTTCTAGTTAATTTTTTTAAATAGACATTTAACGAGTTTAGAATAGAATACCAAATACTGTTTACGATTATTATGTATGCAATCCATTCATTTGAATGGAACCTTTGACTCTTAATACGTTCATTCTATAGGTGTATGTGTAATGACATACCCGCACATAAACATGATTAAAGATATCACGCGTATTATGTAAATGTTCTGGGAGGTTGTTTGTCCTCAATAATAAAGGTGTATATAATAGAATTGTTTCCATTACATGCGTGTGTTTAAATATACTTTTATGACAACCCTGTAATTACATATTTTTATATAGAAAATTATTAAAGTTTGTTCTTCAGCTTCGTTTTAGTTTTTGATTGTGATTTCCTTCTTTTCTTGATTTTATGACTTTCTAGTTAATTTTTTTAAATAGACATTTAACGAGTTTAGAATAGAATACCAAATACTGTTTACGATTATTATGTATGCAATCCATTCATTTGAATGGAACCTTTGACTCTTAATACGTTCATTCTATAGGTGTATGTGTAATGACATACCCGCACATAAACCTGATTAAAGATATCACGCGTATTATGTAAATGTTCTGGGAGGTTGTTTGTCCTCAATAATAAAGGTGTATATAATAGAATTGTTTCCATTACATGCGTGTGTTTAAATATACTTTTATGACAACCCTGTAATTACATATTTTTATATAGAAAATTATTAAAGTTTGTTCTTCAGCTTCGTTTTAGTTTTTGATTGTGATTTCCTTCTTTTCTTGATTTTATGACTTTCTAGTTAATTTTTTTAAATAGACATTTAACGAGTTTAGAATAGAATACCAAATACTGTTTACGATTATTATGTATGCAATCCATTCATTTGAATGGAACCTTTGACTCTTAATACGTTCATTCTACAGGTGTATGTGTAATGACATACCCGCACATAAACCTGATTAAAGATATCACGCGTATTATGTAAATGTTCTGGGAGGTTGTTTGTCCTCAATAATAAAGGTGTATATAATAGAATTGTTTCCATAACATGCGTGTGTTTAAATATACTTTTATGACAACCCTGTAATTACATATTTTTATATAGAAAATTATTAAAGTTTGTTCTTCAGCTTCGTTTTAGTTTTTGATTGTGATTTCCTTCTTTTCTTGATTTTATGACTTTCTAGTTAATTTTTTTAAATAGACATTTAACGAGTTTAGAATAGAATACCAAATACTGTTTACGATTATTATGTATGCAATCCATTCATTTGAATGGAACCTTTGACTCTTAATACGTTCATTCTATAGGTGTATGTGTAATGACATACCCGCACATAAACCTGATTAAAGATATCACGCGTATTATGTAAATGTTCTGGGAGGTTGTTTGTCCTCAATAATAAAGGTGTATATAATAGAATTGTTTCCATTACATGCGTGTGTTTAAATATACTTTTATGACAACCCTGTAATTACATATTTTTATATAGAAAATTATTAAAGTTTGTTCTTCAGCTTCGTTTTAGTTTTTGATTGTGATTTCCTTCTTTTCTTGATTTTATGACTTTCTAGTTAATTTTTTTAAATAGACATTTAACGAGTTTAGAATAGAATACCAAATACTGTTTACGATTATTATGTATGCGATCAATTCATTCGAATAGAACCTTTGACTCTTAATACGTTCATTCTATAAGTGTATGTGTAATGACATACCCGCACATAAACATGATTAAAGATATCACGCGTATTATGTAAATGTTCTGGGAGGTTGTTTGTCCTCAATAATAAAGGTGTATATAATAGAATTGTTTCCATTACATGCGTGTGTTTAAATATACTTTTATGACAACCCTGTAATTACATATTTTTATATAGAAAATTATTAAAGTTTGTTCTTCAGCTTCGTTTTAGTTTTTGATTGTGATTTCCTTCTTTTCTTGATTTTATGACTTTCTAGTTAATTTTTTTAAATAGACATTTAACGAGTTTAGGATAGAATACCAAATACTGTTTACGATTATTATGTATGCAATCCATTCATTTGAATGGAACCTTTGACTCTTAATACGTTCATTCTATAGGTGTATGTGTAATGACATACCCGCACATAAACCTGATTAAAGATATCACGCGTATTATGTAAATGTTCTGGGAGGTTGTTTGTCCTCAATAATAAAGGTGTATATAATAGAATTGTTTCCATTACATGCGTGTGTTTAAATATACTTTTATGACAACCCTGTAATTACATATTTTTATATAGAAAATTATTAAAGTTTGTTCTTCAGCTTCGTTTTAGTTTTTGATTGTGATTTCCTTCTTTTCTTGATTTTATGACTTTCTAGTTAATTTTTTTAAATAGACATTTAACGAGTTTAGAATAGAATACCAAATACTGTTTACGATTATTATGTATGCAATCCATTCATTTGAATGGAACCTTTGACTCTTAATACGTTCATTCTATAGGTGTATGTGTAATGACATACCCGCACATAAACCTGATTAAAGATATCACGCGTATTATGTAAATGTTCTGGGAGGTTGTTTGTCCTCAATAATAAAGGTGTATATAATAGAATTGTTTCCATTACATGCGTGTGTTTAAATATACTTTTATGACAACCCTGTAATTACATATTTTTATATAGAAAATTATTAAAGTTTGTTCTTCAGCTTCGTTTTAGTTTTTGATTGTGGTTTCCTTCTTTTCTTGATTTTATGACTTTCTAGAAATTTTTTTTAAATAGACATTTAATGAGTTTAGAATAGAATACCAAATACTGTTTACGATTATTATGTATGCGATCAATTCATTCGAATAGAACCTTTGACTCTTAATACGTTCATTCTATAAGTGTATGTGTAATGACATACCCGCACATAAACATGATTAAAGATATCACGCGTATTATGTAAATGTTCTGGGAGGTTGTATGTCTTCAATAATAAAGGTGTATATAATAGAATTGTTTCCATTACATGCGTGTGTTTAAATATACTTTTATGACAACCCTGTAATTACATATTTTTATATAGAAAATTATTAAAGTTTGTTCTTCAGCTTCGTTTTAGTTTTTGATTGTGATTTCCTTCTTTTCTTGATTTTATGACTTTCTAGTTAATTTTTTTAAATAGACATTTAACGAGTTTAGAATAGAATACCAAATACTGTTTACGATTATTATGTATGCAATCCATTCATTTGAATGGAACCTTTGACTCTTAATACGTTCATTCTATAGGTGTATGTGTAATGACATACCCGCACATAAACATGATTAAAGATATCACGCGTATTATGTAAATGTTCTGGGAGGTTGTTTGTCCTCAATAATAAAGGTGTATATAATAGAATTGTTTCCATTACATGCGTGTGTTTAAATATACTTTTATGACAACCCTGTAATTACATATTTTTATATAGAAAATTATTAAAGTTTGTTCTTCAGCTTCGTTTTAGTTTTTGATTGTGATTTCCTTCTTTTCTTGATTTTATGACTTTCTAGTTAATTTTTTTAAATAGACATTTAACGAGTTTAGAATAGAATACCAAATACTGTTTACGATTATTATGTATGCAATCCATTCATTTGAATGGAACCTTTGACTCTTAATACGTTCATTCTATAGGTGTATGTGTAATGACATACCCGCACATAAACATGATTAAAGATATCACGCGTATTATGTAAATGTTCTGGGAGGTTGTTTGTCCTCAATAATAAAGGTGTATATAATAGAATTGTTTCCATTACATGCGTGTGTTTAAATATACTTTTATGACAACCCTGTAATTACATATTTTTATATAGAAAATTATTAAAGTTTGTTCTTCAGCTTCGTTTTAGTTTTTGATTGTGATTTCCTTCTTTTCTTGATTGTATGACTGTCTAGTTAATTTTTTTAAATAGACATTTAACGAATTTAGAATAGAATACCAAATACTGTTTACGATTATTATGTATGCAATCCATTCATTGGAATGGAACCTTTGACTCTTAATACGTTCATTCTATAGGTGTATGTGTAATGACATACCCGCACATAAACATGATTAAAGATATCACGCGTATTATGTAAATGTTCTGGGAGGTTGTTTGTCCTCAATAATAAAGGTGTATATAATAGAATTGTTTCCATTACATGCGTGTGTTTAAATATACTTTTATGACAACCCTGTAATTACATATTTTTATATAGAAAATTATTAAAGTTTGTTCTTCAGCTTCGTTTTAGTTTTTGATTGTGATTTCCTTCTTTTCTTGATTTAATGACTTTCTAGTTAATTTTTTTAAATAGACATTTAACGAGTTTAGAATAGAATACCAAATACTGTTTACGATTATTATGTATGCAATCCATTCATTTGAATGGAACCTTTGACTCTTAATACGTTCATTCTATAGGTGTATGTGTAATGACATACCCGCACATAAACATGATTAAAGATATCACGCGTATTATGTAAATGTTCTGGGAGGTTGTTTGTCCTCAATAATAAAGGTGTATATAATAGAATTGTTTCCATTACATGCGTGTGTTTAAATATACTTTTATGACAAACCTGTAATTACATATTTTTATATAGAAAATTATTAAAGTTTGTTCTTCAGCTTCGTTTTAGTTTTTGATTGTGATTTCCTTCTTTTCTTGATTTTATGACTTTCTAGTTAATTTTTTTAAATAGACATTTAACGAGTTTAGAATAGAATACCAAATACTGTTTACGATTATTATGTATGCAATCCATTCATTTGAATGGAACCTTTGACTCTTAATACGTTCATTCTATAGGTGTATGTGTAATGACATACCCGCACATAAACATGATTAAAGATATCACGCGTATTATGTAAATGTTCTGGGAGGTTGTTTGTCCTCAATAATAAAGGTGTATATAATAGAATTGTTTCCATTACATGCGTGTGTTTAAATATACTTTTATGACAACCCTGTAATTACATATTTTTATATAGAAAATTATTAAAGTTTGTTCTTCAGCTTCGTTTTAGTTTTTGATTGTGATTTCCTTCTTTTCTTGATTGTATGACTGTCTAGTTAATTTTTTTAAATAGACATTTAACGAATTTAGAATAGAATACCAAATACTGTTTACGATTATTATGTATGCAATCCATTCATTGGAATGGAACCTTTGACTCTTAATACGTTCATTCTATAGGTGTATGTGTAATGACATACCCGCACATAAACATGATTAAAGATATCACGCGTATTATGTAAATGTTCTGGGAGGTTGTTTGTCCTCAATAATAAAGGTGTATATAATAGAATTGTTTCCATTACATGCGTGTGTTTAAATATACTTTTATGACAACCCTGTAATTACATATTTTTATATAGAAAATTATTAAAGTTTGTTCTTCAGCTTCGTTTTAGTTTTTGATTGTGATTTCCTTCTTTTCTTGATTTTATGACTTTCTAGTTAATTTTTTTAAATAGACATTTAACGAGTTTAGGATAGAATACCAAATACTGTTTACGATTATTATGTATGCAATCCATTCATTTGAATGGAACCTTTGACTCTTAATACGTTCATTCTATAGGTGTATGTGTAATGACATACCCGCACATAAACCTGATTAAAGATATCACGCGTATTATGTAAATGTTCTGGGAGGTTGTTTGTCCTCAATAATAAAGGTGTATATAATAGAATTGTTTCCATTACATGCGTGTGTTTAAATATACTTTTATGACAACCCTGTAATTACATATTTTTATATAGAAAATTATTAAAGTTTGTTCTTCAGCTTCGTTTTAGTTTTTGATTGTGATTTCCTTCTTTTCTTGATTTTATGACTTTCTAGTTAATTTTTTTAAATAGACATTTAACGAGTTTAGAATAGAATACCAAATACTGTTTACGATTATTATGTATGCAATCCATTCATTTGAATGGAACCT
The DNA here is from genome assembly GCA_963931845.1 of Maratus michaelseni. Taxonomy (NCBI): domain Eukaryota; kingdom Metazoa; phylum Arthropoda; class Arachnida; order Araneae; family Salticidae; genus Maratus; species Maratus michaelseni. Next base: position 57,012,319 of record OZ007588.1, on the reverse strand, counting down.
TTGACTCTTAATACGTTCATTCTATAGGTGTATGTGTAATGACATACCCGCACATAAACCTGATTAAAGATATCACGCGTATTATGTAAATGTTCTGGGAGGTTGTTTGTCCTCAATAATAAAGGTGTATATAATAGAATTGTTTCCATTACATGCGTGTGTTTAAATATACTTTTATGACAACCCTGTAATTACATATTTTTATATAGAAAATTATTAAAGTTTGTTCTTCAGCTTCGTTTTAGTTTTTGATTGTGGTTTCCTTCTTTTCTTGATTTTATGACTTTCTAGAAATTTTTTTTAAATAGACATTTAATGAGTTTAGAATAGAATACCAAATACTGTTTACGATTATTATGTATGCGATCAATTCATTCGAATAGAACCTTTGACTCTTAATACGTTCATTCTATAAGTGTATGTGTAATGACATACCCGCACATAAACATGATTAAAGATATCACGCGTATTATGTAAATGTTCTGGGAGGTTGTATGTCTTCAATAATAAAGGTGTATATAATAGAATTGTTTCCATTACATGCGTGTGTTTAAATATACTTTTATGACAACCCTGTAATTACATATTTTTATATAGAAAATTATTAAAGTTTGTTCTTCAGCTTCGTTTTAGTTTTTGATTGTGATTTCCTTCTTTTCTTGATTTTATGACTTTCTAGTTAATTTTTTTAAATAGACATTTAACGAGTTTAGAATAGAATACCAAATACTGTTTACGATTATTATGTATGCAATCCATTCATTTGAATGGAACCTTTGACTCTTAATACGTTCATTCTATAGGTGTATGTGTAATGACATACCCGCACATAAACATGATTAAAGATATCACGCGTATTATGTAAATGTTCTGGGAGGTTGTTTGTCCTCAATAATAAAGGTGTATATAATAGAATTGTTTCCATTACATGCGTGTGTTTAAATATACTTTTATGACAACCCTGTAATTACATATTTTTATATAGAAAATTATTAAAGTTTGTTCTTCAGCTTCGTTTTAGTTTTTGATTGTGATTTCCTTCTTTTCTTGATTTTATGACTTTCTAGTTAATTTTTTTAAATAGACATTTAACGAGTTTAGAATAGAATACCAAATACTGTTTACGATTATTATGTATGCAATCCATTCATTTGAATGGAACCTTTGACTCTTAATACGTTCATTCTATAGGTGTATGTGTAATGACATACCCGCACATAAACATGATTAAAGATATCACGCGTATTATGTAAATGTTCTGGGAGGTTGTTTGTCCTCAATAATAAAGGTGTATATAATAGAATTGTTTCCATTACATGCGTGTGTTTAAATATACTTTTATGACAACCCTGTAATTACATATTTTTATATAGAAAATTATTAAAGTTTGTTCTTCAGCTTCGTTTTAGTTTTTGATTGTGATTTCCTTCTTTTCTTGATTGTATGACTGTCTAGTTAATTTTTTTAAATAGACATTTAACGAATTTAGAATAGAATACCAAATACTGTTTACGATTATTATGTATGCAATCCATTCATTGGAATGGAACCTTTGACTCTTAATACGTTCATTCTATAGGTGTATGTGTAATGACATACCCGCACATAAACATGATTAAAGATATCACGCGTATTATGTAAATGTTCTGGGAGGTTGTTTGTCCTCAATAATAAAGGTGTATATAATAGAATTGTTTCCATTACATGCGTGTGTTTAAATATACTTTTATGACAACCCTGTAATTACATATTTTTATATAGAAAATTATTAAAGTTTGTTCTTCAGCTTCGTTTTAGTTTTTGATTGTGATTTCCTTCTTTTCTTGATTTTATGACTTTCTAGTTAATTTTTTTAAATAGACATTTAACGAGTTTAGGATAGAATACCAAATACTGTTTACGATTATTATGTATGCAATCCATTCATTTGAATGGAACCTTTGACTCTTAATACGTTCATTCTATAGGTGTATGTGTAATGACATACCCGCACATAAACCTGATTAAAGATATCACGCGTATTATGTAAATGTTCTGGGAGGTTGTTTGTCCTCAATAATAAAGGTGTATATAATAGAATTGTTTCCATTACATGCGTGTGTTTAAATATACTTTTATGACAACCCTGTAATTACATATTTTTATATAGAAAATTATTAAAGTTTGTTCTTCAGCTTCGTTTTAGTTTTTGATTGTGATTTCCTTCTTTTCTTGATTTTATGACTTTCTAGTTAATTTTTTTAAATAGACATTTAACGAGTTTAGAATAGAATACCAAATACTGTTTACGATTATTATGTATGCAATCCATTCATTTGAATGGAACCTTTGACTCTTAATACGTTCATTCTATAGGTGTATGTGTAATGACATACCCGCACATAAACCTGATTAAAGATATCACGCGTATTATGTAAATGTTCTGGGAGGTTGTTTGTCCTCAATAATAAAGGTGTATATAATAGAATTGTTTCCATTACATGCGTGTGTTTAAATATACTTTTATGACAACCCTGTAATTACATATTTTTATATAGAAAATTATTAAAGTTTGTTCTTCAGCTTCGTTTTAGTTTTTGATTGTGGTTTCCTTCTTTTCTTGATTTTATGACTTTCTAGAAATTTTTTTTAAATAGACATTTAATGAGTTTAGAATAGAATACCAAATACTGTTTACGATTATTATGTATGCGATCAATTCATTCGAATAGAACCTTTGACTCTTAATACGTTCATTCTATAAGTGTATGTGTAATGACATACCCGCACATAAACATGATTAAAGATATCACGCGTATTATGTAAATGTTCTGGGAGGTTGTATGTCTTCAATAATAAAGGTGTATATAATAGAATTGTTTCCATTACATGCGTGTGTTTAAATATACTTTTATGACAACCCTGTAATTACATATTTTTATATAGAAAATTATTAAAGTTTGTTCTTCAGCTTCGTTTTAGTTTTTGATTGTGATTTCCTTCTTTTCTTGATTTTATGACTTTCTAGTTAATTTTTTTAAATAGACATTTAACGAGTTTAGAATAGAATACCAAATACTGTTTACGATTATTATGTATGCAATCCATTCATTTGAATGGAACCTTTGACTCTTAATACGTTCATTCTATAGGTGTATGTGTAATGACATACCCGCACATAAACATGATTAAAGATATCACGCGTATTATGTAAATGTTCTGGGAGGTTGTTTGTCCTCAATAATAAAGGTGTATATAATAGAATTGTTTCCATTACATGCGTGTGTTTAAATATACTTTTATGACAACCCTGTAATTACATATTTTTATATAGAAAATTATTAAAGTTTGTTCTTCAGCTTCGTTTTAGTTTTTGATTGTGATTTCCTTCTTTTCTTGATTTTATGACTTTCTAGTTAATTTTTTTAAATAGACATTTAACGAGTTTAGAATAGAATACCAAATACTGTTTACGATTATTATGTATGCAATCCATTCATTTGAATGGAACCTTTGACTCTTAATACGTTCATTCTATAGGTGTATGTGTAATGACATACCCGCACATAAACATGATTAAAGATATCACGCGTATTATGTAAATGTTCTGGGAGGTTGTTTGTCCTCAATAATAAAGGTGTATATAATAGAATTGTTTCCATTACATGCGTGTGTTTAAATATACTTTTATGACAACCCTGTAATTACATATTTTTATATAGAAAATTATTAAAGTTTGTTCTTCAGCTTCGTTTTAGTTTTTGATTGTGATTTCCTTCTTTTCTTGATTGTATGACTGTCTAGTTAATTTTTTTAAATAGACATTTAACGAATTTAGAATAGAATACCAAATACTGTTTACGATTATTATGTATGCAATCCATTCATTGGAATGGAACCTTTGACTCTTAATACGTTCATTCTATAGGTGTATGTGTAATGACATACCCGCACATAAACATGATTAAAGATATCACGCGTATTATGTAAATGTTCTGGGAGGTTGTTTGTCCTCAATAATAAAGGTGTATATAATAGAATTGTTTCCATTACATGCGTGTGTTTAAATATACTTTTATGACAACCCTGTAATTACATATTTTTATATAGAAAATTATTAAAGTTTGTTCTTCAGCTTCGTTTTAGTTTTTGATTGTGATTTCCTTCTTTTCTTGATTTAATGACTTTCTAGTTAATTTTTTTAAATAGACATTTAACGAGTTTAGAATAGAATACCAAATACTGTTTACGATTATTATGTATGCAATCCATTCATTCGAATGGAACCTTTGACTCTTAATACGTTCATTCTATAGGTGTATGTGTAATGACATACCCGCACATAAACATGATTAAAGATATCACGCGTATTATGTAAATGTTCTGGGAGGTTGTTTGTCCTCAATAATAAAGGTGTATATAATAGAATTGTTTCCATTACATGCGTGTGTTTAAATATACTTTTATGACAAACCTGTAATTACATATTTTTATATAGAAAATTATTAAAGTTTGTTCTTCAGCTTCGTTTTAGTTTTTGATTGTGATTTCCTTCTTTTCTTGATTTTATGACTTTCTAGTTAATTTTTTTAAATAGACATTTAACGAGTTTAGAATAGAATACCAAATACTGTTTACGATTATTATGTATGCAATCCATTCATTTGAATGGAACCTTTGACTCTTAATACGTTCATTCTATAGGTGTATGTGTAATGACATACCCGCACATAAACATGATTAAAGATATCACGCGTATTATGTAAATGTTCTGGGAGGTTGTTTGTCCTCAATAATAAAGGTGTATATAATAGAATTGTTTCCATTACATGCGTGTGTTTAAATATACTTTTATGACAACCCTGTAATTACATATTTTTATATAGAAAATTATTAAAGTTTGTTCTTCAGCTTCGTTTTAGTTTTTGATTGTGATTTCCTTCTTTTCTTGATTGTATGACTGTCTAGTTAATTTTTTTAAATAGACATTTAACGAATTTAGAATAGAATACCAAATACTGTTTACGATTATTATGTATGCAATCCATTCATTGGAATGGAACCTTTGACTCTTAATACGTTCATTCTATAGGTGTATGTGTAATGACATACCCGCACATAAACATGATTAAAGATATCACGCGTATTATGTAAATGTTCTGGGAGGTTGTTTGTCCTCAATAATAAAGGTGTATATAATAGAATTGTTTCCATTACATGCGTGTGTTTAAATATACTTTTATGACAACCCTGTAATTACATATTTTTATATAGAAAATTATTAAAGTTTGTTCTTCAGCTTCGTTTTAGTTTTTAATTGTGATTTCCTTCTTTTCTTGATTTAATGACTTTCTAGTTAATTTTTTTAAATAGACATTTAACGAGTTTAGAATAGAATACCAAATACTGTTTACGATTATTATGTATGCAATCCATTCATTTGAATGGAACCTTTGACTCTTAATACGTTCATTCTATAGGTGTATGTGTAATGACATACCCGCACATAAACATGATTAAAGATATCACGCGTATTATGTAAATGTTCTGGGAGGTTGTTTGTCCTCAATAATAAAGGTGTATATAATAGAATTGTTTCCATTACATGCGTGTGTTTAAATATACTTTTATGACAACCCTGTAATTACATATTTTTATATAGAAAATTATTAAAGTTTGTTCTTCAGCTTCGTTTTAGTTTTTGATTGTGATTTCCTTCTTTTCTTGATTGTATGACTGTCTAGTTAATTTTTTTAAATAGACATTTAACGAATTTAGAATAGAATACCAAATACTGTTTACGATTATTATGTATGCAATCCATTCATTGGAATGGAACCTTTGACTCTTAATACGTTCATTCTATAGGTGTATGTGTAATGACATACCCGCACATAAACATGATTAAAGATATCACGCGTATTATGTAAATGTTCTGGGAGGTTGTTTGTCCTCAATAATAAAGGTGTATATAATAGAATTGTTTCCATTACATGCGTGTGTTTAAATATACTTTTATGACAACCCTGTAATTACATATTTTTATATAGAAAATTATTAAAGTTTGTTCTTCAGCTTCGTTTTAGTTTTTGATTGTGATTTCCTTCTTTTCTTGATTTAATGACTTTCTAGTTAATTTTTTTAAATAGACATTTAACGAGTTTAGAATAGAATACCAAATACTGTTTACGATTATTATGTATGCAATCCATTCATTTGAATGGAACCTTTGACTCTTAATACGTTCATTCTATAGGTGTATGTGTAATGACATACCCGCACATAAACATGATTAAAGATATCACGCGTATTATGTAAATGTTCTGGGAGGTTGTTTGTCCTCAATAATAAAGGTGTATATAATAGAATTGTTTCCATTACATGCGTGTGTTTAAATATACTTTTATGACAACCCTGTAATTACATATTTTTATATAGAAAATTATTAAAGTTTGTTCTTCAGCTTCGTTTTAGTTTTTGATTGTGGTTTCCTTCTTTTCTTGATTTTATGACTTTCTAGTTAATTTTTTTAAATAGACATTTAACGAGTTTAGAGTAGAATACCAAATACTGTTTACGATTATTATGTATGCAATCCATTCATTTGAATGGAACCTTTGACTCTTAATACGTTCATTCTATAGGTGTATGTGTAATGACATACCCGCACATAAACATGATTAAAGATATCACGCGTATTATGTAAATGTTCTGGGAGGTTGTTTGTCCTCAATAATAAAGGTGTATATAATAGAATTGTTTCCATTACATGCGTGTGTTTAAATATACTTTTATGACAAACCTGTAATTACATATTTTTATATAGAAAATTATTAAAGTTTGTTCTTCAGCTTCGTTTTAGTTTTTGATTGTGATTTCCTTCTTTTCTTGATTTTATGACTTTCTAGTTAATTTTTTTAAATAGACATTTAACGAGTTTAGAATAGAATACCAAATACTCTTTACGATTATTATGTATGCAATCCATTCATTTGAATGGAACCTTTGACTCTTAATACGTTCATTCTATAGGTGTATGTGTAATGACATACCCGCACATAAACATGATTAAAGATATCACGCGTATTATGTAAATGTTCTGGGAGGTTGTTTGTCCTCAATAATAAAGGTGTATATAATAGAATTGTTTCCATTACATGCGTGTGTTTAAATATACTTTTATGACAACCCTGTAATTACATATTTTTATATAGAAAATTATTAAAGTTTGTTCTTCAGCTTCGTTTTAGTTTTTGATTGTGATTTCCTTCTTTCCTTGATTTTATGACTTTCTAGTTAATTTTTTTAAATAGACATTTAACGAGTTTAGAATAGAATACCAAATACTGTTTACGATTATTATGTATGCAATCCATTCATTTGAATGGAACCTTTGACTCTTAATACGTTCATTCTATAGGTGTATGTGTAATGACATACCCGCACATAAACATGATTAAAGATATCACGCGTATTATGTAAATGTTCTGGGAGGTTGTTTGTCCTCAATAATAAAGGTGTATATAATAGAATTGTTTCCATTACATGCGTGTGTTTAAATATACTTTTATGACAACCCTGTAATTACATATTTTTATATAGAAAATTATTAAAGTTTGTTCTTCAGCTTCGTTTTAGTTTTTGATTGTGATTTCCTTCTTTTCTTGATTGTATGACTGTCTAGTTAATTTTTTTAAATAGACATTTAACGAATTTAGAATAGAATACCAAATACTGTTTACGATTATTATGTATGCAATCCATTCATTGGAATGGAACCTTTGACTCTTAATACGTTCATTCTATAGGTGTATGTGTAATGACATACCCGCACATAAACATGATTAAAGATATCACGCGTATTATGTAAATGTTCTGGGAGGTTGTTTGTCCTCAATAATAAAGGTGTATATAATAGAATTGTTTCCATTACATGCGTGTGTTTAAATATACTTTTATGACAACCCTGTAATTACATATTTTTATATAGAAAATTATTAAAGTTTGTTCTTCAGCTTCGTTTTAGTTTTTGATTGTGGTTTCCTTCTTTTCTTGATTTTATGACTTTCTAGAAATTTTTTTTAAATAGACATTTAATGAGTTTAGAATAGAATACCAAATACTGTTTACGATTATTATGTATGCGATCAATTCATTCGAATAGAACCTTTGACTCTTAATACGTTCATTCTATAAGTGTATGTGTAATGACATACCCGCACATAAACATGATTAAAGATATCACGCGTATTATGTAAATGTTCTGGGAGGTTGTATGTCTTCAATAATAAAGGTGTATATAATGGAATTGTTTCCATTACATGCGTGTGTTTAAATATACTTTTATGACAACACTGTAATTACATATTTTTATATAGAAAATTATTAAAGTTTGTTCTTCAGCTTCGTTTTAGTTTTTGATTGTGATTTCCTTCTTTTCTTGATTGTATGACTGTCTAGTTAATTTTTTTAAATAGACATTTAACGAATTTAGAATAGAATACCAAATACTGTTTACGATTATTATGTATGCAATCCATTCATTGGAATGGAACCTTTGACTCTTAATACGTTCATTCTATAGGTGTATGTGTAATGACATACCCGCACATAAACATGATTAAAGATATCACGCGTATTATGTAAATGTTCTGGGAGGTTGTTTGTCCTCAATAATAAAGGTGTATATAATAGAATTGTTTCCATTACATGCGTGTGTTTAAATATACTTTTATGACAACCCTGTAATTACATATTTTTATATAGAAAATTATTAAAGTTTGTTCTTCAGCTTCGTTTTAGTTTTTGATTGTGATTTCCTTCTTTTCTTGATTTAATGACTTTCTAGTTAATTTTTTTAAATAGACATTTAACGAGTTTAGAATAGAATACCAAATACTGTTTACGATTATTATGTATGCAATCCATTCATTTGAATGGAACCTTTGACTCTTAATACGTTCATTCTATAGGTGTATGTGTAATGACATACCCGCACATAAATATGATTAAAGATATCACGCGTATTATGTAAATGTTCTGGGAGGTTGTTTGTCCTCAATAATAAAGGTGTATATAATAGAATTGTTTCCATTACATGCGTGTGTTTAAATATACTTTTATGACAACCCTGTAATTACATATTTTTATATAGAAAATTATTAAAGTTTGTTCTTCAGCTTCGTTTTAGTTTTTGATTGTGGTTTCCTTCTTTTCTTGATTTTATGACTTTCTAGTTAATTTTTTAAATAGACATTTAACGAGTTTAGAGTAGAATACCAAATACTGTTTACGATTATTATGTATGCAATCCATTCATTTGAATGGAACCTTTGACTCTTAATACGTTCATTCTATAGGTGTATGTGTAATGACATACCCGCACATAAACATGATTAAAGATATCACGCGTATTATGTAAATGTTCTGGGAGGTTGTTTGTCCTCAATAATAAAGGTGTATATAATAGAATTGTTTCCATTACATGCGTGTGTTTAAATATACTTTTATGACAAACCTGTAATTACATATTTTTATATAGAAAATTATTAAAGTTTGTTTTTCAGCTTCGTTTTAGTTTTTGATTGTGATTTCCTTCTTTTCTTGATTTTATGACTTTCTAGTTAATTTTTTTAAATAGACATTTAACGAGTTTAGAATAGAATACCAAATACTGTTTACGATTATTATGTATGCAATCCATTCATTTGAATGGAACCTTTGACTCTTAATACGTTCATTCTATAGGTGTATGTGTAATGACATACCCGCACATAAACATGATTAAAGATATCACGCGTATTATGTAAATGTTCTGGGAGGTTGTTTGTCCTCAATAATAAAGGTGTATATAATAGAATTGTTTCCATTACATGCGTGTGTTTAAATATACTTTTATGACAAACCTGTAATTACATATTTTTATATAGAAAATTATTAAAGTTTGTTCTTCAGCTTCGTTTTAGTTTTTGATTGTGATTTCCTTCTTTCCTTGATTTTATGACTTTCTAGTTAATTTTTTTAAATAGACATTTAACGAGTTTAGAATAGAATACCAAATACTGTTTACGATTATTATGTATGCAATCCATTCATTTGAATGGAACCTTTGACTCTTAATACGTTCATTCTATAGGTGTATGTGTAATGACATACCCGCACATAAACATGATTAAAGATATCACGCGTATTATGTAAATGTTCTGGGAGGTTGTTTGTCCTCAATAATAAAGGTGTATATAATAGAATTGTTTCCATTACATGCGTGTGTTTAAATATACTTTTATGACAACCCTGTAATTACATATTTTTATATAGAAAATTATTAAAGTTTGTTCTTCAGCTTCGTTTTAGTTTTTGATTGTGGTTTCCTTCTTTTCTTGATTTTATGACTTTCTAGAAATTTTTTTTAAATAGACATTTAATGAGTTTAGAATAGAATACCAAATACTGTTTACGATTATTATGTATGCGACCAATTCATTCGAATAGAACCTTTGACTCTTAATACGTTCATTCTATAAGTGTATGTGTAATGACATACCCGCACATAAACATGATTAAAGATATCACGCGTATTATGTAAATGTTCTGGGAGGTTGTATGTCTTCAATAATAAAGGTGTATATAATGGAATTGTTTCCATTACATGCGTGTGTTTAAATATACTTTTATGACAACCCTGTAATTACATATTTTTATATAGAAAATTATTAAAGTTTGTTCTTCAGCTTCGTTTTAGTTTTTGATTGTGATTTCCTTCTTTTCTTGATTTTATGACTTTCTAGTTAATTTTTTTAAATAGACATTTAACGAGTTTAGAATAGAATACCAAATACTGTTTACGATTATTATGTATGCAATCCATTCATTTGAATGGAACCTTTGACTCTTAATACGTTCATTCTATAGGTGTATGTGTAATGACATACCCGCACATAAACATGATTAAAGATATCACGCGTATTATGTAAATGTTCTGGGAGGTTGTTTGTCCTCAATAATAAAGGTGTATATAATAGAATTGTTTCCATTACATGCGTGTGTTTAAATATACTTTTATGACAACCCTGTAATTACATATTTTTATATAGAAAATTATTAAAGTTTGTTCTTCAGCTTCGTTTTAGTTTTTGATTGTGATTTCCTTCTTTTCTTGATTGTATGACTGTCTAGTTAATTTTTTTAAATAGACATTTAACGAATTTAGAATAGAATACCAAATACTGTTTACGATTATTATGTATGCAATCCATTCATTGGAATGGAACCTTTGACTCTTAATACGTTCATTCTATAGGTGTATGTGTAATGACATACCCGCACATAAACATGATTAAAGATATCACGCGTATTATGTAAATGTTCTGGGAGGTTGTTTGTCCTCAATAATAAAGGTGTATATAATAGAATTGTTTCCATTACATGCGTGTGTTTAAATATACTTTTATGACAACCCTGTAATTACATATTTTTATATAGAAAATTATTAAAGTTTGTTCTTCAGCTTCGTTTTAGTTTTTGATTGTGATTTCCTTCTTTTCTTGATTTTATGACTTTCTAGTTAATTTTTTTAAATAGACATTTAACGAGTTTAGAATAGAATACCAAATACTGTTTACGATTATTATGTATGCAATCCATTCATTTGAATGGAACCTTTGACTCTTAATACGTTCATTCTATAGGTGTATGTGTAATGACATACCCGCACATAAACATGATTAAAGATATCACGCGTATTATGTAAATGTTCTGGGAGGTTGTTTGTCCTCAATAATAAAGGTGTATATAATAGAATTGTTTCCATTACATGCGTGTGTTTAAATATACTTTTATGACAACCCTGTAATTACATATTTTTATATAGAAAATTATTAAAGTTTGTTCTTCAGCTTCGTTTTAGTTTTTGATTGTGATTTCCTTCTTTTCTTGATTTTATGACTTTCTAGTTAATTTTTTTAAATAGACATTTAACGAGTTTAGAATAGAATACCAAATACTGTTTACGATTATTATGTATGCAATCCATTCATTTGAATGGAACCTTTGACTCTTAATACGTTCATTCTATAGGTGTATGTGTAATGACATACCCGCACATAAACATGATTAAAGATATCACGCGTATTATGTAAATGTTCTGGGAGGTTGTTTGTCCTCAATAATAAAGGTGTATATAATAGAATTGTTTCCATTACATGCGTGTGTTTAAATATACTTTTATGACAACCCTGTAATTACATATTTTTATATAGAAAATTATTAAAGTTTGTTCTTCAGCTTCGTTTTAGTTTTTGATTGTGATTTCCTTCTTTCCTTGATTTTATGACTTTCTAGTTAATTTTTTTAAATAGACATTTAACGAGTTTAGAATAGAATACCAAATACTGTTTACGATTATTATGTATGCAATCCATTCATTTGAATGGAACCTTTGACTCTTAATACGTTCATTCTATAGGTGTATGTGTAATGACATACCCGCACATAAACATGATTAAAGATATCACGCGTATTATGTAAATGTTCTGGGAGGTTGTTTGTCCTCAATAATAAAGGTGTATATAATAGAATTGTTTCCATTACATGCGTGTGTTTAAATATACTTTTATGACAACCCTGTAATTACATATTTTTATATAGAAAATTATTAAAGTTTGTTCTTCAGCTTCGTTTTAGTTTTTGATTGTGATTTCCTTCTTTTCTTGATTTTATGACTTTCTAGTTAATTTTTTTAAATAGACATTTAACGAGTTTAGAATAGAATACCAAATACTGTTTACGATTATTATGTATGCAATCCATTCATTTGAATGGAACCTTTGACTCTTAATACGTTCATTCTATAGGTGTATGTGTAATGACATACCCGCACATAAACATGATTAAAGATATCACGCGTATTATGTAAATGTTCTGGGAGGTTGTTTGTCCTCAATAATAAAGGTGTATATAATAGAATTGTTTCCATTACATGCGTGTGTTTAAATATACTTTTATGACAACCCTGTAATTACATATTTTTATATAGAAAATTATTAAAGTTTGTTCTTCAGCTTCGTTTTAGTTTTTGATTGTGGTTTCCTTCTTTTCTTGATTTTATGACTTTCTAGAAATTTTTTTTAAATAGACATTTAATGAGTTTAGAATAGAATACCAAATACTGTTTACGATTATTATGTATGCGATCAATTCATTCGAATAGAACCTTTGACTCTTAATACGTTCATTCTATAAGTGTATGTGTAATGACATACCCGCACATAAACATGATTAAAGATATCACGCGTATTATGTAAATGTTCTGGGAGGTTGTATGTCTTCAATAATAAAGGTGTATATAATGGAATTGTTTCCATTACATGCGTGTGTTTAAATATACTTTTATGACAACCCTGTAATTACATATTTTTATATAGAAAATTATTAAAGTTTGTTCTTCAGCTTCGTTTTAGTTTTTGATTGTGATTTCCTTCTTTTCTTGATTTTATGACTTTCTAGTTAATTTTTTTAAATAGACATTTAACGAGTTTAGAATAGAATACCAAATACTGTTTACGATTATTATGTATGCAATCCATTCATTTGAATGGAACCTTTGACTCTTAATACGTTCATTCTATAGGTGTATGTGTAATGACATACCCGCACATAAACATGATTAAAGATATCACGCGTATTATGTAAATGTTCTGGGAGGTTGTTTGTCCTCAATAATAAAGGTGTATATAATAGAATTGTTTCCATTACATGCGTGTGTTTAAATATACTTTTATGACAACCCTGTAATTACATATTTTTATATAGAAAATTATTAAAGTTTGTTCTTCAGCTTCGTTTTAGTTTTTGATTGTGATTTCCTTCTTTTCTTGATTTTATGACTTTCTAGTTAATTTTTTTAAATAGACATTTAACGAGTTTAGAATAGAATACCAAATACTGTTTACGATTATTATGTATGCAATCCATTCATTTGAATGGAACCTTTGACTCTTAATACGTTCATTCTATAGGTGTATGTGTAATGACATACCCGCACATAAACATGATTAAAGATATCACGCGTATTATGTAAATGTTCTGGGAGGTTGTTTGTCCTCAATAATAAAGGTGTATATAATAGAATTGTTTCCATTACATGCGTGTGTTTAAATATACTTTTATGACAACCCTGTAATTACATATTTTTATATAGAAAATTATTAAAGTTTGTTCTTCAGCTTCGTTTTAGTTTTTGATTGTGATTTCCTTCTTTTCTTGATTTTATGACTTTCTAGTTAATTTTTTTAAATAGACATTTAACGAGTTTAGAATAGAATACCAAATACTGTTTACGATTATTATGTATGCAATCCATTCATTTGAATGGAACCTTTGACTCTTAATACGTTCATTCTATAGGTGTATGTGTAATGACATACCCGCACATAAACATGATTAAAGATATCACGCGTATTATGTAAATGTTCTGGGAGGTTGTTTGTCCTCAATAATAAAGGTGTATATAATAGAATTGTTTCCATTACATGCGTGTGTTTAAATATACTTTTATGACAACCCTGTAATTACATATTTTTATATAGAAAATTATTAAAGTTTGTTCTTCAGCTTCGTTTTAGTTTTTGATTGTGATTTCCTTCTTTTCTTGATTTTATGACTTTCTAGTTAATTTTTTTAAATAGACATTTAACGAGTTTAGAATAGAATACCAAATACTGTTTACGATTATTATGTATGCAATCCATTCATTTGAATGGAACCTTTGACTCTTAATACGTTCATTCTATAGGTGTATGTGTAATGACATACCCGCACATAAACATGATTAAAGATATCACGCGTATTATGTAAATGTTCTGGGAGGTTGTTTGTCCTCAATAATAAAGGTGTATATAATAGAATTGTTTCCATTACATGCGTGTGTTTAAATATACTTTTATGACAACCCTGTAATTACATATTTTTATATAGAAAATTATTAAAGTTTGTTCTTCAGCTTCGTTTTAGTTTTTGATTGTGATTTCCTTCTTTTCTTGATTTTATGACTTTCTAGTTAATTTTTTTAAATAGACATTTAACGAGTTTAGAATAGAATACCAAATACTGTTTACGATTATTATGTATGCAATCCATTCATTTGAATGGAACCTTTGACTCTTAATACGTTCATTCTATAGGTGTATGTGTAATGACATACCCGCACATAAACATGATTAAAGATATCACGCGTATTATGTAAATGTTCTGGGAGGTTGTTTGTCCTCAATAATAAAGGTGTATATAATAGAATTGTTTCCATTACATGCGTGTGTTTAAATATACTTTTATGACAACCCTGTAATTACATATTTTTATATAGAAAATTATTAAAGTTTGTTCTTCAGCTTCGTTTTAGTTTTTGATTGTGGTTTCCTTCTTTTCTTGATTTTATGACTTTCTAGTTAATTTTTTTAAATAGACATTTAACGAGTTTAGAATAGAATACCAAATACTGTTTACGATTATTATGTATGCAATCCATTCATTTGAATGGAACCTTTGACTCTTAATACGTTCATTCTATAGGTGTATGTGTAATGACATACCCGCACATAAACATGATTAAAGATATCACGCGTATTATGTAAATGTTCTGGGAGGTTGTTTGTCCTCAATAATAAAGGTGTATATAATAGAATTGTTTCCATTACATGCGTGTGTTTAAATATACTTTTATGACAACCCTGTAATTACATATTTTTATATAGAAAATTATTAAAGTTTGTTCTTCAGCTTCGTTTTAGTTTTTGATTGTGATTTCCTTCTTTTCTTGATTTTATGACTTTCTAGTTAATTTTTTTAAATAGACATTTAACGAGTTTAGAATAGAATACCAAATACTGTTTACGATTATTATGTATGCAATCCATTCATTTGAATGGAACCTTTGACTCTTAATACGTTCATTCTATAGGTGTATGTGTAATGACATACCCGCACATAAACATGATTAAAGATATCACGCGTATTATGTAAATGTTCTGGGAGGTTGTTTGTCCTCAATAATAAAGGTGTATATAATAGAATTGTTTCCATTACATGCGTGTGTTTAAATATACTTTTATGACAACCCTGTAATTACATATTTTTATATAGAAAATTATTAAAGTTTGTTCTTCAGCTTCGTTTTAGTTTTTGATTGTGATTTCCTTCTTTTCTTGATTTTATGACTTTCTAGTTAATTTTTTTAAATAGACATTTAACGAGTTTAGAATAGAATACCAAATACTGTTTACGATTATTATGTATGCAATCCATTCATTTGAATGGAACCTTTGACTCTTAATACGTTCATTCTATAGGTGTATGTGTAATGACATACCCGCACATAAACATGATTAAAGATATCACGCGTATTATGTAAATGTTCTGGGAGGTTGTTTGTCCTTAATAATAAAGGTGTATATAATAGAATTGTTTCCATTACATGCGTGTGTTTAAATATACTTTTATGACAACCCTGTAATTACATATTTTTATATAGAAAATTATTAAAGTTTGTTCTTCAGCTTCGTTTTAGTTTTTGATTGTGGTTTCCTTCTTTTCTTGATTTTATGACTTTCTAGAAATTTTTTTTAAATAGACATTTAATGTGTTTAGAATAGAATACCAAATACTGTTTACGATTATTATGTATGCGATCAATTCATTCGAATAGAACCTTTGACTCTTAATACGTTCATTCTATAAGTGTATGTGTAATGACATACCCGCACATAAACATGATTAAAGATATCACGCGTATTATGTAAATGTTCTGGGAGGTTGTATGTCTTCAATAATAAAGGTGTATATAATGGAATTGTTTCCATTACATGCGTGTGTTTAAATATACTTTTATGACAACCCTGTAATTACATATTTTTATATAGAAAATTATTAAAGTTTGTTCTTCAGCTTCGTTTTAGTTTTTGATTGTGATTTCCTTCTTTTCTTGATTTTATGACTTTCTAGTTAATTTTTTTAAATAGACATTTAACGAGTTTAGAATAGAATACCAAATACTGTTTACGATTATTATGTATGCAATCCATTCATTTGAATGGAACCTTTGACTCTTAATACGTTCATTCTATAGGTGTATGTGTAATGACATACCCGCACATAAACATGATTAAAGATATCACGCGTATTATGTAAATGTTCTGGGAGGTTGTTTGTCCTCAATAATAAAGGTGTATATAATAGAATTGTTTCCATTACATGCGTGTGTTTAAATATACATTTATGACAACCCTGTAATTACATATTTTTATATAGAAAATTATTAAAGTTTGTTCTCCAGCTTCGTTTTAGTTTTTGATTGTGATTTCCTTCTTTTCTTGATTTTATGACTTTCTAGTTAATTTTTTTAAATAGACATTTAACGAGTTTAGAATAGAATACCAAATACTGTTTACGATTATTATGTATGCAATCCATTCATTTGAATGGAACCTTTGACTCTTAATACGTTCATTCTATAGGTGTATGTGTAATGACATACCCGCACATAAACATGATTAAAGATATCACGCGTATTATGTAAATGTTCTGGGAGGTTGTTTGTCCTCAATAATAAAGGTGTATATAATAGAATTGTTTCCATTACATGCGTGTGTTTAAATATACTTTTATGACAACCCTGTAATTACATATTTTTATATAGAAAATTATTAAAGTTTGTTCTTCAGCTTCGTTTTAGTTTTTGATTGTGGTTTCCTTCTTTTCTTGATTTTATGACTTTCTAGAAATTTTTTTTAAATAGACATTTAATGAGTTTAGAATAGAATACCAAATACTGTTTACGATTATTATGTATGCGATCAATTCATTCGAATAGAACCTTTGACTCTTAATACGTTCATTCTATAAGTGTATGTGTAATGACATACCCGCACATAAACATGATTAAAGATATCACGCGTATTATGTAAATGTTCTGGGAGGTTGTTTGTCCTCAATAATAAAGGTGTATATAATAGAATTGTTTCCATTACATGCGTGTGTTTAAATATACTTTTATGACAACCCTGTAATTACATATTTTTATATAGAAAATTATTAAAGTTTGTTCTTCAGCTTCGTTTTAGTTTTTGATTGTGATTTCCTTCTTTTCTTGATTTTATGACTTTCTAGTTAATTTTTTTAAATAGACATTTAACGAGTTTAGAATAGAATACCAAATACTGTTTACGATTATTATGTATGCAATCCATTCATTTGAATGGAACCTTTGACTCTTAATACGTTCATTCTATAGGTGTATGTGTAATGACATACCCGCACATAAACATGATTAAAGATATCACGCGTATTATGTAAATGTTCTGGGAGGTTGTTTGTCCTCAATAATAAAGGTGTATATAATAGAATTGTTTCCATTACATGCGTGTGTTTAAATATACTTTTATGACAACCCTGTAATTACATATTTTTATATAGAAAATTATTAAAGTTTGTTCTTCAGCTTCGTTTTAGTTTTTGATTGTGGTTTCCTTCTTTTCTTGATTTTATGACTTTCTAGTTAATTTTTTTAAATAGACATTTAACGAGTTTAGAATAGAATACCAAATACTGTTTACGATTATTATGTATGCAATCCATTCATTTGAATGGAACCTTTGACTCTTAATACGTTCATTCTATAGGTGTATGTGTAATGACATACCCGCACATAAACATGATTAAAGATATCACGCGTATTATGTAAATGTTCTGGGAGGTTGTTTGTCCTCAATAATAAAGGTGTATATAATAGAATTGTTTCCATTACATGCGTGTGTTTAAATATACTTTTATGACAACCCTGTAATTACATATTTTTATATAGAAAATTATTAAATTTTGTTCTTCAGCTTCGTTTTAGTTTTTGATTGTGATTTCCTTCTTTTCTTGATTTTATGACTTTCTAGTTAATTTTTTTAAATAGACATTTAACGAGTTTAGAATAGAATACCAAATACTGTTTACGATTATTATGTATGCAATCCATTCATTCGAATGGAACCTTTGACTCTTAATACGTTCATTCTATAGGTGTATGTGTAATGACATACCCGCACATAAACATGATTAAAGATATCACGCGTATTATGTAAATGTTCTGGGAGGTTGTTTGTCCTCAATAATAAAGGTGTATATAATAGAATTGTTTCCATTACATGCGTGTGTTTAAATATACTTTTATGACAACCCTGTAATTACATATTTTTATATAGAAAATTATTAAAGTTTGTTCTTCAGCTTCGTTTTAGTTTTTGATTGTGGTTTCCTTCTTTTCTTGATTTTATGACTTTCTAGAAATTTTTTTTAAATAGACATTTAATGAGTTTAGAATAGAATACCAAATACTGTTTACGATTATTATGTATGCGATCAATTCATTCGAATAGAACCTTTGACTCTTAATACGTTCATTCTATAAGTGTATGTGTAATGACATACCCGCACATAAACATGATTAAAGATATCACGCGTATTATGTAAATGTTCTGGGAGGTTGTATGTCTTCAATAATAAAGGTGTATATAATGGAATTGTTTCCATTACATGCGTGTGTTTAAATATACTTTTATGACAACCCTGTAATTACATATTTTTATATAGAAAATTATTAAAGTTTGTTCTTCAGCTTCGTTTTAGTTTTTGATTGTGATTTCCTTCTTTCCTTGATTTTATGACTTTCTAGTTAATTTTTTTAAATAGACATTTAACGAGTTTAGAATAGAATACCAAATACTGTTTACGATTATTATGTATGCAATCCATTCATTTGAATGGAACCTTTGACTCTTAATACGTTCATTCTATAGGTGTATGTGTAATGACATACCCGCACATAAACATGATTAAAGATATCACGCGTATTATGTAAATGTTCTGGGAGGTTGTTTGTCCTCAATAATAAAGGTGTATATAATAGAATTGTTTCCATTACATGCGTGTGTTTAAATATACTTTTATGACAACCCTGTAATTACATATTTTTATATAGGAAATTATTAAAGTTTGTTCTTCAGCTTCGTTTTAGTTTTTGATTGTGATTTCCTTCTTTTCTTGATTTTATGACTTTCTAGTTAATTTTTTTAAATAGACATTTAACGAGTTTAGAATAGAATACCAAATACTGTTTACGATTATTATGTATGCAATCCATTCATTCGAATGGAACCTTTGACTCTTAATACGTTCATTCTATAGGTGTATGTGTAATGACATACCCGCACATAAACATGATTAAAGATATCACGCGTATTATGTAAATGTTCTGGGAGGTTGTTTGTCCTCAATAATAAAGGTGTATATAATAGAATTGTTTCCATTACATGCGTGTGTTTAAATATACTTTTATGACAACCCTGTAATTACATATTTTTATATAGAAAATTATTAAAGTTTGTTCTTCAGCTTCGTTTTAGTTTTTGATTGTGGTTTCCTTCTTTTCTTGATTTTATGACTTTCTAGAAATTTTTTTTAAATAGACATTTAATGAGTTTAGAATAGAATACCAAATACTGTTTACGATTATTATGTATGCGATCAATTCATTCGAATAGAACCTTTGACTCTTAATACGTTCATTCTATAAGTGTATGTGTAATGACATACCCGCACATAAACATGATTAAAGATATCACGCGTATTATGTAAATGTTCTGGGAGGTTGTATGTCTTCAATAATAAAGGTGTATATAATGGAATTGTTTCCATTACATGCGTGTGTTTAAATATACTTTTATGACAACCCTGTAATTACATATTTTTATATAGAAAATTATTAAAGTTTGTTCTTCAGCTTCGTTTTAGTTTTTGATTGTGATTTCCTTCTTTTCTTGATTTTATGACTTTCTAGTTAATTTTTTTAAATAGACATTTAACGAGTTTAGAATAGAATACCAAATACTGTTTACGATTATTATGTATGCAATCCATTCATTTGAATGGAACCTTTGACTCTTAATACGTTCATTCTATAGGTGTATGTGTAATGACATACCCGCACATAAACATGATTAAAGATATCACGCGTATTATGTAAATGTTCTGGGAGGTTGTTTGTCCTCAATAATAAAGGTGTATATAATAGAATTGTTTCCATTACATGCGTGTGTTTAAATATACTTTTATGACAACCCTGTAATTACATATTTTTATATAGAAAATTATTAAAGTTTGTTCTTCAGCTTCGTTTTAGTTTTTGATTGTGATTTCCTTCTTTTCTTGATTTTATGACTTTCTAGTTAATTTTTTTAAATAGACATTTAACGAGTTTAGAATAGAATACCAAATACTGTTTACGATTATTATGTATGCAATCCATTCATTCGAATAGAACCTTTGACTCTTAATACGTTCATTCTATAAGTGTATGTGTAATGACATACCCGCACATAAACATGATTAAAGATATCACGCGTATTATGTAAATGTTCTGGGAGGTTGTATGTCTTCAATAATAAAGGTGTATATAATGGAATTGTTTCCATTACATGCGTGTGTTTAAATATACTTTTATGACAACCCTGTAATTACATATTTTTATATAGAAAATTATTAAAGTTTGTTCTTCAGCTTCGTTTTAGTTTTTGATTGTGATTTCCTTCTTTTCTTGATTTTATGACTTTCTAGTTAATTTTTTTAAATAGACATTTAACGAGTTTAGAATAGAATACCAAATACTGTTTACGATTATTATGTATGCAATCCATTCATTTGAATGGAACCTTTGACTCTTAATACGTTCATTCTATAGGTGTATGTGTAATGACATACCCGCACATAAACATGATTAAAGATATCACGCGTATTATGTAAATGTTCTGGGAGGTTGTTTGTCCTCAATAATAAAGGTGTATATAATAGAATTGTTTCCATTACATGCGTGTGTTTAAATATACTTTTATGACAACCCTGTAATTACATATTTTTATATAGAAAATTATTAAAGTTTGTTCTTCAGCTTCGTTTTAGTTTTTGATTGTGGTTTCCTTCTTTTCTTGATTTTATGACTTTCTAGTTAATTTTTTTAAATAGACATTTAACGAGTTTAGAATAGAATACCAAATACTGTTTACGATTATTATGTATGCAATCCATTCATTTGAATGGAACCTTTGACTCTTAATACGTTCATTCTATAGGTGTATGTGTAATGACATACCCGCACATAAACATGATTAAAGATATCACGCGTATTATGTAAATGTTCTGGGAGGTTGTTTGTCCTCAATAATAAAGGTGTATATAATAGAATTGTTTCCATTACATGCGTGTGTTTAAATATACTTTTATGACAACCCTGTAATTACATATTTTTATATAGAAAATTATTAAAGTTTGTTCTTCAGCTTCGTTTTAGTTTTTGATTGTGGTTTCCTTCTTTTCTTGATTTTATGACTTTCTAGTTAATTTTTTTAAATAGACATTTAACGAGTTTAGAATAGAATACCAAATACTGTTTACGATTATTATGTATGCAATCCATTCATTTGAATGGAACCTTTGACTCTTAATACGTTCATTCTATAGGTGTATGTGTAATGACATACCCGCACATAAACATGATTAAAGATATCACGCGTATTATGTAAATGTTCTGGGAGGTTGTTTGTCCTCAATAATAAAGGTGTATATAATAGAATTGTTTCCATTACATGCGTGTGTTTAAATATACTTTTATGACAACCCTGTAATTACATATTTTTATATAGAAAATTATTAAAGTTTGTTCTTCAGCTTCGTTTTAGTTTTTGATTGTGATTTCCTTCTTTTCTTGATTTTATGACTTTCTAGTTAATTTTTTTAAATAGACATTTAACGAGTTTAGAATAGAATACCAAATACTGTTTACGATTATTATGTATGCAATCCATTCATTTGAATGGAACCTTTGACTCTTAATACGTTCATTCTATAGGTGTATGTGTAATGACATACCCGCACATAAACATGATTAAAGATATCACGCGTATTATGTAAATGTTCTGGGAGGTTGTTTGTCCTCAATAATAAAGGTGTATATAATAGAATTGTTTCCATTACATGCGTGTGTTTAAATATACTTTTATGACAACCCTGTAATTACATATTTTTATATAGAAAATTATTAAAGTTTGTTCTTCAGCTTCGTTTTAGTTTTTGATTGTGGTTTCCTTCTTTTCTTGATTTTATGACTTTCTAGAAATTTTTTTTAAATAGACATTTAATGAGTTTAGAATAGAATACCAAATACTGTTTACGATTATTATGTATGCGATCAATTCATTCGAATAGAACCTTTGACTCTTAATACGTTCATTCTATAAGTGTATGTGTAATGACATACCCGCACATAAACATGATTAAAGATATCACGCGTATTATGTAAATGTTCTGGGAGGTTGTATGTCTTCAATAATAAAGGTGTATATAATGGAATTGTTTCCATTACATGCGTGTGTTTAAATATACTTTTATGACAACCCTGTAATTACATATTTTTATATAGAAAATTATTAAAGTTTGTTCTTCAGCTTCGTTTTAGTTTTTGATTGTGATTTCCTTCTTTTCTTGATTTTATGACTTTCTAGTTAATTTTTTTAAATAGACATTTAACGAGTTTAGAATAGAATACCAAATACTGTTTACGATTATTATGTATGCAATCCATTCATTTGAATGGAACCTTTGACTCTTAATACGTTCATTCTATAGGTGTATGTGTAATGACATACCCGCACATAAACATGATTAAAGATATCACGCGTATTATGTAAATGTTCTGGGAGGTTGTTTGTCCTCAATAATAAAGGTGTATATAATAGAATTGTTTCCATTACATGCGTGTGTTTAAATATACTTTTATGACAACCCTGTAATTACATATTTTTATATAGAAAATTATTAAAGTTTGTTCTTCAGCTTCGTTTTAGTTTTTGATTGTGATTTCCTTCTTTTCTTGATTTTATGACTTTCTAGTTAATTTTTTTAAATAGACATTTAACGAGTTTAGAATAGAATACCAAATACTGTTTACGATTATTATGTATGCAATCCATTCATTTGAATGGAACCTTTGACTCTTAATACGTTCATTCTATAGGTGTATGTGTAATGACATACCCGCACATAAACATGATTAAAGATATCACGCGTATTATGTAAATGTTCTGGGAGGTTGTTTGTCCTCAATAATAAAGGTGTATATAATAGAATTGTTTCCATTACATGCGTGTGTTTAAATATACTTTTATGACAACCCTGTAATTACATATTTTTATATAGAAAATTATTAAAGTTTGTTCTTCAGCTTCGTTTTAGTTTTTGATTGTGATTTCCTTCTTTTCTTGATTTTATGACTTTCTAGTTAATTTTTTTAAATAGACATTTAACGAGTTTAGAATAGAATACCAAATACTGTTTACGATTATTATGTATGCAATCCATTCATTTGAATGGAACCTTTGACTCTTAATACGTTCATTCTATAGGTGTATGTGTAATGACATACCCGCACATAAACATGATTAAAGATATCACGCGTATTATGTAAATGTTCTGGGAGGTTGTTTGTCCTCAATAATAAAGGTGTATATAATAGAATTGTTTCCATTACATGCGTGTGTTTAAATATACTTTTATGACAACCCTGTAATTACATATTTTTATATAGAAAATTATTAAAGTTTGTTCTTCAGCTTCGTTTTAGTTTTTGATTGTGATTTCCTTCTTTTCTTGATTTTATGACTTTCTAGTTAATTTTTTTAAATAGACATTTAACGAGTTTAGAATAGAATACCAAATACTGTTTACGATTATTATGTATGCAATCCATTCATTTGAATGGAACCTTTGTCTCTTAATACGTTCATTCTATAGGTGTATGTGTAATGACATACCCGCACATAAACATGATTAAAGATATCACGCGTATTATGTAAATGTTCTGGGAGGTTGTTTGTCCTCAATAATAAAGGTGTATATAATAGAATTGTTTCCATTACATGCGTGTGTTTAAATATACTTTTATGACAACCCTGTAATTACATATTTTTATATAGAAAATTATTAAAGTTTGTTCTTCAGCTTCGTTTTAGTTTTTGATTGTGATTTCCTTCTTTTCTTGATTTTATGACTTTCTAGTTAATTTTTTTAAATAGACATTTAACGAGTTTAGAATAGAATACCAAATACTGTTTACGATTATTATGTATGCAATCCATTCATTTGAATGGAACCTTTGACTCTTAATACGTTCATTCTATAGGTGTATGTGTAATGACATACCCGCACATAAACATGATTAAAGATATCACGCGTATTATGTAAATGTTCTGGGAGGTTGTTTGTCCTCAATAATAAAGGTGTATATAATAGAATTGTTTCCATTACATGCGTGTGTTTAAATATACTTTTATGACAACCCTGTAATTACATATTTTTATATAGAAAATTATTAAAGTTTGTTCTTCAGCTTCGTTTTAGTTTTTGATTGTGGTTTCCTTCTTTTCTTGATTTTATGACTTTCTAGAAATTTTTTTTAAATAGACATTTAATGAGTTTAGAATAGAATACCAAATACTGTTTACGATTATTATGTATGCGATCAATTCATTCGAATAGAACCTTTGACTCTTAATACGTTCATTCTATAAGTGTATGTGTAATGACATACCCGCACATAAACATGATTAAAGATATCACGCGTATTATGTAAATGTTCTGGGAGGTTGTATGTCTTCAATAATAAAGGTGTATATAATGGAATTGTTTCCATTACATGCGTGTGTTTAAATATACTTTTATGACAACCCTGTAATTACATATTTTTATATAGAAAATTATTAAAGTTTGTTCTTCAGCTTCGTTTTAGTTTTTGATTGTGATTTCCTTCTTTTCTTGATTTTATGACTTTCTAGTTAATTTTTTTAAATAGACATTTAACGAGTTTAGAATAGAATACCAAATACTGTTTACGATTATTATGTATGCAATCCATTCATTTGAATGGAACCTTTGACTCTTAATACGTTCATTCTATAGGTGTATGTGTAATGACATACCCGCACATAAACATGATTAAAGATATCACGCGTATTATGTAAATGTTCTGGGAGGTTGTTTGTCCTCAATAATAAAGGTGTATATAATAGAATTGTTTCCATTACATGCGTGTGTTTAAATATACTTTTATGACAACCCTGTAATTACATATTTTTATATAGAAAATTATTAAAGTTTGTTCTTCAGCTTCGTTTTAGTTTTTGATTGTGATTTCCTTCTTTTCTTGATTTTATGACTTTCTAGTTAATTTTTTTAAATAGACATTTAACGAGTTTAGAATAGAATACCAAATACTGTTTACGATTATTATGTATGCAATCCATTCATTTGAATGGAACCTTTGACTCTTAATACGTTCATTCTATAGGTGTATGTGTAATGACATACCCGCACATAAACATGATTAAAGATATCACGCGTATTATGTAAATGTTCTGGGAGGTTGTTTGTCCTCAATAATAAAGGTGTATATAATAGAATTGTTTCCATTACATGCGTGTGTTTAAATATACTTTTATGACAACCCTGTAATTACATATTTTTATATAGAAAATTATTAAAGTTTGTTCTTCAGCTTCGTTTTAGTTTTTGATTGTGATTTCCTTCTTTTCTTGATTTTATGACTTTCTAGTTAATTTTTTTAAATAGACATTTAACGAGTTTAGAATAGAATACCAAATACTGTTTACGATTATTATGTATGCAATCCATTCATTTGAATGGAACCTTTGACTCTTAATACGTTCATTCTATAGGTGTATGTGTAATGACATACCCGCACATAAACATGATTAAAGATATCACGCGTATTATGTAAATGTTCTGGGAGGTTGTTTGTCCTCAATAATAAAGGTGTATATAATAGAATTGTTTCCATTACATGCGTGTGTTTAAATATACTTTTATGACAACCCTGTAATTACATATTTTTATATAGAAAATTATTAAAGTTTGTTCTTCAGCTTCGTTTTAGTTTTTGATTGTGATTTCCTTCTTTTCTTGATTTTATGACTTTCTAGTTAATTTTTTTAAATAGACATTTAACGAGTTTAGAATAGAATACCAAATACTGTTTACGATTATTATGTATGCAATCCATTCATTTGAATGGAACCTTTGTCTCTTAATACGTTCATTCTATAGGTGTATGTGTAATGACATACCCGCACATAAACATGATTAAAGATATCACGCGTATTATGTAAATGTTCTGGGAGGTTGTTTGTCCTCAATAATAAAGGTGTATATAATAGAATTGTTTCCATTACATGCGTGTGTTTAAATATACTTTTATGACAACCCTGTAATTACATATTTTTATATAGAAAATTATTAAAGTTTGTTCTTCAGCTTCGTTTTAGTTTTTGATTGTGATTTCCTTCTTTTCTTGATTTTATGACTTTCTAGTTAATTTTTTTAAATAGACATTTAACGAGTTTAGAATAGAATACCAAATACTGTTTACGATTATTATGTATGCAATCCATTCATTTGAATGGAACCTTTGACTCTTAATACGTTCATTCTATAGGTGTATGTGTAATGACATACCCGCACATAAACATGATTAAAGATATCACGCGTATTATGTAAATGTTCTGGGAGGTTGTTTGTCCTCAATAATAAAGGTGTATATAATAGAATTGTTTCCATTACATGCGTGTGTTTAAATATACTTTTATGACAACCCTGTAATTACATATTTTTATATAGAAAATTATTAAAGTTTGTTCTTCAGCTTCGTTTTAGTTTTTGATTGTGATTTCCTTCTTTTCTTGATTTTATGACTTTCTAGTTAATTTTTTTAAATAGATATTTAACGAGTTTAGAATAGAATACCAAATACTGTTTACGATTATTATGTATGCAATCCATTCATTTGAATGGAACCTTTGACTCTTAATACGTTCATTCTATAGGTGTATGTGTAATGACATACCCGCACATAAACATGATTAAAGATATCACGCGTATTATGTAAATGTTCTGGGAGGTTGTTTGTCCTCAATAATAAAGGTGTATATAATAGAATTGTTTCCATTACATGCGTGTGTTTAAATATACTTTTATGACAACCCTGTAATTACATATTTTTATATAGAAAATTATTAAAGTTTGTTCTTCAGCTTCGTTTTAGTTTTTGATTGTGATTTCCTTCTTTTCTTGATTTTATGACTTTCTAGTTAATTTTTTTAAATAGACATTTAACGAGTTTAGAATAGAATACCAAATACTGTTTACGATTATTATGTATGCAATCCATTCATTCGAATGGAACCTTTGACTCTTAATACGTTCATTCTATAGGTGTATGTGTAATGACATACCCGCACATAAACATGATTAAAGATATCACGCGTATTATGTAAATGTTCTGGGAGGTTGTTTGTCCTCAATAATAAAGGTGTATATAATAGAATTGTTTCCATTACATGCGTGTGTTTAAATATACTTTTATGACAACCCTGTAATTACATATTTTTATATAGAAAATTATTAAAGTTTGTTCTTCAGCTTCGTTTTAGTTTTTGATTGTGATTTCCTTCTTTCCTTGATTTTATGACTTTCTAGTTAATTTTTTTAAATAGACATTTAACGAGTTTAGAATAGAATACCAAATACTGTTTACGATTATTATGTATGCAATCCATTCATTTGAATGGAACCTTTGACTCTTAATACGTTCATTCTATAGGTGTATGTGTAATGACATACCCGCACATAAACATGATTAAAGATATCACGCGTATTATGTAAATGTTCTGGGAGGTTGTTTGTCCTCAATAATAAAGGTGTATATAATAGAATTGTTTCCATTACATGCGTGTGTTTAAATATACTTTTATGACAACCCTGTAATTACATATTTTTATATAGAAAATTATTAAAGGTTGTTCTTCAGCTTCGTTTTAGTTTTTGATTGTGATTTCCTTCTTTTCTTGATTTTATGACTTTCTAGTTAATTTTTTTAAATAGACATTTAACGAGTTTAGAATAGAATACCAAATACTGTTTACGATTATTATGTATGCAATCCATTCATTTGAATGGAACCTTTGACTCTTAATACGTTCATTCTATAGGTGTATGTGTAATGACATACCCGCACATAAACATGATTAAAGATATCACGCGTATTATGTAAATGTTCTGGGAGGTTGTTTGTCCTCAATAATAAAGGTGTATATAATAGAATTGTTTCCATTACATGCGTGTGTTTAAATATACTTTTATGACAACCCTGTAATTACATATTTTTATATAGAAAATTATTAAAGTTTGTTCTTCAGCTTCGTTTTAGTTTTTGATTGTGGTTTCCTTCTTTTCTTGATTTTATGACTTTCTAGTTAATTTTTTTAAATAGACATTTAACGAGTTTAGAATAGAATACCAAATACTGTTTACGATTATTATGTATGCAATCCATTCATTTGAATGGAAACTTTGACTCTTAATACGTTCATTCTATAGGTGTATGTGTAATGACATACCCGCACATAAACATGATTAAAGATATCACGCGTATTATGTAAATGTTCTGGGAGGTTGTTTGTCCTCAATAATAAAGGTGTATATAATAGAATTGTTTCCATTACATGCGTGTGTTTAAATATACTTTTATGACAACCCTGTAATTACATATTTTTATATAGAAAATTATTAAAGTTTGTTCTTCAGCTTCGTTTTAGTTTTTGATTGTGGTTTCCTTCTTTTCTTGATTTTATGACTTTCTAGTTAATTTTTTTAAATAGACATTTAACGAGTTTAGAATAGAATACCAAATACTGTTTACGATTATTATGTATGCAATCCATTCATTTGAATGGAACCTTTGACTCTTAATACGTTCATTCTATAGGTGTATGTGTAATGACATACCCGCACATAAACATGATTAAAGATATCACGCGTATTATGTAAATGTTCTGGGAGGTTGTTTGTCCTCAATAATAAAGGTGTATATAATAGAATTGTTTCCATTACATGCGTGTGTTTAAATATACTTTTATGACAACCCTGTAATTACATATTTTTATATAGAAAATTATTAAAGTTTGTTCTTCAGCTTCGTTTTAGTTTTTGATTGTGATTTCCTTCTTTTCTTGATTTTATGACTTTCTAGTTAATTTTTTTAAATAGACATTTAACGAGTTTAGAATAGAATACCAAATACTGTTTACGATTATTATGTATGCAATCCATTCATTTGAATGGAACCTTTGACTCTTAATACGTTCATTCTATAGGTGTATGTGTAATGACATACCCGCACATAAACATGATTAAAGATATCACGCGTATTATGTAAATGTTCTGGGAGGTTGTTTGTCCTCAATAATAAAGGTGTATATAATAGAATTGTTTCCATTACATGCGTGTGTTTAAATATACTTTTATGACAACCCTGTAATTACATATTTTTATATAGAAAATTATTAAAGTTTGTTCTTCAGCTTCGTTTTAGTTTTTGATTGTGATTTCCTTCTTTCCTTGATTTTATGACTTTCTAGTTAATTTTTTTAAATAGACATTTAACGAGTTTAGAATAGAATACCAAATACTGTTTACGATTATTATGTATGCAATCCATTCATTTGAATGGAACCTTTGACTCTTAATACGTTCATTCTATAGGTGTATGTGTAATGACATACCCGCACATAAACATGATTAAAGATATCACGCGTATTATGTAAATGTTCTGGGAGGTTGTTTGTCCTCAATAATAAAGGTGTATATAATAGAATTGTTTCCATTACATGCGTGTGTTTAAATATACTTTTATGACAACCCTGTAATTACATATTTTTATATAGAAAATTATTAAAGTTTGTTCTTCAGCTTCGTTTTAGTTTTTGATTGTGATTTCCTTCTTTTCTTGATTTTATGACTTTCTAGTTAATTTTTTTAAATAGACATTTAACGAGTTTAGAATAGAATACCAAATACTGTTTACGATTATTATGTATGCAATCCATTCATTTGAATGGAACCTTTGACTCTTAATACGTTCATTCTATAGGTGTATGTGTAATGACATACCCGCACATAAACATGATTAAAGATATCACGCGTATTATGTAAATGTTCTGGGAGGTTGTTTGTCCTCAATAATAAAGGTGTATATAATAGAATTGTTTCCATTACATGCGTGTGTTTAAATATACTTTTATGACAACCCTGTAATTACATATTTTTATATAGAAAATTATTAAAGTTTGTTCTTCAGCTTCGTTTTAGTTTTTGATTGTGGTTTCCTTCTTTTCTTGATTTTATGACTTTCTAGAAATTTTTTTTAAATAGACATTTAATGAGTTTAGAATAGAATACCAAATACTGTTTACGATTATTATGTATGCGATCAATTCATTCGAATAGAACCTTTGACTCTTAATACGTTCATTCTATAAGTGTATGTGTAATGACATACCCGCACATAAACATGATTAAAGATATCACGCGTATTATGTAAATGTTCTGGGAGGTTGTATGTCTTCAATAATAAAGGTGTATATAATGGAATTGTTTCCATTACATGCGTGTGTTTAAATATACTTTTATGACAACCCTGTAATTACATATTTTTATATAGAAAATTATTAAAGTTTGTTCTTCAGCTTCGTTTTAGTTTTTGATTGTGATTTCCTTCTTTTCTTGATTTTATGACTTTCTAGTTAATTTTTTTAAATAGACATTTAACGAGTTTAGAATAGAATACCAAATACTGTTTACGATTATTATGTATGCAATCCATTCATTTGAATGGAACCTTTGACTCTTAATACGTTCATTCTATAGGTGTATGTGTAATGACATACCCGCACATAAACATGATTAAAGATATCACGCGTATTATGTAAATGTTCTGGGAGGTTGTTTGTCCTCAATAATAAAGGTGTATATAATAGAATTGTTTCCATTACATGCGTGTGTTTAAATATACTTTTATGACAACCCTGTAATTACATATTTTTATATAGAAAATTATTAAAGTTTGTTCTTCAGCTTCGTTTTAGTTTTTGATTGTGATTTCCTTCTTTTCTTGATTTTATGACTTTCTAGTTAATTTTTTTAAATAGACATTTAACGAGTTTAGAATAGAATACCAAATACTGTTTACGATTATTATGTATGCAATCCATTCATTTGAATGGAACCTTTGACTCTTAATACGTTCATTCTATAGGTGTATGTGTAATGACATACCCGCACATAAACATGATTAAAGATATCACGCGTATTATGTAAATGTTCTGGGAGGTTGTTTGTCCTCAATAATAAAGGTGTATATAATAGAATTGTTTCCATTACATGCGTGTGTTTAAATATACTTTTATGACAACCCTGTAATTACATATTTTTATATAGAAAATTATTAAAGGTTGTTCTTCAGCTTCGTTTTAGTTTTTGATTGTGATTTCCTTCTTTTCTTGATTTTATGACTTTCTAGTTAATTTTTTTAAATAGACATTTAACGAGTTTAGAATAGAATACCAAATACTGTTTACGATTATTATGTATGCAATCCATTCATTCGAATGGAACCTTTGACTCTTAATACGTTCATTCTATAGGTGTATGTGTAATGACATACCCGCACATAAACATGATTAAAGATATCACGCGTATTATGTAAATGTTCTGGGAGGTTGTTTGTCCTCAATAATAAAGGTGTATATAATAGAATTGTTTCCATTACATGCGTGTGTTTAAATATACTTTTATGACAACCCTGTAATTACATATTTTTATATAGAAAATTATTAAAGTTTGTTCTTCAGCTTCGTTTTAGTTTTTGATTGTGATTTCCTTCTTTCCTTGATTTTATGACTTTCTAGTTAATTTTTTTAAATAGACATTTAACGAGTTTAGAATAGAATACCAAATACTGTTTACGATTATTATGTATGCAATCCATTCATTTGAATGGAACCTTTGACTCTTAATACGTTCATTCTATAGGTGTATGTGTAATGACATACCCGCACATAAACATGATTAAAGATATCACGCGTATTATGTAAATGTTCTGGGAGGTTGTTTGTCCTCAATAATAAAGGTGTATATAATAGAATTGTTTCCATTACATGCGTGTGTTTAAATATACTTTTATGACAACCCTGTAATTACATATTTTTATATAGAAAATTATTAAAGGTTGTTCTTCAGCTTCGTTTTAGTTTTTGATTGTGATTTCCTTCTTTTCTTGATTTTATGACTTTCTAGTTAATTTTTTTAAATAGACATTTAACGAGTTTAGAATAGAATACCAAATACTGTTTACGATTATTATGTATGCAATCCATTCATTTGAATGGAACCTTTGACTCTTAATACGTTCATTCTATAGGTGTATGTGTAATGACATACCCGCACATAAACATGATTAAAGATATCACGCGTATTATGTAAATGTTCTGGGAGGTTGTTTGTCCTCAATAATAAAGGTGTATATAATAGAATTGTTTCCATTACATGCGTGTGTTTAAATATACTTTTATGACAACCCTGTAATTACATATTTTTATATAGAAAATTATTAAAGTTTGTTCTTCAGCTTCGTTTTAGTTTTTGATTGTGGTTTCCTTCTTTTCTTGATTTTATGACTTTCTAGTTAATTTTTTTAAATAGACATTTAACGAGTTTAGAATAGAATACCAAATACTGTTTACGATTATTATGTATGCAATCCATTCATTTGAATGGAAACTTTGACTCTTAATACGTTCATTCTATAGGTGTATGTGTAATGACATACCCGCACATAAACATGATTAAAGATATCACGCGTATTATGTAAATGTTCTGGGAGGTTGTTTGTCCTCAATAATAAAGGTGTATATAATAGAATTGTTTCCATTACATGCGTGTGTTTAAATATACTTTTATGACAACCCTGTAATTACATATTTTTATATAGAAAATTATTAAAGTTTGTTCTTCAGCTTCGTTTTAGTTTTTGATTGTGGTTTCCTTCTTTTCTTGATTTTATGACTTTCTAGTTAATTTTTTTAAATAGACATTTAACGAGTTTAGAATAGAATACCAAATACTGTTTACGATTATTATGTGTGCAATCCATTCATTTGAATGGAACCTTTGACTCTTAATACGTTCATTCTATAGGTGTATGTGTAATGACATACCCGCACATAAACATGATTAAAGATATCACGCGTATTATGTAAATGTTCTGGGAGGTTGTTTGTCCTCAATAATAAAGGTGTATATAATAGAATTGTTTCCATTACATGCGTGTGTTTAAATATACTTTTATGACAACCCTGTAATTACATATTTTTATATAGAAAATTATTAAAGTTTGTTCTTCAGCTTCGTTTTAGTTTTTGATTGTGATTTCCTTCTTTTCTTGATTTTATGACTTTCTAGTTAATTTTTTTAAATAGACATTTAACGAGTTTAGAATAGAATACCAAATACTGTTTACGATTATTATGTATGCAATCCATTCATTTGAATGGAACCTTTGACTCTTAATACGTTCATTCTATAGGTGTATGTGTAATGACATACCCGCACATAAACATGATTAAAGATATCACGCGTATTATGTAAATGTTCTGGGAGGTTGTTTGTCCTCAATAATAAAGGTGTATATAATAGAATTGTTTCCATTACATGCGTGTGTTTAAATATACTTTTATGACAACCCTGTAATTACATATTTTTATATAGAAAATTATTAAAGTTTGTTCTTCAGCTTCGTTTTAGTTTTTGATTGTGATTTCCTTCTTTCCTTGATTTTATGACTTTCTAGTTAATTTTTTTAAATAGACATTTAACGAGTTTAGAATAGAATACCAAATACTGTTTACGATTATTATGTATGCAATCCATTCATTTGAATGGAACCTTTGACTCTTAATACGTTCATTCTATAGGTGTATGTGTAATGACATACCCGCACATAAACATGATTAAAGATATCACGCGTATTATGTAAATGTTCTGGGAGGTTGTTTGTCCTCAATAATAAAGGTGTATATAATAGAATTGTTTCCATTACATGCGTGTGTTTAAATATACTTTTATGACAACCCTGTAATTACATATTTTTATATAGAAAATTATTAAAGTTTGTTCTTCAGCTTCGTTTTAGTTTTTGATTGTGATTTCCTTCTTTTCTTGATTTTATGACTTTCTAGTTAATTTTTTTAAATAGACATTTAACGAGTTTAGAATAGAATACCAAATACTGTTTACGATTATTATGTATGCAATCCATTCATTTGAATGGAACCTTTGACTCTTAATACGTTCATTCTATAGGTGTATGTGTAATGACATACCCGCACATAAACATGATTAAAGATATCACGCGTATTATGTAAATGTTCTGGGAGGTTGTTTGTCCTCAATAATAAAGGTGTATATAATAGAATTGTTTCCATTACATGCGTGTGTTTAAATATACTTTTATGACAACCCTGTAATTACATATTTTTATATAGAAAATTATTAAAGTTTGTTCTTCAGCTTCGTTTTAGTTTTTGATTGTGGTTTCCTTCTTTTCTTGATTTTATGACTTTCTAGAAATTTTTTTTAAATAGACATTTAATGAGTTTAGAATAGAATACCAAATACTGTTTACGATTATTATGTATGCGATCAATTCATTCGAATAGAACCTTTGACTCTTAATACGTTCATTCTATAAGTGTATGTGTAATGACATACCCGCACATAAACATGATTAAAGATATCACGCGTATTATGTAAATGTTCTGGGAGGTTGTATGTCTTCAATAATAAAGGTGTATATAATGGAATTGTTTCCATTACATGCGTGTGTTTAAATATACTTTTATGACAACCCTGTAATTACATATTTTTATATAGAAAATTATTAAAGTTTGTTCTTCAGCTTCGTTTTAGTTTTTGATTGTGATTTCCTTCTTTTCTTGATTTTATGACTTTCTAGTTAATTTTTTTAAATAGACATTTAACGAGTTTAGAATAGAATACCAAATACTGTTTACGATTATTATGTATGCAATCCATTCATTTGAATGGAACCTTTGACTCTTAATACGTTCATTCTATAGGTGTATGTGTAATGACATACCCGCACATAAACATGATTAAAGATATCACGCGTATTATGTAAATGTTCTGGGAGGTTGTTTGTCCTCAATAATAAAGGTGTATATAATAGAATTGTTTCCATTACATGCGTGTGTTTAAATATACTTTTATGACAACCCTGTAATTACATATTTTTATATAGAAAATTATTAAAGTTTGTTCTTCAGCTTCGTTTTAGTTTTTGATTGTGATTTCCTTCTTTTCTTGATTTTATGACTTTCTAGTTAATTTTTTTAAATAGACATTTAACGAGTTTAGAATAGAATACCAAATACTGTTTACGATTATTATGTATGCAATCCATTCATTTGAATGGAACCTTTGACTCTTAATACGTTCATTCTATAGGTGTATGTGTAATGACATACCCGCACATAAACATGATTAAAGATATCACGCGTATTATGTAAATGTTCTGGGAGGTTGTTTGTCCTCAATAATAAAGGTGTATATAATAGAATTGTTTCCATTACATGCGTGTGTTTAAATATACTTTTATGACAACCCTGTAATTACATATTTTTATATAGAAAATTATTAAAGGTTGTTCTTCAGCTTCGTTTTAGTTTTTGATTGTGATTTCCTTCTTTTCTTGATTTTATGACTTTCTAGTTAATTTTTTTAAATAGACATTTAACGAGTTTAGAATAGAATACCAAATACTGTTTACGATTATTATGTATGCAATCCATTCATTTGAATGGAACCTTTGACTCTTAATACGTTCATTCTATAGGTGTATGTGTAATGACATACCCGCACATAAACATGATTAAAGATATCACGCGTATTATGTAAATGTTCTGGGAGGTTGTTTGTCCTCAATAATAAAGGTGTATATAATAGAATTGTTTCCATTACATGCGTGTGTTTAAATATACTTTTATGACAACCCTGTAATTACATATTTTTATATAGAAAATTATTAAAGTTTGTTCTTCAGCTTCGTTTTAGTTTTTGATTGTGGTTTCCTTCTTTTCTTGATTTTATGACTTTCTAGTTAATTTTTTTAAATAGACATTTAACGAGTTTAGAATAGAATACCAAATACTGTTTACGATTATTATGTATGCAATCCATTCATTTGAATGGAAACTTTGACTCTTAATACGTTCATTCTATAGGTGTATGTGTAATGACATACCCGCACATAAACATGATTAAAGATATCACGCGTATTATGTAAATGTTCTGGGAGGTTGTTTGTCCTCAATAATAAAGGTGTATATAATAGAATTGTTTCCATTACATGCGTGTGTTTAAATATACTTTTATGACAACCCTGTAATTACATATTTTTATATAGAAAATTATTAAAGTTTGTTCTTCAGCTTCGTTTTAGTTTTTGATTGTGGTTTCCTTCTTTTCTTGATTTTATGACTTTCTAGTTAATTTTTTTAAATAGACATTTAACGAGTTTAGAATAGAATACCAAATACTGTTTACGATTATTATGTATGCAATCCATTCATTTGAATGGAACCTTTGACTCTTAATACGTTCATTCTATAGGTGTATGTGTAATGACATACCCGCACATAAACATGATTAAAGATATCACGCGTATTATGTAAATGTTCTGGGAGGTTGTTTGTCCTCAATAATAAAGGTGTATATAATAGAATTGTTTCCATTACATGCGTGTGTTTAAATATACTTTTATGACAACCCTGTAATTACATATTTTTATATAGAAAATTATTAAAGTTTGTTCTTCAGCTTCGTTTTAGTTTTTGATTGTGATTTCCTTCTTTTCTTGATTTTATGACTTTCTAGTTAATTTTTTTAAATAGACATTTAACGAGTTTAGAATAGAATACCAAATACTGTTTACGATTATTATGTATGCAATCCATTCATTTGAATGGAACCTTTGACTCTTAATACGTTCATTCTATAGGTGTATGTGTAATGACATACCCGCACATAAACATGATTAAAGATATCACGCGTATTATGTAAATGTTCTGGGAGGTTGTTTGTCCTCAATAATAAAGGTGTATATAATAGAATTGTTTCCATTACATGCGTGTGTTTAAATATACTTTTATGACAACCCTGTAATTACATATTTTTATATAGAAAATTATTAAAGTTTGTTCTTCAGCTTCGTTTTAGTTTTTGATTGTGATTTCCTTCTTTCCTTGATTTTATGACTTTCTAGTTAATTTTTTTAAATAGACATTTAACGAGTTTAGAATAGAATACCAAATACTGTTTACGATTATTATGTATGCAATCCATTCATTTGAATGGAACCTTTGACTCTTAATACGTTCATTCTATAGGTGTATGTGTAATGACATACCCGCACATAAACATGATTAAAGATATCACGCGTATTATGTAAATGTTCTGGGAGGTTGTTTGTCCTCAATAATAAAGGTGTATATAATAGAATTGTTTCCATTACATGCGTGTGTTTAAATATACTTTTATGACAACCCTGTAATTACATATTTTTATATAGAAAATTATTAAAGTTTGTTCTTCAGCTTCGTTTTAGTTTTTTATTGTGATTTCCTTCTTTTCTTGATTTTATGACTTTCTAGTTAATTTTTTTAAATAGACATTTAACGAGTTTAGAATAGAATACCAAATACTGTTTACGATTATTATGTATGCAATCCATTCATTTGAATGGAACCTTTGACTCTTAATACGTTCATTCTATAGGTGTATGTGTAATGACATACCCGCACATAAACATGATTAAAGATATCACGCGTATTATGTAAATGTTCTGGGAGGTTGTTTGTCCTCAATAATAAAGGTGTATATAATAGAATTGTTTCCATTACATGCGTGTGTTTAAATATACTTTTATGACAACCCTGTAATTACATATTTTTATATAGAAAATTATTAAAGTTTGTTCTTCAGCTTCGTTTTAGTTTTTGATTGTGGTTTCCTTCTTTTCTTGATTTTATGACTTTCTAGAAATTTTTTTTAAATAGACATTTAATGAGTTTAGAATAGAATACCAAATACTGTTTACGATTATTATGTATGCGATCAATTCATTCGAATAGAACCTTTGACTCTTAATACGTTCATTCTATAAGTGTATGTGTAATGACATACCCGCACATAAACATGATTAAAGATATCACGCGTATTATGTAAATGTTCTGGGAGGTTGTATGTCTTCAATAATAAAGGTGTATATAATGGAATTGTTTCCATTACATGCGTGTGTTTAAATATACTTTTATGACAACCCTGTAATTACATATTTTTATATAGAAAATTATTAAAGTTTGTTCTTCAGCTTCGTTTTAGTTTTTGATTGTGATTTCCTTCTTTTCTTGATTTTATGACTTTCTAGTTAATTTTTTTAAATAGACATTTAACGAGTTTAGAATAGAATACCAAATACTGTTTACGATTATTATGTATGCAATCCATTCATTTGAATGGAACCTTTGACTCTTAATACGTTCATTCTATAGGTGTATGTGTAATGACATACCCGCACATAAACATGATTAAAGATATCACGCGTATTATGTAAATGTTCTGGGAGGTTGTTTGTCCTCAATAATAAAGGTGTATATAATAGAATTGTTTCCATTACATGCGTGTGTTTAAATATACTTTTATGACAACCCTGTAATTACATATTTTTATATAGAAAATTATTAAAGTTTGTTCTTCAGCTTCGTTTTAGTTTTTGATTGTGATTTCCTTCTTTTCTTGATTTTATGACTTTCTAGTTAATTTTTTTAAATAGACATTTAACGAGTTTAGAATAGAATACCAAATACTGTTTACGATTATTATGTATGCAATCCATTCATTTGAATGGAACCTTTGACTCTTAATACGTTCATTCTATAGGTGTATGTGTAATGACATACCCGCACATAAACATGATTAAAGATATCACGCGTATTATGTAAATGTTCTGGGAGGTTGTTTGTCCTCAATAATAAAGGTGTATATAATAGAATTGTTTCCATTACATGCGTGTGTTTAAATATACTTTTATGACAACCCTGTAATTACATATTTTTATATAGAAAATTATTAAAGTTTGTTCTTCAGCTTCGTTTTAGTTTTTGATTGTGATTTCCTTCTTTTCTTGATTTTATGACTTTCTAGTTAATTTTTTTAAATAGACATTTAACGAGTTTAGAATAGAATACCAAATACTGTTTACGATTATTATGTATGCAATCCATTCATTTGAATGGAACCTTTGACTCTTAATACGTTCATTCTATAGGTGTATGTGTAATGACATACCCGCACATAAACATGATTAAAGATATCACGCGTATTATGTAAATGTTCTGGGAGGTTGTTTGTCCTCAATAATAAAGGTGTATATAATAGAATTGTTTCCATTACATGCGTGTGTTTAAATATACTTTTATGACAACCCTGTAATTACATATTTTTATATAGAAAATTATTAAAGTTTGTTCTTCAGCTTCGTTTTAGTTTTTGATTGTGATTTCCTTCTTTTCTTGATTTTATGACTTTCTAGTTAATTTTTTTAAATAGACATTTAACGAGTTTAGAATAGAATACCAAATACTGTTTACGATTATTATGTATGCAATCCATTCATTCGAATGGAACCTTTGACTCTTAATACGTTCATTCTATAGGTGTATGTGTAATGACATACCCGCACATAAACATGATTAAAGATATCACGCGTATTATGTAAATGTTCTGGGAGGTTGTTTGTCCTCAATAATAAAGGTGTATATAATAGAATTGTTTCCATTACATGCGTGTGTTTAAATATACTTTTATGACAACCCTGTAATTACATATTTTTATATAGAAAATTATTAAAGTTTGTTCTTCAGCTTCGTTTTAGTTTTTGATTGTGATTTCCTTCTTTTCTTGATTTTATGACTTTCTAGTTAATTTTTTTAAATAGACATTTAACGAGTTTAGAATAGAATACCAAATACTGTTTACGATTATTATGTATGCAATCCATTCATTCGAATGGAACCTTTGACTCTTAATACGTTCATTCTATAGGTGTATGTGTAATGACATACCCGCACATAAACATGATTAAAGATATCACGCGTATTATGTAAATGTTCTGGGAGGTTGTTTGTCCTCAATAATAAAGGTGTATATAATAGAATTGTTTCCATTACATGCGTGTGTTTAAATATACTTTTATGACAACCCTGTAATTACATATTTTTATATAGAAAATTATTAAAGTTTGTTCTTCAGCTTCGTTTTAGTTTTTGATTGTGATTTCCTTCTTTCCTTGATTTTATGACTTTCTAGTTAATTTTTTTAAATAGACATTTAACGAGTTTAGAATAGAATACCAAATACTGTTTACGATTATTATGTATGCAATCCATTCATTTGAATGGAACCTTTGACTCTTAATACGTTCATTCTATAGGTGTATGTGTAATGACATACCCGCACATAAACATGATTAAAGATATCACGCGTATTATGTAAATGTTCTGGGAGGTTGTTTGTCCTCAATAATAAAGGTGTATATAATAGAATTGTTTCCATTACATGCGTGTGTTTAAATATACTTTTATGACAACCCTGTAATTACATATTTTTATATAGAAAATTATTAAAGTTTGTTCTTCAGCTTCGTTTTAGTTTTTGATTGTGATTTCCTTCTTTTCTTGA
Organism: Maratus michaelseni; assembly: GCA_963931845.1. NCBI lineage: Eukaryota > Metazoa > Arthropoda > Arachnida > Araneae > Salticidae > Maratus > Maratus michaelseni. The sequence continues at coordinate 56,970,529 of OZ007588.1, read as the reverse complement.
TTTTATGACTTTCTAGTTAATTTTTTTAAATAGACATTTAACGAGTTTAGAATAGAATACCAAATACTGTTTACGATTATTATGTATGCAATCCATTCATTCGAATGGAACCTTTGACTCTTAATACGTTCATTCTATAGGTGTATGTGTAATGACATACCCGCACATAAACATGATTAAAGATATCACGCGTATTATGTAAATGTTCTGGGAGGTTGTTTGTCCTCAATAATAAAGGTGTATATAATAGAATTGTTTCCATTACATGCGTGTGTTTAAATATACTTTTATGACAACCCTGTAATTACATATTTTTATATAGAAAATTATTAAAGTTTGTTCTTCAGCTTCGTTTTAGTTTTTGATTGTGATTTCCTTCTTTTCTTGATTTTATGACTTTCTAGTTAATTTTTTTAAATAGACATTTAACGAGTTTAGAATAGAATACCAAATACTGTTTACGATTATTATGTATGCAATCCATTCATTCGAATGGAACCTTTGACTCTTAATACGTTCATTCTATAGGTGTATGTGTAATGACATACCCGCACATAAACATGATTAAAGATATCACGCGTATTATGTAAATGTTCTGGGAGGTTGTTTGTCCTCAATAATAAAGGTGTATATAATAGAATTGTTTCCATTACATGCGTGTGTTTAAATATACTTTTATGACAACCCTGTAATTACATATTTTTATATAGAAAATTATTAAAGTTTGTTCTTCAGCTTCGTTTTAGTTTTTGATTGTGATTTCCTTCTTTCCTTGATTTTATGACTTTCTAGTTAATTTTTTTAAATAGACATTTAACGAGTTTAGAATAGAATACCAAATACTGTTTACGATTATTATGTATGCAATCCATTCATTTGAATGGAACCTTTGACTCTTAATACGTTCATTCTATAGGTGTATGTGTAATGACATACCCGCACATAAACATGATTAAAGATATCACGCGTATTATGTAAATGTTCTGGGAGGTTGTTTGTCCTCAATAATAAAGGTGTATATAATAGAATTGTTTCCATTACATGCGTGTGTTTAAATATACTTTTATGACAACCCTGTAATTACATATTTTTATATAGAAAATTATTAAAGTTTGTTCTTCAGCTTCGTTTTAGTTTTTGATTGTGATTTCCTTCTTTTCTTGATTTTATGACTTTCTAGTTAATTTTTTTAAATAGACATTTAACGAGTTTAGAATAGAATACCAAATACTGTTTACGATTATTATGTATGCAATCCATTCTTTTGAATGGAACCTTTGACTCTTAATACGTTCATTCTATAGGTGTATGTGTAATGACATACCCGCACATAAACATGATTAAAGATATCACGCGTATTATGTAAATGTTCTGGGAGGTTGTTTGTCCTCAATAATAAAGGTGTATATAATAGAATTGTTTCCATTACATGCGTGTGTTTAAATATACTTTTATGACAACCCTGTAATTACATATTTTTATATAGAAAATTATTAAAGTTTGTTCTTCAGCTTCGTTTTAGTTTTTGATTGTGGTTTCCTTCTTTTCTTGATTTTATGACTTTCTAGTTAATTTTTTTAAATAGACATTTAACGAGTTTAGAATAGAATACCAAATACTGTTTACGATTATTATGTATGCAATCCATTCATTTGAATGGAAACTTTGACTCTTAATACGTTCATTCTATAGGTGTATGTGTAATGACATACCCGCACATAAACATGATTAAAGATATCACGCGTATTATGTAAATGTTCTGGGAGGTTGTTTGTCCTCAATAATAAAGGTGTATATAATAGAATTGTTTCCATTACATGCGTGTGTTTAAATATACTTTTATGACAACCCTGTAATTACATATTTTTATATAGAAAATTATTAAAGTTTGTTCTTCAGCTTCGTTTTAGTTTTTGATTGTGGTTTCCTTCTTTTCTTGATTTTATGACTTTCTAGTTAATTTTTTTAAATAGACATTTAACGAGTTTAGAATAGAATACCAAATACTGTTTACGATTATTATGTATGCAATCCATTCATTTGAATGGAACCTTTGACTCTTAATACGTTCATTCTATAGGTGTATGTGTAATGACATACCCGCACATAAACATGATTAAAGATATCACGCGTATTATGTAAATGTTCTGGGAGGTTGTTTGTCCTCAATAATAAAGGTGTATATAATAGAATTGTTTCCATTACATGCGTGTGTTTAAATATACTTTTATGACAACCCTGTAATTACATATTTTTATATAGAAAATTATTAAAGTTTGTTCTTCAGCTTCGTTTTAGTTTTTGATTGTGATTTCCTTCTTTTCTTGATTTTATGACTTTCTAGTTAATTTTTTTAAATAGACATTTAACGAGTTTAGAATAGAATACCAAATACTGTTTACGATTATTATGTATGCAATCCATTCATTTGAATGGAACCTTTGACTCTTAATACGTTCATTCTATAGGTGTATGTGTAATGACATACCCGCACATAAACATGATTAAAGATATCACGCGTATTATGTAAATGTTCTGGGAGGTTGTTTGTCCTCAATAATAAAGGTGTATATAATAGAATTGTTTCCATTACATGCGTGTGTTTAAATATACTTTTATGACAACCCTGTAATTACATATTTTTATATAGAAAATTATTAAAGTTTGTTCTTCAGCTTCGTTTTAGTTTTTGATTGTGATTTCCTTCTTTTCTTGATTTTATGACTTTCTAGTTAATTTTTTTAAATAGACATTTAACGAGTTTAGAATAGAATACCAAATACTGTTTACGATTATTATGTATGCAATCCATTCATTTGAATGGAACCTTTGACTCTTAATACGTTCATTCTATAGGTGTATGTGTAATGACATACCCGCACATAAACATGATTAAAGATATCACGCGTATTATGTAAATGTTCTGGGAGGTTGTTTGTCCTCAATAATAAAGGTGTATATAATAGAATTGTTTCCATTACATGCGTGTGTTTAAATATACTTTTATGACAACCCTGTAATTACATATTTTTATATAGAAAATTATTAAAGTTTGTTCTTCAGCTTCGTTTTAGTTTTTGATTGTGGTTTCCTTCTTTTCTTGATTTTATGACTTTCTAGTTAATTTTTTTAAATAGACATTTAACGAGTTTAGAATAGAATACCAAATACTGTTTACGATTATTATGTATGCAATCCATTCATTCGAATGGAAACTTTGACTCTTAATACGTTCATTCTATAGGTGTATGTGTAATGACATACCCGCACATAAACATGATTAAAGATATCACGCGTATTATGTAAATGTTCTGGGAGGTTGTATGTCTTCAATAATAAAGGTGTATATAATGGAATTGTTTCCATTACATGCGTGTGTTTAAATATACTTTTATGACAACCCTGTAATTACATATTTTTATATAGAAAATTATTAAAGTTTGTTCTTCAGCTTCGTTTTAGTTTTGATTGTGATTTCCTTCTTTTCTTGATTTTATGACTTTCTAGTTAATTTTTTTAAATAGACATTTAACGAGTTTAGAATAGAATACCAAATACTGTTTACGATTATTATGTATGCAATCCATTCATTTGAATGGAACCTTTGACTCTTAATACGTTCATTCTATAGGTGTATGTGTAATGACATACCCGCACATAAACATGATTAAAGATATCACGCGTATTATGTAAATGTTCTGGGAGGTTGTTTGTCCTCAATAATAAAGGTGTATATAATAGAATTGTTTCCATTACATGCGTGTGTTTAAATATACTTTTATGACAACCCTGTAATTACATATTTTTATATAGAAAATTATTAAAGTTTGTTCTTCAGCTTCGTTTTAGTTTTTGATTGTGATTTCCTTCTTTTCTTGATTTTATGACTTTCTAGTTAATTTTTTTAAATAGACATTTAACGAGTTTAGAATAGAATACCAAATACTGTTTACGATTATTATGTATGCAATCCATTCATTTGAATGGAACCTTTGACTCTTAATACGTTCATTCTATAGGTGTATGTGTAATGACATACCCGCACATAAACATGATTAAAGATATCACGCGTATTATGTAAATGTTCTGGGAGGTTGTTTGTCCTCAATAATAAAGGTGTATATAATAGAATTGTTTCCATTACATGCGTGTGTTTAAATATACTTTTATGACAACCCTGTAATTACATATTTTTATATAGAAAATTATTAAAGTTTGTTCTTCAGCTTCGTTTTAGTTTTTGATTGTGATTTCCTTCTTTTCTTGATTTTATGACTTTGTAGTTAATTTTTTTAAATAGACATTTAACGAGTTTAGAATAGAATACCAAATACTGTTTACGATTATTATGTATGCAATCCATTCATTTGAATGGAACCTTTGACTCTTAATACGTTCATTCTATAGGTGTATGTGTAATGACATACCCGCACATAAACATGATTAAAGATATCACGCGTATTATGTAAATGTTCTGGGAGGTTGTTTGTCCTCAATAATAAAGGTGTATATAATAGAATTGTTTCCATTACATGCGTGTGTTTAAATATACTTTTATGACAACCCTGTAATTACATATTTTTATATAGAAAATTATTAAAGTTTGTTCTTCAGCTTCGTTTTAGTTTTTGATTGTGATTTCCTTCTTTTCTTGATTTTATGACTTTCTAGTTAATTTTTTTAAATAGACATTTAACGAGTTTAGAATAGAATACCAAATACTGTTTACGATTATTATGTATGCAATCCATTCATTTGAATGGAACCTTTGTCTCTTAATACGTTCATTCTATAGGTGTATGTGTAATGACATACCCGCACATAAACATGATTAAAGATATCACGCGTATTATGTAAATGTTCTGGGAGGTTGTTTGTCCTCAATAATAAAGGTGTATATAATAGAATTGTTTCCATTACATGCGTGTGTTTAAATATACTTTTATGACAACCCTGTAATTACATATTTTTATATAGAAAATTATTAAAGTTTGTTCTTCAGCTTCGTTTTAGTTTTTGATTGTGATTTCCTTCTTTTCTTGATTTTATGACTTTCTAGTTAATTTTTTTAAATAGACATTTAACGAGTTTAGAATAGAATACCAAATACTGTTTACGATTATTATGTATGCAATCCATTCATTTGAATGGAACCTTTGACTCTTAATACGTTCATTCTATAGGTGTATGTGTAATGACATACCCGCACATAAACATGATTAAAGATATCACGCGTATTATGTAAATGTTCTGGGAGGTTGTTTGTCCTCAATAATAAAGGTGTATATAATAGAATTGTTTCCATTACATGCGTGTGTTTAAATATACTTTTATGACAACCCTGTAATTACATATTTTTATATAGAAAATTATTAAAGTTTGTTCTTCAGCTTCGTTTTAGTTTTTGATTGTGATTTCCTTCTTTTCTTGATTTTATGACTTTCTAGTTAATTTTTTTAAATAGACATTTAACGAGTTTAGAATAGAATACCAAATACTGTTTACGATTATTATGTATGCAATCCATTCATTCGAATGGAACCTTTGACTCTTAATACGTTCATTCTATAGGTGTATGTGTAATGACATACCCGCACATAAACATGATTAAAGATATCACGCGTATTATTTAAATGTTCTGGGAGGTTGTTTGTCCTCAATAATAAAGGTGTATATAATAGAATTGTTTCCATTACATGCGTGTGTTTAAATATACTTTTATGACAACCCTGTAATTACATATTTTTATATAGAAAATTATTAAAGTTTGTTCTTCAGCTTCGTTTTAGTTTTTGATTGTGATTTCCTTCTTTCCTTGATTTTATGACTTTCTAGTTAATTTTTTTAAATAGACATTTAACGAGTTTAGAATAGAATACCAAATACTGTTTACGATTATTATGTATGCAATCCATTCATTTGAATGGAACCTTTGACTCTTAATACGTTCATTCTATAGGTGTATGTGTAATGACATACCCGCACATAAACATGATTAAAGATATCACGCGTATTATGTAAATGTTCTGGGAGGTTGTTTGTCCTCAATAATAAAGGTGTATATAATAGAATTGTTTCCATTACATGCGTGTGTTTAAATATACTTTTATGACAACCCTGTAATTACATATTTTTATATAGAAAATTATTAAAGTTTGTTCTTCAGCTTCGTTTTAGTTTTTGATTGTGATTTCCTTCTTTTCTTGATTTTATGACTTTCTAGTTAATTTTTTTAAATAGACATTTAACGAGTTTAGAATAGAATACCAAATACTGTTTACGATTATTATGTATGCAATCCATTCATTTGAATGGAACCTTTGACTCTTAATACGTTCATTCTATAGGTGTATGTGTAATGACATACCCGCACATAAACATGATTAAAGATATCACGCGTATTATGTAAATGTTCTGGGAGGTTGTTTGTCCTCAATAATAAAGGTGTATATAATAGAATTGTTTCCATTACATGCGTGTGTTTAAATATACTTTTATGACAACCCTGTAATTACATATTTTTATATAGAAAATTATTAAAGTTTGTTCTTCAGCTTCGTTTTAGTTTTTGATTGTGGTTTCCTTCTTTTCTTGATTTTATGACTTTCTAGTTAATTTTTTTAAATAGACATTTAACGAGTTTAGAATAGAATACCAAATACTGTTTACGATTATTATGTATGCAATCCATTCATTTGAATGGAACCTTTGACTCTTAATACGTTCCTTCTATAGGTGTATGTGTAATGACATACCCGCACATAAACATGATTAAAGATATCACGCGTATTATGTAAATGTTCTGGGAGGTTGTTTGTCCTCAATAATAAAGGTGTATATAATAGAATTGTTTCCATTACATGCGTGTGTTTAAATATACTTTTATGACAACCCTGTAATTACATATTTTTATATAGAAAATTATTAAAGTTTGTTCTTCAGCTTCGTTTTAGTTTTTGATTGTGATTTCCTTCTTTCCTTGATTTTATGACTTTCTAGTTAATTTTTTTAAATAGACATTTAACGAGTTTAGAATAGAATACCAAATACTGTTTACGATTATTATGTATGCAATCCATTCATTTGAATGGAACCTTTGACTCTTAATACGTTCATTCTATAGGTGTATGTGTAATGACATACCCGCACATAAACATGATTAAAGATATCACGCGTATTATGTAAATGTTCTGGGAGGTTGTTTGTCCTCAATAATAAAGGTGTATATAATAGAATTGTTTCCATTACATGCGTGTGTTTAAATATACTTTTATGACAACCCTGTAATTACATATTTTTATATAGGAAATTATTAAAGTTTGTTCTTCAGCTTCGTTTTAGTTTTTGATTGTGATTTCCTTCTTTTCTTGATTTTATGACTTTCTAGTTAATTTTTTTAAATAGACATTTAACGAGTTTAGAATAGAATACCAAATACTGTTTACGATTATTATGTATGCAATCCATTCATTTGAATGGAACCTTTGACTCTTAATACGTTCATTCTATAGGTGTATGTGTAATGACATACCCGCACATAAACATGATTAAAGATATCACGCGTATTATGTAAATGTTCTGGGAGGTTGTTTGTCCTCAATAATAAAGGTGTATATAATAGAATTGTTTCCATTACATGCGTGTGTTTAAATATACTTTTATGACAACCCTGTAATTACATATTTTTATATAGAAAATTATTAAAGTTTGTTCTTCAGCTTCGTTTTAGTTTTTGATTGTGATTTCCTTCTTTTCTTGATTTTATGACTTTCTAGTTAATTTTTTTAAATAGACATTTAACGAGTTTAGAATAGAATACCAAATACTGTTTACGATTATTATGTATGCAATCCATTCATTTGAATGGAACCTTTGTCTCTTAATACGTTCATTCTATAGGTGTATGTGTAATGACATACCCGCACATAAACATGATTAAAGATATCACGCGTATTATGTAAATGTTCTGGGAGGTTGTTTGTCCTCAATAATAAAGGTGTATATAATAGAATTGTTTCCATTACATGCGTGTGTTTAAATATACTTTTATGACAACCCTGTAATTACATATTTTTATATAGAAAATTATTAAAGTTTGTTCTTCAGCTTCGTTTTAGTTTTTGATTGTGATTTCCTTCTTTTCTTGATTTTATGACTTTCTAGTTAATTTTTTTAAATAGACATTTAACGAGTTTAGAATAGAATACCAAATACTGTTTACGATTATTATGTATGCAATCCATTCATTTGAATGGAACCTTTGACTCTTAATACGTTCATTCTATAGGTGTATGTGTAATGACATACCCGCACATAAACATGATTAAAGATATCACGCGTATTATGTAAATGTTCTGGGAGGTTGTTTGTCCTCAATAATAAAGGTGTATATAATAGAATTGTTTCCATTACATGCGTGTGTTTAAATATACTTTTATGACAACCCTGTAATTACATATTTTTATATAGAAAATTATTAAAGTTTGTTCTTCAGCTTCGTTTTAGTTTTTGATTGTGATTTCCTTCTTTTCTTGATTTTATGACTTTCTAGTTAATTTTTTTAAATAGACATTTAACGAGTTTAGAATAGAATACCAAATACTGTTTACGATTATTATGTATGCAATCCATTCATTCGAATGGAACCTTTGACTCTTAATACGTTCATTCTATAGGTGTATGTGTAATGACATACCCGCACATAAACATGATTAAAGATATCACGCGTATTATTTAAATGTTCTGGGAGGTTGTTTGTCCTCAATAATAAAGGTGTATATAATAGAATTGTTTCCATTACATGCGTGTGTTTAAATATACTTTTATGACAACCCTGTAATTACATATTTTTATATAGAAAATTATTAAAGTTTGTTCTTCAGCTTCGTTTTAGTTTTTGATTGTGATTTCCTTCTTTCCTTGATTTTATGACTTTCTAGTTAATTTTTTTAAATAGACATTTAACGAGTTTAGAATAGAATACCAAATACTGTTTACGATTATTATGTATGCAATCCATTCATTTGAATGGAACCTTTGACTCTTAATACGTTCATTCTATAGGTGTATGTGTAATGACATACCCGCACATAAACATGATTAAAGATATCACGCGTATTATGTAAATGTTCTGGGAGGTTGTTTGTCCTCAATAATAAAGGTGTATATAATAGAATTGTTTCCATTACATGCGTGTGTTTAAATATACTTTTATGACAACCCTGTAATTACATATTTTTATATAGAAAATTATTAAAGTTTGTTCTTCAGCTTCGTTTTAGTTTTTGATTGTGATTTCCTTCTTTTCTTGATTTTATGACTTTCTAGTTAATTTTTTTAAATAGACATTTAACGAGTTTAGAATAGAATACCAAATACTGTTTACGATTATTATGTATGCAATCCATTCATTTGAATGGAACCTTTGACTCTTAATACGTTCATTCTATAGGTGTATGTGTAATGACATACCCGCACATAAACATGATTAAAGATATCACGCGTATTATGTAAATGTTCTGGGAGGTTGTTTGTCCTCAATAATAAAGGTGTATATAATAGAATTGTTTCCATTACATGCGTGTGTTTAAATATACTTTTATGACAACCCTGTAATTACATATTTTTATATAGAAAATTATTAAAGTTTGTTCTTCAGCTTCGTTTTAGTTTTTGATTGTGGTTTCCTTCTTTTCTTGATTTTATGACTTTCTAGTTAATTTTTTTAAATAGACATTTAACGAGTTTAGAATAGAATACCAAATACTGTTTACGATTATTATGTATGCAATCCATTCATTTGAATGGAACCTTTGACTCTTAATACGTTCCTTCTATAGGTGTATGTGTAATGACATACCCGCACATAAACATGATTAAAGATATCACGCGTATTATGTAAATGTTCTGGGAGGTTGTTTGTCCTCAATAATAAAGGTGTATATAATAGAATTGTTTCCATTACATGCGTGTGTTTAAATATACTTTTATGACAACCCTGTAATTACATATTTTTATATAGAAAATTATTAAAGTTTGTTCTTCAGCTTCGTTTTAGTTTTTGATTGTGATTTCCTTCTTTCCTTGATTTTATGACTTTCTAGTTAATTTTTTTAAATAGACATTTAACGAGTTTAGAATAGAATACCAAATACTGTTTACGATTATTATGTATGCAATCCATTCATTTGAATGGAACCTTTGACTCTTAATACGTTCATTCTATAGGTGTATGTGTAATGACATACCCGCACATAAACATGATTAAAGATATCACGCGTATTATGTAAATGTTCTGGGAGGTTGTTTGTCCTCAATAATAAAGGTGTATATAATAGAATTGTTTCCATTACATGCGTGTGTTTAAATATACTTTTATGACAACCCTGTAATTACATATTTTTATATAGGAAATTATTAAAGTTTGTTCTTCAGCTTCGTTTTAGTTTTTGATTGTGATTTCCTTCTTTTCTTGATTTTATGACTTTCTAGTTAATTTTTTTAAATAGACATTTAACGAGTTTAGAATAGAATACCAAATACTGTTTACGATTATTATGTATGCAATCCATTCATTCGAATGGAACCTTTGACTCTTAATACGTTCATTCTATAGGTGTATGTGTAATGACATACCCGCACATAAACATGATTAAAGATATCACGCGTATTATGTAAATGTTCTGGGAGGTTGTTTGTCCTCAATAATAAAGGTGTATATAATAGAATTGTTTCCATTACATGCGTGTGTTTAAATATACTTTTATGACAACCCTGTAATTACATATTTTTATATAGAAAATTATTAAAGTTTGTTCTTCAGCTTCGTTTTAGTTTTTGATTGTGGTTTCCTTCTTTTCTTGATTTTATGACTTTCTAGAAATTTTTTTTAAATAGACATTTAATGAGTTTAGAATAGAATACCAAATACTGTTTACGATTATTATGTATGCGATCAATTCATTCGAATAGAACCTTTGACTCTTAATACGTTCATTCTATAAGTGTATGTGTAATGACATACCCGCACATAAACATGATTAAAGATATCACGCGTATTATGTAAATGTTCTGGGAGGTTGTATGTCTTCAATAATAAAGGTGTATATAATGGAATTGTTTCCATTACATGCGTGTGTTTAAATATACTTTTATGACAACCCTGTAATTACATATTTTTATATAGAAAATTATTAAAGTTTGTTCTTCAGCTTCGTTTTAGTTTTTGATTGTGATTTCCTTCTTTTCTTGATTTTATGACTTTCTAGTTAATTTTTTTAAATAGACATTTAACGAGTTTAGAATAGAATACCAAATACTGTTTACGATTATTATGTATGCAATCCATTCATTTGAATGGAACCTTTGACTCTTAATACGTTCATTCTATAGGTGTATGTGTAATGACATACCCGCACATAAACATGATTAAAGATATCACGCGTATTATGTAAATGTTCTGGGAGGTTGTTTGTCCTCAATAATAAAGGTGTATATAATAGAATTGTTTCCATTACATGCGTGTGTTTAAATATACTTTTATGACAACCCTGTAATTACATATTTTTATATAGAAAATTATTAAAGTTTGTTCTTCAGCTTCGTTTTAGTTTTTGATTGTGATTTCCTTCTTTTCTTGATTTTATGACTTTCTAGTTAATTTTTTTAAATAGACATTTAACGAGTTTAGAATAGAATACCAAATACTGTTTACGATTATTATGTATGCAATCCATTCATTCGAATAGAACCTTTGACTCTTAATACGTTCATTCTATAAGTGTATGTGTAATGACATACCCGCACATAAACATGATTAAAGATATCACGCGTATTATGTAAATGTTCTGGGAGGTTGTATGTCTTCAATAATAAAGGTGTATATAATGGAATTGTTTCCATTACATGCGTGTGTTTAAATATACTTTTATGACAACCCTGTAATTACATATTTTTATATAGAAAATTATTAAAGTTTGTTCTTCAGCTTCGTTTTAGTTTTTGATTGTGATTTCCTTCTTTTCTTGATTTTATGACTTTCTAGTTAATTTTTTTAAATAGACATTTAACGAGTTTAGAATAGAATACCAAATACTGTTTACGATTATTATGTATGCAATCCATTCATTTGAATGGAACCTTTGACTCTTAATACGTTCATTCTATAGGTGTATGTGTAATGACATACCCGCACATAAACATGATTAAAGATATCACGCGTATTATGTAAATGTTCTGGGAGGTTGTTTGTCCTCAATAATAAAGGTGTATATAATAGAATTGTTTCCATTACATGCGTGTGTTTAAATATACTTTTATGACAACCCTGTAATTACATATTTTTATATAGAAAATTATTAAAGTTTGTTCTTCAGCTTCGTTTTAGTTTTTGATTGTGATTTCCTTCTTTTCTTGATTTTATGACTTTCTAGTTAATTTTTTTAAATAGCCATTTAACGAGTTTAGAATAGAATACCAAATACTGTTTACGATTATTATGTATGCAATCCATTCATTCGAATGGAACCTTTGACTCTTAATACGTTCATTCTATAGGTGTATGTGTAATGACATACCCGCACATAAACATGATTAAAGATATCACGCGTATTATTTAAATGTTCTGGGAGGTTGTTTGTCCTCAATAATAAAGGTGTATATAATAGAATTGTTTCCATTACATGCGTGTGTTTAAATATACTTTTATGACAACCCTGTAATTACATATTTTTATATAGAAAATTATTAAAGTTTGTTCTTCAGCTTCGTTTTAGTTTTTGATTGTGATTTCCTTCTTTCCTTGATTTTATGACTTTCTAGTTAATTTTTTTAAATAGACATTTAACGAGTTTAGAATAGAATACCAAATACTGTTTACGATTATTATGTATGCAATCCATTCATTTGAATGGAACCTTTGACTCTTAATACGTTCATTCTATAGGTGTATGTGTAATGACATACCCGCACATAAACATGATTAAAGATATCACGCGTATTATGTAAATGTTCTGGGAGGTTGTTTGTCCTCAATAATAAAGGTGTATATAATAGAATTGTTTCCATTACATGCGTGTGTTTAAATATACTTTTATGACAACCCTGTAATTACATATTTTTATATAGAAAATTATTAAAGTTTGTTCTTCAGCTTCGTTTTAGTTTTTGATTGTGATTTCCTTCTTTTCTTGATTTTATGACTTTCTAGTTAATTTTTTTAAATAGACATTTAACGAGTTTAGAATAGAATACCAAATACTGTTTACGATTATTATGTATGCAATCCATTCATTTGAATGGAACCTTTGACTCTTAATACGTTCATTCTATAGGTGTATGTGTAATGACATACCCGCACATAAACATGATTAAAGATATCACGCGTATTATGTAAATGTTCTGGGAGGTTGTTTGTCCTCAATAATAAAGGTGTATATAATAGAATTGTTTCCATTACATGCGTGTGTTTAAATATACTTTTATGACAACCCTGTAATTACATATTTTTATATAGAAAATTATTAAAGTTTGTTCTTCAGCTTCGTTTTAGTTTTTGATTGTGGTTTCCTTCTTTTCTTGATTTTATGACTTTCTAGTTAATTTTTTTAAATAGACATTTAACGAGTTTAGAATAGAATACCAAATACTGTTTACGATTATTATGTATGCAATCCATTCATTTGAATGGAACCTTTGACTCTTAATACGTTCATTCTATAGGTGTATGTGTAATGACATACCCGCACATAAACATGATTAAAGATATCACGCGTATTATGTAAATGTTCTGGGAGGTTGTTTGTCCTCAATAATAAAGGTGTATATAATAGAATTGTTTCCATTACATGCGTGTGTTTAAATATACTTTTATGACAACCCTGTAATTACATATTTTTATATAGAAAATTATTAAAGTTTGTTCTTCAGCTTCGTTTTAGTTTTTGATTGTGATTTCCTTCTTTTCTTGATTTTATGACTTTCTAGTTAATTTTTTTAAATAGACATTTAACGAGTTTAGAATAGAATACCAAATACTGTTTACGATTATTATGTATGCAATCCATTCATTTGAATGGAACCTTTGACTCTTAATACGTTCATTCTATAGGTGTATGTGTAATGACATACCCGCACATAAACATGATTAAAGATATCACGCGTATTATGTAAATGTTCTGGGAGGTTGTTTGTCCTCAATAATAAAGGTGTATATAATAGAATTGTTTCCATTACATGCGTGTGTTTAAATATACTTTTATGACAACCCTGTAATTACATATTTTTATATAGAAAATTATTAAAGTTTGTTCTTCAGCTTCGTTTTAGTTTTTGATTGTGGTTTCCTTCTTTTCTTGATTTTATGACTTTCTAGTTAATTTTTTTAAATAGACATTTAACGAGTTTAGAATAGAATACCAAATACTGTTTACGATTATTATGTATGCAATCCATTCATTTGAATGGAACCTTTGACTCTTAATACGTTCATTCTATAGGTGTATGTGTAATGACATACCCGCACATAAACATGATTAAAGATATCACGCGTATTATGTAAATGTTCTGGGAGGTTGTTTGTCCTCAATAATAAAGGTGTATATAATAGAATTGTTTCCATTACATGCGTGTGTTTAAATATACTTTTATGACAACCCTGTAATTACATATTTTTATATAGAAAATTATTAAAGTTTGTTCTTCAGCTTCGTTTTAGTTTTTGATTGTGATTTCCTTCTTTTCTTGATTTTATGACTTTCTAGTTAATTTTTTTAAATAGACATTTAACGAGTTTAGAATAGAATACCAAATACTGTTTACGATTATTATGTATGCAATCCATTCATTCGAATGGAACCTTTGACTCTTAATACGTTCATTCTATAGGTGTATGTGTAATGACATACCCGCACATAAACATGATTAAAGATATCACGCGTATTATGTAAATGTTCTGGGAGGTTGTTTGTCCTCAATAATAAAGGTGTATATAATAGAATTGTTTCCATTACATGCGTGTGTTTAAATATACTTTTATGACAACCCTGTAATTACATATTTTTATATAGAAAATTATTAAAGTTTGTTCTTCAGCTTCGTTTTAGTTTTTGATTGTGATTTCCTTCTTTTCTTGATTTTATGACTTTCTAGTTAATTTTTTTAAATAGACATTTAACGAGTTTAGAATAGAATACCAAATACTGTTTACGATTATTATGTATGCAATCCATTCATTTGAATGGAACCTTTGACTCTTAATACGTTCATTCTATAGGTGTATGTGTAATGACATACCCGCACATAAACATGATTAAAGATATCACGCGTATTATGTAAATGTTCTGGGAGGTTGTTTGTCCTCAATAATAAAGGTGTATATAATAGAATTGTTTCCATTACATGCGTGTGTTTAAATATACTTTTATGACAACCCTGTAATTACATATTTTTATATAGAAAATTATTAAAGTTTGTTCTTCAGCTTCGTTTTAGTTTTTGATTGTGATTTCCTTCTTTTCTTGATTTTATGACTTTCTAGTTAATTTTTTTAAATAGACATTTAACGAGTTTAGAATAGAATACCAAATACTGTTTACGATTATTATGTATGCGATCAATTCATTCGAATAGAACCTTTGACTCTTAATACGTTCATTCTATAAGTGTATGTGTAATGACATACCCGCACATAAACATGATTAAAGATATCACGCGTATTATGTAAATGTTCTGGGAGGTTGTATGTCTTCAATAATAAAGGTGTATATAATGGAATTGTTTCCATTACATGCGTGTGTTTAAATATACTTTTATGACAACCCTGTAATTACATATTTTTATATAGAAAATTATTAAAGTTTGTTCTTCAGCTTCGTTTTAGTTTTTGATTGTGGTTTCCTTCTTTTCTTGATTTTATGACTTTCTAGAAATTTTTTTTAAATAGACATTTAATGAGTTTAGAATAGAATACCAAATACTGTTTACGATTATTATGTATGCGATCAATTCATTCGAATAGAACCTTTGACTCTTAATACGTTCATTCTATAAGTGTATGTGTAATGACATACCCGCACATAAACATGATTAAAGATATCACGCGTATTATGTAAATGTTCTGGGAGGTTGTATGTCTTCAATAATAAAGGTGTATATAATGGAATTGTTTCCATTACATGCGTGTGTTTAAATATACTTTTATGACAACCCTGTAATTACATATTTTTATATAGAAAATTATTAAAGTTTGTTCTTCAGCTTCGTTTTAGTTTTTGATTGTGATTTCCTTCTTTTCTTGATTTTATGACTTTCTAGTTAATTTTTTTAAATAGACATTTAACGAGTTTAGAATAGAATACCAAATACTGTTTACGATTATTATGTATGCAATCCATTCATTTGAATGGAACCTTTGACTCTTAATACGTTCATTCTATAGGTGTATGTGTAATGACATACCCGCACATAAACATGATTAAAGATATCACGCGTATTATGTAAATGTTCTGGGAGGTTGTTTGTCCTCAATAATAAAGGTGTATATAATAGAATTGTTTCCATTACATGCGTGTGTTTAAATATACTTTTATGACAACCCTGTAATTACATATTTTTATATAGAAAATTATTAAAGTTTGTTCTTCAGCTTCGTTTTAGTTTTTGATTGTGATTTCCTTCTTTTCTTGATTTTATGACTTTCTAGTTAATTTTTTTAAATAGACATTTAACGAGTTTAGAATAGAATACCAAATACTGTTTACGATTATTATGTGTGCAATCCATTCATTTGAATGGAACCTTTGACTCTTAATACGTTCATTCTATAGGTGTATGTGTAATGACATACCCGCACATAAACATGATTAAAGATATCACGCGTATTATGTAAATGTTCTGGGAGGTTGTTTGTCCTCAATAATAAAGGTGTATATAATAGAATTGTTTCCATTACATGCGTGTGTTTAAATATACTTTTATGACAACTCTGTAATTACATATTTTTATATAGAAAATTATTAAAGTTTGTTCTTCAGCTTCGTTTTAGTTTTTGATTGTGATTTCCTTCTTTTCTTGATTTTATGACTTTCTAGTTAATTTTTTTAAATAGACATTTAACGAGTTTAGAATAGAATATCAAATACTGTTTACGATTATTATGTATGCAATCCATTCATTTGAATGGAACCTTTGACTCTTAATACGTTCATTCTATAGGTGTATGTGTAATGACATACCCGCACATAAACATGATTAAAGATATCACGCGTATTATGTAAATGTTCTGGGAGGTTGTTTGTCCTCAATAATAAAGGTGTATATAATAGAATTGTTTCCATTACATGCGTGTGTTTAAATATACTTTTATGACAACCCTGTAATTACATATTTTTATATAGAAAATTATTAAAGTTTGTTCTTCAGCTTCGTTTTAGTTTTTGATTGTGATTTCCTTCTTTTCTTGATTTTATGACTTTCTAGTTAATTTTTTTAAATAGACATTTAACGAGTTTAGAATAGTATACCAAATACTGTTTACGATTATTATGTATGCAATCCATTCATTTGAATGGAACCTTTGACTCTTAATACGTTCATTCTATAGGTGTATGTGTAATGACATACCCGCACATAAACATGATTAAAGATATCACGCGTATTATGTAAATGTTCTGGGAGGTTGTTTGTCCTCAATAATAAAGGTGTATATAATAGAATTGTTTCCATTACATGCGTGTGTTTAAATATACTTTTATGACAACCCTGTAATTACATATTTTTATATAGAAAATTATTAAAGTTTGTTCTTCAGCTTCGTTTTAGTTTTTGATTGTGATTTCCTTCTTTTCTTGATTTTATGACTTTCTAGTTAATTTTTTTAAATAGACATTTAACGAGTTTAGAATAGAATACCAAATACTGTTTACGATTATTATGTATGCAATCCATTCATTTGAATGGAACCTTTGACTCTTAATACGTTCATTCTATAGGTGTATGTGTAATGACATACCCGCACATAAACATGATTAAAGATATCACGCGTATTATGTAAATGTTCTGGGAGGTTGTTTGTCCTCAATAATAAAGGTGTATATAATAGAATTGTTTCCATTAAATGCGTGTGTTTAAATATACTTTTATGACAACCCTGTAATTACATATTTTTATATAGAAAATTATTAAAGTTTGTTCTTCAGCTTCGTTTTAGTTTTTGATTGTGATTTCCTTCTTTTCTTGATTTTATGACTTTCTAGTTAATTTTTTTAAATAGACATTTAACGAGTTTAGAATAGAATACCAAATACTGTTTACGATTATTATGTATGCAATCCATTCATTTGAATGGAACCTTTGACTCTTAATACGTTCATTCTATAGGTGTATGTGTAATGACATACCCGCACATAAACATGATTAAAGATATCACGCGTATTATGTAAATGTTCTGGGAGGTTGTTTGTCCTCAATAATAAAGGTGTATATAATAGAATTGTTTCCATTACATGCGTGTGTTTAAATATACTTTTATGACAACCCTGTAATTACATATTTTTATATAGAAAATTATTAAAGTTTGTTCTTCAGCTTCGTTTTAGTTTTTGATTGTGATTTCCTTCTTTCCTTGATTTTATGACTTTCTAGTTAATTTTTTTAAATAGACATTTAACGAGTTTAGAATAGAATACCAAATACTGTTTACGATTATTATGTATGCAATCCATTCATTTGAATGGAACCTTTGACTCTTAATACGTTCATTCTATAGGTGTATGTGTAATGACATACCCGCACATAAACATGATTAAAGATATCACGCGTATTATGTAAATGTTCTGGGAGGTTGTTTGTCCTCAATAATAAAGGTGTATATAATAGAATTGTTTCCATTACATGCGTGTGTTTAAATATACTTTTATGACAACCCTGTAATTACATATTTTTATATAGAAAATTATTAAAGTTTGTTCTTCAGCTTCGTTTTAGTTTTTGATTGTGATTTCCTTCTTTTCTTGATTTTATGACTTTCTAGTTAATTTTTTTAAATAGACATTTAACGAGTTTAGAATAGAATACCAAATACTGTTTACGATTATTATGTATGCGATCAATTCATTCGAATAGAACCTTTGACTCTTAATACGTTCATTCTATAAGTGTATGTGTAATGACATACCCGCACATAAACATGATTAAAGATATCACGCGTATTATGTAAATGTTCTGGGAGGTTGTTTGTCCTCAATAATAAAGGTGTATATAATAGAATTTTTTCCATTACATGCGTGTGTTTAAATATACTTTTATGACAACCCTGTAATTACATATTTTTATATAGAAAATTATTAAAGTTTGTTCTTCAGCTTCGTTTTAGTTTTTGATTGTGGTTTCCTTCTTTTCTTGATTTTATGACTTTCTAGAAATTTTTTTTAAATAGACATTTAATGAGTTTAGAATAGAATACCAAATACTGTTTACGATTATTATGTATGCAATCCATTCATTTGAATGGAACCTTTGACTCTTAATACGTTCATTCTATAGGTGTATGTGTAATGACATACCCGCACATAAACATGATTAAAGATATCACGCGTATTATGTAAATGTTCTGGGAGGTTGTTTGTCCTCAATAATAAAGGTGTATATAATAGAATTGTTTCCATTACATGCGTGTGTTTAAATATACTTTTATGACAACCCTGTAATTACATATTTTTATATAGAAAATTATTAAAGTTTGTTCTTCAGCTTCGTTTTAGTTTTTGATTGTGATTTCCTTCTTTCCTTGATTTTATGACTTTCTAGTTAATTTTTTTAAATAGACATTTAACGAGTTTAGAATAGAATACCAAATACTGTTTACGATTATTATGTATGCAATCCATTCATTTGAATGGAACCTTTGACTCTTAATACGTTCATTCTATAGGTGTATGTGTAATGACATACCCGCACATAAACATGATTAAAGATATCACGCGTATTATGTAAATGTTCTGGGAGGTTGTTTGTCCTCAATAATAAAGGTGTATATAATAGAATTGTTTCCATTACATGCGTGTGTTTAAATATACTTTTATGACAACCCTGTAATTACATATTTTTATATAGAAAATTATTAAAGTTTGTTCTTCAGCTTCGTTTTAGTTTTTGATTGTGGTTTCCTTCTTTTCTTGATTTTATGACTTTCTAGTTAATTTTTTTAAATAGACATTTAACGAGTTTAGAATAGAATACCAAATACTGTTTACGATTATTATGTATGCAATCCATTCATTTGAATGGAACCTTTGACTCTTAATACGTTCATTCTATAGGTGTATGTGTAATAACATACCCGCACATAAACATGATTAAAGATATCACGCGTATTATGTAAATGTTCTGGGAGGTTGTTTGTCCTCAATAATAAAGGTGTATATAATAGAATTGTTTCCATTACATGCGTGTGTTTAAATATACTTTTATGACAACCCTGTAATTACATATTTTTATATAGAAAATTATTAAAGTTTGTTCTTCAGCTTCGTTTTAGTTTTTGATTGTGATTTCCTTCTTTTCTTGATTTTATGACTTTCTAGTTAATTTTTTTAAATAGACATTTAACGAGTTTAGAATAGAATACCAAATACTGTTTACGATTATTATGTATGCAATCCATTCATTTGAATGGAACCTTTGACTCTTAATACGTTCATTCTATAGGTGTATGTGTAATGACATACCCGCACATAAACATGATTAAAGATATCACGCGTATTATGTAAATGTTCTGGGAGGTTGTTTGTCCTCAATAATAAAGGTGTATATAATAGAATTGTTTCCATTACATGCGTGTGTTTAAATATACTTTTATGACAACCCTGTAATTACATATTTTTATATAGAAAATTATTAAAGTTTGTTCTTCAGCTTCGTTTTAGTTTTTGATTGTGATTTCCTTCTTTCCTTGATTTTATGACTTTCTAGTTAATTTTTTTAAATAGACATTTAACGAGTTTAGAATAGAATACCAAATAATGTTTACGATTATTATGTATGCAATCCATTCATTTGAATGGAACCTTTGACTCTTAATACGTTCATTCTATAGGTGTATGTGTAATGACATACCCGCACATAAACATGATTAAAGATATCACGCGTATTATGTAAATGTTCTGGGAGGTTGTTTGTCCTCAATAATAAAGGTGTATATAATAGAATTGTTTCCATTACATGCGTGTGTTTAAATATACTTTTATGACAACCCTGTAATTACATATTTTTATATAGAAAATTATTAAAGTTTGTTCTTCAGCTTCGTTTTAGTTTTTGATTGTGGTTTCCTTCTTTTCTTGATTTTATGACTTTCTAGAAATTTTTTTTAAATAGACATTTAATGAGTTTAGAATAGAATACCAAATACTGTTTACGATTATTATGTATGCAATCCATTCATTTGAATGGAACCTTTGACTCTTAATACGTTCATTCTATAGGTGTATGTGTAATGACATACCCGCACATAAACATGATTAAAGATATCACGCGTATTATGTAAATGTTCTGGGAGGTTGTTTGTCCTCAATAATAAAGGTGTATATAATAGAATTGTTTCCATTACATGCGTGTGTTTAAATATACTTTTATGACAACCCTGTAATTACATATTTTTATATAGAAAATTATTAAAGTTTGTTCTTCAGCTTCGTTTTAGTTTTTGATTGTGATTTCCTTCTTTCCTTGATTTTATGACTTTCTAGTTAATTTTTTTAAATAGACATTTAACGAGTTTAGAATAGAATACCAAATACTGTTTACGATTATTATGTATGCAATCCATTCATTTGAATGGAACCTTTGACTCTTAATACGTTCATTCTATAGGTGTATGTGTAATGACATACCCGCACATAAACATGATTAAAGATATCACGCGTATTATGTAAATGTTCTGGGAGGTTGTTTGTCCTCAATAATAAAGGTGTATATAATAGAATTGTTTCCATTACATGCGTGTGTTTAAATATACTTTTATGACAACCCTGTAATTACATATTTTTATATAGAAAATTATTAAAGTTTGTTCTTCAGCTTCGTTTTAGTTTTTGATTGTGGTTTCCTTCTTTTCTTGATTTTATGACTTTCTAGAAATTTTTTTAAAATAGACATTTAATGAGTTTAGAATAGAATACCAAATACTGTTTACGATTATTATGTATGCGATCAATTCATTCGAATAGAACCTTTGACTCTTAATACGTTCATTCTATAAGTGTATGTGTAATGACATACCCGCACATAAACATGATTAAAGATATCACGCGTATTATGTAAATGTTCTGGGAGTTTGTATGTCTTCAATAATAAAGGTGTATATAATGGAATTGTTTCCATTACATGCGTGTGTTTAAATATACTTTTATGACAACCCTGTAATTACATATTTTTATATAGAAAATTATTAAAGTTTGTTCTTCAGCTTCGTTTTAGTTTTTGATTGTGATTTCCTTCTTTTCTTGATTTTATGACTTTCTAGTTAATTTTTTTAAATAGACATTTAACGAGTTTAGAATAGAATACCAAATACTGTTTACGATTATTATGTATGCAATCCATTCATTTGAATGGAACCTTTGACTCTTAATACGTTCATTCTATAGGTGTATGTGTAATGACATACCCGCACATAAACATGATTAAAGATATCACGCGTATTATGTAAATGTTCTGGGAGGTTGTTTGTCCTCAATAATAAAGGTGTATATAATAGAATTGTTTCCATTACATGCGTGTGTTTAAATATACTTTTATGACAACCCTGTAATTACATATTTTTATATAGAAAATTATTAAAGTTTGTTCTTCAGCTTCGTTTTAGTTTTTGATTGTGATTTCCTTCTTTTCTTGATTTTATGACTTTCTAGTTAATTTTTTTAAATAGACATTTAACGAGTTTAGAATAGAATACCAAATACTGTTTACGATTATTATGTATGCGATCAATTCATTCGAATAGAACCTTTGACTCTTAATACGTTCATTCTATAAGTGTATGTGTAATGACATACCCGCACATAAACATGATTAAAGATATCACGCGTATTATGTAAATGTTCTGGGAGGTTGTATGTCTTCAATAATAAAGGTGTATATAATGGAATTGTTTCCATTACATGCGTGTGTTTAAATATACTTTTATGACAACCCTGTAATTACATATTTTTATATAGAAAATTATTAAAGTTTGTTCTTCAGCTTCGTTTTAGTTTTTGATTGTGATTTCCTTCTTTTCTTGATTTTATGACTTTCTAGTTAATTTTTTTAAATAGACATTTAACGAGTTTAGAATAGAATACCAAATACTGTTTACGATTATTATGTATGCAATCCATTCATTTGAATGGAACCTTTGACTCTTAATACGTTCATTCTATAGGTGTATGTGTAATGACATACCCGCACATAAACATGATTAAAGATATCACGCGTATTATGTAAATGTTCTGGGAGGTTGTTTGTCCTCAATAATAAAGGTGTATATAATAGAATTGTTTCCATTACATGCGTGTGTTTAAATATACTTTTATGACAACCCTGTAATTACATATTTTTATATAGAAAATTATTAAAGTTTGTTCTTCAGCTTCGTTTTAGTTTTTGATTGTGATTTCCTTCTTTTCTTGATTTTATGACTTTCTAGTTAATTTTTTTAAATAGACATTTAACGAGTTTAGAATAGAATACCAAATACTGTTTACGATTATTATGTATGCAATCCATTCATTTGAATGGAACCTTTGACTCTTAATACGTTCATTCTATAGGTGTATGTGTAATGACATACCCGCACATAAACATGATTAAAGATATCACGCGTATTATGTAAATGTTCTGGGAGGTTGTTTGTCCTCAATAATAAAGGTGTATATAATAGAATTGTTTCCATTACATGCGTGTGTTTAAATATACTTTTATGACAACCCTGTAATTACATATTTTTATATAGAAAATTATTAAAGTTTGTTCTTCAGCTTCGTTTTAGTTTTTGATTGTGATTTCCTTCTTTTCTTGATTTTATGACTTTCTAGTTAATTTTTTTAAATAGACATTTAACGAGTTTAGAATAGAATACCAAATACTGTTTACGATTATTATGTATGCAATCCATTCATTTGAATGGAACCTTTGACTCTTAATACGTTCATTCTATAGGTGTATGTGTAATGACATACCCGCACATAAACATGATTAAAGATATCACGCGTATTATGTAAATGTTCTGGGAGGTTGTTTGTCCTCAATAATAAAGGTGTATATAATAGAATTGTTTCCATTACATGCGTGTGTTTAAATATACTTTTATGACAACCCTGTAATTACATATTTTTATATAGAAAATTATTAAAGTTTGTTCTTCAGCTTCGTTTTAGTTTTTGATTGTGGTTTCCTTCTTTTCTTGATTTTATGACTTTCTAGAAATTTTTTTTAAATAGACATTTAATGAGTTTAGAATAGAATACCAAATACTGTTTACGATTATTATGTATGCAATCCATTCATTTGAATGGAACCTTTGACTCTTAATACGTTCATTCTATAGGTGTATGTGTAATGACATACCCGCACATAAACATGATTAAAGATATCACGCGTATTATGTAAATGTTCTGGGAGGTTGTTTGTCCTCAATAATAAAGGTGTATATAATAGAATTGTTTCCATTACATGCGTGTGTTTAAATATACTTTTATGACAACCCTGTAATTACATATTTTTATATAGAAAATTATTAAAGTTTGTTCTTCAGCTTCGTTTTAGTTTTTGATTGTGATTTCCTTCTTTCCTTGATTTTATGACTTTCTAGTTAATTTTTTTAAATAGACATTTAACGAGTTTAGAATAGAATACCAAATACTGTTTACGATTATTCTGTATGCAATCCATTCATTTGAATGGAACCTTTGACTCTTAATACGTTCATTCTATAGGTGTATGTGTAATGACATACCCGCACATAAACATGATTAAAGATATCACGCGTATTATGTAAATGTTCTGGGAGGTTGTTTGTCCTCAATAATAAAGGTGTATATAATAGAATTGTTTCCATTACATGCGTGTGTTTAAATATACTTTTATGACAACCCTGTAATTACATATTTTTATATAGAAAATTATTAAAGTTTGTTCTTCATCTTCGTTTTAGTTTTTGATTGTGATTTCCTTCTTTTCTTGATTTTATGACTTTCTAGTTAATTTTTTTAAATAGACATTTAACGAGTTTAGAATAGAATACCAAATACTGTTTACGATTATTATGTATGCAATCCATTCATTTGAATGGAACCTTTGACTCTTAATACGTTCATTCTATAGGTGTATGTGTAATGACATACCCGCACATAAACATGATTAAAGATATCACGCGTATTATGTAAATGTTCTGGGAGGTTGTTTGTCCTCAATAATAAAGGTGTATATAATAGAATTGTTTCCATTACATGCGTGTGTTTAAATATACTTTTATGACAACCCTGTAATTACATATTTTTATATAGAAAATTATTAAAGTTTGTTCTTCAGCTTCGTTTTAGTTTTTGATTGTGATTTCCTTCTTTTCTTGATTTTATGACTTTCTAGTTAATTTTTTTAAATAGACATTTAACGAGTTTAGAATAGAATACCAAATACTGTTTACGATTATTATGTATGCGATCAATTCATTCGAATAGAACCTTTGACTCTTAATACGTTCATTCTATAAGTGTATGTGTAATGACATACCCGCACATAAACATGATTAAAGATATCACGCGTATTATGTAAATGTTCTGGGAGGTTGTATGTCTTCAATAATAAAGGTGTATATAATGGAATTGTTTCCATTACATGCGTGTGTTTAAATATACTTTTATGACAACCCTGTAATTACATATTTTTATATAGAAAATTATTAAAGTTTGTTCTTCAGCTTCGTTTTAGTTTTTGATTGTGATTTCCTTCTTTTCTTGATTTTATGACTTTCTAGTTAATTTTTTTAAATAGACATTTAACGAGTTTAGAATAGAATACCAAATACTGTTTACGATTATTATGTATGCAATCCATTCATTTGAATGGAACCTTTGACTCTTAATACGTTCATTCTATAGGTGTATGTGTAATGACATACCCGCACATAAACATGATTAAAGATATCACGCGTATTATGTAAATGTTCTGGGAGGTTGTTTGTCCTCAATAATAAAGGTGTATATAATAGAATTGTTTCCATTACATGCGTGTGTTTAAATATACTTTTATGACAACCCTGTAATTACATATTTTTATATAGAAAATTATTAAAGTTTGTTCTTCAGCTTCGTTTTAGTTTTTGATTGTGATTTCCTTCTTTTCTTGATTTTATGACTTTCTAGTTAATTTTTTTAAATAGACATTTAACGAGTTTAGAATAGAATACCAAATACTGTTTACGATTATTATGTATGCAATCCATTCATTTGAATGGAACCTTTGACTCTTAATACGTTCATTCTATAGGTGTATGTGTAATGACATACCCGCACATAAACATGATTAAAGATATCACGCGTATTATGTAAATGTTCTGGGAGGTTGTTTGTCCTCAATAATAAAGGTGTATATAATAGAATTGTTTCCATTACATGCGTGTGTTTAAATATACTTTTATGACAACCCTGTAATTACATATTTTTATATAGAAAATTATTAAAGTTTGTTCTTCAGCTTCGTTTTAGTTTTTGATTGTGATTTCCTTCTTTTCTTGATTTTATGACTTTCTAGTTAATTTTTTTAAATAGACATTTAACGAGTTTAGAATAGAATACCAAATACTGTTTACGATTATTATGTATGCAATCCATTCATTTGAATGGAACCTTTGACTCTTAATACGTTCATTCTATAGGTGTATGTGTAATGACATACCCGCACATAAACATGATTAAAGATATCACGCGTATTATGTAAATGTTCTGGGAGGATGTTTGTCCTCAATAATAAAGGTGTATATAATAGAATTGTTTCCATTACATGCGTGTGTTTAAATATACTTTTATGACAACCCTGTAATTACATATTTTTATATAGAAAATTATTAAAGTTTGTTCTTCAGCTTCGTTTTAGTTTTTGATTGTGGTTTCCTTCTTTTCTTGATTTTATGACTTTCTAGAAATTTTTTTTAAATAGACATTTAATGAGTTTAGAATAGAATACCAAATACTGTTTACGATTATTATGTATGCAATCCATTCATTTGAATGGAACCTTTGACTCTTAATACGTTCATTCTATAGGTGTATGTGTAATGACATACCCGCACATAAACATGATTAAAGATATCACGCGTATTATGTAAATGTTCTGGGAGGTTGTTTGTCCTCAATAATAAAGGTGTATATAATAGAATTGTTTCCATTACATGCGTGTGTTTAAATATACTTTTATGACAACCCTGTAATTACATATTTTTATATAGAAAATTATTAAAGTTTGTTCTTCAGCTTCGTTTTAGTTTTTGATTGTGATTTCCTTCTTTTCTTGATTTTATGACTTTCTAGTTAATTTTTTTAAATAGACATTTAACGAGTTTAGAATAGAATACCAAATACTGTTTACGATTATTATGTATGCGATCAATTCATTCGAATAGAACCTTTGACTCTTAATACGTTCATTCTATAAGTGTATGTGTAATGACATACCCGCACATAAACATGATTAAAGATATCACGCGTATTATGTAAATGTTCTGGGAGGTTGTATGTCTTCAATAATAAAGGTGTATATAATGGAATTGTTTCCATTACATGCGTGTGTTTAAATATACTTTTATGACAACCCTGTAATTACATATTTTTATATAGAAAATTATTAAAGTTTGTTCTTCAGCTTCGTTTTAGTTTTTGATTGTGATTTCCTTCTTTTCTTGATTTTATGACTTTCTAGTTAATTTTTTTAAATAGACATTTAACGAGTTTAGAATAGAATACCAAATACTGTTTACGATTATTATGTATGCAATCCATTCATTTGAATGGAACCTTTGACTCTTAATACGTTCATTCTATAGGTGTATGTGTAATGACATACCCGCACATAAACATGATTAAAGATATCACGCGTATTATGTAAATGTTCTGGGAGGTTGTTTGTCCTCAATAATAAAGGTGTATATAATAGAATTGTTTCCATTACATGCGTGTGTTTAAATATACTTTTATGACAACCCTGTAATTACATATTTTTATATAGAAAATTATTAAAGTTTGTTCTTCAGCTTCGTTTTAGTTTTTGATTGTGATTTCCTTCTTTTCTTGATTTTATGACTTTCTAGTTAATTTTTTTAAATAGACATTTAACGAGTTTAGAATAGAATACCAAATACTGTTTACGATTATTATGTATGCAATCCATTCATTTGAATGGAACCTTTGACTCTTAATACGTTCATTCTATAGGTGTATGTGTAATGACATACCCGCACATAAACATGATTAAAGATATCACGCGTATTATGTAAATGTTCTGGGAGGTTGTTTGTCCTCAATAATAAAGGTGTATATAATAGAATTGTTTCCATTACATGCGTGTGTTTAAATATACTTTTATGACAACCCTGTAATTACATATTTTTATATAGAAAATTATTAAAGTTTGTTCTTCAGCTTCGTTTTAGTTTTTGATTGTGATTTCCTTCTTTTCTTGATTTTATGACTTTCTAGTTAATTTTTTTAAATAGACATTTAACGAGTTTAGAATAGAATACCAAATACTGTTTACGATTATTATGTATGCAATCCATTCATTTGAATGGAACCTTTGACTCTTAATACGTTCATTCTATAGGTGTATGTGTAATGACATACCCGCACATAAACATGATTAAAGATATCACGCGTATTATGTAAATGTTCTGGGAGGTTGTTTGTCCTCAATAATAAAGGTGTATATAATAGAATTGTTTCCATTACATGCGTGTGTTTAAATATACTTTTATGACAACCCTGTAATTACATATTTTTATATAGAAAATTATTAAAGTTTGTTCTTCAGCTTCGTTTTAGTTTTTGATTGTGGTTTCCTTCTTTTCTTGATTTTATGACTTTCTAGAAATTTTTTTTAAATAGACATTTAATGAGTTTAGAATAGAATACCAAATACTGTTTACGATTATTATGTATGCAATCCATTCATTTGAATGGAACCTTTGACTCTTAATACGTTCATTCTATAGGTGTATGTGTAATGACATACCCGCACATAAACATGATTAAAGATATCACGCGTATTATGTAAATGTTCTGGGAGGTTGTTTGTCCTCAATAATAAAGGTGTATATAATAGAATTGTTTCCATTACATGCGTGTGTTTAAATATACTTTTATGACAACCCTGTAATTACATATTTTTATATAGAAAATTATTAAAGTTTGTTCTTCAGCTTCGTTTTAGTTTTTGATTGTGATTTCCTTCTTTCCTTGATTTTATGACTTTCTAGTTAATTTTTTTAAATAGACATTTAACGAGTTTAGAATAGAATACCAAATACTGTTTACGATTATTCTGTATGCAATCCATTCATTTGAATGGAACCTTTGACTCTTAATACGTTCATTCTATAGGTGTATGTGTAATGACATACCCGCACATAAACATGATTAAAGATATCACGCGTATTATGTAAATGTTCTGGGAGGTTGTTTGTCCTCAATAATAAAGGTGTATATAATAGAATTGTTTCCATTACATGCGTGTGTTTAAATATACTTTTATGACAACCCTGTAATTACATATTTTTATATAGAAAATTATTAAAGTTTGTTCTTCATCTTCGTTTTAGTTTTTGATTGTGATTTCCTTCTTTTCTTGATTTTATGACTTTCTAGTTAATTTTTTTAAATAGACATTTAACGAGTTTAGAATAGAATACCAAATACTGTTTACGATTATTATGTATGCAATCCATTCATTTGAATGGAACCTTTGACTCTTAATACGTTCATTCTATAGGTGTATGTGTAATGACATACCCGCACATAAACATGATTAAAGATATCACGCGTATTATGTAAATGTTCTGGGAGGTTGTTTGTCCTCAATAATAAAGGTGTATATAATAGAATTGTTTCCATTACATGCGTGTGTTTAAATATACTTTTATGACAACCCTGTAATTACATATTTTTATATAGAAAATTATTAAAGTTTGTTCTTCAGCTTCGTTTTAGTTTTTGATTGTGATTTCCTTCTTTTCTTGATTTTATGACTTTCTAGTTAATTTTTTTAAATAGACATTTAACGAGTTTAGAATAGAATACCAAATACTGTTTACGATTATTATGTATGCGATCAATTCATTCGAATAGAACCTTTGACTCTTAATACGTTCATTCTATAAGTGTATGTGTAATGACATACCCGCACATAAACATGATTAAAGATATCACGCGTATTATGTAAATGTTCTGGGAGGTTGTATGTCTTCAATAATAAAGGTGTATATAATGGAATTGTTTCCATTACATGCGTGTGTTTAAATATACTTTTATGACAACCCTGTAATTACATATTTTTATATAGAAAATTATTAAAGTTTGTTCTTCAGCTTCGTTTTAGTTTTTGATTGTGATTTCCTTCTTTTCTTGATTTTATGACTTTCTAGTTAATTTTTTTAAATAGACATTTAACGAGTTTAGAATAGAATACCAAATACTGTTTACGATTATTATGTATGCAATCCATTCATTTGAATGGAACCTTTGACTCTTAATACGTTCATTCTATAGGTGTATGTGTAATGACATACCCGCACATAAACATGATTAAAGATATCACGCGTATTATGTAAATGTTCTGGGAGGTTGTTTGTCCTCAATAATAAAGGTGTATATAATAGAATTGTTTCCATTACATGCGTGTGTTTAAATATACTTTTATGACAACCCTGTAATTACATATTTTTATATAGAAAATTATTAAAGTTTGTTCTTCAGCTTCGTTTTAGTTTTTGATTGTGATTTCCTTCTTTTCTTGATTTTATGACTTTCTAGTTAATTTTTTTAAATAGACATTTAACGAGTTTAGAATAGAATACCAAATACTGTTTACGATTATTATGTATGCAATCCATTCATTTGAATGGAACCTTTGACTCTTAATACGTTCATTCTATAGGTGTATGTGTAATGACATACCCGCACATAAACATGATTAAAGATATCACGCGTATTATGTAAATGTTCTGGGAGGTTGTTTGTCCTCAATAATAAAGGTGTATATAATAGAATTGTTTCCATTACATGCGTGTGTTTAAATATACTTTTATGACAACCCTGTAATTACATATTTTTATATAGAAAATTATTAAAGTTTGTTCTTCAGCTTCGTTTTAGTTTTTGATTGTGATTTCCTTCTTTTCTTGATTTTATGACTTTCTAGTTAATTTTTTTAAATAGACATTTAACGAGTTTAGAATAGAATACCAAATACTGTTTACGATTATTATGTATGCAATCCATTCATTTGAATGGAACCTTTGACTCTTAATACGTTCATTCTATAGGTGTATGTGTAATGACATACCCGCACATAAACATGATTAAAGATATCACGCGTATTATGTAAATGTTCTGGGAGGATGTTTGTCCTCAATAATAAAGGTGTATATAATAGAATTGTTTCCATTACATGCGTGTGTTTAAATATACTTTTATGACAACCCTGTAATTACATATTTTTATATAGAAAATTATTAAAGTTTGTTCTTCAGCTTCGTTTTAGTTTTTGATTGTGGTTTCCTTCTTTTCTTGATTTTATGACTTTCTAGAAATTTTTTTTAAATAGACATTTAATGAGTTTAGAATAGAATACCAAATACTGTTTACGATTATTATGTATGCAATCCATTCATTTGAATGGAACCTTTGACTCTTAATACGTTCATTCTATAGGTGTATGTGTAATGACATACCCGCACATAAACATGATTAAAGATATCACGCGTATTATGTAAATGTTCTGGGAGGTTGTTTGTCCTCAATAATAAAGGTGTATATAATAGAATTGTTTCCATTACATGCGTGTGTTTAAATATACTTTTATGACAACCCTGTAATTACATATTTTTATATAGAAAATTATTAAAGTTTGTTCTTCAGCTTCGTTTTAGTTTTTGATTGTGATTTCCTTCTTTCCTTGATTTTATGACTTTCTAGTTAATTTTTTTAAATAGACATTTAACGAGTTTAGAATAGAATACCAAATACTGTTTACGATTATTATGTATGCAATCCATTCATTTGAATGGAACCTTTGACTCTTAATACGTTCATTCTATAGGTGTATGTGTAATGACATACCCGCACATAAACATGATTAAAGATATCACGCGTATTATGTAAATGTTCTGGGAGGTTGTTTGTCCTCAATAATAAAGGTGTATATAATAGAATTGTTTCCATTACATGCGTGTGTTTAAATATACTTTTATGACAACCCTGTAATTACATATTTTTATATAGAAAATTATTAAAGTTTGTTCTTCATCTTCGTTTTAGTTTTTGATTGTGATTTCCTTCTTTTCTTGATTTTATGACTTTCTAGTTAATTTTTTTAAATAGACATTTAACGAGTTTAGAATAGAATACCAAATACTGTTTACGATTATTATGTATGCAATCCATTCATTTGAATGGAACCTTTGACTCTTAATACGTTCATTCTATAGGTGTATGTGTAATGACATACCCGCACATAAACATGATTAAAGATATCACGCGTATTATGTAAATGTTCTGGGAGGTTGTTTGTCCTCAATAATAAAGGTGTATATAATAGAATTGTTTCCATTACATGCGTGTGTTTAAATATACTTTTATGACAACCCTGTAATTACATATTTTTATATAGAAAATTATTAAAGTTTGTTCTTCAGCTTCGTTTTAGTTTTTGATTGTGGTTTCCTTCTTTTCTTGATTTTATGACTTTCTAGAAATTTTTTTTAAATAGACATTTAAGGAGTTTAGAATAGAATACCAAATACTGTTTACGATTATTATGTATGCGATCAATTCATTCGAATAGAACCTTTGACTCTTAATACGTTCATTCTATAAGTGTATGTGTAATGACATACCCGCACATAAACATGATTAAAGATATCACGCGTATTATGTAAATGTTCTGGGAGGTTGTTTGTCCTCAATAATAAAGGTGTATATAATAGAATTGTTTCCATTACATGCGTGTGTTTAAATATACTTTTATGACAACCCTGTAATTACATATTTTTATATAGAAAATTATTAAAGTTTGTTCTTCAGCTTCGTTTTAGTTTTTGATTGTGATTTCCTTCTTTTCTTGATTTTATGACTTTCTAGTTAATTTTTTTAAATAGACATTTAACGAGTTTAGAATAGAATACCAAATACTGTTTACGATTATTATGTATGCGATCAATTCATTCGAATAGAACCTTTGACTCTTAATACGTTCATTCTATAAGTGTATGTGTAATGACATACCCGCACATAAACATGATTAAAGATATCACGCGTATTATGTAAATGTTCTGGGAGGTTGTATGTCTTCAATAATAAAGGTGTATATAATGGAATTGTTTCCATTACATGCGTGTGTTTAAATATACTTTTATGACAACCCTGTAATTACATATTTTTATATAGAAAATTATTAAAGTTTGTTCTTCAGCTTCGTTTTAGTTTTTGATTGTGATTTCCTTCTTTTCTTGATTTTATGACTTTCTAGTTAATTTTTTTAAATAGACATTTAACGAGTTTAGAATAGAATACCAAATACTGTTTACGATTATTATGTATGCAATCCATTCATTTGAATGGAACCTTTGACTCTTAATACGTTCATTCTATAGGTGTATGTGTAATGACATACCCGCACATAAACATGATTAAAGATATCACGCGTATTATGTAAATGTTCTGGGAGGTTGTTTGTCCTCAATAATAAAGGTGTATATAATAGAATTGTTTCCATTACATGCGTGTGTTTAAATATACTTTTATGACAACCCTGTAATTACATATTTTTATATAGAAAATTATTAAAGTTTGTTCTTCAGCTTCGTTTTAGTTTTTGATTGTGGTTTCCTTCTTTTCTTGATTTTATGACTTTCTAGAAATTTTTTTTAAATAGACATTTAATGAGTTTAGAATAGAATACCAAATACTGTTTACGATTATTATGTATGCAATCCATTCATTTGAATGGAACCTTTGACTCTTAATACGTTCATTCTATAGGTGTATGTGTAATGACATACCCGCACATAAACATGATTAAAGATATCACGCGTATTATGTAAATGTTCTGGGAGGTTGTTTGTCCTCAATAATAAAGGTGTATATAATAGAATTGTTTCCATTACATGCGTGTGTTTAAATATACTTTTATGACAACCCTGTAATTACATATTTTTATATAGAAAATTATTAAAGTTTGTTCTTCAGCTTCGTTTTAGTTTTTGATTGTGATTTCCTTCTTTCCTTGATTTTATGACTTTCTAGTTAATTTTTTTAAATAGACATTTAACGAGTTTAGAATAGAATACCAAATACTGTTTACGATTATTATGTATGCAATCCATTCATTTGAATGGAACCTTTGACTCTTAATACGTTCATTCTATAGGTGTATGTGTAATGACATACCCGCACATAAACATGATTAAAGATATCACGCGTATTATGTAAATGTTCTGGGAGGTTGTTTGTCCTCAATAATAAAGGTGTATATAATAGAATTGTTTCCATTACATGCGTGTGTTTAAATATACTTTTATGACAACCCTGTAATTACATATTTTTATATAGAAAATTATTAAAGTTTGTTCTTCATCTTCGTTTTAGTTTTTGATTGTGATTTCCTTCTTTTCTTGATTTTATGACTTTCTAGTTAATTTTTTTAAATAGACATTTAACGAGTTTAGAATAGAATACCAAATACTGTTTACGATTATTATGTATGCAATCCATTCATTTGAATGGAACCTTTGACTCTTAATACGTTCATTCTATAAGTGTATGTGTAATGACATACCCGCACATAAACATGATTAAAGATATCACGCGTATTATGTAAATGTTCTGGGAGGTTGTATGTCTTCAATAATAAAGGTGTATATAATGGAATTGTTTCCATTACATGCGTGTGTTTAAATATACTTTTATGACAACCCTGTAATTACATATTTTTATATAGAAAATTATTAAAGTTTGTTCTTCAGCTTCGTTTTAGTTTTTGATTGTGATTTCCTTCTTTTCTTGATTTTATGACTTTCTAGTTAATTTTTTTAAATAGACATTTAACGAGTTTAGAATAGAATACCAAATACTGTTTACGATTATTATGTATGCAATCCATTCATTTGAATGGAACCTTTGACTCTTAATACGTTCATTCTATAGGTGTATGTGTAATGACATACCCGCACATAAACATGATTAAAGATATCACGCGTATTATGTAAATGTTCTGGGAGGTTGTTTGTCCTCAATAATAAAGGTGTATATAATAGAATTGTTTCCATTACATGCGTGTGTTTAAATATACTTTTATGACAACCCTGTAATTACATATTTTTATATAGAAAATTATTAAAGTTTGTTCTTCAGCTTCGTTTTAGTTTTTGATTGTGATTTCCTTCTTTTCTTGATTTTATGACTTTCTAGTTAATTTTTTTAAATAGACATTTAACGAGTTTAGAATAGAATACCAAATACTGTTTACGATTATTATGTATGCAATCCATTCATTTGAATGGAACCTTTGACTCTTAATACGTTCATTCTATAGGTGTATGTGTAATGACATACCCGCACATAAACATGATTAAAGATATCACGCGTATTATGTAAATGTTCTGGGAGGTTGTTTGTCCTCAATAATAAAGGTGTATATAATAGAATTGTTTCCATTACATGCGTGTGTTTAAATATACTTTTATGACAACCCTGTAATTACATATTTTTATATAGAAAATTATTAAAGTTTGTTCTTCAGCTTCGTTTTAGTTTTTGATTGTGATTTCCTTCTTTTCTTGATTTTATGACTTTCTAGTTAATTTTTTTAAATAGACATTTAACGAGTTTAGAATAGAATACCAAATACTGTTTACGATTATTATGTATGCAATCCATTCATTTGAATGGAACCTTTGACTCTTAATACGTTCATTCTATAGGTGTATGTGTAATGACATACCCGCACATAAACATGATTAAAGATATCACGCGTATTATGTAAATGTTCTGGGAGGATGTTTGTCCTCAATAATAAAGGTGTATATAATAGAATTGTTTCCATTACATGCGTGTGTTTAAATATACTTTTATGACAACCCTGTAATTACATATTTTTATATAGAAAATTATTAAAGTTTGTTCTTCAGCTTCGTTTTAGTTTTTGATTGTGGTTTCCTTCTTTTCTTGATTTTATGACTTTCTAGAAATTTTTTTTAAATAGACATTTAATGAGTTTAGAATAGAATACCAAATACTGTTTACGATTATTATGTATGCAATCCATTCATTTGAATGGAACCTTTGACTCTTAATACGTTCATTCTATAGGTGTATGTGTAATGACATACCCGCACATAAACATGATTAAAGATATCACGCGTATTATGTAAATGTTCTGGGAGGTTGTTTGTCCTCAATAATAAAGGTGTATATAATAGAATTGTTTCCATTACATGCGTGTGTTTAAATATACTTTTATGACAACCCTGTAATTACATATTTTTATATAGAAAATTATTAAAGTTTGTTCTTCAGCTTCGTTTTAGTTTTTGATTGTGATTTCCTTCTTTCCTTGATTTTATGACTTTCTAGTTAATTTTTTTAAATAGACATTTAACGAGTTTAGAATAGAATACCAAATACTTTTTACGATTATTATGTATGCAATCCATTCATTTGAATGGAACCTTTGACTCTTAATACGTTCATTCTATAGGTGTATGTGTA
Organism: Maratus michaelseni; assembly: GCA_963931845.1. Taxonomy (NCBI): domain Eukaryota; kingdom Metazoa; phylum Arthropoda; class Arachnida; order Araneae; family Salticidae; genus Maratus; species Maratus michaelseni. The sequence goes on along the minus strand of OZ007588.1, from coordinate 56,933,519 downwards.
ATGACATACCCGCACATAAACATGATTAAAGATATCACGCGTATTATGTAAATGTTCTGGGAGGTTGTTTGTCCTCAATAATAAAGGTGTATATAATAGAATTGTTTCCATTACATGCGTGTGTTTAAATATACTTTTATGACAACCCTGTAATTACATATTTTTATATAGAAAATTATTAAAGTTTGTTCTTCAGCTTCGTTTTAGTTTTTGATTGTGGTTTCCTTCTTTTCTTGATTTTATGACTTTCTAGAAATTTTTTTTAAATAGACATTTAAGGAGTTTAGAATAGAATACCAAATACTGTTTACGATTATTATGTATGCGATCAATTCATTCGAATAGAACCTTTGACTCTTAATACGTTCATTCTATAAGTGTATGTGTAATGACATACCCGCACATAAACATGATTAAAGATATCACGCGTATTATGTAAATGTTCTGGGAGGTTGTTTGTCCTCAATAATAAAGGTGTATATAATAGAATTGTTTCCATTACATGCGTGTGTTTAAATATACTTTTATGACAACCCTGTAATTACATATTTTTATATAGAAAATTATTAAAGTTTGTTCTTCAGCTTCGTTTTAGTTTTTGATTGTGATTTCCTTCTTTTCTTGATTTTATGACTTTCTAGTTAATTTTTTTAAATAGACATTTAACGAGTTTAGAATAGAATACCAAATACTGTTTACGATTATTATGTATGCGATCAATTCATTCGAATAGAACCTTTGACTCTTAATACGTTCATTCTATAAGTGTATGTGTAATGACATACCCGCACATAAACATGATTAAAGATATCACGCGTATTATGTAAATGTTCTGGGAGGTTGTATGTCTTCAATAATAAAGGTGTATATAATGGAATTGTTTCCATTACATGCGTGTGTTTAAATATACTTTTATGACAACCCTGTAATTACATATTTTTATATAGAAAATTATTAAAGTTTGTTCTTCAGCTTCGTTTTAGTTTTTGATTGTGATTTCCTTCTTTTCTTGATTTTATGACTTTCTAGTTAATTTTTTTAAATAGACATTTAACGAGTTTAGAATAGAATACCAAATACTGTTTACGATTATTATGTATGCAATCCATTCATTTGAATGGAACCTTTGACTCTTAATACGTTCATTCTATAGGTGTATGTGTAATGACATACCCGCACATAAACATGATTAAAGATATCACGCGTATTATGTAAATGTTCTGGGAGGTTGTTTGTCCTCAATAATAAAGGTGTATATAATAGAATTGTTTCCATTACATGCGTGTGTTTAAATATACTTTTATGACAACCCTGTAATTACATATTTTTATATAGAAAATTATTAAAGTTTGTTCTTCAGCTTCGTTTTAGTTTTTGATTGTGGTTTCCTTCTTTTCTTGATTTTATGACTTTCTAGAAATTTTTTTTAAATAGACATTTAATGAGTTTAGAATAGAATACCAAATACTGTTTACGATTATTATGTATGCAATCCATTCATTTGAATGGAACCTTTGACTCTTAATACGTTCATTCTATAGGTGTATGTGTAATGACATACCCGCACATAAACATGATTAAAGATATCACGCGTATTATGTAAATGTTCTGGGAGGTTGTTTGTCCTCAATAATAAAGGTGTATATAATAGAATTGTTTCCATTACATGCGTGTGTTTAAATATACTTTTATGACAACCCTGTAATTACATATTTTTATATAGAAAATTATTAAAGTTTGTTCTTCAGCTTCGTTTTAGTTTTTGATTGTGATTTCCTTCTTTCCTTGATTTTATGACTTTCTAGTTAATTTTTTTAAATAGACATTTAACGAGTTTAGAATAGAATACCAAATACTGTTTACGATTATTATGTATGCAATCCATTCATTTGAATGGAACCTTTGACTCTTAATACGTTCATTCTATAGGTGTATGTGTAATGACATACCCGCACATAAACATGATTAAAGATATCACGCGTATTATGTAAATGTTCTGGGAGGTTGTTTGTCCTCAATAATAAAGGTGTATATAATAGAATTGTTTCCATTACATGCGTGTGTTTAAATATACTTTTATGACAACCCTGTAATTACATATTTTTATATAGAAAATTATTAAAGTTTGTTCTTCATCTTCGTTTTAGTTTTTGATTGTGATTTCCTTCTTTTCTTGATTTTATGACTTTCTAGTTAATTTTTTTAAATAGACATTTAACGAGTTTAGAATAGAATACCAAATACTGTTTACGATTATTATGTATGCAATCCATTCATTTGAATGGAACCTTTGACTCTTAATACGTTCATTCTATAGGTGTATGTGTAATGACATACCCGCACATAAACATGATTAAAGATATCACGCGTATTATGTAAATGTTCTGGGAGGTTGTTTGTCCTCAATAATAAAGGTGTATATAATAGAATTGTTTCCATTACATGCGTGTGTTTAAATATACTTTTATGACAACCCTGTAATTACATATTTTTATATAGAAAATTATTAAAGTTTGTTCTTCAGCTTCGTTTTAGTTTTTGATTGTGATTTCCTTCTTTTCTTGATTTTATGACTTTCTAGTTAATTTTTTTAAATAGACATTTAACGAGTTTAGAATAGAATACCAAATACTGTTTACGATTATTATGTATGCGATCAATTCATTCGAATAGAACCTTTGACTCTTAATACGTTCATTCTATAAGTGTATGTGTAATGACATACCCGCACATAAACATGATTAAAGATATCACGCGTATTATGTAAATGTTCTGGGAGGTTGTATGTCTTCAATAATAAAGGTGTATATAATGGAATTGTTTCCATTACATGCGTGTGTTTAAATATACTTTTATGACAACCCTGTAATTACATATTTTTATATAGAAAATTATTAAAGTTTGTTCTTCAGCTTCGTTTTAGTTTTTGATTGTGATTTCCTTCTTTTCTTGATTTTATGACTTTCTAGTTAATTTTTTTAAATAGACATTTAACGAGTTTAGAATAGAATACCAAATACTGTTTACGATTATTATGTATGCAATCCATTCATTTGAATGGAACCTTTGACTCTTAATACGTTCATTCTATAGGTGTATGTGTAATGACATACCCGCACATAAACATGATTAAAGATATCACGCGTATTATGTAAATGTTCTGGGAGGTTGTTTGTCCTCAATAATAAAGGTGTATATAATAGAATTGTTTCCATTACATGCGTGTGTTTAAATATACTTTTATGACAACCCTGTAATTACATATTTTTATATAGAAAATTATTAAAGTTTGTTCTTCAGCTTCGTTTTAGTTTTTGATTGTGATTTCCTTCTTTTCTTGATTTTATGACTTTCTAGTTAATTTTTTTAAATAGACATTTAACGAGTTTAGAATAGAATACCAAATACTGTTTACGATTATTATGTATGCAATCCATTCATTTGAATGGAACCTTTGACTCTTAATACGTTCATTCTATAGGTGTATGTGTAATGACATACCCGCACATAAACATGATTAAAGATATCACGCGTATTATGTAAATGTTCTGGGAGGTTGTTTGTCCTCAATAATAAAGGTGTATATAATAGAATTGTTTCCATTACATGCGTGTGTTTAAATATACTTTTATGACAACCCTGTAATTACATATTTTTATATAGAAAATTATTAAAGTTTGTTCTTCAGCTTCGTTTTAGTTTTTGATTGTGATTTCCTTCTTTTCTTGATTTTATGACTTTCTAGTTAATTTTTTTAAATAGACATTTAACGAGTTTAGAATAGAATACCAAATACTGTTTACGATTATTATGTATGCAATCCATTCATTTGAATGGAACCTTTGACTCTTAATACGTTCATTCTATAGGTGTATGTGTAATGACATACCCGCACATAAACATGATTAAAGATATCACGCGTATTATGTAAATGTTCTGGGAGGATGTTTGTCCTCAATAATAAAGGTGTATATAATAGAATTGTTTCCATTACATGCGTGTGTTTAAATATACTTTTATGACAACCCTGTAATTACATATTTTTATATAGAAAATTATTAAAGTTTGTTCTTCAGCTTCGTTTTAGTTTTTGATTGTGGTTTCCTTCTTTTCTTGATTTTATGACTTTCTAGAAATTTTTTTTAAATAGACATTTAATGAGTTTAGAATAGAATACCAAATACTGTTTACGATTATTATGTATGCAATCCATTCATTTGAATGGAACCTTTGACTCTTAATACGTTCATTCTATAGGTGTATGTGTAATGACATACCCGCACATAAACATGATTAAAGATATCACGCGTATTATGTAAATGTTCTGGGAGGTTGTTTGTCCTCAATAATAAAGGTGTATATAATAGAATTGTTTCCATTACATGCGTGTGTTTAAATATACTTTTATGACAACCCTGTAATTACATATTTTTATATAGAAAATTATTAAAGTTTGTTCTTCAGCTTCGTTTTAGTTTTTGATTGTGATTTCCTTCTTTCCTTGATTTTATGACTTTCTAGTTAATTTTTTTAAATAGACATTTAACGAGTTTAGAATAGAATACCAAATACTGTTTACGATTATTATGTATGCAATCCATTCATTTGAATGGAACCTTTGACTCTTAATACGTTCATTCTATAGGTGTATGTGTAATGACATACCCGCACATAAACATGATTAAAGATATCACGCGTATTATGTAAATGTTCTGGGAGGTTGTTTGTCCTCAATAATAAAGGTGTATATAATAGAATTGTTTCCATTACATGCGTGTGTTTAAATATACTTTTATGACAACCCTGTAATTACATATTTTTATATAGAAAATTATTAAAGTTTGTTCTTCATCTTCGTTTTAGTTTTTGATTGTGATTTCCTTCTTTTCTTGATTTTATGACTTTCTAGTTAATTTTTTTAAATAGACATTTAACGAGTTTAGAATAGAATACCAAATACTGTTTACGATTATTATGTATGCAATCCATTCATTTGAATGGAACCTTTGACTCTTAATACGTTCATTCTATAGGTGTATGTGTAATGACATACCCGCACATAAACATGATTAAAGATATCACGCGTATTATGTAAATGTTCTGGGAGGTTGTTTGTCCTCAATAATAAAGGTGTATATAATAGAATTGTTTCCATTACATGCGTGTGTTTAAATATACTTTTATGACAACCCTGTAATTACATATTTTTATATAGAAAATTATTAAAGTTTGTTCTTCAGCTTCGTTTTAGTTTTTGATTGTGGTTTCCTTCTTTTCTTGATTTTATGACTTTCTAGAAATTTTTTTTAAATAGACATTTAAGGAGTTTAGAATAGAATACCAAATACTGTTTACGATTATTATGTATGCGATCAATTCATTCGAATAGAACCTTTGACTCTTAATACGTTCATTCTATAAGTGTATGTGTAATGACATACCCGCACATAAACATGATTAAAGATATCACGCGTATTATGTAAATGTTCTGGGAGGTTGTTTGTCCTCAATAATAAAGGTGTATATAATAGAATTGTTTCCATTACATGCGTGTGTTTAAATATACTTTTATGACAACCCTGTAATTACATATTTTTATATAGAAAATTATTAAAGTTTGTTCTTCAGCTTCGTTTTAGTTTTTGATTGTGATTTCCTTCTTTTCTTGATTTTATGACTTTCTAGTTAATTTTTTTAAATAGACATTTAACGAGTTTAGAATAGAATACCAAATACTGTTTACGATTATTATGTATGCGATCAATTCATTCGAATAGAACCTTTGACTCTTAATACGTTCATTCTATAAGTGTATGTGTAATGACATACCCGCACATAAACATGATTAAAGATATCACGCGTATTATGTAAATGTTCTGGGAGGTTGTATGTCTTCAATAATAAAGGTGTATATAATGGAATTGTTTCCATTACATGCGTGTGTTTAAATATACTTTTATGACAACCCTGTAATTACATATTTTTATATAGAAAATTATTAAAGTTTGTTCTTCAGCTTCGTTTTAGTTTTTGATTGTGATTTCCTTCTTTTCTTGATTTTATGACTTTCTAGTTAATTTTTTTAAATAGACATTTAACGAGTTTAGAATAGAATACCAAATACTGTTTACGATTATTATGTATGCAATCCATTCATTTGAATGGAACCTTTGACTCTTAATACGTTCATTCTATAGGTGTATGTGTAATGACATACCCGCACATAAACATGATTAAAGATATCACGCGTATTATGTAAATGTTCTGGGAGGTTGTTTGTCCTCAATAATAAAGGTGTATATAATAGAATTGTTTCCATTACATGCGTGTGTTTAAATATACTTTTATGACAACCCTGTAATTACATATTTTTATATAGAAAATTATTAAAGTTTGTTCTTCAGCTTCGTTTTAGTTTTTGATTGTGATTTCCTTCTTTTCTTGATTTTATGACTTTCTAGTTAATTTTTTTAAATAGACATTTAACGAGTTTAGAATAGAATACCAAATACTGTTTACGATTATTATGTATGCAATCCATTCATTTGAATGGAACCTTTGACTCTTAATACGTTCATTCTATAGGTGTATGTGTAATGACATACCCGCACATAAACATGATTAAAGATATCACGCGTATTATGTAAATGTTCTGGGAGGTTGTTTGTCCTCAATAATAAAGGTGTATATAATAGAATTGTTTCCATTACATGCGTGTGTTTAAATATACTTTTATGACAACCCTGTAATTACATATTTTTATATAGAAAATTATTAAAGTTTGTTCTTCAGCTTCGTTTTAGTTTTTGATTGTGATTTCCTTCTTTTCTTGATTTTATGACTTTCTAGTTAATTTTTTTAAATAGACATTTAACGAGTTTAGAATAGAATACCAAATACTGTTTACGATTATTATGTATGCAATCCATTCATTTGAATGGAACCTTTGACTCTTAATACGTTCATTCTATAGGTGTATGTGTAATGACATACCCGCACATAAACATGATTAAAGATATCACGCGTATTATGTAAATGTTCTGGGAGGTTGTTTGTCCTCAATAATAAAGGTGTATATAATAGAATTGTTTCCATTACATGCGTGTGTTTAAATATACTTTTATGACAACCCTGTAATTACATATTTTTATATAGAAAATTATTAAAGTTTGTTCTTCAGCTTCGTTTTAGTTTTTGATTGTGGTTTCCTTCTTTTCTTGATTTTATGACTTTCTAGAAATTTTTTTTAAATAGACATTTAATGAGTTTAGAATAGAATACCAAATACTGTTTACGATTATTATGTATGCGATCAATTCATTCGAATAGAACCTTTGACTCTTAATACGTTCATTCTATAAGTGTATGTGGAATGACATACCCGCACATAAACATGATTAAAGATATCACGCGTATTATGTAAATGTTCTGGGAGGTTGTATGTCTTCAATAATAAAGGTGTATATAATGGAATTGTTTCCATTACATGCGTGTGTTTAAATATACTTTTATGACAACCCTGTAATTACATATTTTTATATAGAAAATTATTAAAGTTTGTTCTTCAGCTTCGTTTTAGTTTTTGATTGTGATTTCCTTCTTTTCTTGATTTTATGACTTTCTAGTTAATTTTTTTAAATAGACATTTAACGAGTTTGGAATAGAATACCAAATACTGTTTACGATTATTATGTATGCAATCCATTCATTTGAATGGAACCTTTGACTCTTAATACGTTCATTCTATAGGTGTATGTGTAATGACATACCCGCACATAAACATGATTAAAGATATCACGCGTATTATGTAAATGTTCTGGGAGGTTGTTTGTCCTCAATAATAAAGGTGTATATAATAGAATTGTTTCCATTACATGCGTGTGTTTAAATATACTTTTATGACAACCCTGTAATTACATATTTTTATATAGAAAATTATTAAAGTTTGTTCTTCAGCTTCGTTTTAGTTTTTGATTGTGGTTTCCTTCTTTTCTTGATTTTATGACTTTCTAGAAATTTTTTTTAAATAGACATTTAAGGAGTTTAGAATAGAATACCAAATACTGTTTACGATTATTATGTATGCGATCAATTCATTCGAATAGAACCTTTGACTCTTAATACGTTCATTCTATAAGTGTATGTGTAATGACATACCCGCACATAAACATGATTAAAGATATCACGCGTATTATGTAAATGTTCTGGGAGGTTGTTTGTCCTCAATAATAAAGGTGTATATAATAGAATTGTTTCCATTACATGCGTGTGTTTAAATATACTTTTATGACAACCCTGTAATTACATATTTTTATATAGAAAATTATTAAAGTTTGTTCTTCAGCTTCGTTTTAGTTTTTGATTGTGATTTCCTTCTTTTCTTGATTTTATGACTTTCTAGTTAATTTTTTTAAATAGACATTTAACGAGTTTAGAATAGAATACCAAATACTGTTTACGATTATTATGTATGCGATCAATTCATTCGAATAGAACCTTTGACTCTTAATACGTTCATTCTATAAGTGTATGTGTAATGACATACCCGCACATAAACATGATTAAAGATATCACGCGTATTATGTAAATGTTCTGGGAGGTTGTATGTCTTCAATAATAAAGGTGTATATAATGGAATTGTTTCCATTACATGCGTGTGTTTAAATATACTTTTATGACAACCCTGTAATTACATATTTTTATATAGAAAATTATTAAAGTTTGTTCTTCAGCTTCGTTTTAGTTTTTGATTGTGATTTCCTTCTTTTCTTGATTTTATGACTTTCTAGTTAATTTTTTTAAATAGACATTTAACGAGTTTAGAATAGAATACCAAATACTGTTTACGATTATTATGTATGCAATCCATTCATTTGAATGGAACCTTTGACTCTTAATACGTTCATTCTATAGGTGTATGTGTAATGACATACCCGCACATAAACATGATTAAAGATATCACGCGTATTATGTAAATGTTCTGGGAGGTTGTTTGTCCTCAATAATAAAGGTGTATATAATAGAATTGTTTCCATTACATGCGTGTGTTTAAATATACTTTTATGACAACCCTGTAATTACATATTTTTATATAGAAAATTATTAAAGTTTGTTCTTCAGCTTCGTTTTAGTTTTTGATTGTGATTTCCTTCTTTTCTTGATTTTATGACTTTCTAGTTAATTTTTTTAAATAGACATTTAACGAGTTTAGAATAGAATACCAAATACTGTTTACGATTATTATGTATGCAATCCATTCATTTGAATGGAACCTTTGACTCTTAATACGTTCATTCTATAGGTGTATGTGTAATGACATACCCGCACATAAACATGATTAAAGATATCACGCGTATTATGTAAATGTTCTGGGAGGTTGTTTGTCCTCAATAATAAAGGTGTATATAATAGAATTGTTTCCATTACATGCGTGTGTTTAAATATACTTTTATGACAACCCTGTAATTACATATTTTTATATAGAAAATTATTAAAGTTTGTTCTTCAGCTTCGTTTTAGTTTTTGATTGTGATTTCCTTCTTTTCTTGATTTTATGACTTTCTAGTTAATTTTTTTAAATAGACATTTAACGAGTTTAGAATAGAATACCAAATACTGTTTACGATTATTATGTATGCAATCCATTCATTTGAATGGAACCTTTGACTCTTAATACGTTCATTCTATAGGTGTATGTGTAATGACATACCCGCACATAAACATGATTAAAGATATCACGCGTATTATGTAAATGTTCTGGGAGGTTGTTTGTCCTCAATAATAAAGGTGTATATAATAGAATTGTTTCCATTACATGCGTGTGTTTAAATATACTTTTATGACAACCCTGTAATTACATATTTTTATATAGAAAATTATTAAAGTTTGTTCTTCAGCTTCGTTTTAGTTTTTGATTGTGGTTTCCTTCTTTTCTTGATTTTATGACTTTCTAGAAATTTTTTTTAAATAGACATTTAATGAGTTTAGAATAGAATACCAAATACTGTTTACGATTATTATGTATGCGATCAATTCATTCGAATAGAACCTTTGACTCTTAATACGTTCATTCTATAAGTGTATGTGGAATGACATACCCGCACATAAACATGATTAAAGATATCACGCGTATTATGTAAATGTTCTGGGAGGTTGTATGTCTTCAATAATAAAGGTGTATATAATGGAATTGTTTCCATTACATGCGTGTGTTTAAATATACTTTTATGACAACCCTGTAATTACATATTTTTATATAGAAAATTATTAAAGTTTGTTCTTCAGCTTCGTTTTAGTTTTTGATTGTGATTTCCTTCTTTTCTTGATTTTATGACTTTCTAGTTAATTTTTTTAAATAGACATTTAACGAGTTTGGAATAGAATACCAAATACTGTTTACGATTATTATGTATGCAATCCATTCATTTGAATGGAACCTTTGACTCTTAATACGTTCATTCTATAGGTGTATGTGTAATGACATACCCGCACATAAACATGATTAAAGATATCACGCGTATTATGTAAATGTTCTGGGAGGTTGTTTGTCCTCAATAATAAAGGTGTATATAATAGAATTGTTTCCATTACATGCGTGTGTTTAAATATACTTTTATGACAACCCTGTAATTACATATTTTTATATAGAAAATTATTAAAGTTTGTTCTTCAGCTTCGTTTTAGTTTTTGATTGTGATTTCCTTCTTTTCTTGATTTTATGACTTTCTAGTTAATTTTTTTAAATAGACATTTAACGAGTTTAGAATAGAATACCAAATACTGTTTACGATTATTATGTATGCAATCCATTCATTTGAATGGAACCTTTGACTCTTAATACGTTCATTCTATAGGTGTATGTGTAATGACATACCCGCACATAAACATGATTAAAGATATCACGCGTATTATGTAAATGTTCTGGGAGGTTGTTTGTCCTCAATAATAAAGGTGTATATAATAGAATTGTTTCCATTACATGCGTGTGTTTAAATATACTTTTATGACAACCCTGTAATTACATATTTTTATATAGAAAATTATTAAAGTTTGTTCTTCAGCTTCGTTTTAGTTTTTGATTGTGATTTCCTTCTTTTCTTGATTTTATGACTTTCTAGTTAATTTTTTTAAATAGACATTTAACGAGTTTAGAATAGAATATCAAATACTGTTTACGATTATTATGTATGCAATCCATTCATTTGAATGGAACGTTTGACTCTTAATACGTTCATTCTATAGGTGTATGTGTAATGACATACCCGCACATAAACATGATTAAAGATATCACGCGTATTATGTAAATGTTCTGGGAGGTTGTTTGTCCTCAATAATAAAGGTGTATATAATAGAATTGTTTCCATTACATGCGTGTGTTTAAATATACTTTTATGACAACCCTGTAATTACATATTTTTATATAGAAAATTATTAAAGTTTGTTCTTCAGCTTCGTTTTAGTTTTTGATTGTGATTTCCTTCTTTTCTTGATTTTATGACTTTCTAGTTAATTTTTTTAAATAGACATTTAACGAGTTTAGAATAGAATACCAAATACTGTTTACGATTATTATGTATGCAATCCATTCATTTGAATGGAACCTTTGACTCTTAATACGTTCATTCTATAGGTGTATGTGTAATGACATACCCGCACATAAACATGATTAAAGATATCACGCGTATTATGTAAATGTTCTGGGAGGTTGTTTGTCCTCAATAATAAAGGTGTATATAATAGAATTGTTTCCATTACATGCGTGTGTTTAAATATACTTTTATGACAACCCTGTAATTACATATTTTTATATAGAAAATTATTAAAGTTTGTTCTTCAGCTTCGTTTTAGTTTTTGATTGTGATTTCCTTCTTTTCTTGATTTTATGACTTTCTAGTTAATTTTTTTAAATAGACATTTAACGAGTTTAGAATAGAATACCAAATACTGTTTACGATTATTATGTATGCAATCCATTCATTTGAATGGAACCTTTGACTCTTAATACGTTCATTCTATAGGTGTATGTGTAATGACATACCCGCACATAAACATGATTAAAGATATCACGCGTATTATGTAAATGTTCTGGGAGGTTGTTTGTCCTCAATAATAAAGGTGTATATAATAGAATTGTTTCCATTACATGCGTGTGTTTAAATATACTTTTATGACAACCCTGTAATTACATATTTTTATATAGAAAATTATTAAAGTTTGTTCTTCAGCTTCGTTTTAGTTTTTGATTGTGATTTCCTTCTTTTCTTGATTTTATGACTTTCTAGTTAATTTTTTTAAATAGACATTTAACGAGTTTAGAATAGAATACCAAATACTGTTTACGATTATTATGTATGCAATCCATTCATTTGAATGGAACCTTTGACTCTTAATACGTTCATTCTATAGGTGTATGTGTAATGACATACCCGCACATAAACATGATTAAAGATATCACGCGTATTATGTAAATGTTCTGGGAGGTTGTTTGTCCTCAATAATAAAGGTGTATATAATAGAATTGTTTCCATTACATGCGTGTGTTTAAATATACTTTTATGACAACCCTGTAATTACATATTTTTATATAGAAAATTATTAAAGTTTGTTCTTCAGCTTCGTTTTAGTTTTTGATTGTGGTTTCCTTCTTTTCTTGATTTGATGACTTTCTAGTTAATTTTTTTAAATAGACATTTAACGAGTTTAGAATAGAATACCAAATACTGTTTACGATTATTATGTATGCAATCCATTCATTTGAATGGAACCTTTGACTCTTAATACGTTCATTCTATAGGTGTATGTGTAATGACATACCCGCACATAAACATGATTAAAGATATCACGCGTATTATGTAAATGTTCTGGGAGGTTGTTTGTCCTCAATAATAAAGGTGTATATAATAGAATTGTTTCCATTACATGCGTGTGTTTAAATATACTTTTATGACAACCCTGTAATTACATATTTTTATATAGAAAATTATTAAAGTTTGTTCTTCAGCTTCGTTTTAGTTTTTGATTGTGATTTCCTTCTTTTCTTGATTTTATGACTTTCTAGTTAATTTTTTTAAATAGACATTTAACGAGTTTAGAATAGAATACCAAATACTGTTTACGATTATTATGTATGCAATCCATTCATTTGAATGGAACCTTTGACTCTTAATACGTTCATTCTATAGGTGTATGTGTAATGACATACCCGCACATAAACATGATTAAAGATATCACGCGTATTATGTAAATGTACTGGGAGGTTGTTTGTCCTCAATAATAAAGGTGTATATAATAGAATTGTTTCCATTACATGCGTGTGTTTAAATATACTTTTATGACAACCCTGTAATTACATATTTTTATATAGAAAATTATTAAAGTTTGTTCTTCAGCTTCGTTTTAGTTTTTGATTGTGATTTCCTTCTTTCCTTGATTTTATGACTTTCTAGTTAATTTTTTTAAATAGACATTTAACGAGTTTAGAATAGAATACCAAATACTGTTTACGATTATTATGTATGCAATCCATTCATTTGAATGGAACCTTTGACTCTTAATACGTTCATTCTATAGGTGTATGTGTAATGACTCACCCGCACATAAACATGATTAAAGATATCACGCGTATTATGTAAATGTTCTGGGAGGTTGTTTGTCCTCAATAATAAAGGTGTATATAATAGAATTGTTTCCATTACATGCGTGTGTTTAAATATACTTTTATGACAACCCTGTAATTACATATTTTTATATAGAAAATTATTAAAGTTTGTTCTTCAGCTTCGTTTTAGTTTTTGATTGTGATTTCCTTCTTTTCTTGATTTTATGACTTTCTAGTTAATTTTTTTAAATAGACATTTAACGAGTTTAGAATAGAATACCAAATACTGTTTACGATTATTATGTATGCAATCCATTCATTTGAATGGAACCTTTGACTCTTAATACGTTCATTCTATAGGTGTATGTGTAATGACATACCCGCACATAAACATGATTAAAGATATCACGCGTATTATGTAAATGTTCTGGGAGGTTGTTTGTCCTCAATAATAAAGGTGTATATAATAGAATTGTTTCCATTACATGCGTGTGTTTAAATATACTTTTATGACAACCCTGTAATTACATATTTTTATATAGAAAATTATTAAAGTTTGTTCTTCAGCTTCGTTTTAGTTTTTGATTGTGATTTCCTTCTTTTCTTGATTTTATGACTTTCTAGTTAATTTTTTTAAATAGACATTTAACGAGTTTAGAATAGAATACCAAATACTGTTTACGATTATTATGTATGCAATCCATTCATTTGAATGGAACCTTTGACTCTTAATACGTTCATTCTATAGGTGTATGTGTAATGACATACCCGCACATAAACATGATTAAAGATATCACGCGTATTATGTAAATGTTCTGCGAGGTTGTTTGTCCTCAATAATAAAGGTGTATATAATAGAATTGTTTCCATTACATGCGTGTGTTTAAATATACTTTTATGACAACCCTGTAATTACATATTTTTATATAGAAAATTATTAAAGTTTGTTCTTCAGCTTCGTTTTAGTTTTTGATTGTGATTTCCTTCTTTTCTTGATTTTATGACTTTCTAGTTAATTTTTTTAAATAGACATTTAACGAGTTTAGAATAGAATACCAAATACTGTTTACGATTATTATGTATGCGATCAATTCATTCGAATAGAACCTTTGACTCTTAATACGTTCATTCTATAAGTGTATGTGTAATGACATACCCGCACATAAACATGATTAAAGATATCACGCGTATTATGTAAATGTTCTGGGAGGTTGTTTGTCCTCAATAATAAAGGTGTATATAATAGAATTGTTTCCATTACATGCGTGTGTTTAAATATACTTTTATGACAACCCTGTAATTACATATTTTTATATAGAAAATTATTAAAGTTTGTTCTTCAGCTTCGTTTTAGTTTTTGATTGTGGTTTCCTTCTTTTCTTGATTTTATGACTTTCTAGAAATTTTTTTTAAATAGACATTTAATGAGTTTAGAATAGAATACCAAATACTGTTTACGATTATTATGTATGCAATCCATTCATTTGAATGGAACCTTTGACTCTTAATACGTTCATTCTATAGGTGTATGTGTAATGACATACCCGCACATAAACATGATTAAAGATATCACGCGTATTATGTAAATGTTCTGGGAGGTTGTTTGTCCTCAATAATAAAGGTGTATATAATAGAATTGTTTCCATTACATGCGTGTGTTTAAATATACTTTTATGACAACCCTGTAATTACATATTTTTATATAGAAAATTATTAAAGTTTGTTCTTCAGCTTCGTTTTAGTTTTTGATTGTGATTTCCTTCTTTTCTTGATTTTATGACTTTCTAGTTAATTTTTTTAAATAGACATTTAACGAGTTTAGAATAGAATACCAAATACTGTTTACGATTATTATGTATGCAATCCATTCATTTGAATGGAACCTTTGACTCTTAATACGTTCATTCTATAGGTGTATGTGTAATGACATACCCGCACATAAACATGATTAAAGATATCACGCGTATTATGTAAATGTACTGGGAGGTTGTTTGTCCTCAATAATAAAGGTGTATATAATAGAATTGTTTCCATTACATGCGTGTGTTTAAATATACTTTTATGACAACCCTGTAATTACATATTTTTATATAGAAAATTATTAAAGTTTGTTCTTCAGCTTCGTTTTAGTTTTTGATTGTGATTTCCTTCTTTCCTTGATTTTATGACTTTCTAGTTAATTTTTTTAAATAGACATTTAACGAGTTTAGAATAGAATACCAAATACTGTTTACGATTATTATGTATGCAATCCATTCATTTGAATGGAACCTTTGACTCTTAATACGTTCATTCTATAGGTGTATGTGTAATGACTCACCCGCACATAAACATGATTAAAGATATCACGCGTATTATGTAAATGTTCTGGGAGGTTGTTTGTCCTCAATAATAAAGGTGTATATAATAGAATTGTTTCCATTACATGCGTGTGTTTAAATATACTTTTATGACAACCCTGTAATTACATATTTTTATATAGAAAATTATTAAAGTTTGTTCTTCAGCTTCGTTTTAGTTTTTGATTGTGATTTCCTTCTTTTCTTGATTTTATGACTTTCTAGTTAATTTTTTTAAATAGACATTTAACGAGTTTAGAATAGAATACCAAATACTGTTTACGATTATTATGTATGCAATCCATTCATTTGAATGGAACCTTTGACTCTTAATACGTTCATTCTATAGGTGTATGTGTAATGACATACCCGCACATAAACATGATTAAAGATATCACGCGTATTATGTAAATGTTCTGGGAGGTTGTTTGTCCTCAATAATAAAGGTGTATATAATAGAATTGTTTCCATTACATGCGTGTGTTTAAATATACTTTTATGACAACCCTGTAATTACATATTTTTATATAGAAAATTATTAAAGTTTGTTCTTCAGCTTCGTTTTAGTTTTTGATTGTGATTTCCTTCTTTTCTTGATTTTATGACTTTCTAGTTAATTTTTTTAAATAGACATTTAACGAGTTTAGAATAGAATACCAAATACTGTTTACGATTATTATGTATGCAATCCATTCATTTGAATGGAACCTTTGACTCTTAATACGTTCATTCTATAGGTGTATGTGTAATGACATACCCGCACATAAACATGATTAAAGATATCACGCGTATTATGTAAATGTTCTGCGAGGTTGTTTGTCCTCAATAATAAAGGTGTATATAATAGAATTGTTTCCATTACATGCGTGTGTTTAAATATACTTTTATGACAACCCTGTAATTACATATTTTTATATAGAAAATTATTAAAGTTTGTTCTTCAGCTTCGTTTTAGTTTTTGATTGTGATTTCCTTCTTTTCTTGATTTTATGACTTTCTAGTTAATTTTTTTAAATAGACATTTAACGAGTTTAGAATAGAATACCAAATACTGTTTACGATTATTATGTATGCGATCAATTCATTCGAATAGAACCTTTGACTCTTAATACGTTCATTCTATAAGTGTATGTGTAATGACATACCCGCACATAAACATGATTAAAGATATCACGCGTATTATGTAAATGTTCTGGGAGGTTGTTTGTCCTCAATAATAAAGGTGTATATAATAGAATTGTTTCCATTACATGCGTGTGTTTAAATATACTTTTATGACAACCCTGTAATTACATATTTTTATATAGAAAATTATTAAAGTTTGTTCTTCAGCTTCGTTTTAGTTTTTGATTGTGGTTTCCTTCTTTTCTTGATTTTATGACTTTCTAGAAATTTTTTTTAAATAGACATTTAATGAGTTTAGAATAGAATACCAAATACTGTTTACGATTATTATGTATGCGATCAATTCATTCGAATAGAACCTTTGACTCTTAATACGTTCATTCTATAAGTGTATGTGTAATGACATACCCGCACATAAACATGATTAAAGATATCACGCGTATTATGTAAATGTTCTGGGAGGTTGTATGTCTTCAATAATAAAGGTGTATATAATGGAATTGTTTCCATTACATGCGTGTGTTTAAATATACTTTTATGACAACCCTGTAATTACATATTTTTATATAGAAAATTATTAAAGTTTGTTCTTCAGCTTCGTTTTAGTTTTTGATTGTGGTTTCCTTCTTTTCTTGATTTTATGACTTTCTAGAAATTTTTTTTTAAATAGACATTTAATGAGTTTAGAATAGAATACCAAATACTGTTTACGATTATTATGTATGCGATCAATTCATTCGAATAGAACCTTTGACTCTTAATACGTTCATTCTATAAGTGTATGTGTAATGACATACCCGCACATAAACATGATTAAAGATATCACGCGTATTATGTAAATGTTCTGGGAGGATGTATGTCTTCAATAATAAAGGTGTATATAATGGAATTGTTTCCATTACATGCGTGTGTTTAAATATACTTTTATGACAACCCTGTAATTACATATTTTTATATAGAAAATTATTAAAGTTTGTTCTTCAGCTTCGTTTTAGTTTTTGATTGTGATTTCCTTCTTTTCTTGATTTTATGACTTTCTAGTTAATTTTTTTAAATAGACATTTAACGAGTTTAGAATAGAATACCAAATACTGTTTACGATTATTATGTATGCAATCCATTCATTTGAATGGAACCTTTGACTCTTAATACGTTCATTCTATAGGTGTATGTGTAATGACATACCCGCACATAAACATGATTAAAGATATCACGCGTATTATGTAAATGTTCTGGGAGGTTGTTTGTCCTCAATAATAAAGGTGTATATAATAGAATTGTTTCCATTACATGCGTGTGTTTAAATATACTTTTATGACAACCCTGTAATTACATATTTTTATATAGAAAATTATTAAAGTTTGTTCTTCAGCTTCGTTTTAGTTTTTGATTGTGATTTCCTTCTTTTCTTGATTTTATGACTTTCTAGTTAATTTTTTTAAATAGACATTTAACGAGTTTAGAATAGAATACCAAATACTGTTTACGATTATTATGTATGCAATCCATTCATTTGAATGGAACCTTTGACTCTTAATACGTTCATTCTATAGGTGTATGTGTAATGACATACCCGCACATAAACATGATTAAAGATATCACGCGTATTATGTAAATGTTCTGGGAGGTTGTTTGTCCTCAATAATAAAGGTGTATATAATAGAATTGTTTCCATTACATGCGTGTGTTTAAATATACTTTTATGACAACCCTGTAATTACATATTTTTATATAGAAAATTATTAAAGTTTGTTCTTCAGCTTCGTTTTAGTTTTTGATTGTGGTTTCCTTCTTTTCTTGATTTTATGACTTTCTAGAAATTTTTTTTAAATAGACATTTAATGAGTTTAGAATAGAATACCAAATACTGTTTACGATTATTATGTATGCGATCAATTCATTCGAATAGAACCTTTGACTCTTAATACGTTCATTCTATAAGTGTATGTGTAATGACATACCCGCACATAAACATGATTAAAGATATCACGCGTATTATGTAAATGTTCTGGGAGGTTGTATGTCTTCAATAATAAAGGTGTATATAATGGAATTGTTTCCATTACATGCGTGTGTTTAAATATACTTTTATGACAACCCTGTAATTACATATTTTTATATAGAAAATTATTAAAGTTTGTTCTTCAGCTTCGTTTTAGTTTTTGATTGTGGTTTCCTTCTTTTCTTGATTTTATGACTTTCTAGAAATTTTTTTTTAAATAGACATTTAATGAGTTTAGAATAGAATACCAAATACTGTTTACGATTATTATGTATGCGATCAATTCATTCGAATAGAACCTTTGACTCTTAATACGTTCATTCTATAAGTGTATGTGTAATGACATACCCGCACATAAACATGATTAAAGATATCACGCGTATTATGTAAATGTTCTGGGAGGTTGTATGTCTTCAATAATAAAGGTGTATATAATGGAATTGTTTCCATTACATGCGTGTGTTTAAATATACTTTTATGACAACCCTGTAATTACATATTTTTATATAGAAAATTATTAAAGTTTGTTCTTCAGCTTCGTTTTAGTTTTTGATTGTGATTTCCTTCTTTTCTTGATTTTATGACTTTCTAGTTAATTTTTTTAAATAGACATTTAACGAGTTTAGAATAGAATACCAAATACTGTTTACGATTATTATGTATGCAATCCATTCATTTGAATGGAACCTTTGACTCTTAATACGTTCATTCTATAGGTGTATGTGTAATGACATACCCGCACATAAACATGATTAAAGATATCACGCGTATTATGTAAATGTTCTGGGAGGTTGTTTGTCCTCAATAATAAAGGTGTATATAATAGAATTGTTTCCATTACATGCGTGTGTTTAAATATACTTTTATGACAACCCTGTAATTACATATTTTTATATAGAAAATTATTAAAGTTTGTTCTTCAGCTTCGTTTTAGTTTTTGATTGTGATTTCCTTCTTTTCTTGATTTTATGACTTTCTAGTTAATTTTTTTAAATAGACATTTAACGAGTTTAGAATAGAATACCAAATACTGTTTACGATTATTATGTATGCAATCCATTCATTTGAATGGAACCTTTGACTCTTAATACGTTCATTCTATAGGTGTATGTGTAATGACATACCCGCACATAAACATGATTAAAGATATCACGCGTATTATGTAAATGTTCTGGGAGGTTGTTTGTCCTCAATAATAAAGGTGTATATAATAGAATTGTTTCCATTACATGCGTGTGTTTAAATATACTTTTATGACAACCCTGTAATTACATATTTTTATATAGAAAATTATTAAAGTTTGTTCTTCAGCTTCGTTTTAGTTTTTGATTGTGATTTCCTTCTTTTCTTGATTTTATGACTTTCTAGTTAATTTTTTTAAATAGACATTTAACGAGTTTAGAATAGAATATCAAATACTGTTTACGATTATTATGTATGCAATCCATTCATTTGAATGGAACCTTTGACTCTTAATACGTTCATTCTATAGGTGTATGTGTAATGACATACCCGCACATAAACATGATTAAAGATATCACGCGTATTATGTAAATGTTCTGGGAGGTTGTTTGTCCTCAATAATAAAGGTGTATATAATAGAATTGTTTCCATTACATGCGTGTGTTTAAATATACTTTTATGACAACCCTGTAATTACATATTTTTATATAGAAAATTATTAAAGTTTGTTCTTCAGCTTCGTTTTAGTTTTTGATTGTGATTTCCTTCTTTTCTTGATTTTATGACTTTCTAGTTAATTTTTTTAAATAGACATTTAACGAGTTTAGAATAGAATACCAAATACTGTTTACGATTATTATGTATGCAATCCATTCATTTGAATGGAACCTTTGACTCTTAATACGTTCATTCTATAGGTGTATGTGTAATGACATACCCGCACATAAACATGATTAAAGATATCACGCGTATTATGTAAATGTTCTGGGAGGTTGTTTGTCCTCAATAATAAAGGTGTATATAATAGAATTGTTTCCATTACATGCGTGTGTTTAAATATACTTTTATGACAACCTGTAATTACATATTTTTATATAGAAAATTATTAAAGTTTGTTCTTCAGCTTCGTTTTAGTTTTTGATTGTGATTTCCTTCTTTTCTTGATTTTATGACTTTCTAGAAATTTTTTTTAAATAGACATTTAAGGAGTTTAGAATAGAATACCAAATACTGTTTACGATTATTATGTATGCGATCAATTCATTCGAATAGAACCTTTGACTCTTAATACGTTCATTCTATAAGTGTATGTGTAATGACATACCCGCACATAAACATGATTAAAGATATCACGCGTATTATGTAAATGTTCTGGGAGGTTGTTTGTCCTCAATAATAAAGGTGTATATAATAGAATTGTTTCCATTACATGCGTGTATTTAAATATACTTTTATGACAACCCTGTAATTACATATTTTTATATAGAAAATTATTAAAGTTTGTTCTTCAGCTTCGTTTTAGTTTTTGATTGTGGTTTCCTTCTTTTCTTGATTTTATGACTTTCTAGAAATTTTTTTTAAATAGACATTTAATGAGTTTAGAATAGAATACCAAATACTGTTTACGATTATTATGTATGCGATCAATTCATTCGAATAGAAACTTTGACTCTTAATACGTTCATTCTATAAGTGTATGTGTAATGACATACCCGCACATAAACATGATTAAAGATATCACGCGTATTATGTAAATGTTCTGGGAGTTTGTATGTCTTCAATAATAAAGGTGTATATAATGGAATTGTTTCCATTACATGCGTGTGTTTAAATATACTTTTATGACAACCCTGTAATTACATATTTTTATATAGAAAATTATTAAAGTTTGTTCTTCAGCTTCGTTTTAGTTTTTGATTGTGATTTCCTTCTTTTCTTGATTTTATGACTTTCTAGTTAATTTTTTTAAATAGACATTTAACGAGTTTAGAATAGAATACCAAATACTGTTTACGATTATTATGTATGCAATCCAATCATTTGAATGGAACCTTTGACTCTTAATACGTTCATTCTATAGGTGTATGTGTAATGACATACCCGCACATAAACATGATTAAAGATATCACGCGTATTATGTAAATGTTCTGGGAGGTTGTTTGTCCTCAATAATAAAGGTGTATATAATAGAATTGTTTCCATTACATGCGTGTGTTTAAATATACTTTTATGACAACCCTGTAATTACATATTTTTATATAGAAAATTATTAAAGTTTGTTCTTCAGCTTCGTTTTAGTTTTTGATTGTGATTTCCTTCTTTTCTTGATTTTATGACTTTCTAGTTAATTTTTTTAAATAGACATTTAACGAGTTTAGAATAGAATACCAAATACTGTTTACGATTATTATGTATGCAATCCATTCATTTGAATGGAACCTTTGACTCTTAATACGTTCATTCTATAGGTGTATGTGTAATGACATACCCGCACATAAACATGATTAAAGATATCACGCGTATTATGTAAATGTTCTGGGAGGTTGTTTGTCCTCAATAATAAAGGTGTATATAATAGAATTGTTTCCATTACATGCGTGTGTTTAAATATACTTTTATGACAACCCTGTAATTACATATTTTTATATAGAAAATTATTAAAGTTTGTTCTTCAGCTTCGTTTTAGTTTTTGATTGTGATTTCCTTCTTTTCTTGATTTTATGACTTTCTAGTTAATTTTTTTAAATAGACATTTAACGAGTTTAGAATAGAATATCAAATACTGTTTACGATTATTATGTATGCAATCCATTCATTTGAATGGAACCTTTGACTCTTAATACGTTCATTCTATAGGTGTATGTGTAATGACATACCCGCACATAAACATGATTAAAGATATCACGCGTATTATGTAAATGTTCTGGGAGGTTGTTTGTCCTCAATAATAAAGGTGTATATAATAGAATTGTTTCCATTACATGCGTGTGTTTAAATATACTTTTATGACAACCCTGTAATTACATATTTTTATATAGAAAATTATTAAAGTTTGTTCTTCAGCTTCGTTTTAGTTTTTGATTGTGATTTCCTTCTTTTCTTGATTTTATGACTTTCTAGTTAATTTTTTTAAATAGACATTTAACGAGTTTAGAATAGAATACCAAATACTGTTTACGATTATTATGTATGCAATCCATTCATTTGAATGGAACCTTTGACTCTTAATACGTTCATTCTATAGGTGTATGTGTAATGACATACCCGCACATAAACATGATTAAAGATATCACGCGTATTATGTAAATGTTCTGGGAGGTTGTTTGTCCTCAATAATAAAGGTGTATATAATAGAATTGTTTCCATTACATGCGTGTGTTTAAATATACTTTTATGACAACCTGTAATTACATATTTTTATATAGAAAATTATTAAAGTTTGTTCTTCAGCTTCGTTTTAGTTTTTGATTGTGATTTCCTTCTTTTCTTGATTTTATGACTTTCTAGAAATTTTTTTTAAATAGACATTTAAGGAGTTTAGAATAGAATACCAAATACTGTTTACGATTATTATGTATGCGATCAATTCATTCGAATAGAACCTTTGACTCTTAATACGTTCATTCTATAAGTGTATGTGTAATGACATACCCGCACATAAACATGATTAAAGATATCACGCGTATTATGTAAATGTTCTGGGAGGTTGTTTGTCCTCAATAATAAAGGTGTATATAATAGAATTGTTTCCATTACATGCGTGTATTTAAATATACTTTTATGACAACCCTGTAATTACATATTTTTATATAGAAAATTATTAAAGTTTGTTCTTCAGCTTCGTTTTAGTTTTTGATTGTGGTTTCCTTCTTTTCTTGATTTTATGACTTTCTAGAAATTTTTTTTAAATAGACATTTAATGAGTTTAGAATAGAATACCAAATACTGTTTACGATTATTATGTATGCGATCAATTCATTCGAATAGAAACTTTGACTCTTAATACGTTCATTCTATAAGTGTATGTGTAATGACATACCCGCACATAAACATGATTAAAGATATCACGCGTATTATGTAAATGTTCTGGGAGTTTGTATGTCTTCAATAATAAAGGTGTATATAATGGAATTGTTTCCATTACATGCGTGTGTTTAAATATACTTTTATGACAACCCTGTAATTACATATTTTTATATAGAAAATTATTAAAGTTTGTTCTTCAGCTTCGTTTTAGTTTTTGATTGTGATTTCCTTCTTTTCTTGATTTTATGACTTTCTAGTTAATTTTTTTAAATAGACATTTAACGAGTTTAGAATAGAATACCAAATACTGTTTACGATTATTATGTATGCAATCCAATCATTTGAATGGAACCTTTGACTCTTAATACGTTCATTCTATAGGTGTATGTGTAATGACATACCCGCACATAATCATGATTAAAGATATCACGCGTATTATGTAAATGTTCTGGGAGGTTGTTTGTCCTCAATAATAAAGGTGTATATAATAGAATTGTTTCCATTACATGCGTGTGTTTAAATATACTTTTATGACAACCCTGTAATTACATATTTTTATATAGAAAATTATTAAAGTTTGTTCTTCAGCTTCGTTTTAGTTTTTGATTGTGATTTCCTTCTTTTCTTGATTTTATGACTTTCTAGTTAATTTTTTTAAATAGACATTTAACGAGTTTAGAATAGAATACCAAATACTGTTTACGATTATTATGTATGCGATCAATTCATTCGAATAGAACCTTTGACTCTTAATACGTTCATTCTATAAGTGTATGTGTAATGACATACCCGCACATAAACATGATTAAAGATATCACCCGTATTATGTAAATGTTCTGGGAGGTTGTATGTCTTCAATAATAAAGGTGTATATAATGGAATTGTTTCCATTACATGCGTGTGTTTAAATATACTTTTATGACAACCCTGTAATTACATATTTTTATATAGAAAATTATTAAAGTTTGTTCTTCAGCTTCGTTTTAGTTTTTGATTGTGATTTCCTTCTTTTCTTGATTTTATGACTTTCTAGTTAATTTTTTTAAATAGACATTTAACGAGTTTAGAATAGAATACCAAATACTGTTTACGATTATTATGTATGCAATCCATTCATTTGAATGGAACCTTTGACTCTTAATACGTTCATTCTATAGGTGTATGTGTAATGACATACCCGCACATAAACATGATTAAAGATATCACGCGTATTATGTAAATGTTCTGGGAGGTTGTTTGTCCTCAATAATAAAGGTGTATATAATAGAATTGTTTCCATTACATGCGTGTGTTTAAATATACTTTTATGACAACCTGTAATTACATATTTTTATATAGAAAATTATTAAAGTTTGTTCTTCAGCTTCGTTTTAGTTTTTGATTGTGATTTCCTTCTTTTCTTGATTTTATGACTTTCTAGAAATTTTTTTTAAATAGACATTTAAGGAGTTTAGAATAGAATACCAAATACTGTTTACGATTATTATGTATGCGATCAATTCATTCGAATAGAACCTTTGACTCTTAATACGTTCATTCTATAAGTGTATGTGTAATGACATACCCGCACATAAACATGATTAAAGATATCACGCGTATTATGTAAATGTTCTGGGAGGTTGTTTGTCCTCAATAATAAAGGTGTATATAATAGAATTGTTTCCATTACATGCGTGTGTTTAAATATACTTTTATGACAACCCTGTAATTACATATTTTTATATAGAAAATTATTAAAGTTTGTTCTTCAGCTTCGTTTTAGTTTTTGATTGTGATTTCCTTCTTTTCTTGATTTTATGACTTTCTAGTTAATTTTTTTAAATAGACATTTAACGAGTTTAGAATAGAATACCAAATACTGTTTACGATTATTATGTATGCAATCCATTCATTTGAATGGAACCTTTGACTCTTAATACGTTCATTCTATAGGTGTATGTGTAATGACATACCCGCACATAAACATGATTAAAGATATCACGCGTATTATGTAAATGTTCTGGGAGGTTGTTTGTCCTCAATAATAAAGGTGTATATAATAGAATTGTTTCCATTACATGCGTGTGTTTAAATATACTTTTATGACAACCCTGTAATTACATATTTTTATATAGAAAATTATTAAAGTTTGTTCTTCAGCTTCGTTTTAGTTTTTGATTGTGATTTCCTTCTTTTCTTGATTTTATGACTTTCTAGTTAATTTTTTTAAATAGACATTTAACGAGTTTAGAATAGAATACCAAATACTGTTTACGATTATTATGTATGCAATCCATTCATTTGAATGGAACCTTTGACTCTTAATACGTTCATTCTATAGGTGTATGTGTAATGACATACCCGCACATAAACATGATTAAAGATATCACGCGTATTATGTAAATGTTCTGGGAGGTTGTTTGTCCTCAATAATAAAGGTGTATATAATAGAATTGTTTCCATTACATGCGTGTGTTTAAATATACTTTTATGACAACCCTGTAATTACATATTTTTATATAGAAAATTATTAAAGTTTGTTCTTCAGCTTCGTTTTAGTTTTTGATTGTGATTTCCTTCTTTTCTTGATTTTATGACTTTCTAGTTAATTTTTTTAAATAGACATTTAACGAGTTTAGAATAGAATACCAAATACTGTTTACGATTATTATGTATGCGATCAATTCATTCGAATAGAACCTTTGACTCTTAATACGTTCATTCTATAAGTGTATGTGTAATGACATACCCGCACATAAACATGATTAAAGATATCACGCGTATTATGTAAATGTTCTGGGAGGTTGTTTGTCCTCAATAATAAAGGTGTATATAATAGAATTGTTTCCATTACATGCGTGTGTTTAAATATACTTTTATGACAACCCTGTAATTACATATTTTTATATAGAAAATTATTAAAGTTTGTTCTTCAGCTTCGTTTTAGTTTTTGATTGTGGTTTCCTTCTTTTCTTGATTTTATGACTTTCTAGAAATTTTTTTTAAATAGACATTTAATGAATTTAGAATAGAATACCAAATACTGTTTACGATTATTATGTATGCGATCAATTCATTCGAATAGAACCTTTGACTCTTAATACGTTCATTCTATAAGTGTATGTGTAATGACATACCCGCACATAAACATGATTAAAGATATCACGCGTATTATGTAAATGTTCTGGGAGGTTGTATGTCTTCAATAATAAAGGTGTATATAATGGAATTGTTTCCATTACATGCGTGTGTTTAAATATACTTTTATGACAACCCTGTAATTACATATTTTTATATAGAAAATTATTAAAGTTTGTTCTTCAGCTTCGTTTTAGTTTTTGATTGTGATTTCCTTCTTTTCTTGATTTTATGACTTTCTAGTTAATTTTTTTAAATAGACATTTAACGAGTTTAGAATAGAATACCAAATACTGTTTACGATTATTATGTATGCAATCCATTCATTTGAATGGAACCTTTGACTCTTAATACGTTCATTCTATAGGTGTATGTGTAATGACATACCTGCACATAAACATGATTAAAGATATCACGCGTATTATGTAAATGTTCTGGGAGGTTGTTTGTCCTCAATAATAAAGGTGTATATAATAGAATTGTTTCCATTACATGCGTGTGTTTAAATATACTTTTATGACAACCCTGTAATTACATATTTTTATATAGAAAATTATTAAAGTTTGTTCTTCAGCTTCGTTTTAGTTTTTGATTGTGATTTCCTTCTTTTCTTGATTTTATGACTTTCTAGTTAATTTTTTTAAATAGACATTTAACGAGTTTAGAATAGAATACCAAATACTGTTTACGATTATTATGTATGCAATCCATTCATTTGAATGGAACCTTTGACTCTTAATACGTTCATTCTATAGGTGTATGTGTAATGACATACCCGCACATAAACATGATTAAAGATATCACGCGTATTATGTAAATGTTCTGGGAGGTTGTTTGTCCTCAATAATAAAGGTGTATATAATAGAATTGTTTCCATTACATGCGTGTGTTTAAATATACTTTTATGACAACCCTGTAATTACATATTTTTATATAGAAAATTATTAAAGTTTGTTCTTCAGCTTCGTTTTAGTTTTTGATTGTGATTTCCTTCTTTCCTTGATTTTATGACTTTCTAGTTAATTTTTTTAAATAGACATTTAACGAGTTTAGAATAGAATACCAAATACTGTTTACGATTATTATGTATGCAATCCATTCATTTGAATGGAACCTTTGACTCTTAATACGTTCATTCTATAGGTGTATGTGTAATGACATACCCGCACATAAACATGATTAAAGATATCACGCGTATTATGTAAATGTTCTGGGAGGTTGTTTGTCCTCAATAATAAAGGTGTATATAGTAGAATTGTTTCCATTACATGCGTGTGTTTAAATATACTTTTATGACAACCCTGTAATTACATATTTTTATATAGAAAATTATTAAAGTTTGTTCTTCAGCTTCGTTTTAGTTTTTGATTGTGATTTCCTTCTTTTCTTGATTTTATGACTTTCTAGTTAATTTTTTTAAATAGACATTTAACGAGTTTAGAATAGAATACCAAATACTGTTTACGATTATTATGTATGCAATCCATTCATTTGAATGGAACCTTTGACTCTTAATACGTTCATTCTATAGGTGTATGTGTAATGACATACCCGCACATAAACATGATTAAAGATATCACGCGTATTATGTAAATGTTCTGGGAGGTTGTTTGTCCTCAATAATAAAGGTGTATATAATAGAATTGTTTCCATTACATGCGTGTGTTTAAATATACTTTTATGACAACCCTGTAATTACATATTTTTATATAGAAAATTATTAAAGTTTGTTCTTCAGCTTCGTTTTAGTTTTTGATTGTGATTTCCTTCTTTTCTTGATTTTATGACTTTCTAGTTAATTTTTTTAAATAGACATTTAACGAGTTTAGAATAGAATACCAAATACTGTTTACGATTATTATGTATGCAATCCATTCATTTGAATGGAACCTTTGACTCTTAATACGTTCATTCTATAGGTGTATGTGTAATGACATACCCGCACATAAACATGATTAAAGATATCACGCGTATTATGTAAATGTTCTGGGAGGTTGTTTGTCCTCAATAATAAAGGTGTATATAATAGAATTGTTTCCATTACATGCGTGTGTTTAAATATACTTTTATGACAACCCTGTAATTACATATTTTTATATAGAAAATTATTAAAGTTTGTTCTTCAGCTTCGTTTTAGTTTTTGATTGTGATTTCCTTCTTTTCTTGATTTTATGACTTTCTAGTTAATTTTTTTAAATAGACATTTAACGAGTTTAGAATAGAATACCAAATACTGTTTACGATTATTATGTATGCGATAAATTCATTCGAATAGAACCTTTGACTCTTAATACGTTCATTCTATAAGTGTATGTGTAATGACATACCCGCACATAAACATGATTAAAGATATCACGCGTATTATGTAAATGTTCTGGGAGGTTGTTTGTCCTCAATAATAAAGGTGTATATAATAGAATTGTTTCCATTACATGCGTGTGTTTAAATATACTTTTATGACAACCCTGTAATTACATATTTTTATATAGAAAATTATTAAAGTTTGTTCTTCAGCTTCGTTTTAGTTTTTGATTGTGGTTTCCTTCTTTTCTTGATTTTATGACTTTCTAGAAATTTTTTTTAAATAGACATTTAATGAGTTTAGAATAGAATACCAAATACTGTTTACGATTATTATGTATGCGATCAATTCATTCGAATAGAACCTTTGACTCTTAATACGTTCATTCTATAAGTGTATGTGTAATGACATACCCGCACATAAACATGATTAAAGATATCACGCGTATTATGTAAATGTTCTGGGAGGTTGTATGTCTTCAATAATAAAGGTGTATATAATGGAATTGTTTCCATTACATGCGTGTGTTTAAATATACTTTTATGACAACCCTGTAATTACATATTTTTATATAGAAAATTATTAAAGTTTGTTCTTCAGCTTCGTTTTAGTTTTTGATTGTGATTTCCTTCTTTTCTTGATTTTATGACTTTCTAGTTAATTTTTTTAAATAGACATTTAACGAGTTTAGAATAGAATACCAAATACTGTTTACGATTATTATGTATGCAATCCATTCATTTGAATGGAACCTTTGACTCTTAATACGTTCATTCTATAGGTGTATGTGTAATGACATACCCGCACATAAACATGATTAAAGATATCACGCGTATTATGTAAATGTTCTGGGAGGTTGTTTGTCCTCAATAATAAAGGTGTATATAATAGAATTGTTTCCATTACATGCGTGTGTTTAAATATACTTTTATGACAACCCTGTAATTACATATTTTTATATAGAAAATTATTAAAGTTTGTTCTTCAGCTTCGTTTTAGTTTTTGATTGTGATTTCCTTCTTTTCTTGATTTTATGACTTTCTAGTTAATTTTTTTAAATAGACATTTAACGAGTTTAGAATAGAATACCAAATACTGTTTACGATTATTATGTATGCAATCCATTCATTTGAATGGAACCTTTGACTCTTAATACGTTCATTCTATAGGTGTATGTGTAATGACATACCCGCACATAAACATGATTAAAGATATCACGCGTATTATGTAAATGTTCTGGGAGGTTGTTTGTCCTCAATAATAAAGGTGTATATAATAGAATTGTTTCCATTACATGCGTGTGTTTAAATATACTTTTATGACAACCCTGTAATTACATATTTTTATATAGAAAATTATTAAAGTTTGTTCTTCAGCTTCGTTTTAGTTTTTGATTGTGATTTCCTTCTTTTCTTGATTTTATGACTTTCTAGTTAATTTTTTTAAATAGACATTTAACGAGTTTAGAATAGAATATCAAATACTGTTTACGATTATTATGTATGCAATCCATTCATTTGAATGGAACCTTTGACTCTTAATACGTTCATTCTATAGGTGTATGTGTAATGACATACCCGCACATAAACATGATTAAAGATATCACGCGTATTATGTAAATGTTCTGGGAGGTTGTTTGTCCTCAATAATAAAGGTGTATATAATAGAATTGTTTCCATTACATGCGTGTGTTTAAATATACTTTTATGACAACCCTGTAATTACATATTTTTATATAGAAAATTATTAAAGTTTGTTCTTCAGCTTCGTTTTAGTTTTTGATTGTGATTTCCTTCTTTTCTTGATTTTATGACTTTCTAGTTAATTTTTTTAAATAGACATTTAACGAGTTTAGAATAGAATACCAAATACTGTTTACGATTATTATGTATGCAATCCATTCATTTGAATGGAACCTTTGACTCTTAATACGTTCATTCTATAGGTGTATGTGTAATGACATACCCGCACATAAACATGATTAAAGATATCACGCGTATTATGTAAATGTTCTGGGAGGTTGTTTGTCCTCAATAATAAAGGTGTATATAATAGAATTGTTTCCATTACATGCGTGTGTTTAAATATACTTTTATGACAACCCTGTAATTACATATTTTTATATAGAAAATTATTAAAGTTTGTTCTTCAGCTTCGTTTTAGTTTTTGATTGTGATTTCCTTCTTTTCTTGATTTTATGACTTTCTAGTTAATTTTTTTAAATAGACATTTAACGAGTTTAGAATAGAATACCAAATACTGTTTACGATTATTATGTATGCAATCCATTCATTTGAATGGAACCTTTGACTCTTAATACGTTCATTCTATAGGTGTATGTGTAATGACATACCCGCACATAAACATGATTAAAGATATCACGCGTATTATGTAAATGTTCTGGGAGGTTGTTTGTCCTCAATAATAAAGGTGTATATAATAGAATTGTTTCCATTACATGCGTGTGTTTAAATATACTTTTATGACAACCCTGTAATTACATATTTTTATATAGAAAATTATTAAAGTTTGTTCTTCAGCTTCGTTTTAGTTTTTGATTGTGGTTTCCTTCTTTTCTTGATTTGATGACTTTCTAGTTAATTTTTTTAAATAGACATTTAACGAGTTTAGAATAGAATACCAAATACTGTTTACGATTATTATGTATGCAATCCATTCATTTGAATGGAACCTTTGACTCTTAATACGTTCATTCTATAGGTGTATGTGTAATGACATACCCGCACATAAACATGATTAAAGATATCACGCGTATTATGTAAATGTTCTGGGAGGTTGTTTGTCCTCAATAATAAAGGTGTATATAATAGAATTGTTTCCATTACATGCGTGTGTTTAAATATACTTTTATGACAACCCTGTAATTACATATTTTTATATAGAAAATTATTAAAGTTTGTTCTTCAGCTTCGTTTTAGTTTTTGATTGTGATTTCCTTCTTTTCTTGATTTTATGACTTTCTAGTTAATTTTTTTAAATAGACATTTAACGAGTTTAGAATAGAATACCAAATACTGTTTACGATTATTATGTATGCAATCCATTCATTTGAATGGAACCTTTGACTCTTAATACGTTCATTCTATAGGTGTATGTGTAATGACATACCCGCACATAAACATGATTAAAGATATCACGCGTATTATGTAAATGTTCTGGGAGGTTGTTTGTCCTCAATAATAAAGGTGTATATAATAGAATTGTTTCCATTACATGCGTGTGTTTAAATATACTTTTATGACAACCCTGTAATTACATATTTTTATATAGAAAATTATTAAAGTTTGTTCTTCAGCTTCGTTTTAGTTTTTGATTGTGATTTCCTTCTTTCCTTGATTTTATGACTTTCTAGTTAATTTTTTTAAATAGACATTTAACGAGTTTAGAATAGAATACCAAATACTGTTTACGATTATTATGTATGCAATCCATTCATTTGAATGGAACCTTTGACTCTTAATACGTTCATTCTATAGGTGTATGTGTAATGACATACCCGCACATAAACATGATTAAAGATATCACGCGTATTATGTAAATGTTCTGGGAGGTTGTTTGTCCTCAATAATAAAGGTGTATATAATAGAATTGTTTCCATTACATGCGTGTGTTTAAATATACTTTTATGACAACCCTGTAATTACATATTTTTATATAGAAAATTATTAAAGTTTGTTCTTCAGCTTCGTTTTAGTTTTTGATTGTGGTTTCCTTCTTTTCTTGATTTTATGACTTTCTAGAAATTTTTTTTAAATAGACATTTAATGAGTTTAGAATAGAATACCAAATACTGTTTACGATTATTATGTATGCAATCCATTCATTTGAATGGAACCTTTGACTCTTAATACGTTCATTCTATAGGTGTATGTGTAATGACATACCCGCACATAAACATGATTAAAGATATCACGCTTATTATGTAAATGTTCTGGGAGGTTGTTTGTCCTCAATAATAAAGGTGTATATAATAGAATTGTTTCCATTACATGCGTGTGTTTAAATATACTTTTATGACAACCCTGTAATTACATATTTTTATATAGAAAATTATTAAAGTTTGTTCTTCAGCTTCGTTTTAGTTTTTGATTGTGGTTTCCTTCTTTTCTTGATTTTATGACTTTCTAGAAATTTTTTTTAAATAGACATTTAATGAGTTTAGAATAGAATACCAAATACTGTTTACGATTATTATGTATGCGATCAATTCATTCGAATAGAACCTTTGACTCTTAATACGTTCATTCTATAAGTGTATGTGTAATGACATACCCGCACATAAACATGATTAAAGATATCACGCGTATTATGTAAATGTTCTGGGAGGTTGTATGTCTTCAATAATAAAGGTGTATATAATGGAATTGTTTCCATTACATGCGTGTGTTTAAATATACTTTTATGACAACCCTGTAATTACATATTTTTATATAGAAAATTATTAAAGTTTGTTCTTCAGCTTCGTTTTAGTTTTTGATTGTGATTTCCTTCTTTTCTTGATTTTATGACTTTCTAGTTAATTTTTTTAAATAGACATTTAAAGAGTTTAGAATAGAATACCAAATACTGTTTACGATTATTATGTATGCAATCCATTCATTTGAATGGAACCTTTGACTCTTAATACGTTCATTCTATAGGTGTATGTGTAATGACATACCCGCACATAAACATGATTAAAGATATCACGCGTATTATGTAAATGTTCTGGGAGGTTGTTTGTCCTCAATAATAAAGGTGTATATAATAGAATTGTTTCCATTACATGCGTGTGTTTAAATATACTTTTATGACAACCCTGTAATTACATATTTTTATATAGAAAATTATTAAAGTTTGTTCTTCAGCTTCGTTTTAGTTTTTGATTGTGATTTCCTTCTTTTCTTGATTTTATGACTTTCTAGTTAATTTTTTTAAATAGACATTTAACGAGTTTAGAATAGAATACCAAATACTGTTTACGATTATTATGTATGCGATCAATTCATTCGAATAGAACCTTTGACTCTTAATACGTTCATTCTATAAGTGTATGTGTAATGACATACCCGCACATAAACATGATTAAAGATATCACGCGTATTATGTAAATGTTCTGGGAGGTTGTATGTCTTCAATAATAAAGGTGTATATAATGGAATTGTTTCCATTACATGCGTGTGTTTAAATATACTTTTATGACAACCCTGTAATTACATATTTTTATATAGAAAATTATTAAAGTTTGTTCTTCAGCTTCGTTTTAGTTTTTGATTGTGATTTCCTTCTTTTCTTGATTTTATGACTTTCTAGTTAATTTTTTTAAATAGACATTTAACGAGTTTAGAATAGAATACCAAATACTGTTTACGATTATTATGTATGCAATCCATTCATTTGAATGGAACCTTTGACTCTTAATACGTTCATTCTATAGGTGTATGTGTAATGACATACCCGCACATAAACATGATTAAAGATATCACGCGTATTATGTAAATGTTCTGGGAGGTTGTTTGTCCTCAATAATAAAGGTGTATATAATAGAATTGTTTCCATTACATGCGTGTGTTTAAATATACTTTTATGACAACCCTGTAATTACATATTTTTATATAGAAAATTATTAAAGTTTGTTCTTCAGCTTCGTTTTAGTTTTTGATTGTGATTTCCTTCTTTTCTTGATTTTATGACTTTCTAGTTAATTTTTTTAAATAGACATTTAACGAGTTTAGAATAGAATACCAAATACTGTTTACGATTATTATGTATGCAATCCATTCATTTGAATGGAACCTTTGACTCTTAATACGTTCATTCTATAGGTGTATGTGTAATGACATACCCGCACATAAACATGATTAAAGATATCACGCGTATTATGTAAATGTTCTGGGAGGTTGTTTGTCCTCAATAATAAAGGTGTATATAATAGAATTGTTTCCATTAAATGCGTGTGTTTAAATATACTTTTATGACAACCCTGTAATTACATATTTTTATATAGAAAATTATTAAAGTTTGTTCTTCAGCTTCGTTTTAGTTTTTGATTGTGATTTCCTTCTTTTCTTGATTTTATGACTTTCTAGTTAATTTTTTTAAATAGACATTTAACGAGTTTAGAATAGAATACCAAATACTGTTTACGATTATTATGTATGCGATCAATTCATTCGAATAGAACCTTTGACTCTTAATACGTTCATTCTATAAGTGTATGTGTAATGACATACCCGCACATAAACATGATTAAAGATATCACGCGTATTATGTAAATGTTCTGGGAGGTTGTTTGTCCTCAATAATAAAGGTGTATATAATAGAATTGTTTCCATTACATGCGTGTGTTTAAATATACTTTTATGACAACCCTGTAATTACATATTTTTATATAGAAAATTATTAAAGTTTGTTCTTCAGCTTCGATTTAGTTTTTGATTGTGGTTTCCTTCTTTTCTTGATTTTATGACTTTCTAGAAATTTTTTTTAAATAGACATTTAATGAGTTTAGAATAGAATACCAAATACTGTTTACGATTATTATGTATGCGATCAATTCATTCGAATAGAACCTTTGACTCTTAATACGTTCATTCTATAAGTGTATGTGTAATGACATACCCGCACATAAACATGATTAAAGATATCACGCGTATTATGTAAATGTTCTGGGAGGTTGTATGTCTTCAATAATAAAGGTGTATATAATGGAATTGTTTCCATTACATGCGTGTGTTTAAATATACTTTTATGACAACCCTGTAATTACATATTTTTATATAGAAAATTATTAAAGTTTGTTCTTCAGCTTCGTTTTAGTTTTTGATTGTGATTTCCTTCTTTTCTTGATTTTATGACTTTCTAGTTAATTTTTTTAAATAGACATTTAACGAGTTTAGAATAGAATACCAAATACTGTTTACGATTATTATGTATGCAATCCATTCATTTGAATGGAACCTTTGACTCTTAATACGTTCATTCTATAGGTGTATGTGTAATGACATACCCGCACATAAACATGATTAAAGATATCACGCGTATTATGTAAATGTTCTGGGAGGTTGTTTGTCCTCAATAATAAAGGTGTATATAATAGAATTGTTTCCATTACATGCGTGTGTTTAAATATACTTTTATGACAACCCTGTAATTACATATTTTTATATAGAAAATTATTAAAGTTTGTTCTTCAGCTTCGTTTTAGTTTTTGATTGTGATTTCCTTCTTTTCTTGATTTTATGACTTTCTAGTTAATTTTTTTAAATAGACATTTAACGAGTTTAGAATAGAATACCAAATACTGTTTACGATTATTATGTATGCAATCCATTCATTTGAATGGAACCTTTGACTCTTAATACGTTCATTCTATAGGTGTATGTGTAATGACATACCCGCACGTAAACATGATTAAAGATATCACGCGTATTATGTAAATGTTCTGGGAGGTTGTTTGTCCTCAATAATAAAGGTGTATATAATAGAATTGTTTCCATTACATGCGTGTGTTTAAATATACTTTTATGACAACCCTGTAATTACATATTTTTATATAGAAAATTATTAAAGTTTGTTCTTCAGCTTCGTTTTAGTTTTTGATTGTGATTTCCTTCTTTTCTTGATTTTATGACTTTCTAGTTAATTTTTTTAAATAGACATTTAACGAGTTTAGAATAGAATACCAAATACTGTTTACGATTATTATGTATGCAATCCATTCATTTGAATGGAACCTTTGACTCTTAATACGTTCATTCTATAGGTGTATGTGTAATGACATACCCGCACATAAACATGATTAAAGATATCACGCGTATTATGTAAATGTTCTGGGAGGTTGTTTGTCCTCAATAATAAAGGTGTATATAATAGAATTGTTTCCATTACATGCGTGTGTTTAAATATACTTTTATGACAACCCTGTAATTACATATTTTTATATAGAAAATTATTAAAGTTTGTTCTTCAGCTTCGTTTTAGTTTTTGATTGTGATTTCCTTCTTTTCTTGATTTTATGACTTTCTAGTTAATTTTTTTAAATAGACATTTAACGAGTTTAGAATAGAATACCAAATACTGTTTACGATTATTATGTATGCAATCCATTCATTTGAATGGAACCTTTGACTCTTAATACGTTCATTCTATAGGTGTATGTGTAATGACATACCCGCACATAAACATGATTAAAGATATCACGCGTATTATGTAAATGTTCTGGGAGGTTGTTTGTCCTCAATAATAAAGGTGTATATAATAGAATTGTTTCCATTACATGCGTGTGTTTAAATATACTTTTATGACAACCCTGTAATTACATATTTTTATATAGAAAATTATTAAAGTTTGTTCTTCAGCTTCGTTTTAGTTTTTGATTGTGGTTTCCTTCTTTTCTTGATTTTATGACTTTCTAGTTAATTTTTTTAAATAGACATTTAACGAGTTTAGAATAGAATACCAAATACTGTTTACGATTATTATGTATGCAATCCATTCATTTGAATGGAACCTTTGACTCTTAATACGTTCATTCTATAGGTGTATGTGTAATGACATACCCGCACATAAACATGATTAAAGATATCACGCGTATTATGTAAATGTTCTGGGAGGTTGTTTGTCCTCAATAATAAAGGTGTATATAATAGAATTGTTTCCATTACATGCGTGTGTTTAAATATACTTTTATGACAACCCTGTAATTACATATTTTTATATAGAAAATTATTAAAGTTTGTTCTTCAGCTTCGTTTTAGTTTTTGATTGTGGTTTCCTTCTTTTCTTGATTTTATGACTTTCTAGAAAATTTTTTTAAATAGACATTTAATGAGTTTAGAATAGAATACCAAATACTGTTTACGATTATTATGTATGCGATCAATTCATTCGAATAGAACCTTTGACTCTTAATACGTTCATTCTATAAGTGTATGTGTAATGACATACCCGCACATAAACATGATTAAAGATATCACGCGTATTATGTAAATGTTCTGGGAGGTTGTTTGTCCTCAATAATAAAGGTGTATATAATAGAATTGTTTCCATTACATGCGTGTGTTTAAATATACTTTTATGACAACCCTGTAATTACATATTTTTATATAGAAAATTATTAAAGTTTGTTCTTCAGCTTCGTTTTAGTTTTTGATTGTGGTTTCCTTCTTTTCTTGATTTTATGACTTTCTAGAAATTTTTTTTAAATAGACATTTAATGAGTTTAGAATAGAATACCAAATACTGTTTACGATTATTATGTATGCGATCAATTCATTCGAATAGAACCTTTGACTCTTAATACGTTCATTCGATAAGTGTATGTGTAATGACATACCCGCACATAAACATGATTAAAGATATCACGCGTATTATGTAAATGTTCTGGGAGGTTGTATGTCTTCAATAATAAAGGTGTATATAATGGAATTGTTTCCATTACATGCGTGTGTTTAAATATACTTTTATGACAACCCTGTAATTACATATTTTTATATAGAAAATTATTAAAGTTTGTTCTTCAGCTTCGTTTTAGTTTTTGATTGTGATTTCCTTCTTTTCTTGATTTTATGACTTTCTAGTTAATTTTTTTAAATAGACATTTAAAGAGTTTAGAATAGAATACCAAATACTGTTTACGATTATTATGTATGCAATCCATTCATTTGAATGGAACCTTTGACTCTTAATACGTTCATTCTATAGGTGTATGTGTAATGACATACCCGCACATAAACATGATTAAAGATATCACGCGTATTATGTAAATGTTCTGGGAGGTTGTTTGTCCTCAATAATAAAGGTGTATATAATAGAATTGTTTCCATTACATGCGTGTGTTTAAATATACTTTTATGACAACCCTGTAATTACATATTTTTATATAGAAAATTATTAAAATTTGTTCTTCAGCTTCGTTTTAGTTTTTGATTGTGATTTCCTTCTTTTCTTGATTTTATGACTTTCTAGTTAATTTTTTTAAATAGACATTTAACGAGTTTAGAATAGAATACCAAATACTGTTTACGATTATTATGTATGCAATCCATTCATTTGAATGGAACCTTTGACTCTTAATACGTTCATTCTATAGGTGTATGTGTAATGACATACCCGCACATAAACATGATTAAAGATATCACGCGTATTATGTAAATGTTCTGGGAGGTTGTTTGTCCTCAATAATAAAGGTGTATATAATAGAATTGTTTCCATTACATGCGTGTGTTTAAATATACTTTTATGACAACCCTGTAATTACATATTTTTATATAGAAAATTATTAAAGTTTGTTCTTCAGCTTCGTTTTAGTTTTTGATTGTGATTTCCTTCTTTTCTTGATTTTATGACTTTCTAGTTAATTTTTTTAAATAGACATTTAACGAGTTTAGAATAGAATACCAAATACTGTTTACGATTATTATGTATGCAATCCATTCATTTGAATGGAACCTTTGACTCTTAATACGTTCATTCTATAGGTGTATGTGTAATGACATACCCGCACATAAACATGATTAAAGATATAACGCGTATTATGTAAATGTTCTGGGAGGTTGTTTGTCCTCAATAATAAAGGTGTATATAATAGAATTGTTTCCATTACATGCGTGTGTTTAAATATACTTTTATGACAACCCTGTAATTACATATTTTTATATAGAAAATTATTAAAGTTTGTTCTTCAGCTTCGATTTAGTTTTTGATTGTGGTTTCCTTCTTTTCTTGATTTTATGACTTTCTAGAAATTTTTTTTAAATAGACATTTAATGAGTTTAGAATAGAATACCAAATACTGTTTACGATTATTATGTATGCGATCAATTCATTCGAATAGAACCTTTGACTCTTAATACGTTCATTCTATAAGTGTATGTGTAATGACATACCCGCACATAAACATGATTAAAGATATCACGCGTATTATGTAAATGTTCTGGGAGGTTGTATGTCTTCAATAATAAAGGTGTATATAATGGAATTGTTTCCATTACATGCGTGTGTTTAAATATACTTTTATGACAACCCTGTAATTACATATTTTTATATAGAAAATTATTAAAGTTTGTTCTTCAGCTTCGTTTTAGTTTTTGATTGTGATTTCCTTCTTTTCTTGATTTTATGACTTTCTAGTTAATTTTTTTAAATAGACATTTAACGAGTTTAGAATAGAATACCAAATACTGTTTACGATTATTATGTATGCAATCCATTCATTTGAATGGAACCTTTGACTCTTAATACGTTCATTCTATAGGTGTATGTGTAATGACATACCCGCACATAAACATGATTAAAGATATCACGCGTATTATGTAAATGTTCTGGGAGGTTGTTTGTCCTCAATAATAAAGGTGTATATAATAGAATTGTTTCCATTACATGCGTGTGTTTAAATATACTTTTATGACAACCCTGTAATTACATATTTTTATATAGAAAATTATTAAAGTTTGTTCTTCAGCTTCGTTTTAGTTTTTGATTGTGATTTCCTTCTTTTCTTGATTTTATGACTTTCTAGTTAATTTTTTTAAATAGACATTTAACGAGTTTAGAATAGAATACCAAATACTGTTTACGATTATTATGTATGCAATCCATTCATTTGAATGGAACCTTTGACTCTTAATACGTTCATTCTATAGGTGTATGTGTAATGACATACCCGCACGTAAACATGATTAAAGATATCACGCGTATTATGTAAATGTTCTGGGAGGTTGTTTGTCCTCAATAATAAAGGTGTATATAATAGAATTGTTTCCATTACATGCGTGTGTTTAAATATACTTTTATGACAACCCTGTAATTACATATTTTTATATAGAAAATTATTAAAGTTTGTTCTTCAGCTTCGTTTTAGTTTTTGATTGTGATTTCCTTCTTTTCTTGATTTTATGACTTTCTAGTTAATTTTTTTAAATAGACATTTAACGAGTTTAGAATAGAATACCAAATACTGTTTACGATTATTATGTATGCAATCCATTCATTTGAATGGAACCTTTGACTCTTAATACGTTCATTCTATAGGTGTATGTGTAATGACATACCCGCACATAAACATGATTAAAGATATCACGCGTATTATGTAAATGTTCTGGGAGGTTGTTTGTCCTCAATAATAAAGGTGTATATAATAGAATTGTTTCCATTACATGCGTGTGTTTAAATATACTTTTATGACAACCCTGTAATTACATATTTTTATATAGAAAATTATTAAAGTTTGTTCTTCAGCTTCGTTTTAGTTTTTGATTGTGATTTCCTTCTTTTCTTGATTTTATGACTTTCTAGTTAATTTTTTTAAATAGACATTTAACGAGTTTAGAATAGAATACCAAATACTGTTTACGATTATTATGTATGCAATCCATTCATTTGAATGGAACCTTTGACTCTTAATACGTTCATTCTATAGGTGTATGTGTAATGACATACCCGCACATAAACATGATTAAAGATATCACGCGTATTATGTAAATGTTCTGGGAGGTTGTTTGTCCTCAATAATAAAGGTGTATATAATAGAATTGTTTCCATTACATGCGTGTGTTTAAATATACTTTTATGACAACCCTGTAATTACATATTTTTATATAGAAAATTATTAAAGTTTGTTCTTCAGCTTCGTTTTAGTTTTTGATTGTGGTTTCCTTCTTTTCTTGATTTTATGACTTTCTAGTTAATTTTTTTAAATAGACATTTAACGAGTTTAGAATAGAATACCAAATACTGTTTACGATTATTATGTATGCAATCCATTCATTTGAATGGAACCTTTGACTCTTAATACGTTCATTCTATAGGTGTATGTGTAATGACATACCCGCACATAAACATGATTAAAGATATCACGCGTATTATGTAAATGTTCTGGGAGGTTGTTTGTCCTCAATAATAAAGGTGTATATAATAGAATTGTTTCCATTACATGCGTGTGTTTAAATATACTTTTATGACAACCCTGTAATTACATATTTTTATATAGAAAATTATTAAAGTTTGTTCTTCAGCTTCGTTTTAGTTTTTGATTGTGGTTTCCTTCTTTTCTTGATTTTATGACTTTCTAGAAAATTTTTTTAAATAGACATTTAATGAGTTTAGAATAGAATACCAAATACTGTTTACGATTATTATGTATGCGATCAATTCATTCGAATAGAACCTTTGACTCTTAATACGTTCATTCTATAAGTGTATGTGTAATGACATACCCGCACATAAACATGATTAAAGATATCACGCGTATTATGTAAATGTTCTGGGAGGTTGTTTGTCCTCAATAATAAAGGTGTATATAATAGAATTGTTTCCATTACATGCGTGTGTTTAAATATACTTTTATGACAACCCTGTAATTACATATTTTTATATAGAAAATTATTAAAGTTTGTTCTTCAGCTTCGTTTTAGTTTTTGATTGTGGTTTCCTTCTTTTCTTGATTTTATGACTTTCTAGAAATTTTTTTTAAATAGACATTTAATGAGTTTAGAATAGAATACCAAATACTGTTTACGATTATTATGTATGCGATCAATTCATTCGAATAGAACCTTTGACTCTTAATACGTTCATTCGATAAGTGTATGTGTAATGACATACCCGCACATAAACATGATTAAAGATATCACGCGTATTATGTAAATGTTCTGGGAGGTTGTATGTCTTCAATAATAAAGGTGTATATAATGGAATTGTTTCCATTACATGCGTGTGTTTAAATATACTTTTATGACAACCCTGTAATTACATATTTTTATATAGAAAATTATTAAAGTTTGTTCTTCAGCTTCGTTTTAGTTTTTGATTGTGATTTCCTTCTTTTCTTGATTTTATGACTTTCTAGTTAATTTTTTTAAATAGACATTTAAAGAGTTTAGAATAGAATACCAAATACTGTTTACGATTATTATGTATGCAATCCATTCATTTGAATGGAACCTTTGACTCTTAATACGTTCATTCTATAGGTGTATGTGTAATGACATACCCGCACATAAACATGATTAAAGATATCACGCGTATTATGTAAATGTTCTGGGAGGTTGTTTGTCCTCAATAATAAAGGTGTATATAATAGAATTGTTTCCATTACATGCGTGTGTTTAAATATACTTTTATGACAACCCTGTAATTACATATTTTTATATAGAAAATTATTAAAATTTGTTCTTCAGCTTCGTTTTAGTTTTTGATTGTGATTTCCTTCTTTTCTTGATTTTATGACTTTCTAGTTAATTTTTTTAAATAGACATTTAACGAGTTTAGAATAGAATACCAAATACTGTTTACGATTATTATGTATGCAATCCATTCATTTGAATGGAACCTTTGACTCTTAATACGTTCATTCTATAGGTGTATGTGTAATGACATACCCGCACATAAACATGATTAAAGATATCACGCGTATTATGTAAATGTTCTGGGAGGTTGTTTGTCCTCAATAATAAAGGTGTATATAATAGAATTGTTTCCATTACATGCGTGTGTTTAAATATACTTTTATGACAACCCTGTAATTACATATTTTTATATAGAAAATTATTAAAGTTTGTTCTTCAGCTTCGTTTTAGTTTTTGATTGTGATTTCCTTCTTTTCTTGATTTTATGACTTTCTAGTTAATTTTTTTAAATAGACATTTAACGAGTTTAGAATAGAATACCAAATACTGTTTACGATTATTATGTATGCAATCCATTCATTTGAATGGAACCTTTGACTCTTAATACGTTCATTCTATAGGTGTATGTGTAATGACATACCCGCACATAAACATGATTAAAGATATCACGCGTATTACGTAAATGTTCTGGGAGGTTGTTTGTCCTCAATAATAAAGGTGTATATAATAGAATTGTTTCCATTACATGCGTGTGTTTAAATATACTTTTATGACAACCCTGTAATTACATATTTTTATATAGAAAATTATTAAAGTTTGTTCTTCAGCTTCGTTTTAGTTTTTGATTGTGATTTCCTTCTTTTCTTGATTTTATGACTTTCTAGTTAATTTTTTTAAATAGACAATTAACGAGTTTAGAATAGAATACCAAATACTGTTTACGATTATTATGTATGCAATCCATTCATTTGAATGGAACCTTTGACTCTTAATACGTTCATTCTATAGGTGTATGTGTAATGACATACCCGCACATAAACATGATTAAAGATATAACGCGTATTATGTAAATGTTCTGGGAGGTTGTTTGTCCTCAATAATAAAGGTGTATATAATAGAATTGTTTCCATTACATGCGTGTGTTTAAATATACTTTTATGACAACCCTGTAATTACATATTTTTATATAGAAAATTATTAAAGTTTGTTCTTCAGCTTCGTTTTAGTTTTTGATTGTGATTTCCTTCTTTTCTTGATTTTATGACTTTCTAGTTAA
Organism: Maratus michaelseni; assembly: GCA_963931845.1. Taxonomy (NCBI): domain Eukaryota; kingdom Metazoa; phylum Arthropoda; class Arachnida; order Araneae; family Salticidae; genus Maratus; species Maratus michaelseni. The sequence goes on along the minus strand of OZ007588.1, from coordinate 56,888,643 downwards.
TTTTTTTAAATAGACATTTAACGAGTTTAGAATAGAATACCAAATACTGTTTACGATTATTATGTATGCGATCAATTCATTCGAATAGAACCTTTGACTCTTAATACGTTCATTCTATAAGTGTATGTGTAATGACATACCCGCACATAAACATGATTAAAGATATCACGCGTATTATGTAAATGTTCTGGGAGGTTGTTTGTCCTCAATAATAAAGGTGTATATAATAGAATTGTTTCCATTACATGCGTGTGTTTAAATATACTTTTATGACAACCCTGTAATTACATATTTTTATATAGAAAATTATTAAAGTTTGTTCTTCAGCTTCGTTTTAGTTTTTGATTGTGGTTTCCTTCTTTTCTTGATTTTATGACTTTCTAGAAATTTTTTTTAAATAGACATTTAATGAGTTTAGAATAGAATACCAAATACTGTTTACGATTATTATGTATGCGATCAATTCATTCGAATAGAACCTTTGACTCTTAATACGTTCATTCTATAAGTGTATGTGTAATGACATACCCGCACATAAACATGATTAAAGATATCACGCGTATTATGTAAATGTTCTGGGAGGTTGTATGTCTTCAATAATAAAGGTGTATATAATGGAATTGTTTCCATTACATGCGTGTGTTTAAATATACTTTTATGACAACCCTGTAATTACATATTTTTATATAGAAAATTATTAAAGTTTGTTCTTCAGCTTCGTTTTAGTTTTTGATTGTGATTTCCTTCTTTTCTTGATTTTATGACTTTCTAGTTAATTTTTTTAAATAGACATTTAACGAGTTTAGAATAGAATACCAAATACTGTTTACGATTATTATGTATGCAATCCATTCATTTGAATGGAACCTTTGACTCTTAATACGTTCATTCTATAGGTGTATGTGTAATGACATACCCGCACATAAACATGATTAAAGATATCACGCGTATTATGTAAATGTTCTGGGAGGTTGTTTGTCCTCAACAATAAAGGTGTATATAATAGAATTGTTTCCATTACATGCGTGTGTTTAAATATACTTTTATGACAACCCTGTAATTACATATTTTTATATAGAAAATTATTAAAGTTTGTTCTTCAGCTTCGTTTTAGTTTTTGATTGTGATTTCCTTCTTTTCTTGATTTTATGACTTTCTAGTTAATTTTTTTAAATAGACATTTAACGAGTTTAGAATAGAATACCAAATACTGTTTACGATTATTATGTATGCAATCCATTCATTTGAATGGAACCTTTGACTCTTAATACGTTCATTCTATAGGTGTATGTGTAATGACATACCCGCACATAAACATGATTAAAGATATCACGCGTATTATGTAAATGTTCTGGGAGGTTGTTTGTCCTCAATAATAAAGGTGTATATAATAGAATTGTTTCCATTACATGCGTGTGTTTAAATATACTTTTATGACAACCCTGTAATTACATATTTTTATATAGAAAATTATTAAAGTTTGTTCTTCAGCTTCGTTTTAGTTTTTGATTGTGATTTCCTTCTTTTCTTGATTTTATGACTTTCTAGTTAATTTTTTTAAATAGACATTTAACGAGTTTAGAATAGAATATCAAATACTGTTTACGATTATTATGTATGCAATCCATTCATTTGAATGGAACCTTTGACTCTTAATACGTTCATTCTATAGGTGTATGTGTAATGACATACCCGCACATAAACATGATTAAAGATATCACGCGTATTATGTAAATGTTCTGGGAGGTTGTTTGTCCTCAATAATAAAGGTGTATATAATAGAATTGTTTCCATTACATGCGTGTGTTTAAATATACTTTTATGACAACCCTGTAATTACATATTTTTATATAGAAAATTATTAAAGTTTGTTCTTCAGCTTCGTTTTAGTTTTTGATTGTGATTTCCTTCTTTTCTTGATTTTATGACTTTCTAGTTAATTTTTTTAAATAGACATTTAACGAGTTTAGAATAGAATACCAAATACTGTTTACGATTATTATGTATGCAATCCATTCATTTGAATGGAACCTTTGACTCTTAATACGTTCATTCTATAGGTGTATGTGTAATGACATACCCGCACATAAACATGATTAAAGATATCACGCGTATTATGTAAATGTTCTGGGAGGTTGTTTGTCCTCAATAATAAAGGTGTATATAATAGAATTGTTTCCATTACATGCGTGTGTTTAAATATACTTTTATGACAACCCTGTAATTACATATTTTTATATAGAAAATTATTAAAGTTTGTTCTTCAGCTTCGTTTTAGTTTTTGATTGTGATTTCCTTCTTTTCTTGATTTTATGACTTTCTAGTTAATTTTTTTAAATAGACATTTAACGAGTTTAGAATAGAATACCAAATACTGTTTACGATTATTATGTATGCAATCCATTCTTTTGAATGGAACCTTTGACTCTTAATACGTTCATTCTATAGGTGTATGTGTAATGACATACCCGCACATAAACATGATTAAAGATATCACGCGTATTATGTAAATGTTCTGGGAGGTTGTTTGTCCTCAATAATAAAGGTGTATATAATAGAATTGTTTCCATTACATGCGTGTGTTTAAATATACTTTTATGACAACCCTGTAATTACATATTTTTATATAGAAAATTATTAAAGTTTGTTCTTCAGCTTCGTTTTAGTTTTTGATTGTGGTTTCCTTCTTTTCTTGATTTTATGACTTTCTAGTTAATTTTTTTAAATAGACATTTAACGAGTTTAGAATAGAATACCAAATACTGTTTACGATTATTATGTATGCAATCCATTCATTTGAATGGAACCTTTGACTCTTAATACGTTCATTCTATAGGTGTATGTGTAATGACATACCCGCACATAAACATGATTAAAGATATCACGCGTATTATGTAAATGTTCTGGGAGGTTGTTTGTCCTCAATAATAAAGGTGTATATAATAGAATTGTTTCCATTACATGCGTGTGTTTAAATATACTTTTATGACAACCCTGTAATTACATATTTTTATATAGAAAATTATTAAAGTTTGTTCTTCAGCTTCGTTTTAGTTTTTGATTGTGATTTCCTTCTTTTCTTGATTTTATGACTTTCTAGTTAATTTTTTTAAATAGACATTTAACGAGTTTAGAATAGAATACCAAATACTGTTTACGATTATTATGTATGCAATCCATTCATTTGAATGGAACCTTTGACTCTTAATACGTTCATTCTATAGGTGTATGTGTAATGACATACCCGCACATAAACATGATTAAAGATATCACGCGTATTATGTAAATGTTCTGGGAGGTTGTTTGTCCTCAATAATAAAGGTGTATATAATAGAATTGTTTCCATTACATGCGTGTGTTTAAATATACTTTTATGACAACCCTGTAATTACATATTTTTATATAGAAAATTATTAAAGTTTGTTCTTCAGCTTCGTTTTAGTTTTTGATTGTGATTTCCTTCTTTCCTTGATTTTATGACTTTCTAGTTAATTTTTTTAAATAGACATTTAACGAGTTTAGAATAGAATACCAAATACTGTTTACGATTATTATGTATGCAATCCATTCATTTGAATTTAACCTTTGACTCTTAATACGTTCATTCTATAGGTGTATGTGTAATGACATACCCGCACATAAACATGATTAAAGATATCACGCGTATTATGTAAATGTTCTGGGAGGTTGTTTGTCCTCAATAATAAAGGTGTATATAATAGAATTGTTTCCATTACATGCGTGTGTTTAAATATACTTTTATGACAACCCTGTAATTACATATTTTTATATAGAAAATTATTAAAGTTTGTTCTTCAGCTTCGTTTTAGTTTTTGATTGTGGTTTCCTTCTTTTCTTGATTTTATGACTTTCTAGAAATTTTTTTTAAATAGACATTTAATGAGTTTAGAATAGAATACCAAATACTGTTTACGATTATTATGTATGCGATCAATTCATTCGAATAGAACCTTTGACTCTTAATACGTTCATTCTATAAGTGTATGTGTAATGACATACCCGCACATAAACATGATTAAAGATATCACGCGTATTATGTAAATGTTCTGGGAGGTTGTATGTCTTCAATAATAAAGGTGTATATAATGGAATTGTTTCCATTACATGCGTGTGTTTAAATATACTTTTATGACAACCCTGTAATTACATATTTTTATATAGAAAATTATTAAAGTTTGTTCTTCAGCTTCGTTTTAGTTTTTGATTGTGATTTCCTTCTTTTCTTGATTTTATGACTTTCTAGTTAATTTTTTTAAATAGACATTTAACGAGTTTAGAATAGAATACCAAATACTGTTTACGATTATTATGTATGCAATCCATTCATTTGAATGGAACCTTTGACTCTTAATACGTTCATTCTATAGGTGTATGTGTAATGACATACCCGCACATAAACATGATTAAAGATATCACGCGTATTATGTAAATGTTCTGGGAGGTTGTTTGTCCTCAATAATAAAGGTGTATATAATAGAATTGTTTCCATTACATGCGTGTGTTTAAATATACTTTTATGACAACCCTGTAATTACATATTTTTATATAGAAAATTATTAAAGTTTGTTCTTCAGCTTCGTTTTAGTTTTTGATTGTGATTTCCTTCTTTTCTTGATTTTATGACTTTCTAGTTAATTTTTTTAAATAGACATTTAACGAGTTTAGAATAGAATACCAAATACTGTTTACGATTATTATGTATGCAATCCATTCATTTGAATGGAACCTTTGACTCTTAATACGTTCATTCTATAGGTGTATGTGTAATGACATACCCGCACATAAACATGATTAAAGATATCACGCGTATTATGTAAATGTTCTGGGAGGTTGTTTGTCCTCAATAATAAAGGTGTATATAATAGAATTGTTTCCATTACATGCGTGTGTTTAAATATACTTTTATGACAACCCTGTAATTACATATTTTTATATAGAAAATTATTAAAGTTTGTTCTTCAGCTTCGTTTTAGTTTTTGATTGTGATTTCCTTCTTTTCTTGATTTTATGACTTTCTAGTTAATTTTTTTAAATAGACATTTAACGAGTTTAGAATAGAATACCAAATACTGTTTACGATTATTATGTATGCAATCCATTCATTTAAATGGAACCTTTGACTCTTAATACGTTCATTCTATAGGTGTATGTGTAATGACATACCCGCACATAAACATGATTAAAGATATCACGCGTATTATGTAAATGTTCTGGGAGGTTGTTTGTCCTCAATAATAAAGGTGTATATAATAGAATTGTTTCCATTACATGCGTGTGTTTAAATATACTTTTATGACAACCCTGTAATTACATATTTTTATATAGAAAATTATTAAAGTTTGTTCTTCAGCTTCGTTTTAGTTTTTGATTGTGATTTCCTTCTTTTCTTGATTTTATGACTTTCTAGTTAATTTTTTTAAATAGACATTTAACGAGTTTAGAATAGAATACCAAATACTGTTTACGATTATTATGTATGCGATCAATTCATTCGAATAGAACCTTTGACTCTTAATACGTTCATTCTATAAGTGTATGTGTAATGACATACCCGCACATAAACATGATTAAAGATATCACGCGTATTATGTAAATGTTCTGGGAGGTTGTTTGTCCTCAATAATAAAGGTGTATATAATAGAATTGTTTCCATTACATGCGTGTGTTTAAATATACTTTTATGACAACCCTGTAATTACATATTTTTATATAGAAAATTATTAAAGTTTGTTCTTCAGCTTCGTTTTAGTTTTTGATTGTGGTTTCCTTCTTTTCTTGATTTTATGACTTTCTAGAAATTTTTTTTAAATAGACATTTAATGAGTTTAGAATAGAATACCAAATACTGTTTACGATTATTATGTATGCGATCAATTCATTCGAATAGAACCTTTGACTCTTAATACGTTCATTCTATAAGTGTATGTGTAATGACATACCCGCACATAAACATGATTAAAGATATCACGCGTATTATGTAAATGTTCTGGGAGGTTGTATGTCTTCAATAATAAAGGTGTATATAATGGAATTGTTTCCATTACATGCGTGTGTTTAAATATACTTTTATGACAACCCTGTAATTACATATTTTTATATAGAAAATTATTAAAGTTTGTTCTTCAGCTTCGTTTTAGTTTTTGATTGTGATTTCCTTCTTTTCTTGATTTTATGACTTTCTAGTTAATTTTTTTAAATAGACATTTAACGAGTTTAGAATAGAATACCAAATACTGTTTACGATTATTATGTATGCAATCCATTCATTTGAATGGAACCTTTGACTCTTAATACGTTCATTCTATAGGTGTATGTGTAATGACATACCCGCACATAAACATGATTAAAGATATCACGCGTATTATGTAAATGTTCTGGGAGGTTGTTTGTCCTCAATAATAAAGGTGTATATAATAGAATTGTTTCCATTACATGCGTGTGTTTAAATATACTTTTATGACAACCCTGTAATTACATATTTTTATATATAAAATTATTAAAGTTTGTTCTTCAGCTTCGTTTTAGTTTTTGATTGTGATTTCCTTCTTTTCTTGATTTTATGACTTTCTAGTTAATTTTTTTAAATAGACATTTAACGAGTTTAGAATAGAATACCAAATACTGTTTACGATTATTATGTATGCAATCCATTCATTTGAATGGAACCTTTGACTCTTAATACGTTCATTCTATAGGTGTATGTGTAATGACATACCCGCACATAAACATGATTAAAGATATCACGCGTATTATGTAAATGTTCTGGGAGGTTGTTTGTCCTCAATAATAAAGGTGTATATAATAGAATTGTTTCCATTACATGCGTGTGTTTAAATATACTTTTATGACAACCCTGTAATTACATATTTTTATATAGAAAATTATTAAAGTTTGTTCTTCAGCTTCGTTTTAGTTTTTGATTGTGATTTCCTTCTTTTCTTGATTTTATGACTTTCTAGTTAATTTTTTTAAATAGACATTTAACGAGTTTAGAATAGAATACCAAATACTGTTTACGATTATTATGTATGCAATCCATTCATTTGAATGGAACCTTTGACTCTTAATACGTTCCTTCTATAGGTGTATGTGTAATGACATACCCGCACATAAACATGATTAAAGATATCACGCGTATTATGTAAATGTTCTGGGAGGTTGTTTGTCCTCAATAATAAAGGTGTATATAATAGAATTGTTTCCATTACATGCGTGTGTTTAAATATACTTTTATGACAACCCTGTAATTACATATTTTTATATAGAAAATTATTAAAGTTTGTTCTTCAGCTTCGTTTTAGTTTTTGATTGTGATTTCCTTCTTTTCTTGATTTTATGACTTTCTAGTTAATTTTTTTAAATAGACATTTAACGAGTTTAGAATAGAATACCAAATACTGTTTACGATTATTATGTATGCAATCCATTCATTTGAATGGAACCTTTGACTCTTAATACGTTCATTCTATAGGTGTATGTGTAATGACATACCCGCACATAAACATGATTAAAGATATCACGCGTATTATGTAAATGTTCTGGGAGGTTGTTTGTCCTCAATAATAAATGTGTATATAATAGAATTGTTTACATTACATGCGTGTGTTTAAATATACTTTTATGACAACCCTGTAATTACATATTTTTATATAGAAAATTATTAAAGTTTGTTCTTCAGCTTCGTTTTAGTTTTTGATTGTGATTTCCTTCTTTTCTTGATTTTATGACTTTCTAGTTAATTTTTTTAAATAGACATTTAACGAGTTTAGAATAGAATACCAAATACTGTTTACGATTATTATGTATGCAATCCATTCATTTGAATGGAACCTTTGACTCTTAATACGTTCATTCTATAGGTGTATGTGTAATGACATACCCGCACATAAACATGATTAAAGATATCACGCGTATTATGTAAATGTTCTGGGAGGTTGTTTGTCCTCAATAATAAAGGTGTATATAATAGAATTGTTTCCATTACATGCGTGTGTTTAAATATACTTTTATGACAACCCTGTAATTACATATTTTTATATAGAAAATTATTAAAGTTTGTTCTTCAGCTTCGTTTTAGTTTTTGATTGTGGTTTCCTTCTTTTCTTGATTTTATGACTTTCTAGTTAATTTTTTTAAATAGACATTTAACGAGTTTAGAATAGAATACCAAATACTGTTTACGATTATTATGTATGCAATCCATTCATTTGAATGGAACCTTTGACTCTTAATACGTTCATTCTATAGGTGTATGTGTAATGACATACCCGCACATAAACATGATTAAAGATATCACGCGTATTATGTAAATGTTCTGGGAGGTTGTTTGTCCTCAATAATAAAGGTGTATATAATAGAATTGTTTCCATTACATGCGTGTGTTTAAATATACTTTTATGACAACCCTGTAATTACATATTTTTATATAGAAAATTATTAAAGTTTGTTCTTCAGCTTCGTTTTAGTTTTTGATTGTGATTTCCTTCTTTTCTTGATTTTATGACTTTCTAGTTAATTTTTTTAAATAGACATTTAACGAGTTTAGAATAGAATACCAAATACTGTTTACGATTATTATGTATGCAATCCATTCATTTGAATGGAACCTTTGACTCTTAATACGTTCATTCTATAGGTGTATGTGTAATGACATACCCGCACATAAACATGATTAAAGATATCACGCGTATTATGTTTAATGTTCTGGGAGGTTGTTTGTCCTCAATAATAAAGGTGTATATAATAGAATTGTTTCCATTACATGCGTGTGTTTAAATATACTTTTATGACAACCCTGTAATTACATATTTTTATATAGAAAATTATTAAAGTTTGTTCTTCAGCTTCGTTTTAGTTTTTGATTGTGATTTCCTTCTTTTCTTGATTTTATGACTTTCTAGTTAATTTTTTTAAATAGACATTTAACGAGTTTAGAATAGAATACCAAATACTGTTTACGATTATTATGTATGCAATCCATTCATTTGAATGGAACCTTTGACTCTTAATACGTTCATTCTATAGGTGTATGTGTAATGACATACCCGCACATAAACATGATTAAAGATATCACGCGTATTATGTAAATGTTCTGGGAGGTTGTTTGTCCTCAATAATAAAGGTGTATATAATAGAATTGTTTCCATTACATGCGTGTGTTTAAATATACTTTTATGACAACCCTGTAATTACATATTTTTATATAGAAAATTATTAAAGTTTGTTCTTCAGCTTCGTTTTAGTTTTTGATTGTGATTTCCTTCTTTTCTTGATTTTATGACTTTCTAGTTAATTTTTTTAAATAGACATTTAACGAGTTTAGAATAGAATACCAAATACTGTTTACGATTATTATGTATGCGATCAATTCATTCGAATAGAACCTTTGACTCTTAATACGTTCATTCTATAAGTGTATGTGTAATGACATACCTGCACATAAACATGATTAAAGATATCACGCGTATTATGTAAATGTTCTGGGAGGTTGTTTGTCCTCAATAATAAAGGTGTATATAATAGAATTGTTTCCATTACATGCGTGTGTTTAAATATACTTTTATGACAACCCTGTAATTACATATTTTTATATAGAAAATTATTAAAGTTTGTTCTTCAGCTTCGTTTTAGTTTTTGATTGTGGTTTCCTTCTTTTCTTGATTTTATGACTTTCTAGAATTTTTTTTTAAATAGACATTTAATGAGTTTAGAATAGAATACCAAATACTGTTTACGATTATTATGTATGCGATCAATTCATTCGAATAGAACCTTTGACTCTTAATACGTTCATTCTATAAGTGTATGTGTAATGACATACCCGCACATAAACATGATTAAAGATATCACGCGTATTATGTAAATGTTCTGGGAGGTTGTATGTCTTCAATAATAAAGGTGTATATAATGGAATTGTTTCCATTACATGCGTGTGTTTAAATATACTTTTATGACAACCCTGTAATTACATATTTTTATATAGAAAATTATTAAAGTTTGTTCTTCAGCTTCGTTTTAGTTTTTGATTGTGATTTCCTTCTTTTCTTGATTTTATGACTTTCTAGTTAATTTTTTTAAATAGACATTTAACGAGTTTAGAATAGAATACCAAATACTGTTTACGATTATTATGTATGCAATCCATTCATTTGAATGGAACCTTTGACTCTTAATACGTTCATTCTATAGGTGTATGTGTAATGACATACCCGCACATAAACATGATTAAAGATATCACGCGTATTATGTAAATGTTCTGGGAGGTTGTTTGTCCTCAATAATAAAGGTGTATATAATAGAATTGTTTCCATTACATGCGTGTGTTTAAATATACTTTTATGACAACCCTGTAATTACATATTTTTATATAGAAAATTATTAAAGTTTGTTCTTCAGCTTCGTTTTAGTTTTTGATTGTGATTTCCTTCTTTTCTTGATTTTATGACTTTCTAGTTAATTTTTTTAAATAGACATTTAACGAGTTTAGAATAGAATACCAAATACTGTTTACGATTATTATGTATGCAATCCATTCATTTGAATGGAACCTTTGACTCTTAATACGTTCATTCTATAGGTGTATGTGTAATGACATACCCGCACATAAACATGATTAAAGATATCACGCGTATTATGTAAATGTTCTGGGAGGTTGTTTGTCCTCAATAATAAAGGTGTATATAATAGAATTGTTTCCATTACATGCGTGTGTTTAAATATACTTTTATGACAACCCTGTAATTACATATTTTTATATAGAAAATTATTAAAGTTTGTTCTTCAGCTTCGTTTTAGTTTTTGATTGTGATTTCCTTCTTTTCTTGATTTTATGACTTTCTAGTTAATTTTTTTAAATAGACATTTAACGAGTTTAGAATAGAATACCAAATACTGTTTACGATTATTATGTATGCAATCCATTCATTTGAATGGAACCTTTGACTCTTAATACGTTCATTCTATAGGTGTATGTGTAATGACATACCCGCACATAAACATGATTAAAGATATCACGCGTATTATGTAAATGTTCTGGGAGGTTGTTTGTCCTCAATAATAAAGGTGTATATAATAGAATTGTTTCCATTACATGCGTGTGTTTAAATATACTTTTATGACAACCCTGTAATTACATATTTTTATATAGAAAATTATTAAAGTTTGTTCTTCAGCTTCGTTTTAGTTTTTGATTGTGATTTCCTTCTTTTCTTGATTTTATGACTTTCTAGTTAATTTTTTTAAATAGACATTTAACGAGTTTAGAATAGAATACCAAATACTGTTTACGATTATTATGTATGCAATCCATTCATTTGAATGGAACCTTTGACTCTTAATACGTTCATTCTATAGGTGTATGTGTAATGACATACCCGCACATAAACATGATTAAAGATATCACGCGTATTATGTAAATGTTCTGGGAGGTTGTTTGTCCTCAATAATAAAGGTGTATATAATAGAATTGTTTCCATTACATGCGTGTGTTTAAATATACTTTTATGACAACCCTGTAATTACATATTTTTATATAGAAAATTATTAAAGTTTGTTCTTCAGCTTCGTTTTATTTTTTGATTGTGATTTCCTTCTTTTCTTGATTTTATGACTTTCTAGAAATTTTTTTTAAATAGACATTTAATGAGTTTAGAATTGAATACCAAATACTGTTTACGATTATTATGTATGAGATCAATTCATTGGAATAGAACCTTTGACTCTTAATACGTTCATTCTATAAGTGTATGTGTAATGACATACCCGCACATAAACATGATTAAAGATATCACGCGTATTATGTAAATGTTCTGGGAGGTTGTATGTCTTCAATAATAAAGGTGCATATAATGGAATTGTTTCCATTACATGCGTGTGTTTAAATATACTTTTATGACAACCCTGTAATTACATATTTTTATATAGAAAATTATTAAAGTTTGTTCTTCAGCTTCGTTTTAGTTTTTGATTGTGATTTCCTTCTTTTCTTGATTTTATGACTTTCTAAAATTTTTTTTTAAATAGACATTTAATGAGTTTAGAATAGAATACCAAATACTGTTTACGATTATTATGTATGAGATCAATTCATTGGAATAGAACCTTTGAATCTTAATTCATTCATTACATAGGCTCAAATACAGTGATATAGCCCTACATAAACGTGATTAAACGTATCACGCGTAAATGTAAATGTTCTGAGAGGTTGTTTGTTCTCAATTATGGGAATGTATATAATGGAAATGTTTCCCTTATAAGTGCGTCCTATTACTGTATTTAGATTTAGAGGATGACCATAATTAAACTGCACGTGTTTTGAAGTGCTGTACAAGTTAAACTACTTGGAATATTTTTAAAAGGTTTGGTATTTATACTGTTTAATGTATGCGAAAACGGGTTATACAATAAAAATGAATGCATGCTGAAATAATTACAAGTTGTTAATCAGCGTATACTTTTTAAAAAATTGGTATTAAAACATTAAAGACGCATTAAAGTATTGAATAGACTGGTGTGATATTTTAAAAGCATTTTAATAACACCATAAAATAAAGAATGCGCTAGGCCTTTCGAAAGAACTTTGTCTTTCTTCGTCAGGCGCAAAAAGACGCGCTACCACTTTGAAGGCAGGAGCAATACTGAAAGAAAATTGAAGAGAAAGAGGGACAAGTTAAGGGAACAGCCAATATGAAAGCAGAAGGCATCAATCAATCACAGAAGAGAATTACCAAATTAGAAGAACACAGAACAGAAGGAGAATTATCAATTTTTCTTCATAATTCTCCTGCTAATTCTTCCTCATAGTTCTTCTGATTAGGTAATTATTTTATGTGACTGACTGATGCCTCCTGTTTTTCTATTGGATGTTGTTTTAACCTTTCCCTTCTAATTCCTTTTTGTCTTGTTCCTGCCTTCAGAGTGGTAGCACGTCTTCTTTGCGCCTGACGAAAAAAAAAAACATTTCTTCGAAAGGCCTAGCGCATTCCTCACTTTATGGTGTTATTGAGAAGTTTTAATGTTTTTATTTTATTAACGACACAATTAAAAGTACCCGACGTTTCAAATTTATCTTCAAAGTCTTCTTCACGGGTAATTGTTTCACCTTCGTTGAAAATACACTGTGGACACTTCACATAATCGGATGCTTAAGCATAATCACTGACACATGAATAAACATAAAAATTCCATTAAAGGACCACTGTTAACATCGGAGAACACTGCGATGAAAACAATGTTTTAATTCATTATGTTTAGAACAGACTGAATTTTATATTACAAATGATCGTCTTTTAAACCGTCTATCCAAATTTCCTGGACTAGAAATGAAACGCTGTCATTACAGATTTCTTCTTTACGCAAATTAATTTCAGTAGACTCTCTTAAAAGGACCTTGAAAGGATTAGAATGCTTCGGAATATTTTTAATTTTATCAAATTCAATCTTTTTAAAAACATCCTGGATAAAGCTGTGGATTATTTCTTGGATTTTAAGTCATATTTATGCTCTTAAATACATCCAGACAGTCGTCTCTTCGTCATACCTATGTAGAATATAAACACGATTGTTTGAAAGATTTTTATTTAGAAATTTACGTTATGGAAAGGTTGATTTTTCAGTTTCATTGGCTTATTAAGTCTCCGGCATTTTTAAGTTTTTAAATTTTCGAGTTTGTGATGACAAGTTGTCGGAAACATATTTCTGAACTGTTGGCACCATAACAGAATACACTCTCACCAAAAATCTGTGAATTGAACAAATTTTTACTTTGATTATTTTTCTGGAAAATATGGAAATTTCTGCTTTAATTTGCCAATAGTCACCCCCCCCCCCCACAACTACAAAAAATTCCTAAATCTAACGTAAAAAAATACATTGTAAAAAACAAAACAACAGTGAAAATTTTACAGTGTTTATAATAAAATAATAATATAATAAATTTAATTCAATTTTTCCAATGTTAATTAACAGATATTTAAAAATTACACAAAATGTATGCATAAAAAATTTAATGACTTTTGCTTACCCGCAAGATAACTCCTGAAAAAAAAAAGTAGAATCATAATTCTAGTATTAAATTGTATCTTTATGTTGTTTTCATTCAAAGAGCCTCAGTTAAGTGAAACAAATCAATAGATTTTGATATATAATATGATAAATCTTAAAAATTTTTAAAAAAGCAATTTCTTGATAATTTTTAAATTTTTTAAATTATTAAAATATTAAAGATTTTCATTCAGTTAATAAAGACAATATTAAGATAGAATTTGATACTAGAATTAGATTCTACTGTTTTTGAAAAGCTATCTTGTGGGTAAGCAAAAGTCATTAATTTTTTTTATGCATACATTTCATGTAATTTTTAAATATCTGTTAATTACATTGAAAAAATTGAAATAAATTTACTATTTTATTATTTTATTATAAACAGTGTCGAAATGTCCCCAAAGCAAAAATAATATAGATACATTTCATTATAAAATGTAGCACGTTTTGTAAAATGAGGCTTTTAAAAATCAAAATGAATGCTTCATTAATCTTTCATCTGGTATACTTTTCATATCAGAAACAGTTTTTGTAGCAAAAAACGCATTCTAAATCTTATTAATAATTAGTACCTTTACTTAAATACGCACATAAATTTGTTTTGAATGTCATAAGTCGTATTTCTTTTTGACCGATACTAATTAGTTTTTTTCTTCTTTTAAACATTCAACTTTTTATAAAATAGTTTTAAAAAATTGAACATTTTTTATGCTGAAAACTATTCATAGCTGCTCTCAATAAATACTTTATCATTTTCTGGTATACTTTTTTTTTAATATAAAAACTATCTTCAAATTATGATGTTTTGTTTCTTTAAAATATAAAGGTACTGTCACAAAATACATACAAATTCTATCATTACCTGATATAAAATTTCAAAAAATCGCAAAGTTTTTAGTACATTTCAAACAAAAAGAAACGTCTGAAAAGAAATCTGCATTTTCTTGTGAATTCACTTTCAAAAGTGGGAATACAAAAATAAAAATAAAAATAAAAATAAAAATAAAAATATGTTAGACAAATACGTTGTTTACATCCTACATCTAGGAAAGATATTTCATTTATTTTAAAGATCTCACTTTTCTTCAACACATTTTTTTGTGGTAATCGATATGGTGCTTTTTAAAAATTGTTTAAAGAAAAAAAAATCAGATATGTCTTCTTAGCTTAAATATTTAATTTTTTGTATGTTTTTTTCTCATTCACGAAACATGAATTTATCCATATGCGTTTTTTACACTTGTTATTGTATATCATATGTAAGAGCTCTTTAAAAAATATATAATTGATCACGTTCTTAAATTATATTTAAAAAATATATATTTATAATTATAAATGCTACGTTAAATGACAGTTATATTTAACATCGTTACATTTATACAAACAGTAAATTACAGATAATAGTAAATTAAATTTTTATTTAAATTTTTAAATTGCGCGTCTTTTTTATAAGTTTCTACTTAATTTTTTGACTGTCTTTGAACTTAGCCAATGTGGTATTTTTATGTGAATCAATGGTATGTACTTAATACATGCATGTTACGTTCTAAAATTTAAAAAAAAATGATTATTTAAATTTATATATATAACATTGAGTAATATTTAATATCATTAATAGTTGCGTTCACATAAGGAATAAATTATAATTAATAGTAAATAAATTTCTGTTTAAATTTCAAAATTCTACGTCTATTCTATTTTTAGGATTTTTTTTTTCATTTTTTTTATACATCTATTTGAATTCTACTCATCTTACGAGATTTCATGGTACATATTTAACAAATACATAGTATACGACGAAAGTCATTGCGGTCATTTTTTTTCGATACTACACTTTGCAAACAATAATTTTCATTTTAGATTTCTTTTGCAAATTCTGTAAAAATCTACCAGTTTATTTCTCCAAGTTCATTTCTAAAGTTTATTTCTCTCCTAAATGTTGTTAATATCCACGACGAAAGTTATTGTTTGGCGATAGTTTTAGAAAGAAAAGCGATCACGATTAATATGATGTAGTCTAAAGTTCACAAATTTCCACGTAATAAAAAAAGAAAAACATGTAACATTTAATTAAAAACTTAACTTAATTTTTGTAAAATCTTTCTGACGTATTCCAACATAATGAGATATTTTCTTCCTTTATCTTCATATGATTAAAAATCATCTGTAATAAAAAAAAAAATATGTACTTATTTTAATTGCTAAAAGATGTAAAATAAAAAGATTATAAATAGTAAAGTAGGTTTTATTAGACCGTTGAATAGCAATTAAAAATAAGTATATAATTGCAAGGTGTTATTATTTGTTATATTAAAAAATATATATGTTTCAAAATAAAATATTCATTGTTGTTTCTTCTTTCACAATTTTTGTTTCATTTTAAAAACATAAAAAAATAGATATAGTTTCTCATATCCATTCAAAGTAGAATAATTGTGTGCATTCAAATGATATATTTTCTACCTTTGTTTTCATATGATTAAAAGTTGCCTTTCATAAAAAATATGATTCACAATAAAATATTCATTGTTATTTCTTTTTTTCCACTCTTTGTTTCAAAAAACAATAAAAAACAAGTGAGTAAGAGTGATCGAAGATCCCACAAAGGGTTTCGTTTAATATTCCTTTCAAAACACTTTATCCTTTCTTTAATAAATTCAAACACATTTCATTTAGCAACAACAACAAAAAAAAGTCATGTTTTTTATAAAGTAAAAATTTACCAGTCTATTTTTTCGAATATCTAAACCAGCCGGATAGCGGTCCAAGCCCACTATTATATTCTGTCATAATAATATCCGTCATACGGACTAAATGCAATATTTTAAAAAATAATTTCAAAATTAAACAAATTTTATAATAAATTTATTTAATAACAAATATATAACATATTATATAACAAATTTATTTAATAAATCCAAACAAATTTCATTAGAAAAAAAAAAAAATCACGTTTTTCATAAAGTAAAAATTTACTGGTCTACTTTTCTCGTTTTTTCGAACATCTGAACCGGTTCGATAGTGGGCGAAGCCCGCTATTATACGCTGTCATAATAATATCTGTCATGTGGACAAAATGCGATATTAAAAAAAATCTATTTAAACATTAACCCTTTCAGGGGCAAAGTAATTTAATTACTAAAATGTTGAAATAAATGACTTGCACCGGAATTAAAGTAGAAATTTATTTAGAAATTAGAAAAAAGGCAAAAAATCACATACATATTAAAAGGGGAAGTTTTTAGTATATTTCTGGTGCTATTGGGGCATTTGGGAATTAAAATTAAGTGGTTTGATAAAGATACCACTGCTCCTGAAAGGGTTAAACGTGTTGTATAGAGACCTTCCAAATGTTAAAATGTTCCAATATTTTCATAATCGGGTTTTTATCAGGATTCAATACTTTCCTCAAACTCATATACCGTTATAATCACTTGCTGACGTCATATCTACTTGCTTTCTCTATTACTCATATTGATACTCTCTTTGTATTATTCTCAAAAATTTGAAAAAGTCCGTTAAACTTCCAATATTACGTCAGATGAATTTTCTTTTTAATTCTCTAATGACGTCATATTAAACTGTTTTCTGTATTTATACATACTCATACTCCTTGTATTATTGAGAAATGTTTGAAAATTTCAGTTTTCTTACCATTATGACGTCATATTAAACTTTTTTTTTCAATTGGTAAACTTTTTATTTCATTTTTGTTTTTCGCGTGGAAATCTTTCAATAGAAAATTAATTATTGTTGAAATAATTTTATTGTGGATTTTTAATTGTTGGCAACTGCTATAACGAAAAATGTTTAAATTTGATAGCATAGCGGGATGAATAGGGTTTCGTGACATGAACGAAACCCTAAAAAAGAGAATAATTTATCGTATGCAGAGTTGCCAAGTCTCCGGCTTTTTGAACACCAGTAATTTTTTTGAGAAAATGTTGTTCTTTTAAATCGCAAAATGCTTCGATTCAATAAAACAACATTTTCTGTACTAAATTACTGGTATCCAAAAAGCCGGAGACTTGGCAGGTCTGCGTATGCATTCAAAGTAAGGCTGTTATATTTTTGTTTTTTTATCTTTCTGTATTAAAATAATGCGAATTTTTCAAAATTTATGATTTTGAGCTTCATAGTATGTTTTCAGCTATAAGTACACAAAATTTCATGTCTGTAAGTTATATAGTTTCTGAGAACCGGCTCTGTGATGGACAGTCAACGTAGCGGGACGAATAGGGTTTCGTGACATGAACGAAACCCTAAAAAAGAGAATAATTTATCGTATGCATTCAAAGTAGGGTAAGCTGAAATTGCAATACTACCGCTATATCATCCCCCGAAGCAATAATTGGGCGCATATACTAAAATATGGAATAATTATTATATTTTAATTCAAAACTATAAGGAATAAGTTTAAAGCAAAATGAAATTGAATGAATTTAATTTTATCCTTCTAGTATTTTGCAATAATGCATTTGCAACAAGTATTTAACTTGAAGTTTCATTACAATTTCAAATTTCTTTAAACTACATTTAATTTTATTTTCTAACACTAGGAAGACATCATACGAGACCCGTATGTTAATATCTCATTTGTTTCATTTCATCTTGTAAAATTAAATTAGAAATTTCAATTTCGTAAGCGAGGATGTTACTTTTTTTTTTTTACACTAAAAACGGAATTTCGAAAGTTTTGCTATCTGATACACGAGTTGAAAATAACTGTTTAATTTAAAGATTCATTTTAGATGTAAAACACAAAAATAAAATAAGAATTATAATTTCGCAACATTTGAATATATGGAAACAATTTTCAAGGATTCTAATATCATATTAATGTTTTCGTGATGAAAAAAAACGTAATATTAAAACCATTTTAATATTCTAAAGGATGTTGTTTTTTCAAACACTATTACAATTTCAAATGTTTTAACTATAATTATTTTTTTAATTTTCTAACCAAGAATTTATCATACCACAAACATGTGCTACTAACAATATATTTTCCTTTCAGGTTATTAAATTAAGTTTTAAAATGTTTAATTTCAAAAATGAAAACATTCCCTAGAAAATTATCTAACTAATAAAATAGTAGGTTTCATCTAAATCTATTCTGCAGAATTTATAAAATGGCTAATCTGTTATAGTCGGGTTCATCTGATTATACAACTTTTAATCATAATTCTATAACTAATCTACGTAGAACGATATGTTTAAAAACTGTTTAACTTTTTGTTTAAAAAAATTGTTTGGTGACAAAAGTAAAAACAAAATCACCAAAAGATAAAGATAAATCGCCAAATATTGTTTCAATAGCCCTCTTGCACATTGATTAATTTTTTAAGCATTGCGAACATTCCAAATCATGTTTAAACTAAATGTTTTCGTTTTATAATAGTATCTCTTTTCAAAACTGTTTTTATTTTTCTTTCTTTTAAACAAATGAAATTAGTAACAGATTCTTCTTTTATTTTTCGAGGTTTGTAGCCGTTTCAATTCTTTCGCCAACAGTAATGGTTGCCAAAAAATGAGCAATGGTAACCTTTTCATCCAAAATCACAGAATTTCCCAGCATAATTCTACAAGTAATCTACGTAGAATGAAATGATATGATATATACTAAAATCTTCCCTGAAAAATTATCTATCGAACAGTGCGAGTTCCAACAAAAGCCATTCAGCAGAGCTCGAGTTATAATCAGTCGGAACAAAATTTCCATTTGTATTTTATATATATAGTAGATTAAAAAAACTACTCGGTATGATAGTTTTTGCGCTGTTATATGCAGACGGACCAGACGACTATAGATACTACGTATTTATATACTCGTAATTACGAACGTACCTAAAAATAAGTTAAATGACTTACCTCCCATAGTATGAACACCAGTGTGGCACGACGTTTAACGTGAAGATAAACTACCTTTATCTTCAAAAGTGTTTTTTAAAGATTTTTATTTTTTTGCTTCGATCTAAGGTTGGTTGGTTGGTTTTATGACGGCCTACTCGAGGGATATCGGCCTATGGGGGAGTGTATTTCTAAGGGATGCTAACCCGTATTTACGGCCTAGTTTCGAAGAAAACCACGGAAAACGCCGAACGGTTAGGTCGACGAGCATGGCAGGGATTTGAACCCAGCACCTCCCGTCTACATAGTACGTCTTTCAGGCTAACATAATGGCGCTGTTACCTCAAATCATAAGGGGACGAGAAATGTTTGAAAGTTGAAAATTACTAATATTTGATAGTGAATTAGGAAGGTTGTAACTAATGTATTAGACCGGGAGGCGGCAGCACAGACAATCACCTCATCGAGTTCACGGCTGAAATTCCAGAATTAGTTAAAACTCGACTTGCATATTAAAACGCAATCGGTCTGCCAAGTCATATCTTGGTGGAAAACACCTCAAAACCCGATTTTAGAGGTTGACTCGTAGGTTTACCATTGTGTTTTCCTGCACCCAAAGGTATGAAAACATGGAGGACTGGGAGCAGGAACACACAATGATAAACCTACGAGCCAACCGCTAAAATCAGGTTTTCGGGTATTTTCCACCAAGATATGACTTGGCAGACCGATTGCGTTTTAATATGCGAATCAAGTTTTAACTAATTTTGGAATTTCAGCCGTGAACTCGATGAGGTGATTGTCTGTGCTGCCGCCTCCCGGTCTATATACAATCACTTCTTTTTGTATTTATTTATTTATATTTTATAGAATAATAAGTTATTTGTTAAATTGTAAAAAAGCATGACAAAAGTTTTAATATTGTACGACAAAATTATTTTCTCAAAAATAGTTTGTCCAGGACTTTTTAGTACAATTTAGTTCAATATTTTTGAGTGATCGGTTCTTCTTTGTACTGCTGATTGCGTTGTTTCTCGATTATACCTGAAACTAAATGCAAAGCATTATATTATTTTAATAAAAAATTCAAATTCCATTCAAATTTTTATTTCTATTATTATTTTTTTAACCCGAGAAAAAAAAAGTTTTCTTTTATTTTTCAGGTATAGTTTGTAGTGAATTTGTGTTATTTTTATTCAATTATTTCAATGTGTGTTATTTTTAAAAAAAGAAGACATATATAAATTTGTCCACATGTTTAAAAGTTATCGTGGCCAAACCATTTAAAAACAGTATTTTGAGATAATTAAGTTTTAAGTTTTATCTTTGCTGGCTTACGGTGGGTGCGAGCGTAAATTTAGAAATTTTCCTATCGGATCAACTTCTTTCTTAAAGAGTAAATTATCATACAAAAGAAAAAAATCTAACTTTTCTGTTTCTTTTGAAAATGCCGGACTCAAGGACGAATTTACAGATTCTTCAAGTGGGGTTGGGTGATATTAGAAGTTTAAAGGCTCCAATCCGACCCGCGGTTCGATTCTGGGCTAATTATTTTCATTGTGGGTCGGGTTAACTTCTATTTTTTTCTGTGGGTCGGGTTGAATTACATTATTTTCGTTACAAGTCTTCATATACGGTTCGGGTAATTTATACATGCAGCATATTCTTTTTTTTTCAGATTTTATAAAATCAGGTTTTTTTATTTTATTTTTTGGTGCTTTTTTTTTTTAATGTTCTACACTATGGAGATTTATTAGGCTAAGGATTTTTTTTCGTTTAAACATGGTTTGGTATCTAATTTCATTTATGTTATTATTAATCAAATTTTGTCTGTGTTTGCTTTGTACTACTGTATCACAAAACATTTTAAGGATATTGATTTTTTTTTTTAGTTTATTTAAATTAAAATATACTGTAAAAGTAAATTTAATATATGTTCTTTTAAAATAACCACGAATCTTCCAAGAGTGAAGAGAGAAAATATTTTTTATTTAAATATTTTAATTTTTATGGTGATGTGTTTCAAAGGCTAAATATATATCTTTTCATCGCATTTGAAACGAAAAATGTATTTTCGTAAAAAAATAATCAAATAAATAAGTAAATAAATAAACACGAATTATAAATGTATCATCTGATATAATAATGTACTTTGGAACAATGGAGATTCTCCATATTTGTTAAATGTCTGATTATCGTGTTTTTACTAGCTTTTATTTAACTCATTTTGTCTGTCCGTTCGGCTCAAGCCCCACCAGTGGCTGAGAGGTTCTGTTCTCGAAGCTGGTAGACGGGAGGTGCTGGGTTCAAACCCTTGTCGCGCTCGTCGACCTAATCGTTCGGAGTTTTCCGTGGTTTTATTCGAATCTTGCCGTAAATACAGGTTAGGATCCCTTAAAAAGTTCCCCACGGAGGGCACTCCCCCCTAGGGCCTATATCCCTCGTGTTGATAATTGACCGTCATAAATCAACCCAACCCGTTCGGCTGAAATCTTACAATCAAATTTTAACACACTTCCTGTGCTACAATTGATCTAAATTTTGGTAGTGTGGCGTATTTCCGGCGACAGTACAATATTTTGTAAATAATAATAATAATAATAATACTTGAAATTCGCCTTCGTCACTCCTCAGTGGGCAAAAAACATTTGTCCATCATGTGTACGTAAATGTCATTGTATATGTGAAGACGTAAATGTCATTGATTGCTTCATAAATAAGCTTATGTTCTTTCACTGAACCTTAGCGTAGTTGGTAAATTCACCATTTATCAGTTCCGCCCAGTGTATGATTTGATGTGGGTTCGACTCCAAGGATGAAGTTGATCGATTCTTTTCTTGCCAGGAAATTGGATTTAAAATTGTATAATCATTTTTTTCTAATTGACAAAATAAATCACTGGCAATTTAACTTACTTCTTTTTAAAAAGGTATTATTTCAATTAAATGCCCTTCAAAACTTTTTGCCTTTTTAGTATATTATAAAAAAAAGCTTGTTTTTATTTTTTCTTTCTTTACTTACAATTTATTTCTTAATCTTTTCATTTTTTAAAATTAATTCTTACTGATATTAAAAAAAATATATAAAAGTTTTTTGAAAGCGAAAGTGAAATCTAATCGCAGTTTGCGCTTTTACTTTTCAATAAGAAATGATAAATGAAACATCCCTTGCGAATAATATCTCATCAAAATTTTAACAAATTATCATTTTGATCACGTACTGAAACTTCTCAAAATAAAAATGCTAAAACTTTTTTTTTTTTTTTTTTTTTTTTTTGCTCATTTTACAAGCTTTAATATTTTCGAAAACATTCTGAACTGAAGCCATTTACTTTTTATAAATAATTATATAGTTAAATATCTGATTTTTATTCTTTATTACCTCATTTTGTATAGGAAACATTTCCCTATTTTTGAAGTATGTTCAAATAAAAAAAAATAAAATTACAAAATATAAAATTCGCACACTCGGGCAAATGGAAAAAAAGAGCACTTCACACATATTAATCATGGAATTGTTCCCCAGAATACAAGGAAACAGCCATTCGACAGAAAAATGCTTTTGAAAAAAAAAATCTATATGAGCCATTCTCTCATAATTTTAACTTACAAGAATAAGAAACTTGTGAAATTCAACTTAATAAAATAGCATTTTTAAGCTTCCAGTTTTAAACATTATTGTTCTTGTTCGTTTTGCTATAATTAATCATGGTCTTGTTCTGCATTAATGTTTAATACTGTATTATCCTTGTGAGATCCTTACCATACATTAAATAGTGAAATAGAACAGGGAAGGAAGAGCCTGTAAGGAATATTACCACCCATTTTTATGCAAGTCGTGTTAAGCCTAATATGACCACAACGTGGTCATATGTTAATTAACAATTTCGTAGTGTAAAATCCCCCCCCCCCCCCAAATGTATTTGTGTGAGCTATATTGAACAAAGCATTCATCCTCAGGTTTTGAATAGTTGTCCAAATATCCTGCGCTTAGCAATAGGAAATTAGGTTTTGCGGATAAAGCACGTTGTTGGCAATGAACTTATTGAGCATTAATTGCAGGCATGTTAAACAGTTATTTCAACGCATAAAGGTCATTAAAATGTATACGATTAATGAACACTTAGCGATAGGAAATTAGGTTTTGCGGATAAAGCACGTTGTTGGCAATGAACTTATTGAACATTAATTGTAGGCATGTCAAACAGTTATTTCAACGCATAAAGGTCATTAAAATGTATACGATTAAAGAACACTTAAAAGTATGCTACACCGTTACATTTGGGCTAATTAGAATATGGAAAAGTTTTATTTAGAAAACGATAAGCAAACAATGTTTGCAATCTGTAGGGTAAATTTTTATATATTCGGACTAATAAATTGTAACTCAGAGCATTAGATTAATGGTTAGGTTCACAAAATGTTTAGGGGAATGCATACCCAGAATAAAAGTATTTACATATAAAATTGTGCTAATAGTTTTTTGGTGTATAATATTAATAAAAATCATGTTGACTTATACTAACATCACAGTGTTCAAAGTATTGCAAAATAATAATCAGGATTAATATATACTAATATAAAATTGAGGTGTTGACATGAGAAGGGGAGTAAGTGCCAAAAATGAACCTACCTTTTGATTATTACCTTTTCCATGCCGAAGGCATTTGAGTTACTACCTGAGCCATCTTGCGGCCATCATAAGAAATAAAATAAACGGGATATGGACTTACTCTCTTTCCCATGCTATTGGCCTTGGTATTTACTATTTTATCAAATAAAAAACGGAAAAATGGATTTTTTGGCATTTACTCGCCCTTACTCGTCAACGTCTCAATTAATACATGCTAATGCAAAATATACATGATTAATAATATCGAAATATATGCCATCATTAATATAAATATATATAGATATATTTCGAAGAAAAATATGAATTGAACATAAAATCTTTCAACAGAAATCGATTTCTAGAATTCGGTAAATCCCTTTTTGCTAAACCTGGGATTTGTTTGTAAATATGACATAGTCCTATTGTATTATTGAAATATTTTGAGATGGAAGCACCAAAAATGTGAATAAAAGAAATGAAAATTCAAATGCATGTTTCGGATTACATTGTTAAAATTAACATTGTTAAAATTAACTTCATTATTTAAGTTACCATATATATTTCACAATACCTTAGTTTTTGTTTAATTTTATTTTACACAAAAGTAGGAAGTAAAAGCAAAAAAAAATAACCGTAAGTTAAAAAATCAAAGATATATTTTAAAGTATCTTACATAAAAAAAAAAATTATCATCGTAATAGATAACAATTTTCTGAAGTTAGAATGTATGACATGGGATTATATAATTTATAGTACGTACGAAGAAGCTTTTGAATTACGTTCTACTTTTTTTGATTTACGACAATTTCTTGCTTGAAGTTTATTATCAGTAAATTTTGGTAAAATAAATTTATTAAAAAAATACATTGAGTTTTAACCATAATAAAAAAAACTCTAAGAATTTAAAATAAATGATATTATAAAAGAGATTTGATTTTGTAATGAAAATAAAAGATATTAACTATCATATTTTTTGCAAAAATAATAACGATTTTTAAAAATATAAATTTAATCAAAAAGACTAGCTTTACTTTTACTTAAAGGAAATACTGTTTCTATTATTAATATGATCATTTTTTTAGTTCCTGAATACATGACTTATAAAACAATGAAAAAAAAATCTAGGTTGTAAAAGTATTTTAAACATTGTTTTGAAAAAACAACTTTTCTTTAAAATTTAGATCTTTAAAAATATGAGTTTAAGTATTTGTGGTTCTATTGGAAAGCATTTAAAGAAATATGTTTGGAAGTTCCCGGAAAATGTTTTTTACAGGAGATTCAAACTGGATATAGTTTTAATTACGATAAAAAATCACAATTTATTGAAAATATAAAAGTCTATGGAATTATACAACATACATTTTTAGGTCTGAGATTAATATGAAGTGTTAACAAAATTAATGAATATTTTTTTCTCCATTTTTGATGGGTAGACAAAAGAATATTTTGGCCGTTTTCCAAAAAATACCTAAAAAAGTGTTTTCTAGAAAGTCATTTATCATTCTAAAAATCTTGTTAATCCAATAAATTTATTTTTTTAGATTGGATTTATCTAATATTTATATATTTGAACAAATAATAAAATAAATAAAAAAGTTCCTTTCCATGCACTTTTACTGACATTCAAATATTAAATTGTGAAATACCTTCAACATTTACAGTAAAATATTAAAATTGATATATTCATGCATGTTAAAATTTCCTTAGAATTTTCTTCGTTCAGTTTAGTATTTAGTATACCATTAAGAAGAGAAATAAAATTGTTTTTAGTTTATTAAGTATTTTTTCACAAATTAAACATTATGCAGAAGACAGTTTATATATATACCAGGGATGAGATTTCTCCGACTTTTTCCATACCAATATAATCTTAGAGAAAATGTTTTTTATTTAATTGGAACATTCTACGATTTAACAGAACGACAATTTCTATACGATTATTCTGGTATGCAAAAAGACGGAGAAATCTCATCCCTGGTATAAGGAAATAACATTAAGATTTGAATAAAATTCGAGAATAGTGTAAACGTTAACGCATTTAACCCCACTATTAAAAAAGACAATTCTCAATCTACGAAAATATACAATTAACGTTTTCCGAGTTCCATGATTCCTAAAAGCGTTCTTTATCTTCAGAAACTTTATAAACCAATATATTTTCTGTATTTAAAATTGTCATTCTTTCAAACAAAGATTCTTTTGCGACCACTGATTTTCGAATCGTTTCCGAGTAGTTTTTATAGTGTATTAATCAGTTTTTTTCAACCGTAAAATCCATTCTTAGGACGATAAATTCTCAATTAAACGTAATCAACTGAGTAATTGAATTTATACATATTTTTATTTTTTAGAAGATTATCAGTATAATATGCTGAATTAATTCACCTTATATTCTAGAAATACACGTGCACTTGCTTGCATAAGAGTATACATACATTGCTGCAGATGGACTCATTGAATATGCTCAACCTGTTTTCATTTTTTAAAAATTGTATATTAGTTACTTGTCCCAGTTTTATTAGTAAATATGCATCTACCTCATAATGACACATTTGTAAAATCAATAAACTGAATTATTTAGGCCGATGATTGGCTATAGGAAAATTAACATTTCATGGTTTCGAATAAAGTTATTTTTACATGTAAGACCTCCTTTACGAATCGAGGACTATATACATTTCATATTTTCTCGAGATCATATCAAATCACTTTTGTTATAGACTTCTTCCGTTATCTCTCGTAAATCCATAACTTTCAAATTTAGGAAGTACTGAAATCAATCTCATATGATAACGCACAGTCGTTTCACTTTTGGTAAAAACGTTTTGTACAATTGTATAGCTTTATACGGTCAAAAGGACTTTGACTGCACGCGGACATTACTTTGCCCCCTGCGTAGAAGTTAGCACCTGTCCTATATACACATTTGTATTTAACAAGAAACAACTACAAGGATTAGGAGAAAAGGCATATCACCATTATCATAACTTGCAATTTTTTCTTTTTCCGTGGCCTGAATTAAATTCTAACAGTCTACACCGTAGTCAAATTTATGAGACATTGCCGTACATTTGAAATACGATGAACTACAATAACAGTCCCATTTTAGGAACGTTCACGAATGATGCCCTATCATCTAAAGTCACAGGTGTTGGACCATAGAAGGTATTGAGAGACCTCCCATTACACTTTTACTCGTTGTTAGTAAAAAACAGCCGCATTACAAAAATCCGCATTCTCATGCAGAACATTAGAAATATGTCTATGTGTCACTGTCGCTATTTGGAAATGTTTCATTGCCACATGCTTCTGGGAGTCTTACATAACATTTACTCACTAATACTGCATGTTTCAATTCAATCATGATCAATGTCAATTGCAGCATTTTCGTAAACATGGTTTTAGGGCGGTTCTTTTTTCATGATGACAAAATTTAACTGCTACTGTTACGTCAAAACACAGCTATTCACTGGTGACACAGCGTGAATTTGATATGTTTACTTTCCTACAGCAAGTTACGAGATTAAAATTGAACTCGTACCAGGGTCATAAATGTCCTGGAAATGCTTCCAATTTCTTGACAATGTCTTTCCAACTATTAACTATTTTCTGTTTTTTTGGTAAAAGGTTAAATTTAAAAAGTTAATTAAATACTGATTTATATCTTACTAAATTTAGTACATTGATATTTCTGTTGCACATGTTTTATAAGCTTCTGCTAATAAGTTATTTCCAACAATTATGTATTTTTCGAATTTATTTGTTGTAAACTGTTGCATTAAAAAATAAATTAAATACAAATTTATAATTTACTTAATTTAGAACATTGATATTTATATTACACATGCTTTAAAATCTTCTGCTAATTTTAAACTCATTTTTAGCTAAAATGAGAAATGGTCAGTTATTGGAGGTGGCCCTAATAATATGAACATCCATTCGATATCATCGTTTTTTCGCCACGACTTTTCAATTTACAATCCTTCAATATACACGGTGTCCCAAAAATCCTTGACAGATTTTAATTTTTAACAAAAGATCAAGCAAGTTTCTTACGAGAGTGCGGTTTGGACGAAAATGTTTCTCATTATCTGAAATTGTGTTTAAGCAAATAAAAAAATTAGTTCCAAAATTACTCATAGCTGGTGCTGCTTCTGGAAAGTTATCGAATATGTAGAATGCCTTTATGCATAACAACGGAGGAAGATGCACAATGCGTATGCACAGTTTTTATCAAAACTAAGGCAACCCATATTCCCCAGAAGTTAACATTACTCGTCTTATCCATCCTCACTCGTCTAATCGAACTCAGGAAGGCGAGTATTGCTAGGTTATGGAATGTGGGTTGCCAGAGTTTGGACAAAAACTGTGTTTACGCATTGTGAGTCTGTCGCCCTTTGTTATGTATAAACGCATTCTACCTATTCGACAACTTTCTAGAAGCAGCGCCATCTATGAGAAATTTTTGGAACTAATTTTTTATTTGCTTAAACAAAATTTCAGGTCATAAAAAGCATTTTCGTCCAAACCGCACTCTCGTACGCCAATTGTTTGATCTTTTATTAAAATTTTAAATGTGTCTAGGACTTTTGGTACAACCTGTAGTTTGAAAATCAGACAAGTTATCAATACTTCCACTAATACTTTTGGAAAATTATAAAACCATTTTTTTCTGAATTTTAGAAAACTTAAGGGGCATATTTTATCATTCATTTATTTTGAGAGAACATATATAAAATTTACTCTCACATCATATTTTAATTTAAATAAACAGGAAAAAATCCCGTAAATCAATATCCGTAAAATGTTTTGGGATACACCAATACGCATCAAAATCAGATAAGATTTGAATAATGATAACATATAAAGTAAAATTCGATATTAAACCTTGTTTAAACGATAGAAAAAATCATTTAAAGTTTCCTAAGCCAAATAAATCTCCATGACGTGGAAACTTTGAAAAAATTCTTTAATACACATCCTTAATAAAATGATGTATGATTATTTATGGCATACATAGTAAACACGAAGAAATGTAGTTTTATCAATTTTTATTCGTATCATCATGTATAATATTATTCTGATTTATTGTAGATTTTGAATAACATTTTGTTAATCTGTGCTATTAAATTCTGTTTCCTTCAATGTCGACGCATCTGTTTCATTAACAGTATATAAAAAGTAGTATATATAAAGTATAGAAGTAATAGTGGATAAAGAATATAACTTTATCACTTAAGACATATCTACTTAGACACCACTTATTATAATAGTTACTTATTATTTGACTTTATTTTAATACCAGAAATATTAAGCCACATTTTATATGATATATATATATATATATATATATGTGTGTGTGTGTGTGTGTGTGTATATATATATTTAATAACAAGAAGCTGTTATATGATTATTCCGCTAGCTATTGCTGGGTACCTTCGTGGCCTTTTGTATATATTTATTTGTATGTAGTTTTTGTATTTAGAATTTTTCTCTTTCTGATTTATTGTTAACTGTAAATATTTTGTAAGCTTATTTTACAAATTTTATTTCTATACCATTAATTTAATGTAAATTGTGTTTTATTTTTTTTCTGGCCGAAAGCGGTCTTTGTGTTGTTTACTTATTTATTTATTTTGCTTTTCTTGGGCCTATTTATTTTTGTCCAGTGTAACTGTTGTTCTGGACTTCGGCTACGATCATAAATTTAAGATCCACATTGCTCTTACTAGAGATACGGAGACCATAGCTCCAGGGACTCTGATTAATGAACTCGTTCCAAGTTCCAAGTATCTTTATTTAAAAATCATTTAGGGAAGTTGTTTTTTTTCTATCCTTTGTCTATTTAAAAAAAACTTACATTAACACTTGCATGCATGTTTGCTTCTTATAAAGTTACATAGGGAAACGATTCTAACAGAACAGTGCACATTTTATTTTCAGTCTTTTATCACATATAGAGGCTCATATAAACTTCAATAATACTGCATGTAAAATATAGCAATTTATGCAAGAGGAATTTTTATTTATTTATTTATTTTTTGCATTCTTTTAAGTAAATTAGCTTGGTTTATATGAGTAAAGATGGAATATTAGAATCGATTTTTCACTCACTTCCCGATAGGCTAGACTTACCAAAATTACGTAAACAGGTGTCATTTAGATCACAATGAACCGTTTTAATACTCTTAGAAATTAATTATAAGTTAATGAATTAATGTTAAGGCATTTTCTCGTTAGCCGGACGCAGATGGTAGTATTTGGCCAAATAATCTCTTACAAGTAAAATCCACTTAATTTTTCAGGAGTGAAATTAGCCCGAAACTAATGAGTAACAGACAAGTGGATTTTTCATTGCTTAACTGAAAGTTAAGCCGACAGAGAGAAAAATCTCCCAAGCCGGGAATCGAACCCGGGAACCAAGAATAGCGCCCTGAGACTCTATCACTGAGCTACAAGGAACGATATCCCAACTCAGTATCTCTTACTCTTACATATGTACAGGCTGCAACCGCAGCACAAGATACAAACATTCATCCAGAGCACACAAACCCTCAGAGCGCAATTCTGGGGTCCCGGGTTCGATTCCCGGCTTGGGACATTTGTCACTCTGTCGGCTTAACGCTCAGTTTAGCAATGAAAAATCCACTTGTTTCTTACAAATACTCTCTACTGTTACAACTGGTGTCGCGTCAATTCGTCGCGCCCAATTCATCGCGGAACAATTCATCGCGGAACAATTCATCGCGGAACAATTCATCGCGCACAATTTCATCGCAGCGTCAGTTCGTCGCAGTGTCAATTCGTCGTGGTGTCAATTAGTCGCAGCGTCAATTCGTCGCAACAAAAATGTTTTTGAAGGCTATGATGATAAAATAAAGATAATTTAGTAAATTTATTTAATGATAATTTGCATTTTAGATATAATCGCATGTAAATTGTTAGTTATAATTCTCTATATCTAAAAAACTAATTATCATTAAACATTTTTACTAAATTGTCTTTATATTATCATCATAGCCTTCAAAAACATTTTCGTTGCGACAATTGAATTGACGTCGCGACTAATTGACACCACGACAAATTGACGCTGCGACGAATTGACGCTGCGATGAGTTGTCGCCGCGGGGAATTGACGCTCCGATGAGTTGTGCGGGATGAATTGTTCAGTTAACTACGAAATATTTTAAACACTAAAATGTAGAAAATAAAATATAAATACAAAATAAAGAGTTCAATTGTCTTCTT
Organism: Maratus michaelseni; assembly: GCA_963931845.1. Taxonomy (NCBI): domain Eukaryota; kingdom Metazoa; phylum Arthropoda; class Arachnida; order Araneae; family Salticidae; genus Maratus; species Maratus michaelseni. The sequence goes on along the minus strand of OZ007588.1, from coordinate 56,856,873 downwards.
AAAAATACTCTTTTATCAATCAATAATGTATTATTACTTAAATAATGCTTATTAAGAAGCCGAAGCAAAAATGAAATTTTTTTAAATAAATTCAATAGTTTTCTACCAAGCATAAATCAAAGTTGTGAATTTTCATAATCGAGGGCTACTCTAAGTTAACGGACCATTTTTTGGAACAGCCTGAATTGAAGTCATGAAATTAGGCGTTGTTTTAATATAAACATGTAATGCTTATAAAAGAGTGTATTAAAAAAAACTATTTTTACATTTATACCCATTATTTATTCCTTTGGAAAATCCACCCCTGACAAAACTTTTCTGTTCTAAGTGAGATCTGTTTTTCAAAGAATTTCTGCTCTTGGACGTAAACAGAAATATGATCAAAAAGTTTTTTTTTTTTTTTTTTTTTTTTTTTTAATGTTTAAATCACAAAATACAATTTAATATGTACTAATAAGACATTTTAGAGTTTGTACTATTCCTGTGCGATACTTTTTTTATTACTTACCCATCATACGTAGTATAGGGTAAGTCTTGTAATCGTTTTGAAAATCGAATTTTTTTTTTTACTTTCCCATCATACGTAGTATAGGGTAAGTCTTGTAATCGTTTTGAAAATCGATTTTTTTTTTTTTTACTTTCCCATCATACGTAGTATAGGGTAAGTCTTGTAATCGTTTTGAAAATCGAAAATTTTTTTTTGACGGATTTACACGTTTCAGACACTGGAGATTCCGAAAAACATATTTTTAGAAAAAAAAAATTGCCGTCCGTCTGTGTGTCTGTGTGTCTGTGTGTGTGTGTGTCTGTGTGTGTGTCTGTCTGTCTCTAAACGCTCTATCTCCCGAAAAATTGAGATAGAGACTTGCAATTTGGTATGTACTTAGTATGTAATAATGGGAAGAAGCCTATTTCATTTCAATAACCTCGATTAACCGGAACAATTTTTTTCGGACTCTCGAAATATTCGTTCTGATGAAAGGTATATAAAAAATTTCGAAATTGTTTATTTTAAGAAATGAATATAAAAGACAATAAAAAAACATAAATTTTGAATAAAGCATGAAGTCGATCGGATAATTAGTTGCCGAGATATTTGGAATCCTATTTTCCACACTCTTCGATTTTTCATGACCCTGTATTTCATCCAAATTTCACTTCAAAGATATATTTTAATTGGAAATTTGACGCTTAATCAGATGCAATAAACCGCTAGTTAATAGGATTATTATTTTTGGAGTTATAAGGAAAAACCTCTTTCAAGCAATTCAGTAATCGAGCCTTTACAGTTTGTGACGTCATCAAGCCACGATTTTATTTGAATTGCAATGATTTTTATAAGTAGTTTACACATTTTTATTTTAATATTTTACATTATGCATATCCATGATGGGTAAGTATTACGGTGGCCCCCAACGACTAGTTTTTAAATTGTAAAAAATATAAAAATATATAAAAGTAGCCATTATTTATTTTTAATAATCTATTTTAAATATACAGCGTATGCCTAATTAATGTATAGGTGATTAAAGCCTAATTATAAGAATGTAGTGGGGGGAAATGCAACACTATTTCACACACGTTCTACTTAGACCATGGGAATTCCATATATATATATATATATAAATAGTTTCCATTTTCGGAACCAGGGTAAATTTTTGCGCTGTAGGTTGATTTGGGGCAGTAAAATACAATACACATTCACACAAAGTTTTTGCAAAATACATATTGTAAATGGTAAAAAACAAAACAAATGAAATTGATAAAAAGGTTTCTGTGCTAAGAATAGACATTAATTGTTAGTAAATCATGTAAACTTTTCCTTATTTTTTGCTTTCTAGTCTGTTTCATTGTTCCAAAACAGCCAGTAGCGCCAGTTTTGCCCTTGGTGCCGAAAATTGGAACTATCTTATATAAATTGTTTCCCTATTGTATAAATAGCAGGGTTGTGTTTGCAATAGTATTGTGCTGTCCACTAAAAATACCCATTTTTTGAAATTTTCTCTATATAAAGTATAATAAAAATATTTTAAAAATTAAACATGGCTAAATTTTTACAGCTTCTTCTGACTAAGATTTTATTCTTGAGCATTTTTCATTTTAACACTTTATTACAAAGTCGCAGCCAATTAAGCGAGAATATGAAAAAAAAAACATTTCTGTAAAAATTAACTCATGTTACGCAAAAAAAAACCCACACCTGACGCAATCAGCTAAAAAAATGATGCATTTTATTACCTATTAATAGTTTAACATAAAACAATTAAAAATTTATGTAGATATTCTAAAATTTTATTGTAACAAGAAAATTTGTAAAAATGAAGCTCGAGTTTTGCCAGAATTCTGCAATTGTTAGTTTAAATTATTTTTAAACTAAATAAGCACACCTTACGTATTTTAACTATTTTTATTATTCTAAATGGTGCAGAAAACAGAACAAAACAAAAAAAATGACTTTAGTGAAATATTTGATATAGTACTGGAGTGGGTTTTTAGTAAACATTTCAATGTGGGTTTTTTTTTAGAGGACACCACATGTTTTCTTTATAATTTAAACACCTATACTGTAATTACGGCCACCTTGTACCTCAAGGCGGTATTAAAAAAATATATTTTTCCACGCTCAACAACTCAAAATTTTGAGACACATTTTCAGACTCATTTTTAAAAGTAAAAACATGCAACTTGGCGGCGTGATTTATAAAGACATTTATAAGGGCCCCATGTTTTTATTTTTCGTTGAATTAATTAGAAATTGATTTACAAACAATTATTTTGACAGTACGATATTTTTTTTTTCCAGCGCTATCGCTTCGGGAAATTCGGTTCAAAATGTCCACTTTGACAGCATTTTTTGAAATATATTCTGCCTTTATCAAAAAATCGAGACAATACGGACATTATAAAGTTTCTGAATAAGAGAACTTGCCAATTGGATCCATTTTAGAGCAAAAATGAATTTAAAAATGTGTCTCAAAATAAGCAGTTTGGATTTGAATACACCTTTAAGTGCAAAATGTATTTTTTATTCACTTAAAAATAATCCATGAACGAAATAGTTAACTTTATCCTGATATAATTAGAGTAAGTCGATGTTAGATGCCCCACCGGATTAGTTACCCTAGTCACTGTATTTAAGCTGTTGGACTTGTGTCTGAACTAGTGACGTTCTTCTACTATCAATTGTTATAAAAACGCGTAGTTGCGGAAGTTACAGAGATCTATTTCTCGAAATAAATGTTTTATCCATCAAAGAAGTTATTTCTTTTATCGTTGGCCAGTTTTCTTACCCCTCCTATTTTAAATTAAATAGGTTGAATCTTCCATAGAATATATAAAATATTTTGAAGTGATTCATTCAGAGACATAAAAATCCAACCCATTTAATTTGAGAATATTAAATTTGTTCCTGGAATTAGTTTTTATAGTTTGTACATTGAATATAAGATGAGAGGGGTGGGTGGGTAATCTCTCTTAGTTTAGAGTTAACAACAAGCTTAGCTTTCGTTAACGATATTAGAATGGCTTCAAATTGTGTATACCCATTTATTCGAAGAATTGGAAATTGCAAATATCCTTTGATGTGGGAGTGTGATGTCGGATTAGTATACAGAGCGTCATGTACACTCATTTTTAAAAAATCGCAAATTGGATATAAATAGCATATTATGTCAAATGGAAATCTAGATTTTGAATTATAAAAGTTAATTACCTATATTTCTAATACTTATATGAATGGAGCATATATCCCGATCAATTCGGGTATCTAACCCTGAGATCCGGGATAAATTGCCACAATCATTATTTAATTTATTTGATAAAAACACTATTTTATACGGTAATTATATTAAGGGGTCAGGTAACCTTTACAGGGTTCGTACGGACTATTGTAATTTTCAGAGATATAACTAGTATTTTTATTTATAGAAAAACTTGCCTTTTGTAATCGCGAGATTTTCGATAAGAAAATACTTGTAATTACCCTGAAAATTCCCGGAGTCTGTACGAACCCCGCTTTAATGTGTCAAAAATTCGAAATTTTTTTTATTAGCTTACAATTAGATATGATTCTTGAGAAACATTTTTAAATAAACCCCATGCAAAAACTCCCTTTAAAAGAAGAGTTATGTCTAAAACAGTCTGAGCTTTTTTATATGATAAAGGGGTAGTTTGATCTTTGAAGTCAATTTTCTCTAAACGGCAATTTTGGTCATTGCGCGCACGATTTCTGAAAAATGGTTTGTTAAAATTTCATAAAATTTTGATTGAATGTCTTAACCATACAGATGCACAAAATCACCTAAATGCACAAATTTCTTAAGTAACGAGTTTTGAATTCATGACTACTTTTGCATTAAAAAAAAAAAAAAAAAAAAAAAAAAAAAAAAAAAACCTGATATTTCGAATTTCTCTAAAAATAATTTTTCTTTCTCAGGATCTACACATTATATTTTTTTTTATCGTAGGCCATTTTGCGAATACATTATATATGTACTCATTAAAAAATTTTTGGTTTGTTTTAGCAAAGCAAATGTGAAAACATCATGCGCGCAATACATGTAAGATTAATTTTTTTTGCAAAACTTTTATTATATCTACCCTATATATATAAAATCCTAATGAAACGAATTTGTGAAACGATTTTATGAAACGAATTTATGAAACGATTTTATGAAACGACTGATTAAACGACTTATTATGTTTCAGGGCTATTTTTAATGAAATATTAAACGCTTGATGATGAAATTAATACCAATTGTCCATAAAACTCCGCGGATGTCAAAACTGGTAACAGAATTTTGAAATTGGAATTAGTTTTCGAGATATTAATTTTTTTTAAATTTTAATGACATTTCTGTAATGATGGCAACTAATTACTCAGTTTTTTTGTGACAAAAAAGGGAAAAACATTGAAAAGGATCCCGATAGGGATTATTGATTTCTTTTTATTCGTCATTTTCAAATTGAAATTGAATTTATCTTTTATTTCAATCGATAATGAAGACAAGATTGTGATTAAATTATGTTTTTCAGGAAAATTTGAAAAAAAATCACATTTCTATCGTCAGGATTCAATCGTCTGTCAGCATTTAATTTAATTTATAAACTGAAAATATTTTGAATAAATTCGTCCAAATGACGTCATTTATGTAAACGCAAAAGGAATTAATAGTAATTATTATTTATTGATATCATTTTGTTATTTTTTTGTAAAATTTAATTAAACGAATTTATAAAATCACTAATTCGGATATTTGAAACGAATATATAAAATAATAATTGCCCAACTCAACGGAAGAAGAATAAAATATCCTGCTTGGTTTTCTATCCTGCTTGGTTTTTTCCGCCAAGCTTTTTAAAAAAGCGTCAAGACCCCTATAATAGAAAAGCACCAAAAGTTCATTGGATTTGTTTTCATAACTTTTGGCAACAAATCTATGTATATTAACGAATCTATCCCTTTTTGAAGCTCGAATTACGCCAAACCTAAAAGCAAAGGATCCTATACTGGAAAAGTACCCGAATTTCTTATGGACGATATTCAAGTGACATAACAGGGTGTAAAATTATCGCGGATAGCAAATTTGTTTAAATATCTCATCAATTGATGCCGAATAAATGCAGGCATGCATGTACAAAATATTTAATTAATTTTGTATGATAAATAATTATTAGAAAATTTGTATATACATATTAATTAAAATAAATAATTTACATATTTAAAATAACATGAAAATATGCATGATGTTGCACAAAAATAGAGAGAAAATTAAAACCTGTTACTGAAAATGTCTATAATATGGTACTTTTCAATACCGTGGTTGTTAATGTTATTCACAAGCAAATGGAATTTTTCTCATCCTTAAACGCAAAGGAAGAATAGAATACAGATCGTTGTTTTAAAAGTCAGAGAGGTAGCCGCAATTTAAACCTAACCATTTTATACAAGCTGGTTTTCAAGTTGTAATTGATTTTACTTATCAATCCTGAAAACAGTCGTCAGTTGTCGCAACAGCTGTGTATGAGGCGATGATAATCAAAAAATGCCCCATTAAAACGTTAAAAGCATGGCAACCCAATTACAGATTTATCAATATTTTTAAAATAAAGCACGCTGTCATGTTTTAGAGGCCTCGAAGTCTGAGCGGGGGTTGGAGAGCGTAGCTCGCAGGGGGTAGCCCCCCTAGTTTTAAAATAAATTTAAAAGCTATATATGAGTGTATATATTTTTGGAGAATTTTAATTTATAAAATAAACCTTTATGAATATGTATTTTAAATTTTATAATTCAAAGTCAATTAGTCACGGAGTTACTGTAATTCTTATACAGGTCCCTTTTTCATGTATTTTGTGAGTACAAAGGTTACCTGGGCCCTTAAAGTTAATTTTTATGTTGTTATACATACAATGTGGAATATATAGGTTACATGTGCACTACCATTGTGCACTACAATATATAAAAGAAAAAGGAAAGGGGATTTAAGAATGGCAACTCTCCAGGACTTACCCTACTTTTAGTAAAAACAAACCGCGACGAAAACGTAAATCAATCTGCATTAAGTGTTCAGCGATAAACCTACATGCAGAAAACGTAGCTTTATTTGATAAATACTTAGACATAAAATTCGATTTGAAACCATCTTGGAACGATAAACAAAATCTTTTAACGTTTCCTAACAAAAATAAATCTCCATGACGTAGTAAACTTTAAAAAAACTGATTTTAGGAAATATGTATTGAGAAAAATAAATACTTTATCTTCCTCAATAAAATGATTTATGATTATTTCTGACATATATAGTAAACAAGAATGAAGAAAATATTACCGATATATTTTTCCTGGTAAAATCATGTTAAGGGAAAAATTCTGTGTAGTTTTTAAAATAAAGTTTAAATCTCGTTTTAAAAATATTTACGTACTATTATTGTATAAGGAATTCTAAGGAGCTATAAATAAATACCGGAGTTTAGCTTTTTTGTACATGAGATAACTTTAATCTTGGATGATACATTTTAGAGAATAATTGATTATTGGTGGATAAGTTATAAATATTGTTAGAAATTTTATTACAAAACAATTAAAAGCATTTTACATGTATTTAATGATTGTAAGTGTATAATGTATTGCTAAAATACCTTAGGTAATATTTTCTTTTTTTTTTTTTGGTTTACAAAGATCACAATAAAATAAACATCGAAATTTAGCTTTTTTATACTTGATATAATTTTAATCTTTAATAATAGATTTTAGAACGCATGGGATTTTTGATGGTTATGTAAAAATAATTTTAATAAATAAAACAATTGGAAGCATTTTATATGAATTTAGGATAGTAATAGGTATGGCTTGACAAATATATGTGTGTGTGTGTGTATGTGTAAAGAACAATCTACAACTATCAATTATATTAAAATCTGTCTGTCTGTTTTGTAATTCTCAACTACTACTCCTAGAATATTGAATGCAGGGTGGTGAAATTAAAATCAGTTATCCGCATTGTTCCGAGGATATCATATTATATTTCAGAGTTTTAGAATTTGAATTAATTTTCGAGCTATTTTAATTTTTATGCAATTTTTAATGTTATTTCTGTTTAGTAGTGGTACCTACTCTATTTTTGTGGATACAAGACATAAAGAAAAAGAAAAGAAAAGAAAAAAGTTGGAAATTGTACGTTAAACATGACATAGGAGGTACGTTCTTTTTATAAGTAGTTTCACAATGTAAAAAAATCCTCCTTATTACTTCAGGGAAATGAATTATATCGTCTGCTATGAGCATGCTTTTTTTTAAATTATTATTATTACGTATGCCACGTTTACAAATGAGAATTTTTTTTCCTCCATCAGACAGCACTGTATAATTCACTATGGAGATCTTGCTTTGCGAATGATTACGTGCATTGTTTAATATTTTTATGGCTCCTAATGAACGAATCTTCTGTGTTTATTTACTCTAATGGATTGAGATATTCGGCTGTTAACCTAATTTCCTCTGAAGTTACCTCAGAATCTATACATTTTTGAATGTCACTCATCTCTCAAACAAACAACTTTTATCAACGAACTTTCTAAAAATGTAACTTTTATGGAATTTTATTCGAACAAATACTTTTGAATAAAAATGGCCGCCTGACATATGAAAAAGAAGTGGTTTGCACGTATTTTTTCCCTCAGTCACATGACTTGCACTTTTTAGGTGCGTTCGTAATTATATAAATACGTAGCACCTATTGTCGTCGCTTGTTCCGTCCGTCCGTCTGTCTGTCTGTCTGTCTGTCCGTCCGTCCGTTCGTCCGTCCGCATATAACAACGCAAAAACTACCCAACCGAATGGTTTGCAATTTAAAATATATTATCTTTGCAGAATTTTGTCGAGACATTTCAAATTTTATTAAAATCGAATCAAAACTTTAGGAGATTTTAATAAAAATATTTATTAAGAAATTTGATTTTTTTTTTTTAATCGGTGCTTTTTTGTTATAGGAGCTTCCGAAGTTGAATCGTCCAGCGATCGAGATACTTACTTTATTGCAGAAATTAATCTGCAGACGATATAATTCATTTCACAGAATTAAAAATCAGAAAAGATCTGAATATTTATATAACTAGCTATAGTACGAACGCACCTCATTTGTCACGTTTGACGTACAATTTCCAACTTGTTTTATATAAATTACGCACTATAGGATTTAATAGAATACAGAAAACTTTATTAATATGTTTTTATGTTTTGATTCGATTTTCATAAAATTTGAAATGACAAAATTCTGCAACGATAATATATATTAAATTTCAAACCATTCGGTTGGGTAGTTTTTGCGCTGTTATATGCGGACAAATGAACAGACGGACAGACAGGCGGACCAGACGACGCGACGACTATAAGAGCTATGTATTTATATAATTACGAACGCACATAAAAAGAGAAACGATGGGGCTTATCAGATTTTTATTACATCGTAATCGCATAGAAATTAAACAGAATTAAAAAAATTAAATAGGGGTGAGGGATTTTTGTTTACATTTAAATTTCCTAGGAAATTCGTGGAAATAAAAACATGTTTCACATATTCAAATTTCATGAATCAATTTGTTCAACAGAAACAAAAATTGTCTGTCGCCATATTGACATTTAGAAAACTTTACATCATAGTTTTTGTCAGCTTTACATTTAACCAAGGAGAACGATTTAAGATTTTTGCATTTAGTTGGACAATTATTTACCCCTTTTCACAAGAAATGAATTTAAAGAAAAATAATATACTATTTTCAATTAATGATTTTTGAAAGATGGTGTTTAAAACATTTTACAAAGGCGGTAAAAGTAAAATGCCTTATCGGGTAAAAATTGCATACTTATAATTTTTTCATGTATAGCATCTGTTTTAATTTAAAAACCTAAATTATCTTTCTATACGTTTCTCGAAATAACGTCATTTTCATTTCACCAGCTCCAAATTAGAAACCAAATCTTTAACGACCAATGTACTTTTGACAAAATTTTGAATCAGAAATCACCTAATCTGCAAAATTTAATTTTCGGAATTTCTCTTTGATTTGCATAATAAATACGATTTCTTACTTCAAATTCAGTATTAAATCCAGTTAATGTCATAAGTTTTGTCTAAATGTACAATATTAATGGATTTATCATTCCTTTAAGAATTCGGAAGATCTCATTCAATGTAAATGAAACATATTGGGTAGCACCGCAGATTAGTAACAGCTTAAAAATTTAATTAACTGCAACTACAAATGTTTTGTTAAGTATTGATTACTAGTCAAAAGACTCAAACTACATGTAAAATTGAGTGAAAATTAGAGAACTCGGAGAAAAAAAACTCTCTCTAAATATGTGTCTTGAATAAAAATTTGTTTTTATCATCAATTATTTTTGTTTTGTGTCTTCCAAAATATGTATACAGAAAATACTAAACTGACTAATAAAAAATTATATAATTTTCTATTAAAATGTTCATTATGTTTTTTCGTCATAACTATTATGAACATAAAATAAAAACTAGTGATAAATCGATATCGATTTGCTATAAAAGAAGATTTTTCATTTAAAATTACAATCTTGACTCTTTTATTTTTCTACCAAACTGCAAGAAAATACATCATAGGAATATATATTTTTTTTAGATAAAATATTTTTTTTTTTATCTTGAATAAAATAATCATCTTATCTGAGGAAAGATTAATCTATTTCCTTTCTTTGCATGTCATTATAGTAGTTTAACTTTTTCTTTTTCAGATATTTTCTCATCTTTCATTTCAAAACCCTTTTCTTTTAAGAATATTTAATTAAACTTTATAATTTTTTTAATAACACTTTGACAGAAAACATATACCATAATATCAGTTTTTATTAAGTAACCATGTTAAATTAAATAGAAAAAATCGATTTCGTATACTCGAGTACTGTATTCAACATTAATAACTTTTTCTAAGAATGTGTAAACTGGTAATGCTTTATAAGTATTCTGGAAGATTTCGAATATAGTTTAAAAGCATAAAATCACATTTAATTTTAGTATGGTTAGAGGTTATAAAGAAAATATTTCTGTTTATCAGTAATTCTCCAGACTATCCCCCCAGAATAGTCAGGTAGTATGGAGTACCACGGTCTGTGTTTGGTAAAGTGCTGCCACTAAACGGTAATATCATAAACTACTTAAGAAAGTTTCCAGAATGCCCCCCCCCCCGAACGAGCAGTTCATTGGTCGGACGGTGTGAGGGAGCGTTGTGTGAATAAATATTTGTTTTTCGTCTCTGGAATGTTTCACTTGATAATTTTGCAATATTTTTTATTCATTATTAGAAGTGATTTTTTCATATTGAAATTAAACATAATCTTCACCGAAATACTAACAGTTTATGATGTAATATTCGATTTTTAGCTCGAAATTCACACCAATAAAAATAGAGTAATAATATTTTACCAAACAAGCGGTGTCGGGTTATATGGATTGCCAATATCTTATAATACTGCGTGATTATGGTGGCGCAAAGACAGATCCTTATATTGGTTATTTGTGCAAACCTGAAGCATGGACTGAAGTACATTGGCTGACTACCTAGACACTATATATTGACCTTTCTCGCTTTATACAATTACTTCTGTTTTTTTCTTACATTTTGTTCGTTTTCTTCATTTTTAACCCCCTCTATATTTCCCGACTATATCATAATACCCTCCAAAAACCTTTTGCATTATTATTATTTGTTTGTAAGTTATGAAATTTCACAAAATTATTTTGTCTACAAATAACCACAGAGTACAGAGAAACGATTGAGAGGTAGTGAACCGTAAAATCCGCTTGCAATATGAAGTGGGTTATCGCTCAAATAATTAGGCCCAAAGACTGACTTCATTGGATGGAGAGAGGCTGCACGTGGAAGAAGGACTGGATTCATTGGGCAAGGAGAGGTTTTCAAAGCAAGCCGCCAGTTGTTTGGGCTGACTGTAGGGCTGCATTTTCAGCGTCAATCCAAACGTAAACATTTTATCTCTAGTTATTCTCTAATTTATGTAACAAATAACTAATCACAAATATTATTCGTTTTCGAAAGCCGCGTCTAGCACTCTGGGACGATTCTACTATCCAAAGAAGTGTTACGCTGAGATGGGTATTTTCCGAAGTTCTACTTCGGCGTTCACTTGTACTTTGTCACTAAGATTGGCGCTCACTTGTTTGTTATTTTTTACTTTCAATCAAAGTTTAAAATTCTATTAATATCTCGTTTTAATACAAATTAAAGTTCTATATTTAGTGTTCAAATGGCTAGTTCGTGTGGAAATAAATCTATCAGGAGTGGTAGTAAAAAGATTCTATATAATGTCATTCAATTTTGTGATGAAGAAGCAGAAAAAGGAGAATTAATTGTTGCGATAGCTCATTCTAGAAAACGAGCCAGTCAATGTGAGCAATTGTACAGCTGCAAAAGTGAAATTTTAGATTGCCTTGCTGCGAAATCAATTATTCATTCCTTAGATGCGTTAAAAGTGGAATTGCTAGAACTCGTAAAGTTAAATACTCAAACGCTTAAAACTGATAAATTTGATCAACTACTACAAGAGTATGGCTTTCAAGTACTTCGCCTTCCTCCCTACCATTGGGACTTTAACGCAATTGAGTATATTTGGTCAGACCTGAAAAGAGAAATTAGGAACATGAATCCTATAGGTGATATGAATATGAGTAAACTACTCAGAGAAACAGAAGAGGCCATAGCTAAAATATCCAGTAACAGGTGGCAAGAAGCTTATCTGCCTACCCGCAGAGGGAGGTAGACTGGACGAAAAATAGTCGGGTTAGAACATTTGACCGTTGTGCGGCGAAAAATTATTGGCTCTTTGAATTATATGTATTTAGTTGGGTCCCATGGCGTATTGTTTTTTATTTCATGTGGTAGGTTTCCTTTTTTTCGGTCAAATGACTGGAATATAAAAATAAAGTAATAACACTGATGATTGTGTTATGATTTTAATGCTCTTCAATGATATATGATGAAATTATTTTTGAATCATTTAAAGTACGTGGATGAATCATAGGTAATTTTGGAAACCTCGGTGCAACGAACAAATGCGTATGCGATTTTTGAACAACTATGACACTTTCATGTTACTTCCTGGGGAAATGAGGGCTGCCAGGGAAATGCCACAATTGAATTTTCAGTACCACTATTTCTCACACTCAGGCCCGACTACCGCAGGTGAAAACTTCCACTAGCATTTTAATATATAATGTTTTGCTCTATTTAAGTATTGAATGTTTGTCTTAAAAAAGGTGGAAATTTTTGGAACAAAATACTGGTAGAAATTTGCTTGTAATCAGGCTTTACATATATTGCACTTTTATTGCAGAAATTCTGTATCGCATTATTTATGTAATTAAAAATAAAGTGAATAGTTACTATACGATAATATTGGTATTAAAAATTCATTTGTAGAATTTCCCTCGTAACTCTAATGGGAATTTATGCGGTGATTTTAAACATTTCAAGCGTTTAAAATTTTGGCAATATATTGGAATGTTTAGATTATTATTTGGAATTATTTTATTTTCATTTGATTTATTTCAAATAGAAATAAAATACCATGCACAAAAATAATGAAGTTGCGTTTTTTTTTTCGCTTAAATTAGTCGAAATGGATCTAATGATAAGAATAGAAAATTGCTCGAGTAGAACTGATTTTTATGGGTTGCTGTTGGTTTCAGATACGTGCTTTTTTTATTTTATTGGTCCTATTGAGTGATTCAGATGTTACTTACCTTACCATATCATCCTCGTCCTTGATACCATATCTTTATCTTCATGATATAACGTGTAATAATTAATTTACAATTTTCTTTAAGATCTCGAACTTTCTTCTGTCTTGTTTGGGATTCAAATTCATCGAAATAATTTAGTAGCTTTTCTTAAAGTCAGGCAGCTGGAAAATATGTTTGTTGAACATGGAAATGTTTACTTGAGAATGGATAGTATCCAAAAAACCTATATTCCATGTTTAGAAAACTGTTTAATACACTATAAAAACTACTCCAAAATATTTCATTTTTAGGTAGCTTTCATTACAAGAAGCTAACTGTTGCAGCCGTTCGAAGGAAAGCAGTTCCCAAAAAATTTTGGTAATTTTTCTTCGATCATGACCCCCAGACCCCCAAACCACCCTCCGTTCAAATATTGATTTATATATATAAGGAGGTGTGGTGGAGTTGTCTGAATAATACGCAAGAGATATGGCAAAAGAGCATTTGATTTAGAACTACGATGCAATTACACATTTTGTAATGGACTTTGTTTTGATTTTTTATATGCACATTGGTTCAGTTATATTTATATATTTATTTATTCTTATTTAATGTATTCATATTCATTAATTATTTTATGATTACTTGTATTAAATTCTAGCCTACTGCGCACAATATCATATTAGCTTCTAATACATAGTTTATTTTCTTAAATGAGAATACATTGCATGTATAAATTTTATTTTACCCTCTCCCCTTATATAATGTGTTTATAATTTTTAAGAAAGTTTGTAGATACATTAAATGTAACTCATTAATTTCAATATTTAATTATTAATATTAATTCCTTAGCATCTTTATTATATACATTTTTTTTATTAATTAAAAATTAACTTAATATATGATGCAATGTGTCAGTAATAAAAATGGTGATATGCCATCGCTTGGTACAAATATTTATAATATACATTAATCAAAAATCATGTTTCATTTATTTTATTTATTTATTTTATTTTTATTTACTTATTTATTTATTTTTAATTATACTAATACAATAAATTATTAACATAATTTTGTTCAATTATCTGCTTAAGACAGTCTTTGTTTTAAACATCATCCAATAATGCAATAATTTATTTTATATTTGTATATATTTTCCAATAGAGGGCAGCACTTCATTCATTAATTCATTTCAATTTATGGTGAAGTTCAATTTTGGTTTTTCTATAAATGTTGCTGGTTTTGTATATTGAGGTATGTGCTTGGTTATGCATTACAAGTTGTTCCATTATCCATGGTCCATCAATTTTTATAACCCCCCCCTTTTTTTTGGCAACATGTGCTTAAAGCTCCAATTCTTGTAATTTGTAATACATGTTGACTCAAATTTATATTTTGCTTTCAAATGTGGTAATTTCAAATTTTTAATTATTTATTTTATTTATTTTTTCTCAATCTTTTTTAATTAAGTTTTATTTTGAAATTAATTGTTGTTTCATTGTGTATTTCTCTACATTCTAGTGTGTTTGTCCCAATTTCATATTCTTTAACTATTTTATAGCTAATATGAAGATGAAACCACACATATTATTTGTGGCAATTTAGGCCTGAAGATTCCGTCTAAATTCCACAAATTTCCATTATTCCATTTCTGTTACATAATTTCTGCCTTTTTTTTTTTTTTTTTTTTTTTTTTAATACTATGTTTTTGGTATCTATGTTCAGTTTGTTGGGGGGACTTGTTCTGCTGACAATTAGCTATTTTAATTTTATTCATAATTTCACAGTTATTGTTGGTGGTTATATATATATATATATATTTTCCATATATATATATCCATATATATATATATATATATATATATATATATATATATATATATATATATATATATACATATATAAATCAGTATTTGTAAATATTTTACTAAATTTTGCACATAGAATTAATAATCTTTGTTCAAATAACTTTAAAAATCAAAATTTAAAACATATCCTTCAAATTGCACAAGTTTATGGATATCCTTACTATTTAGTTAAATCAATTTTACACAAATAAATATAGATTTAATTTGGGTTAAATGTCTGTTTTTTTTTTTTTTTTTTTTTTTTTTTTTGTTAAAATCTCCTTGATAAAAATGATAATCAACTTTTGATTGTTGATATATTTGGCTAAACTATGAATCCTATTGTGTGCGTTGCTGCATAGGATTATCCTAGTTTAATGTCATTCATATTTTAAAATTTAACGTTAATTTTCAACTTTTGACTGTTGATATATTTCGCTAAATTATAACTCATATTAAGAGCATGTGCTGCATAGGATCATCTTAGTTAAAAGTCATTCATAAATTAAAATTTACATGCGGGCAAATTCTATAATTGTTGTTATGATTATATGGAGTTAATATTATTGGGGTTGTAACAAAAGTTAAAATTATCAAGGATGTTACAATGGGTTAATCAATACAATATAATATTAATATGTTAAACATCTTTAATTTTAGTAAATATTAAATATTTATTAAATATAGTACACTAATAAACATATCTCTTAGTTTTATATTATTTATTTTATTTTATTATTAGATCATTTAATTTAATTAATATTTATGTTTTTTATATATTTTTTTTTCATGGTAGATATTATTTAAATAGCTGGATTTAAATTATAATAAGTGCATTACCATATTGAATAATCTATGTTATTTCTAAGTATAATACTAATTTATAAAATGAAAGCATCATATGGATTCTACATTAATGTTTGGGTTAAATTAAGATATATTTTAAATGGGTTAGTTAAAATATAAATTATATTATACTAGTAACTCTTATTCTCTATATATATCATTAATATTAACTAGTAAAATTAATATATTTACACTACATTACAGCTGCATATAAGTAATTATACATACAATATTAAAGTTTTAGTAGAATATCTGTACACCAGATGTCAGCAGCAATGTATTTGATAGTATGCTAAAATAGTCTAATATTTTTACAATAGATAGCAGTAGTATAGCTTATTTAAAATATTAAAACTTGGAAACTTAGTATGGAGGTAATAATATCTATGAAATACTTTCAAATTATCAAGTAATATTATATATTTTAATTTATTAAATTAAAATTAAAATAAAATAATTAATGGTTTTTATTTATATGTATATCATAATTTTTTTTCTACATTTTTTTAAATGTTGTAATCTATTTAGTTAAATAAAAATAACTGTAACTGTAGGTTACAATTTATGATCTGAAGGATTCTCTATTTAACTGTGAATTTAACCTCTTCTTTTGGATACAACTTTGTACATGTGCTCACAATATACTAAATATCTTGGGATATTATCAATATAAGTAATATATATATATTTTAATTCTTTTTCACACTCCTTTTCAAATTGTATGTGTAATTTATAATATTCCATTGTAAAGGTCTTGTTATTCAATATTGTTTCAGCGATTGTTCGGGCAAGATATGGCACTATATTTAGCAAAAGCTGGTGTCATATACAGAAAACAATCGTTCTTTGCTTATAAATGTGATTTTCTTGCCCTTGAAAAAGTAAATTACTTTATAAGCTTTTATTTGTGTATATACTCGTGTGGTTTATATTTCATTCCTTATTTTCTATTTATTTAATTTTTTTTTTCTTCTTCTTAATTTGAATTAATAATGTTACTTTTATTAGGACTACAATTTTAATTTGTAAATTGACAGGGCTCTTTGGTATCGGGATTTCAGTGTATGTGGTCAGTTTCTTATGTTTCAATGGTTAAATTTTACTTAAAGTTTTATATATTGAACTTCCATAATGACATGCTGCATTTGCGCAATCATTTGTGGATAGTTATATTTTTATTTTTATTTTTATTTTAATTTTTATATTCATTTGAATATCGTTCTATTGCAGCCATCAATTAGATTTCATCTAATTACAGCCCAAATTTTGGCATATCTTATATTTTCATAATTATTAAATACATTATTTTAATGCTGCCTATGCGCATATTTTGATGTATTTCTTGTATTTCATTACCATCATTTTAAGTTGCTGCATTCTTAACTTTTTGTATTTTTGCTATTGAAATAACATGTTGATTTGGCCGTTTGCATTGATTATGTTTGGGTCAGAAGAGTTTGGTCATTTTGCATATTGAACTATCTGGTTTGTATATTCTGTAAGGGCTTCTATTGTTAAAATTTTAAATATGTACTAAGGTATTTTATACTAGTTATGGTGGGACTTTTTTCTTCTATGTAAATATTGTACATAAATTATAATTTTTGTAATCCAGGTTTTGTATTTTTATTATTATTATTATAATTTTTATTTTATTTTTTAAATTTACGATTATTGGTAATTAACATAGAATTTTATTTTTT
The DNA here is from genome assembly GCA_963931845.1 of Maratus michaelseni. Taxonomy (NCBI): domain Eukaryota; kingdom Metazoa; phylum Arthropoda; class Arachnida; order Araneae; family Salticidae; genus Maratus; species Maratus michaelseni. Next base: position 56,839,215 of record OZ007588.1, on the reverse strand, counting down.
GAATTTTTAATTATTGGTATTAATTATCCTAGAAGAAAAATGATAAATTTGTAATGAATATTCGTACTATTTAACCTAGAAATCAACTAATAAATTTGTAGCATTATGTATTACATAATCATATTTTTATACAATTTTATATTATGTATATTTAAACATTGTCAAATTTTATTTATGATATAAAAATCTCAATATGGTCAGTAATAATAAAAAAGATTTAGCGACTGGCAATTTAGGCGATAATAATTATATTAGGTCTAATGCTCGGTACTTGGAAATTGACAGGGATTTCTTTGGATCGTCAAACAGTTACCTGTCTTATTGTCCCAAAGTGAAACTCAAATTCAAAAAATGTTCGTCACCACGTTGCTTAACATGCCCACATGCAGATCCATTACAAATTGTAAATAGTTCTAACGCTAAAATTAATGTATTTTTCTGTAAAGCTTACAACATTATTTATTCGATAAACTGCAATATTTGTAAGATGGAATATATTGGTCAATCATGTAATCCATTGCACTACAGAATCAATCAACATAGACAGGATATTATTAAAAATAATTCTATAAATGTTGAGCACATGCACTTTAGACAACATGACTTTAAAGATATTACAATAAAAATTTTAAGTATGCACAAAAATTTCACTGATAGACTACTTTATGAATCAATTTTTATCAAATCTCGTAACTCATTATATCCTTATGGTCTTAATTCTAAATTATTTAATCGTACAAACCTTGTTTATACTAATACTACTAAACATGAACATTACAGTAGCACTTATGCTATATTAAATCATACAGCAAATACAAAAACTACACGTACAAAAAGGGGTAAAAATTGTAATAGTTCACAGTATATCTCTAGTAATGATATTGAACGGCAGTTATCTAATTTGGAATATGAATTCAATAATTCTTACAATTGGCTTGATATTAGGAAAAATATTTTTTCGATCAAAAAGAAAAATCTTAACAAGTATTATAAAGTTTTTTTATCATTAAATCTATCGCCACATTTTAGTGATGTTTATTTTGATCTTTTATTATTTAGAATTAATCAACTTAATGTAAAAATTTCAAAAAACACTTACAAAAAAACTAACAACACTCTACTTATAATTACTTTTTCCAATATTGTACTTAATAAAATAAATATACACAATGTAATTAATAACATTGAGAACAAATTCCCCATAAGAAATTTTACGATACATAAATCGTACAAATACAACGTTACATTAGGACGTAGGATTTTCAATTACAATAAATTTGCAAAATTTCTAACATCAAATGATAAACCTCCTTGCTTATGTAATAATCCTAATTATAGCAATTATGTAGATATGGTACATGGTCACATTATTACAGGGGATATTAATATTGTAGAGAATGATTACTTGCGTAATCTTATGACTAATGGGACTAAATTTCGATTACCTTCATGTTATACAATTTTTTCTATTTTAAAACAATTTAATCTGGATCTTGACCTTTTTATTTATAAAATATCAATAGATTATAATAAACCTCTTGAATTTTTTAATGAATGGAAATTAAATGTTTTAAGTAATTTAAATGCTGAACTTCATAGGAATTTGGACATATATAATTTTAATTTTAAACAACTAAATAGTGAAATAACGAATTTACAAAACAAATTTATTATTACATATGTTGATAAATCACCAAACAATTATGCTTTCATCTGCAAATATTATTATTCGCAGTTAATAACTAAAGCTATAAATACAAATTTAAACTTTAAAATAACTAATCTAGATAAAATCATTAATAATCGACATATATTTCAATTTTATAAATTACTAAAAATTAAAAACTATAACTTTAATTATCCATACATAGTTGTTATACCTAAATTCCACAAAACTCCTTTGAAATTTAGAACTGTAACAATCGGTTGTAATACTTATAACAATAATGCAAGCAAATTTTTATTAAGTATTCTCACTAAATTGTTTGAACTTACAAAACAAAAAGATAATTTGTATAGCATAAAAAATAGTTTTCAACTTGTCAATAATATTAAAAATTTAAATAACATAAAATACATGAAGACGTTTGATTTTAATGACTTATTTAATAACATTGATATTAACGATATGTTCAAGATAGTAAATTTATTATATAAGGAATACAAGGATTCTATTAAATTAAAAAATAAAATTTCGTTAAATTACTTTAAAACATTAACTAAATTTATTCTCCATTATAATTATATTGTTTTTAATGATACTATATATATACAAAGCTGTGGACTCCCTCAAGGTGGCATTGTTTCTTCAATTCTTGCAGAATTGTATTTATATTATTATGAACGTAACTCTAATATTGCTAATTGTAAAATATACCGTTATATAGATGACATTATTGTCTTCTATTTTAATAGTAATTCAAATTATTTATTACCTATAAAATATCATAAAAATTTAACTTATAGTTTCAATGTTATGGCAAATAATGAAATTAATTTTCTTGATCTTAAGATAATTCTTAAAGATAATAAACTTTTGTTTGACATTTATGACAAGCGAAATGATTTTACTTTTAAGGTTAACTTATTTACTAACTATTTGTCATGTATACATAAATCAGTATTTGTAAATATTTTACTAAATTTTGCACATAGAATTAATAATCTTTGTTCAAATAACTTTAAAAATCAAAATTTAAAACATATCCTTCAAATTGCACAAGTTTATGGATATCCTTACTATTTAGTTAAATCAATTTTACACATATAAATATAGATTTAATTTGGGTTAAATGTCTGTATTTTTTTTTTTTTTTTTTTTTTTTTTTTTTTGTTAAAATCTCCTTGATAAAAATGATAATCAACTTTTGATTGTTGATATATTTGGCTAAACTATGAATCCTATTGTGTGCGTTGCTGCATAGGATTATCCTAGTTTAATGTCATTCATATTTTAAAATTTAACGTTAATTTTCAACTTTTGACTGTTGATATATTTCGCTAAATTATAACTCATATTAAGAGCATGTGCTGCATAGGATCATCTTAGTTAAAAGTCATTCATAAATTAAAATTTACATGCGGGCAAATTCTATAATTTTTGTTATGAACTCATTGGGGTTGTAACAAAAGTTAAAATTATCAAGGATGTTACAATGGGTTAATCAATACAATATAATATTAATATGTTAAACATCTTTAATTTTAGTAAATATTAAATATTTATTAAATATAGTACACTAATAAACATATCTCTTAGTTTTATATTATTTATTTTATTTTATTATTAGATCATTTAATTTAATTAATATTTATGTTTTTTATATATTTTTTTTTCATGGTAGATATTATTTAAATAGCTGGATTTAAATTATAATAAGTGCATTACCATATTGAATAATCTATGTTATTTCTAAGTATAATACTAATTTATAAAATGAAAGCATCATATGGATTCTACATTAATGTTTGGGTTAAATTAAGATATATTTTAAATGGGTTAGTTAAAATATAAATTATATTATACTAGTAACTCTTATTCTCTATATATATCATTAATATTAACTAGTAAAATTAATATATTTACACTACATTACAGCTGCATATAAGTAATTATACATACAATATTAAAGTTTTAGTAGAATATCTGTACACCAGATGTCAGCAGCAATGTATTTGATAGTATGCTAAAATAGTCTAATATTTTTACAATAGATAGCAGTAGTATAGCTTATTTAAAATATTAAAACTTGGAAACTTAGTATGGAGGTAATAATATCTATGAAATACTTTCAAATTATCAAGTAATATTATATATTTTAATTTATTAAATTAAAATTAAAATAAAATAATTAATGGTTTTTATTTATATGTATATCATAATTTTTTTTCTACATTTTTTTAAATGTTGTAATCTATTTAGTTAAATAAAAATAACTGTAACTGTAGGTTACAATTTATGATCTGAAGGATTCTCTATTTAACTGTGAATTTAACCTCTTCTTTTGGATACAACTTTGTACATGTGCTCACAATATACTAAATATCTTGGGATATTATCAATATAAGTAATATATATATTTTTTAATTCTTTTTCACACTCCTTTTCAAATTGTATGTATAATTTATAATATTCCATTGTAAAGGTCTTGTTATTCAATATTGTTTCAGCGATTGTTCGGGCAAGATATGGCACTATATTTAGCAAAAGCTGGTGTCATATACAGAAAACAATCGTTCTTTGCTTATAAATGTGATTTTCTTGCCCTTGAAAAAGTAAATTACTTTATAAGCTTTTATTTGTGTATATACTCGTGTGGTTTATATTTCATTCCTTATTTTCTATTTATTTATTTTTTTTTTCTTCTTCTTAATTTGAATTAATAATGTTACTTTTATTAGGACTACAATTTTAATTTGTAAATTGACAGGGCTCTTTGGTATCGGGATTTCAGTGTATGTGGTCAGTTTCTTATGTTTCAATGGTTAAATTTTACTTAAAGTTTTATATATATATATATATATATATATATATATATATATATATATATATATATATATATATATATATATATATATATATATATATATATGTGTGTGTGTAGCATTTTGACGAGGTTGAGATATTACGATGAATAATATTCGATGAAAAAATGGCAGTCCTTAAACGATATAGTAAGTTGCAGTCGATATTAGCGAGTATGGCGAAGTAGAAGGCAATGAAATGAGTCCACCAAAGTTTTCCAATAAATCCAGCCAATCTCCAGACAAATAATTTTATTAGAAGACGAACAACACGGAAACAATTCCCAAAGGTCTAAAACTTATAGCCCTCGGGCTAACGTTGCTTCACTTCATTGAATTAAGATGTTACTGGGCCAGTTGAATATTCTACGGACATAAAAACACCAGATACATATTTGTTTATGCTTCCGGAAACGTCAAAAATCTAGTGCTCCGACCGATGCGACCTTGTTTTGTTCCTTCAGCGGAGACATACAGTAATTTACGTCACGAGCGTACAAACCAATGAGTGAGAGGCTAGCTCCAGCCCAGAAAATGAGGTGCGAAGGAGGAGCTAAGACGGTAAAGAATTCCGAACCTGGTAGCGGATTAATTTTGGAGTGAAACTACCTCAGCGCGCGAAAAATTTAGCATAATAATAATAATAATAAAAAGAAAATGGCTTTTAAAAAACATTCGAAATGAGAACGCGTCTCAGAATTTTATAGATTGGGGAACTGATAAAAGCTACGAATGATCTTAAATTTTAGATTAAGATTTGGAATAAAATAATTATTAATATACGGATATTTACTTTTAAAAGGACTTTAAATAGGAATAGATATTATTAAGAATTAAGGAAATACTGACTATGACAGAAGTTAGATTAATTTTAAAATATTAATGCGAATAAAATGGAAGGATACGAAGGAAATAAATTTTTATATAACATTATCCCCCCCCCCCTAAAAATCCGAATGACGGGTAGATCCAATGATCTACAAGTTCATTAAGGCAAGCAAGAATTTGGATTACAAAATATTTATCTGGTATTCTAGTTAATGCCAAAAATTCTTTGATTTTATTAAAGTTAATTCAATAGTTATTTTTGTAAACGCGAACCTGTGGGAATTGCTTAAATACAGGAATACATACAATTACAATATAAATAAGTTAGTAACAAATAATTTTTTTTTTCACTCTTCAAACATAAATAGTGAAAAGGATGAAAATGAAGTAAACAAAGCATTTTTGTCTAAGCAGTGAAAAGTATAAATGTCTAATAGTCATCTTAATCAGTAACAGTCTGAGTTATAGACCTCTCATTTCCAAAAAAAGTTTTTTGGTATGGATATGAAGGCACAGGTATGTCAAGTATTAGCCAGTAATACAGTTTACGGCAATACAGTGTATTGATTCTGTAGTAGGATAATTCCAGTTAATCATAAAGTTCAAAAACATAAGAAAGTTTCATCCCCACTAAGTTCAATAAACAATTAAAAGTACTGGTTTGTGATGCTTGATAAGTTTTTTGCCTTGATAAGTAGGTATAGCTTGATAAGTGCACTTATCAAGTGAAGTCCAGTCAGTTAATAATGTTCCATCTAGAGTTGCAAAAATCCGGTTTATTCCAGGTTTATTTCCAATAGACCAGGTTTATTCCTAGGTTTGTTCCCAAAAGACCCAGTTTATTCCCAAAAAATCCGGTTTATTCCCAAAAAACCCGGTTTATTCCCAGGTTTAAACCGGGTTTTTTCTAGCCTTTGCAACTCTAGTTCCATCAATTAGATATGAGTATTAGATGTTTTGCTAGTAAGATGTGACTTTATATCATCAACTAATATAATATCAGTGGTTCTCTTTTATCACAATTCTCAAGAATATTCTCTTTTATAATCTTATCACATAATAAATAACAACAACAATTATAATAACAACATAATAATATCAACAATAACAAACAACTTAACAATAACAATAACAACAAGTAATTCATCTGTATATAATTTAATTCCTCATTCTTTTTCAATATCAGTGAGGAATGAAAATATACTTAATAAAAGGAAACAGAATAAATAAATAGTAAACTAAGAAATATCTGTGAAAAATTATCAACAATTCAGTAAGATAATGTGCTCTCTGTTTTCAGTCAAACAAGAGAAACATAATCTGCTCAATGAAAATAAGACCTTGAAGTGAACGGTGGATAATAAGTTTAACTATTACTATTAGTAGAGAATTTTATTCGATTATTATAATTTAATTTAATCCAGTGAATTTTTATTCAATTATTTTAATTTAATGTAGTATTCTAATCTAATTTGCTATTCCAATTTACTTTATTGTTCTAATTCAATTCAATCCAATATAAGAACCTTTTAACTCAAATCAACTAATTTACGCCTGCATAAAAAGTTAACTCAAGCAAAAATATTGGCAGTAATATTCTTGGGAATTCCTATATTCAAGAACATACTGTTATACAGAAGATAATTGATTAGTCAATTATAATTTGATTTCATTAAATTTAGTTAATTTTTGGCTTACTAAGTTTAATATTAAGCTATTGATTTAACATTAGTTTGTTGTTGCTCATGGGATAACTTTAATTTGTCAGGAGGGTAATAAGGGCGTAATTTTGATACATGGACCATTTCAGTAAGTTTATTTTGAGTCTGTCTATTAATTTCAACATTTACATCAGATAATTTTTTAAGGATTTGATAGGGACCACTAAAAACGTGTGAGAGCTTTCTGGTATTGGGATAATGGAATTCTTCATAGATAACAAGACCTCCTATTTCAAATTTTGGCTCCACATAATTTCTATCATATTTTTTACTTTTCCAGTAAAATTCATCCGTGCGTTTTTTAGCAATGTTGAGGGCTTCCTGGACAGGAGGGTAATAATTTTGCTTAAGAGGGGAATCATAGGGTAATTTGCCAAAAAGCAAATAAGCAGGAGGGAATTTGGTTATGGAATGGGGTGTATTATTGTATTCATTAACTACTTCAGTCAGAAGTTTGGTCCAAAGAATTTTGGAGGTAGTAGAATTATCTTTACACTTTAATCTTGTAACTATTGATTGATTCACTCTCTCACACTTGCCATTCGTTTAAGGGTGATGTGATGTGGTTAAACGTTGCTTAATATTGTGATTCCGCAAAATTTTTTTTAATCTAGGTGAAGTAAAGGCTGCATTCCTATCACTTAATACCTTTTGAGGACCCTGTATATCGAAAATTTTGTTGAAACAGAATAATTGTTGAGGGAATTGAATATTGAAGACTTGTTTTAAGCAATTTGTGTATGTTTCTGTGGTAACACTTTTGGAAGGAAATGCCCAAACATATCTGGTTGTATGGTCGATGATGATGTGTAGATATTTTTTGGTGGAGTTATAATAATTGAATCCTCCCACAGTATCAATAGAAAGACATTCAAAAGGTTGATCTGTGCTGGGCATAGCTTGTAATAAGCCAAATTTTTTCTGTCTGGGTTTTTTATTTTTTTGACAAATATCACAATGTTTTACAAAATTGGTTATATCTTGCGTCATGTCAGGCCAATAATAATTAGGGGAGATTAAATTTAACATTTTTTGGATACCAGGATGACCAAATTTTCATGAGCAACATTTAGTATTTTTCTCCTTAAAGACATGGGGACTACTATTTTTCGAAATCCTTTCCTTTTAATAATCATAAGTCCATTTTCATTTAGATAATTTTTACCACACACATTATCTTTTTCCTGCCTCTCTATAATTTCTTTAACGTCCAGAAGAAAAGTAAGTGGTTGAATAAAATGTGAAACTGGGTTTCTCGACAACATGTCGGCTTCGACATTTGTGGATCCCTTTTCGTAAACTATGTTATATTCAAACATGCTCAACTTCAAAGACCATCTAAATAACCTGCCTCTCAAATGTTTAGTATTTTCTAACCATACAAGAGATGCATGATCAGTATGAATGGTAAAATTTACACCATGAAAATAATGCTAGAATTTGTCTAACGTGTCAATGATGGCAAGACACTCTAACTCGGTAATAAAATAATTTTTCTCATAACTTCTCAATCCTCTAAAGTAATAAGCAATTGGATGTAAAAAATTATTACTATCAGGTTGTTTTAAGACTGCACCTACTGCCACCTGTGAGGCATCAACAAACATATGGAGGGGTAACTTAGGGTCATAAATTTTTAAGATAGGTCTGGCTATTAAGGCATCTTTTAATTTTTGAAAATAATTTTGACAATCTGTATTCCATTCCCATAATGTATTTTTCCTGAGTAATCTATTAAGAGGGACTCGAATTTCGGCATATTTATCTATAAACTTGTGATAAAAATTGATAGATCCTAAGAATCTCTGAAGTTCTTTTACATTTGAAGGGGGTTTTAGTTTTTTTATTACTTCAATATTAGCATTAGCAGGAGTTAATGTGCCATTCTGGATGGTATATCCTAAGAAGTTAATTTTACTTTGAACCAAATTGCATTTAGATAGTTTAAGTTTAATGTTTTCACGTCTACATAATTCAAATATTTATTTAAATGTTGCATGTGTTCTTCTAATGAGGAAGAAAAAATAATGATATCATCAAAATAATGGCAAGCAAAGTCTATTTTGTATTTAGTAAGTATTCTTCTAAGGGTTCTATTAAATATCGGGGGGCCTAATTTAATACCGAAGGGCAGAACTAACCATTCAAAGAGCCCAAAGTTGATAGCAAAAGCCAATTTCTCAGTATCGGATGGATGTATGGGTATGTGCCAGTAGCCAGAGGCTAAATCTAAAGTTGAAAAATACTGTGCACTACTCAGTTTATCTAAAATTCCATCGATACGAGGTAGGGGTTCGGCGTCATTTTTCATTATTGCATTTAATTTTCTATAGTCAACACATAATCTAGTTTTCTTACCTTCTTCTCTTTTCATTACTAATGTAACAGGGGCAGAATAGGAGCTATTGCTCTCTTTAATTAAACCAGCATCTAATAATGATTGAATTTGATCCGAAATCTCTTTTTCTTCTAAAGGGGAAGATCTGTATGGCCTCAGAGATATTGGTAGGTCAGAATTAATGAAAATACGTTGCGGTTCAATATTAATTCTCCCGACATCAAATTTATTTTTAGAAAAAATGTCTAAATAATCCCTTATACTTTCCCTTAAAGTTTCATTTTCTATAGAATTTATTTCCCCAATTAATTTAGAATTATCAACATTAGATGGAACAAAGGATTGAGGAGATATGATCTTTCCATAATCGGGTTGCACTCTCTGATAATCATAGTTAACATTAAAATGAAGTAATCTTAATTTATCACTGGATATGCTCTTAGATTCATTTAAAACAAGGTCTCCTTGTAATACTCGACATGTAGCACAGTCAATAATTAAATTAAACTTACAGCATTCTTTTAAACCTAATATAGCATAATCTAAATTTGTATTACATATCAAAAATCTAATATTTTGTTGCACATTACCTAATTTAAACAATAATTTACAAGCTTTATCTATTACAACAGTTCCTTTGGCTTGGCCAATAATAACAGGTGGAATATTTATAACTTTAGCATTTAACAATTTAACAATTTTAAAAGGTAAAATACTTATGGTTGAGCCAGAGTCAATCATACAAGGTAGTTCCCTGTTATTTACATACCCTGATACAATTAACTGTCATATAGTATCAGTAGATGGTTGTGGTTGACTAAGAGGGGGTGCAGAAGAATGCAAAGTGCTCACATTGAATACACAATTCCTCTCCCAGTAATAAGCATTTTGGATACCTCTATTTAAACACATTCGACATGGTCTGCTTGGGTATTTGCTCTGAAAATGTGTAGTAGGTAACCTAGGATTGATAAATCTAGAATTTGGAGCATTAAAATTGTTCTGTGAATGAAAATTGGAATTTGGCATATGAAAATTTCGACTTGGGCGAACCCAATGTCTAGGTGCCTGATCATACTGTGGCAATGATCTATGCTGAAAATTACTCCTAGAATTACTATTGTTGACCTGGGAAGTAGGAATTACTACTAGCTGTTTAGCCATTAGGTACCAATCTATTGTATTTTTTGGAGGATTACTAATCATATAATTCTGGTACTCAGGTTTGAGACCGTCTGTTAATCCCTGTACTATTATAGTTTCACATAAACAAAGTTGTCTACCTATTTCAACCTTTTTTCGAAAGTACTTATCCAAATCATTGAGATCATTTAATTTCATAGAAGCAAATTCTGAAAATCGAGGAACATGAACAGTTATGAATTTTTCAGTAAGAATATCAGTTATTTTGTCAACAGCTTTACATTCTAAACATTCATTGATAAATACCTTCAGAGCATCTCCTTTCAAATATTTTGAAATATTTTTAATCTTCCAATTTTCATCTTTCTTTTCAGAAAGGCATGTTTTGTCAAAATGGTTTAACCAAGATTGAATGTTCATTCCAGATTCGAAATCAAAAGGAATGATGTTTATTTCGTTTTCACTCATTTTGTGATCACCAAGGACATTTACAAGTCCAGATCGCAATAACATTAACATAAAAATTAAAGAGAATTAACACAACAGATGTAAAATAAAATTTAAATTAAATAACAAATGTAAATACCTCCATCTCTAATAAATAATGATAGTAATAATAATAATACAACAAATAAGAAAATCCGAGCGAAACTTAAATAACATAAAAATAAATAAAATAATAAATAATACATATAATAAAAAATCTTTTCAAACTTACGTAACTCCGTTCACAAGTTGTCTGCCTGTTTACTTTTTGAAATTTTTGAGACCGATCAATTTATTTATTTTTTGTATAATGATACTTTTTCATTTTTCTTTTCTGTAAATAAAAATTTTATTTAGATCATTCCGTCATTATTGAGATGTTGTTTTGTAGAGCATTCACACTGGTCTGCATCTGGTGTTTCCAGGGATAAATTATTCCAACACTTTTTGAAAAATTCGATGCATATTTTGGTGAGAATCAGTTGCACACACCACAATGGAAAATGTACAGCATCCGCATTCAGCAACATATCACAGCTTCTCCTTTTATCAGACGATCAGAAGAACAACTAATCGACATACTCTTCGCGAGAACTAGACGCACACTCTTCGCTATGAAGATGTACAACAGTAGCCGGCAATACCTTCGCAGCTCATCCGTCCATCAGAACATTGGTATAGCTCAGCGCAAGTTCATGGAATCCTACCGGGATTTTTGTAGCATTTTGACGAGGTTGAGATATTACGATGAATAATATTCGATGAAAAAATGGCAGTCGTTCAACGATATAGTAAGTTGCAGTCGATATTAGCGAGTATGGCGAAGTAGAAGGCAATGAAATGAGTCCACCAAAGTTTTCCAATAAATCCAGCCAATCTCCAGACAAATAATTTTATTAGAAGACGAACAACACAGAAACAATTCCCAAAGGTCTAAAACTTATAGCCCTCGGGCTAACATTGCTTCACTTCATTGAATTAAGATGTTACTGGGCCAGTTGAATATTCTACGGACATAAAAACACCAGATACATATTTGTTTATGCTTCCGAAAACGTCAAAAATCTAGTGCTCCGACCGATGCGACCTGGTTTTGTTCCTTCAGCGGAGACATACAGTAATGTACGTCACGAGCGTACAAGCCAATGAGTGAGAGGCTAGCTCCAGCCCAGCAAATGAGGTGCGAAGGAGGAGCTAAGACGGTAAAGAATTTCGAACCTGGTAGCGGATTAATTTTGGAGTGAAACTACCTCAGCGCGCGAAAAATTTAGCATAATAATAATAATAAAAAAAAGAAAATGGCTTTTAAAAAACATTCGAAATGAGAACGCGTCTCAGAATTTTATAGATTGGGGAACTGATAAAAGCTACGAATGATCTTAAATTTTAGATTAAGATTTGGAATAAAATAATTATTAATATACGGATATTTACTTTTAAAAGGACTTTAAATAGGAATAGATATTATTAAGAATTAAGGAAATACTGACTATGACAGAAGTTAGATTAATTTTAAAATATTAATGCGAATAAAATGGAAGGATACGAAATAAATAAATTTTTATATAACACATATATATATATATATATATATATATATATATGTCATGCTGTAACTCTCTTATTTATGAACCGATTTGGATGTGACTGAGTATGTGAATAGGAAATGCCAAGGTCTCGACAGAGTTCGTTGGTCAGCTTCATCCGTCATCCTTTTCCAAAATGGCAGCCATTTAAAAAATAATAATTTATTTTTTAATTCAAAAAGATGTGCAAAAAAATTATAAATTGAAAGAATTGTTTCTGTTAAGTGTTAGAACGTGATACAAGGATTCTAGAACATTTTTTGTTTTGCTGTATCTTCAAAAATGGCTGAGATATAGCAGTTTGAAATTCTAGGGTGGCTGAGATTTGAAACAATCTGATATTTGTTATGCTGTAACTCTCATGCTGAAATTCTCATTCAAATTCAGTATTAACGAAAACGGGATTGAATTTTCTATAATCGAGTTCCAGGCAATTTAGCTTCGGGTGTTTGAGTAAAATGAATTGAATTTTTAAAAACATGGACTATGAAGGTTACCTTTTCCTCCAGGTACAGGCCGGAAAGTTTTTTTTTTCTCTTTGAATCCGGCAGCAAAATCTTTTGTTTGAGATATGCTACGTTAATGTACGAAAATGTATTGGTTTCTGGAGTTACTAAAGATAATGGAACGCTTTTTCGGAATCGTGGATTACACCGAAGAGTTTATGTTCTATTTTCATAAAGTTTTGCTTTTTCCAGAAATATTTCTCTTATCTTGCAGTGTAACTAGTGATTTGATTAGTAAACGCAATATTATCATACATACGTAATTACTAGAGAAAAAAAACTAAAACTAGACAATGTTTTTAATAAAAAGCTTTTTTTTCAGCTTCTTTTTCTTGTTTATAGAAGTAATTTGTAACCATACCATTTGCCTGCGTGATTTAATCTATTTGAAACATTAAAAAATAAAATACCTTAACATTATTTTTTTGTTACCCTTTAGAAGTTGAATAAAATGTTTCTTTTTAATTTTATAATGTACATATTGGAACCTTTTTAACCTATTGTTTAGATTCAAAGACATTTTACGTAAGCATGAAAGAGCTTTTTGCTCTTTTTATACTAACAGCTATTGGTAATTTTTTTAAACGGTTTTTTGTCTAGTGTATTGAAGTATTTGTATTCACAATTCGAATTATTTGAATCCACTTTTTATGGTTTGACTTTGAAAAAGCCTTGTAAATACTATGGAAATTGGCTTTTATAGACTCTTTCTAAGTTGGAAGAATAAAGAATGTATTTAAAAAAAAAATTTCAATTTATATTAAAGTAATTTAACCAACGAAAAAAAATGTCGTAATTTAAGAAAAATCTATCGTTTACTTAATGATTAGCTACGTATTTTTTAAAAAAAGTGCTACTAAAAGGTTATTTAAAAAAATACTGCAAAGCTATATTCTTAAATGTATTTTTCTTTTACATATAAATAGGACGAATTTAAAACTAATTTACTAACAAGCGTATTTGAATGTTACATTTAACAGATTAAAAAATCCAGTTATAGCATTTTAATTAAAAATATGAAACCATTTTAAAATGGATCACAATTTGCGTATTACTAAAATAGGTGTAAAATAAAAAGGTTCTAAAACATTAAAACCATTCTAAGATGTTAAAACATTCGTCGGAGTCCCGAGCGCTTTTGACAGAACCTGGCCATCATTCAAGGGCGAAAATGAGAACGTTGTCCATTAAAGTTTTTTTTTACAGAGACATTCAAGTCTCTTTAAAAATTCTCAGAATCTTTTCTGGTTCTGGTCGAAAGCGCTCGGGACTCCGACGAATGTTTTAACATCTTAGAATGGTTTTAATGTTTTAACATCTTAGAATGGTTTTAATTTTTTAACATCTTAGAATGGTTTTAATGTTTTAGAACCTTTTTATTTTACACCTATTTTAGTAATACACAAATTGTGATTCATTTTAAAATGGTTTCATATTTTTAATTGATACATAAAGGTGAATTTAAATTCCAATTTTAGAAGAATTTTTCTATATATTTATTCCATTTTATTCTTTACAGTTTCAACGTTTCGTAAGCGTGAAGCATTAAGAAACTAAATAAATAAATAACGGAAAATGTTATTTCCATTTGTTTTTACGTGTACTTTCTTAATCTACCTCTTATCTTGTTTAATTTTTAGTAAAATATAATATAACATCTTCCTATTTACTCACGATTTTGAAAACCGTTCCTTTATTATCAGAAATCTCAGAAAATATTAGATTTCCGAGATTTAAAGAAGTATTTCTGAAAACAGATACCGTTGTTTCACGTAAATTTTGGAAACGTAATTGGAACCGAGTAATTTTTAAAGTACATTAATCAGTTTTCAAAAACCGAAATAACGTTTTATCGGATGCTACCAGTTAAGTCAAGTAAACATCTTCATATTCAACAAACATGATAAATTAACTCTAAAATTAACATTACTTTGTCACTCTTGCAAGCATAAATTATGTAATGCAGCTGGAAATATTTAATTAAGAGCTGATATCATTTAAAAAACCGACATGCTAGAACATGCTAGAGAAAACTTATTAATACACTGTAGAAAAACTACTCGGAAACGTTTCTGAAAATTACGGGAAGCAAATGAATTTTTTGTATCAGAAATGCATCTTATCAAAGATATGTTTGTTTCTGAGATTTCTGAAGATAACGGAACGCTTTTCGGAATCCTGGATAGCTCGGATGAGGTTATATTATATTTTAGTAAAGCTAAAAAGGAAAAAAAAACATATTAATCAACTCTAAATATCTAAAGACGCAACACTGCTAAAGATGTATGTAACATATGAAAATTACAATACCGTCTACTCTTTGTCCCACTCCGCGGATAAAGACAAAACGTGTAATAAATCAAAATCTGTTACAATAAAAATAATTGAGGCATTGACATGGAAAAGGTAGTTATTCAAGAAAACCTAATTTTACAGGGGAAGCAAAAAACGATTTTACACTGCTAAATTACGAGGGCTGTTTAATAAGTAATAAGACTAAAATTATAAAAAATACATAATACCTTTAATCGTCATCATTTACATGGTCTTTTTCAAAATAACTACCGCGGCACGTAATGCATTTATCCCAACGTTCTGTCCACTTCTTAAAAACACGTAAAAGTCCGTTTTTTGATGCTTTTTCGAAACCGCCTCCGCACCCTTAACACATGCTTTGTTGCTTGCAAAATGTTTGCCTCGTAATGGTTTCTTAAGTTGAGGATACAGCCAGAAATCGCATGGAGCGAGACCAGGACTGTATGGAGGGTGTGGTAAAATCTCTGCCTTGTTCTGCTGCAAAACATCCTGTACGCAAAGCGCAATATGTGGTCGGGCATTGTCATGGTGCAATAGGAAGCCATTTCGCCATTCTGCTGTCTACCTTTATGATAACCGCAGCTGTGTTAATCATTGTTTCTGTGATGGACGTTGAATGTCATCCCTCACGTTCAATATCTTCCACATTTTGCCTTCCTTCCTTAAAAGCTTTATGCCAGCAAGAAATACTTGCCCTCGACATTGCTTCATCGTTGAAAGCTTCACGTATCATGTCAAAGGTCTCAGATGCTGTTTTTTGCAAACGAAGACAAAATTTAATCGAATAACGTTGTTCTACCGACGCTTCCATTTCGACAACTGGCCGCTCTTGTAAGCGCCCGTAAACACGCTTCAGTTCAATCACGTGATACTCAGGAACATGAGCCTGTACACACCATCTATTGGTAGCTTTTGTTAATACAGACAACAAACTTTTTTTATACCACAGAAATTAACTTTCCGATGAGCGGTTTCGCGGCAGTAAAATTAGTCTTATTACTTATTGAACAGCCTACCGTAATTTCGCGCGTATGCGCCGCGGCTTAGTTAAGTCTTTTTCAAACCGGAAATTTTATTGAAAATATGAAGTCAAATATGTGCTAAGCAGAAGTAAGTCACATTTTATTTAAAATAAATTCTGGTATGAAATCGAATTGTCTGATGTGCGGCGTATACGCGCGAAATTACGGTGCGTACAAAGTTTTATTCACAAAAAATAAGCATATGAGATCCATGTATCCATAAACTACTTTCAACACTGACTTACTGCACTTCCCATGCCATTGACACAGCTTTTTACTGCTTCTTCTATTAAAAATCTCAAAATCGATTTTCCTTGACTCACTACCTTTACCATGTCAGTGCCTGAATTAGTAATGCCGAATTCTGATAGACTGTAGCAGTGGCTTAAACACAAGATATTTAATTCAGCATTTTACAAATTCAGTTTGGCAGCACTTCCGTTCTTGTTTAGTTTACCTTGTTGCGCGTGATTTTACTGTGGGAAATGTTTGATTGGAAAAATTATTTATTCTTGATATTGTAAGATGGTAAATGCATGTTTTCTTTTCTTAAATTGTTTTCTTTAAAACAATAAAATGCGCTTGACTTTTGCTAACTTGAATCAGTTTTTACTGCAATTTTGATGGAATAAATAAGACGATATTCTGGCCTGATTAATGTTGTATGCAGATATTTTTATCCTTAATTTTTCTTTAGAAGGTTAAACCTGTATCTAAAAAATATTAGATACTGGTAAAAAGTTATTAGACTACTATGCTAAATCCTCGTACTGGTTTATTATAGTTTCCTGAAAATATAAACATAAATGCAAACCGTTACTGCAAATATAAACGATGTACTTACTATAGTATATGTTTTCTTTTGTTTTGTACATGTGCTGGTGTAATAATGCCTCATACGCATAAATTTATTGTAGGTAGTCGTTAGTATAAAAATTATACTGATAAAATGCTTCAGAAAGTAGCAGAATTTTTTTTTTTTTTTTTTTTTTTTTTTTTTTTTTTTTTTTTTTACAACACGCGTTAAGCCAAAAAATAGCCACAGAAAAATAGTTAATTGCAATTATGATGATGCATCCTATATATTTTAAAATAAATTTATATTTTAGATTTATTTTTCTATTTTTCATCTCTTCTTCTCAAAAATTAAAAATCCATTCCTATAACAGAAAAAGACCATTTTAAATTAAGTTATTTTTGTATTCAATCTGTTAAATGCTCTTATGTCAGAATGCGACCGCAAGTCAAAAAATAAATATATATAAAAGCAAAAAAAAAAAAGAGCTGTTGATATGAAAATAATTTTATTTCAGCATTCCGCCAACAAGATATTAAAATATAAATAAAATGTTGTAAGTTCAATTATAATTTAATAAAATACCCTGAGTGTTTGCTATAATGTAAAAATTTAATAAATCTTTCATGTTATTTAAAGACTAGATTACAGTTCCCTTTCTTGATATGATGCAATCTTTAATTTCGTTTAGATCATTCTTAAAATAAATTTATGATAATAAATATTTCAGATCATCCTAGTTTTTAGATAATGAATTGGTTTCTTGTTTAAAGGTATAATGGTCTTGCATGTCGTTGTGATCATATATTTTTGATTATTACACTTAATGATCTTTCAGTGATTTATATTGATAATAAACATATAATTCATAACCGTTCCTATTAGTGTTAAGGCTATAAAATTCAAAAATTAATGTGTAGTTATGGGTACCCGACTTCCTGCCATATAATTTAAAAAGTTCTTATTTGTTTAACATGTAACGAATCTTTTCATCCGTTATTTTGGCGTCTGTCCAATATCTTGCCATGGCCCAGTATTCTAATTTTGGTTGTAAAAATGTACAGTAGAGCCAAGCTATAAGGACCGTGGGAACCAAGCCCTCCCGATAATTGTTCTGTCCTGGTTTACTCAATTTCCATTGTTCTATTTCATTATTTATTTCATTGTTATTTATTTATTTTTCCCCTGAAACAAAATTTATTTTACCATTTATCAGTGAGCATAAATGAATGGCCATCTGTTTTAATGCCCTGATTGACACTCATAAATCACTTAAATGACTGAAATGTTTTGCTCGATATGTAGCTTTTTACGCTTTCAATTTATAGTCATATGCGTGGTATGATGGTACTATAGTAAATATTAGGGTCTTTATAAGGAAGAACTGGAGAGAATATATGTAATAGAATTACCACTTTGGTACTTTCTTTTAAAACATGACAACTTGACTGAGAGTTATCATCTTTCCCTATCTGCCAACCTTCCAAGAAAGAAAAAAAATGGCCATGCTCTTTTACCAAAATATTTTGCGCCCACACAATATTTTTCAAAAGTTGGCGCCACAGAAAATGTAACCATGATTGTCACACTTCATCACCTCTGCTCATCTATATAAGACTACTAAAAAGACAACGAGACCATCCCATGTTTCAAAGAATGTGTTATACCATATATCAATAGATGTATTCCTGTTTTACCAATAAAAGAAACTATTTGCAAGGATTCCTTTTATCTGAAATATTTTATGGATAACTTCATCTTCAGTTCCTTTTTTCAGTATCTACGGACTGGGGTTTATTTTGCAGAACGACTACCATGCTCATGTACTCCTGCATGTCACAATCCTTTACGATCACATAGGATCTTTACCATATACAAACGATCCTAACAAAAATATACATATTTATACCAAACCATATATACATATAAACCATACATATTTATACCAAATCGGCTCTAAACCATACAAATCACTAATTTTAAAGAATAAACTAAAAAGTCCGTAAAAAAGTTAACCCCCCCCCCTCACCCCAAGACATATTTCTTCTAAAAGTTTTTTCTGTGCCTGAAATAAGTGAATATATATAAAATTTTGTTTTCTTGAAAAACATTAATCTTGCCATGACTTAATTGTTAATTGATTTTACATGTCTTGCATGATGGTCAATTTTTAATTAATGTTTGCTTTTCTGATAATTTTCATACAAAATTTGTGTTTTTTAATGACGATATGACTTATTTTTTATTATTATGTTTTATTATTCTATCATATTACTCAAAATTGCATTGTCTTACAAGCTTCTTAAGACTTATTCAATGACTTTTAAGTTATGAATCAGTGTCACCCCAAGGGGACTTTGTACCACTTAAAAAATATGTAAAAAATATATATATTCTTTAAAATACTAAATGTGAATTTTAAAATTTATAGTTGATATCTTGGAACTAGAAAAAATAATTAGAATTTTTTTAAATGAAAATTTCCATACTTTTTGATTTTTAAAGACAACAAGAGACAAAAAATGAGACAAAGTCACCCCTGTTGAGGGTAGACAATTTCATCCATAAAAATAAAACATATTACAATGATTAATTAAAACAGATGGATTTTCATTTTTATTTTAAGCTTAGACTAAGTTTAAAGATCCATATCACAAAGGTAAATCATGTATTATGTAGTATTATTTTTTAGTAAATAGTTAAATATATCCTAAAACGATAAAAGAAAAAAATACACATATATTGGTTTTCATTTTTTATTCTCCGACAATTTAGAAATAAAATAGTTTTTTTATTAGTGCAGAAGCGTTGTGAAAAGAAACAAAAAGATCGTTCAGAGTTTGAATTTTATTGAAATTAAAAGCGAAAAATTACTTTTAATTTTTTAATGATTTTTTGTAATTCATCATTAAAAATCTGTAAGTTATATTACAATTTTGAGACAAACCTTGTCTGAAAGCACATGTTTTTTTGTTCTATTCTGTGCTTAAAACCTTTTACCCTCCACACCATAAACTACTTATCAGATTCACTTCACATTTTTATGTTGGCAATTTAGATTAATTCTAATGTTATGTGAAATTTGTGGACTTTGTGTGAAATGTAAGTGGAGATACAGGTATGTTCCACTTCTGTAATAATGGCATTAAAAGGAATATAAAACAAAATCATGAAATACATGAAACTCCATAAAAAAACACAGTACGCAATACAATAGTCATGATAACAGCACACGCATTTAAATTCTAAATGCATAGATAGAATAAAAGTCACAGCCCTTTTGTACATGTAAGTTTGGTTTTCATTTCAATAATACATTCAACAAGCACTAAGTTGAGAACCACAAATAATTATTAAACATTCCTTTAAAATATGTTAGAAGATGTGTTGAAAAAGATACATTTAAAATTTCAAACATATTAATCACAGTAAACACTGTAAACACAGTTACAGTATCACATTGCTGATGTCATATTTGTGAAACGTTGGTGTGTAAAAGATTCAGACTCACATTATGTGTCACATAGTGCAAAAATCCAGTAAGAAATCCCTTAAATGTTAATTTAAAAAAAATGTACATCGAAATTTCAAAACCTCTCTTCCAGGGGTTCTCGGCTACACCTTTGAGTTCCTCTGTGTCTAATGTCACAGCGCTGGCTTTATCAAACACAGCGTAAGAATCTACACAAGGAGACAGACAGAAATACAGACATACAACTCTTTGTGTTTTAAATAGACATTCTAAATGATGCGTGAAATGTTCTAATTGCTTCAAAACATTCTTTTTTTGAAAACGTCAAGTTGATTTTCTATTGGCAGTAATTTCTACAATTATAAACTGGAGAAAACCGCATAAACTGTACCAAATAAAATAAATTATATGATCTTGCATACACCACTTGTTCAATATATATATATGTATATATATTTTTAATACCATGTGCATAAAAATAAATTATATTTTTGACGAGTTATAATAAATGTTAAGTTTTAATATTTATTCAGACAGTCATAATTTGTTTTAACTATTTCCACGTAACGGAACAAACTTTAGAATTTTAAATAAATATATTTAGGTGAAATTTATACATAAAATATCAGAAATGTATTTGAAAAGAAAATAGCCAAAGGCAAATGTAAGCTTATGTAAAACAACGATAAACCCCAAAGAATTGTATCATGAAAATTATTTATATTCTTCTTTAAATATAAACAAATGAGCACATAGAAAATAACTGTATCAAAATTTATTTCTTTTTTTATATTATGAAATATGTTAAAATACTCAAGGAATTTTAAGAAAATACAGAATGTAAAAATGGTTGAAAAAAAAAGTAATCATATTAAACTTTTTAATCCTTGTTTCTCTATGGCAGAAAAAAAAAACTACAGCATATATAAGGTTATTCGTTTTATTCAATTTATATGTTTATTTTTCATTTAATGTATTTCATATCGGTATGAATTTCGGGAAACAACCAAATATTTACTTTGATATCAAATAAATATTTTAAACGAATCTACATATAAAATTAATGTTTATACTAAAGTTTATTTATTTTTATTTTCAAAATATTCTAAAAATGCGCATTCCTGCTTCATGAGTATTTATTTTAGACGATTCGATAAATTCAATCGACTCTAACCAAAAAGATTAAATTGTTAAATGCATTTTAGAAACTAAATATTAAAAAAATGCAGATTCCTGCATATGTTAGGCGATTTGATAAATTATGTCTATTAAACGAAATGATTACATTGTTAACTGCAATTTAGAAAATGCACATATTTTAGGTGTATTTTAGGGTTATATTTTATATAATTTACATAAAAATTCCAGATAAAAAAATTGACACTAGTTTACTTCACACTTATAGTTTCTGGGGTAAAAAATATATCATAAATAAAACTTTCAAAAGTATCTTGAATATTTAACGTTTCGATTTATGCACTTTATTGAAAAAAAAAAAAAAAAACTTCAGAGGATAAAATGATAATGCTATCGACTAATTTTTTCAACGAAGATTTTTATCTTGTGTATAAAAGATAAACACTATTTATAAGGATAAACTAAACTACTGGAAAGCATTTTTTTTAATTTTTCAATTTTTACGTTAACTTAAAGTGTATTTAAGACGATCTTTTTCAGTTAAGTATTTTTTTTTCACTTTTTGCAGCTTAAATTGAAACATTGTAACTCGAAATAAAAATGCTTTATCTCAAAATAGGAGTATAATTAATGTTTCGTTTTCTACATTTTTTAATTCAAGTACAGGCAAAACTATTTTCTTAAAAATGCTCTGTAAAAAAAGGTACGCATTTAAATGTAATTAATTTTTTTATGTTTAAAAAAACAAACATTTAGTTTATGAATAAAACAAACCTGCAGGAAACTTTCATTTAAGTGCACCTGAATATACATTTCAAATTGTTAAAGTTTCGTTTGGTATTTTTTTCTTTTGCATTTTAAACCGTGTAGAGGAGAAAAAAGAAGAAATCATATAAACAGCAAAATAATAAAATAAATAAATGAAACTCTTTGTTTCGATATGTTTTTCCGTCTGTATTGATTATTGTAGTTGAAAAATGTCTGTTTTTTATGAGCCCAGAAAGCTTTTACATTAAAGTACTAAACTTATTTCCTTTTGAAAAAGTTTTTAAAATGTAAAAAAGACAGAAAGTTTTGAAACGGCAAAATTTGAATGAATTTTCATCGCGTATTAAGAAGTTTGTACTTAATTTAGTGAATTACTTATTTTTTTCATTTATTTATTTATGTTATATAGAAATAAATTAATATTTGTTAAATTGTAAGAAAAATAATAAAGTAAAATAAAAAACATTTTAATGAAAAATTAATCTTACAAAACAAGTATCGCCAAAATTTTGATGACAAAGTTCTAATTTTTTAGTCGTCATTTTCTTCTTTGTTCTACTTATTACGTTATTTCTGGATTATACTTGAAGCAGAAAAAGATATTGTAAAAAAAAATATATATATATAATAAATTCAAAATCAGATAAAAATTTATCATATTGTTTGTTATAACTTGAGAAAGAAATTTGTTGTTTGTTTGCTTATTTTTTTTTAATTTTAGCACTTTCCAACCTAGTGTAAAAGTGTTTATGAATTCGGTTTGTCTCTCTGCCGTCTGTCAGTCTGTCTGTTTGTCTGTCTGATTTTAAATTTGTTATTATAAACTTTTTAAATTTATTTTAATTTGTTTGTTTTTCAGGTATAATCAATAGACAACGTAATAACCCTTATAAAGAAAAAAGAAATGACTATTCAAAAATATGGAACTTGGGCTTCGAAATCGTGGCATAACTTGTTTTACAAGATTAATTTTGTCGTAAAATATTAAAACTTCTGTTATTATTTTCTAAAATTTAATAAATATATTTATTTTTAAATTTCTATAAAACATAAATAAATAAATTCAAATAATAATAATAATAATAATAATAATAATAATAGTCTAAATTAATTACAGGCTTCCAAATCCATGATCAAACTTCAGCCAATTTTCGTCATTTCAAACCATTATAATCCCCCTTAAAGTGTCGAAATAAAACAATTATTTCGTAAGATTTGTCATGCACAGTTCTAGAAAAAATACATCATCCTATACTGATTCTTCTGAAAAAAAAAATCATACTGAAATCATCATTATCATCACGCGTTTTCAATCCACTGCACATCACCCCGGATTTTTCCACACAGTTAAAAATTTGCAGCAAACTGTCCCGTCATTTGACCGTTTTTATAGAAAATGGTTACATAGCCGTAATTTAACACTATTACGACCATAATATTACCCATATTATGGTCAGAATAGAGTTAAATTACGGTTATGTAACAATGTTCTAAAAAAACGGTCAAATGACTGGACAGTTTGCTGCAAATTTTTAACAGTGCATTGTTTTCTGTGTAAGGCTTTAGTCATCCAATTAACACCGGCCCCTTTTTTGATTTCGTCACTCCATCTTTCTTGATCGTTTTACACCTCTGAGATACCACTGCAGGGTGTTGGTACTCCATCTATTGTCTTGTCTTCTTGCAATGTGCCCACCCCGTTTCCAGTTTAGCCGTTTAATTCTCTCAATGATGTCAAAAACTTTCGTCTGACTTCTTATCCAGGTTATTCATTTTCTGTCTCTTCTTGTTATGCCTAGCATGCATCTTTTCATACTTCGCTGTGTAGTTTGTAATCTTTGTACCATCCGTTTTGTTAGTGTCTATGTTTCTGCTCCATAAGTTAGCGCTGGCAAAACACATTGGTTAAACACATTTCTTTTAAAACAAAGAAGCATGTTACTTTTCAGAATAATAATGTTCTTCCGATTATTGTTCTTCTCTCCATCCATTTCTTATTCTTCTATTTACTTTATTCATGATACTGTTGTCCGATGATATTTCCTGTCCAAGGTACACATAACTTTGTACTCATAACTTTGCACTCTTTGTACACTTATGCACATGTGAACTTGAAAAATGTATACTATTAAGTGCTGTTCATAATTAATGTTTCTGGGATCTTTTACGTGTTACAAATTGCCCTAGCATTCACTTTTTATTGTGTTAGTGATACATCATTCATCTATTAATTTAGAAAAATAAAATTACGATCATGCAGAGAAAAGTCTCAGGAATCACCAAATAAGTTACCGTAAAGTTTTAATGAAAAATTTAAATTTAAAATAAGCAGTTTTTATACATATAAAATATGCACGAATATCTTCGCTACTTTCAAATATTTTCTTCTCTATGAATGAAAACAATAACTATCAACAGCACCCCTAGATCATCTAAGAGTAAAATTTTACTACATTTTAAAATCTTATGTTAAGTGTGAGTTGTAAATTCAAATAGTCTTATTTTCAACTATAATTATTCTCTTTATGTAAACAGAAATGTAGATTATAATTCATAATTTGTTTGAATATGATTTAATTACTAATTTTCACAATTGATTATATTTAGACAAAAGTTATGTTTGCGTCGAATATATTTGCGTATCGAATGTATTGTATGTATTGTGTCAAATATATTGTATCACATTAAAAAGTTGACATTTGAATAGGATGATTTCTTATGAAGATATATATAATAAAGGTTAACAAGCGCACTTAACATTTTAAAAAAATTTATCTTCTAACTCTACAAAGTCACAATGCTACATATATTTCCGTGTTGATTTGAAGTAAGTGTCAAAAGTAGGTGTTACAATTTGAAAAAAAAAAAAAAAAAAAAGCTGAGTGCAGCTTTTAGTATGTAGTCGATCTACGAATCATAATTTATATATAGCGTTGAATGCACTGTAAAAGAAGAGAAATGTTTTTGTATCTAACAAAACTTTATGAAAATACAATATAACATTTTCCGATATATCCACGATTCTGAAAATCAATCTTTTAGCTAAACCAGTGATTTTTGAGATTTAAAAAAAAGCATGTCTGAGACAAAAACTTATTTTGATAATAATAATAATAATAATAATAATAATAAAATTTCCGAGTAGTTTTAAAATGTATTAATAAGTTCACTCAACATGAAATATCGGTTTTTTGGATGTTATCAGTTATCAAGTAAATATTTGAATGTTCAACAAACATATATAATTTCAATTAATTGAAAAATTAAAATACATTAATAAGTTCACTCAACATGCAATGTCAGTTTTCCGGATTTTATCAGTTATCAAGTAAACATTTGAATGTTCAGCAAACATATATAATTTTAATTAATTGCAAAATTAAAATTTTTAATAAGTTCACTCAACATGCAATATCGGTTTTCCGGATCTTATCAATTATCAAGTAAACATTTGAATGTTCAGCAAACATATATAATTTTAATTAATTGAAAAAATAAAATGTATTAATAAGTTCACTGAACATGAAATATCGGTTTTTTGGATGTTATCAGTTATCAAGTAAACATTTTAACGTTCAACAAATATATGTAATTTTAATTAATTGAAAAATTAATTAAAATTATCTATGTTCACCTATGCTGGGCTTTGATTTCGTCTCATGTTTACCACGGGGTTGTGTGCTCATGAGGACATTTCCACCTTGTGCTGCGGTTGTTGGGAATCACGTGAGCGGCGGAGATTGGCGCCGACTGTCTAGCGGGGAGTCCCCCCCAGTGACGCAATAGAAATAACTTCAGTATCATGATGTTCTCGGATCGAATGGAAGCAAAAATGCCGCTTCCAGAAATACATTCTAAAATTTACTAGAATATGTTTATTTAATGTTTAATAGTTTATTAGTGTTGATGTGAGTCTGTCTACGTTATGTGTACGGCAAATAAATCATGAAAAAGACAATTCATCAGCATTACTTCACATAAAATACACCAGAATCTCGTCATAAGAAAAATGGTATTGCTACCGGTTTGTTATTTTGCTCTCCCATCCTGCCTGAGTGATTATTTTTAACGGTGGAAACCTTACCGACATATGTGAGTGAGAGATGCCAAGATGGGTATGTGACTGTATATAATATATATATATATATATATATATATATATATATATATGATCTTTGTCATACGATAGCACTCGTATTTATAAACCGATTGGGATGTAACTAAGTGTGTGTATTAGCTTCACCAGTGTCTCGAGCGAGTTCGTTGTCCAGGTTGGTCCGCTATCTTCTTTCAAAATGGCGGCCACTAAAATTTATAAAGTAGAACAATAGCTTCAAAAAAGTTAAAAATTAAAATTTATTTTTATTTTTATTTAAGTGTTAGGTTTTGATACAAGGATTCCGGAGCATATTTTGCTTTGCCTTTATCTTAAAAAATAGCTGAGATAGAGTAGTTTGAAATTCTAGTGTGACTGACATTTTGAAACAAGACAGCATATTACAAAAATATTAAGGATTAATTTATGAGTTTTGGTGAGAGTGATTTCTCACAAATTATTATCTTTCATTGTTTTAATCATTTTCCCAATCATGCGCATAAAAATATGTATTCGTATCCGTTATTGTAGCCAAATTCTCCCCAAGCTTGGCGACCCGTAGCGAAATATCACTAAATTTGGCGACCAAAAAAAAGTCTCCAAAAATGAAGCCAATTTGGTTGTAGCTGAATAATTTGACGATTTTTTTACTCAGATTCAGTATTAACGAATCTTCTGCAATCGAGTTCTTTTCAATTTGGCTTGCTGTAATCGAGTAACATTAGTAAAAATCTTAAAACGAAGATATAAGAAAGCTACCTTTTCCCCCCAGTACAGGCCGGAAAGCCTTTTTTGCTTTCGAAACCGCACAAAATTATTAAATGTGGGTGATTATGTGTAGTCAAAAGAAAAAAAAACTTTTCTTTTGTAATTGTTAAAATTCTTCTTATTATTTTTGGTGAAAACAACGATATTGCCACGTGTAATTAATGAAATAATTACAATGCAAACAAAAAAAATAATAGAAAATATAATAAAAGCGTAATTTTGTTAACACCGATATCATATTTCAAAACATTTCTCCATTAAGATATATTTTACAACAGTGCAGTTCTTATTATTGTACTTTTGCACTATACTTTCATTTGTGATTTTTAATTTCATTTAGTCTATACATGACATTATGTCGTGGAATATGGGGAAGAAACATTAGAAGCTTAAGTAAACTAGTCGTTGGGTGCCACCGTAATACTTACCCATCATGGATATGCATAATATAAAATATGAAAATAAAACATGTGTAAACTACTTATAAAATGCATTGCTCGATAAAATCCTGGCTTGATGACGTGATAAACTTTAAATGCTCTACTACTGATTTGCGTAAAAGAAACATCCTTATAACTCCAAAAATTATAATCCTATTAACTAACGGTTTATTGCGTCGGATTAAGCATCTCATTTCCAATTAAAATATATCTTTGAATTGACATTTGGATGAACTACAATGTCATGAACAATCAAAGACTGCGGACAATAGGATTACAAATATTTCGGCAACTAATAACCCGATCGATTTCATTCTTTATTCAAAATTTGTTTTTTTATTGCCTTTTATATTCCCTCCTTAAAATAAACAATTTCGAAAATTTTTATATACCTTTTATCAGAATGAAAATTTCGAGAGTCCAAAAAAGATAGTTCCGGATAATCGAGTTACTGAAATTCAATACGCTTCTCCCCATTATTACATACTAAGCACATACCAAATTTCGAGTCTCTATCTCAATTTGTTCGGGAGATAGAGCGTTTACAGACACACAGACAGACGGACGGCAATTTTTTTTTGTAAAAATATGTTTTTCGGAATCTCCAGTGTCGGAAACGTGTAAATCCGTCAAATTTTTTTTCGATTTTTAAAACGATTACAAGACATACCCTACGTATGATGGGAAAATAAAAAAGTAAAATTGAAAAAAAAAAATTAAATAATACGTTGACTTTTTCACTACCTTCAAGACGTTTTACATTATGAATTATATAATATTATAAGGAAAGTGAGACAACGATTCCGTGCTTCTATTTGTAAATATATTTAAAATACCAAATCACGTTCCAGTGTGTCTGGGTACCGCAAATTATTCAGGATGGATAATGGAAATTTCCAAAATATTCAACAGCCGCTGATGAAATACGTGTTCGGTTAACACAATTTAAATCATATTCCATTTATATTTCAGCATAAGATTTCAGCATTTTTCTTATTAAAATTCCTTAAAGTTAACAAGAATAGTTTAAAATAATGAAAATATTTTTCTTATAACTAACTCTAAGTCACTATAAAACTATAATTTTAGATAAATATAAGCACTTCATTTTATAAAAATATTTCATTTTATAAACATATTTCAAATAATTCCGTATAACTTTTTCTAAACAAATACTATTGAAGGCTACCTTTATCAAAAATGAGTGTTATCTGATGTTAAATGAAGAAAGTTTCATTTTTCAATGCCATTTCAGTATTTTCTTTACAAAATATCTTAAAGTTAACAGGATTAGTTTAAAAAAAGAAACTCTCGTACTTTAATAACATACCAGATAAAACTCATTGGATTAAAGAAGACTTCTAAAGTATTTTGTGAAAAAAAAAATATATTTCGAAGTTATTTGGAATATGCATAAAATTTCATAATAAATTCATAAAATGAAATATTTTTATAAAATGAACTGTTTATCTGAAATTATATTCTTATAGATTGATGAGAGCCATGCTACTTAATGTGCCTACAGAAAAATATGCAGAAAATTTTAATTATTAAAAATGATTTCGCGGGAGTTATCAACAAAATTATTTTAATCTAAATTGCACAGAAAAAGTTCAACAAGTATAAATATTTTAAGAATTACACGAATTTGCTTCATGTTAATCAAATAATAAAATGTCATTGTATGTGTATAGTGTGAGCAATACTTTATTGAATGCATAAAAATTAGACATTTGACAATGATCAAACCGTTGCGCCACAGTGGGCTCATTGTCACCACTAATTTTTAATAGCATTCTTCGACTCTTCTAACCAGAAACCACGCCATAGTGTAATATTGAAAAAAATCTAAGAAAGCAGCAATCGAAAGAGCATAGTGAAATGTGTTTTTTTAACACATAAATCATTTGCCCTCTTCTCCTCGTTATCGAGATATAAAGTCTTATATATTGCTATTTAATTTGTTTAATTTGGGTGGGGGGAGGCGTTGTCCTGATTCAGAAATTGTAATAATCAGATTAATGTAAAATACAAAATATATTTGTATATTGGATGTTCATTTCCACATTTGTAGCCATGGAGTAACTCGAGCCGCAATTTTGGTTAGTTAAATGATGCTGCACCGTTACTTATTCGGACGTCATATATACGTTGTCAAAATCTGAGCAATGAATTTAAATTTTATTGACAGTTTTTGAACTTCTAAACATCACATAATTTAAAGTTTTAGACCGTTGAATTTAAAAATGAATGTTCTTTGAAATGCAATTTGTTTGAAAACTGTACCTTAACTTACTAATTTTTCAGGGTTCTTAAAGTAATTTTCAAGCATGATTTAAAAAAAAATCTATCTCTATCGCGTTTTCCCGATTACGAAAGATTAACCCGTTTTCACTTAAACCTTTATAAATAGATCTGCATTTGTTTCCGGCCAATATTCCATAACAAAATTAAAATTCATCGATAAATAAGTAAATAAATAAATAAAATAATATAAATAAAATACAAATTTAACAGACACGTAATCGAACTACGCGCTTAAATCACTGAAGTTGTCAAAATTAAAAAGGCTACTCTAAATAGCGAAATCTTTGGCGATTTCTTCAGTTATTAGTTCCTGGCATGCGGTTAATAAAGAGGAAACGCTTTTAAAAAATTATAAACTTTATTTGAATACATAATTGATATTTTTCATATAAAATGATTTTTGGTGTTTTTAGAAGACAATCTAAAAACATTATACTAAATATAAAATATATATTAGAGTTTTCAATAAAAAAAAATTTTTACATATATTCTGTAACCCTGGAAGCCCGTGTTGGATCCCCTAGTATATCTAAATTTATTAATTGTTCATTAGATATTGTAACTTTGTATTATTCTGTAAGGTTACCTGGGGCAACAGGGCCCTGATTTTACATTGGGACTCTGTATTTTCTTTCGATTCAGTTTCCAGAAGCCAATGTTCATTTCGAATTAAAGTCTGAATCTTTGTAGATGTGTTCAATGGGGTTCACTCTATCAAACAGAAATGTTCAAAATTGCACCTTAGTGTCAAAACTTAAAAAAAAATATATTTATTTCTTCTTTACCTCTCCATGGGAGCAGTAAAAGTGGGACAACTGGACTATGTAGGTCTGTGTTCCAAACTCATTCGTTAGGGTATCAGGTCCAGTTTCACAAAGTGTATGTAACTTAAAAAAATTTTAAGCCAGGCTTGTAAATTATTTATCAAATGAAGAGTATTGTAAAGGAAACCTTTTCTGTCAAGACGTTTCAAAAAAGCACCAAATGTGTAGTTATTACGTTTAGTTTTACAGAAAACATAAGAATTAAGAAAGTACTTATATACTTTAGTATAAGTGATATGCATAAAAATTACATGGGTATTTTAGGGGGGGGGGGGTATGAGCAAGAAAAATCTATAAACAAATGGGTAAGTAATTACTTAAGTATCTCATTCTCTCTTTTTTCTATTTAACTTAACACTGTAAGAAGAGACAGACCCTTTGTTTGCCTTCCTAATATATGTTCGCACCATGTACTGTAATAAAACAAAGAAAATCGAAATTAATTGTCTAATATCTCACCTAGGAACTAGTAAGAAAATATTATTTACCTAGTAGTTTTTTATAAACAAAAACTTAAGTTACATATATTAACGTGTGTTCAGTTAAAAAACTGTAGGTACTGTATAATTTTCTTTACTGGAAACAAAAAACAATGGAAAAGTTAAGTAGTAAGACCAACTCTAAAAAACTATTTATAACTGGTGGGGTAACTGGATCCTGTGGGTACCAGTTACTCCTGAAACATGTCACAGTTAATCCATTCTTGCAAATTTTATGGGATAACGGGACCCGCAACCTTAAATTTGAAACAAGAATTAAATATGTATAGATACCTAATCATATTAATGTGTTCATGCCTAATCTTAAAAAGAAAACGATTGTTTAATAAAAGTACTTACCGTATTTTGTTAAAAAGCCGAGAAAGTTCAACAAAATTGACGTTTTTTCATATAAAAAGAAAAATAAATTCGAATTTCGGCAACCTATCATAGCAAAGGCAGTGTTACGATTGAACTCACACGCATTGTTTAAGGAAGTACAGACGATGCTGCAATGTTGCCAACCACTAAAACTTAAAAGAAACCAATGATTTATTATAAAATAGTCTATGGCTCAGATACCTCCTTGGTATAGTTACCCCAGCTTACCTTAGTGTTTATAAATCAAGTTTATTATTTATTCTATTTGTATTCCTGTATTTCCTATATATGTTGTATTTCTATATTGTTGTGTCATATTTTTTTCTTATAGTGTATACTAGCAGGCTTTGCCCGCTACGCTGGTCGGTTTCTCCAAACGAAATGTACTCGTGATTTTGATCTTGTGTTTTAAAGCAATATGAACCTTTACCTTGATTGGCCTTCCGCAATACTGTAAAACGAAAGGAACGCCATTGCGCTGTTATATTTTCTATTTTTTGCACAAAATTTGGGCTATTAAAGACCAACTTGTTTATTTAATCCTTTACAGTACGATTTGCTAAAGAACAATATAACAATATGCAACATACTAAAAATGTCCCTGGAAATTTAACAATGCAAAATCCATCGAAATCCATTCTGCAGGATTTCTTAAGAAGACTAATCTTTCATGGGTTCAGCTGATTATAGACCCCCCCCCCTAATTCTATAAGAAAGCAACGTAGAACCATTATACGACAATCGTTACAAAAATATGCAATATCTCACGAACTGTAGGCCTTAGAAGAATGTACATGATTAAGTTGAATGTACATGATTAAGTTTATTATTTATTCTATTTGTATTCCTGTATTTCCTATATATGTTGTATTTCTATATTGTTGTGTCATATTTTTTTCTTATAGTGTATACTAGCAGGCTTTGCCCGCTACGCTGGTCGGTTTCTCCAAACGAAATGTTGAAACAAGCTGATATCATTTGATTCAGCATTAAATTCATTAAAATATGTTATCATTTGTCACATTACCCTAATATCAAATTTTTAAGGCTTGTTTAAAAATTTATTACTTTTTTTACCCCCCCCCCCCCTTAGGGCTAGAGTATTAGAAAATCCTTTCTTAGTGCGCCTCTATAACCTAAGAAGTATTTCCCCCCTATTTTTATGTTTTTGTAGGTTCAGTAGTTTCGGCTGTGCGTTGATGTTCTCCCCAGTCAGGACTTTCATTTATATAATATAGATTCTTTTTTAATTATTAAAATACATATATGTTTATAACAACACATACAACCACGTTCAAATATTTTTAAACTGCGTCATAATTAATGTGCTATGTATCATTTTTTCTATACGTTAGCAGACTTTTAACGATTAAATTACAACAACAAAAAAATCGTTGCTTATACGAATTAAATTTTAATCTCTGTACAAACATTTGTTTCCGAAAAGCAAATATACTTTTGTGATTAATGATTAAAACAAACTATTAAAACTTTTCCAATACTGCTTGTAATTGGAGTAACATTTTTTGTCTTCAATTTAATCTGTCAATAACACAGCAAAAGAGTTATTTCTGCATTAGAATAGTTAAGCAAAACTATTTTTATAAGACAAAGAATGTACAAGACTTTTCTTAGTAATACGATGTTTATTTGATGTTATCTGATGAAGCTTTTCAAAGAAGATTTAATCTTCATTTTATTATAATTTTATAAGAAGTATTTTGTAAATATTTATTCGATCATTGTTAATTTAAATTAATAAATATTGAAACTGCTTTAATTTTTATAATTCTCTTGTAAAGAAAAATGTAAATATATCTTGCAAGAGTAAAAATATTAAAATTATTAAAAATATTGGCAATTATAGTGACATTGAATTTTCTTTTTTTTTTTTTGGTCGGGGGAGAGGGGGTAACATGAAGCAAACACATGTCCAGTTGTGACAGCTATGGAGCCCTAGGGCCCAATTAACCTCTGAATCTAGGGGATGCACGGTATCACTTTGGGGCTCTCTTTCATTTGGCAAAAGTTTTCTTAAGTCTTCATTCATAAACACTCAAAATGGTATTTATATCATTCCCGGCCTAGTTTAGCCCAGGTTACATATATTTCATTAAACAGAATTTTATGTTCCCTGTATATACTTCAGATATATTTAGTACATATAGTTGTATGCTCAATTTCACGCGTGGTTTCTAATAGGCATATATAAGGATGTTGTATGATTAACTAACATCTTATTAATAACATTCATATTTCCGTGTTACATAAGTCTGGTGAAATAGTGTGTGGATTTCATCTTGGATTAAGCCAACTTTCTTTTCCAAATTAATCAAAAATACAATGTACAAAAACGAAAGTGGTAATTAGAGGAACATCTTTACATTCATTTTGGGATGCACTTTTATATTTTAAAGGGGAAGCATGTGCTTCACATGCCTTTTAGATAATAAGGCCTTGTGTATCCTATAGTTAATGAAAATTCAGTCAACTAAGTCAAAACTGAATTATTTCTCCCTTAAAACAGGTGGAAGGCAGTGGTTTGATTCCTTACAAATTTTTCACATTGTAAAAAAGAAAATTGTTTCTTGATCTAGTAAGAAAGTTTACAAAATCATCGCAGTTTGTCAATATAGTATTAAACACCAAAATACGGAGGCTATCAATCATCAAGTAAACATTCTCCTTCTCTGTATCAGAATATATGCATGTAAGAGTAGTAAATACATTTTTACGTTACACTGTTAATTTAGGATGTTTGTCTGATGAACAGGAAAATGTTTACTTGAGAATTGATAGCATCCGAAAAGCGATAATGGATTGAGAAAACGGTACTTCTCGATTATCCCGTCGTCCACTTCCCATAAAATGAAACTATCGCCAAAGTATGCCATTTGACGCCAAAGATGCATGATTGCAACATCGCATTCACTTGACGCCATATTTGTTACACGTTCTCGATTTTCGGCCAATGTCCGTGTGTGCCGAATACAGAGGATTGTCGGAAGGTGTCTAACTGATAATTTCATAAATACTAGGCAAGACTCCCGTCCTAAAAGTTGTGGGATAAAACTGCTCGGGCATCAATTTCCTTGTTTATGGTTTTACATACTGCTGTTATAGTTAAATTGCCTGAGGGTAGTAATAAACACCAATAATAATGATCATTATATAATAAGAAAATACAAAGAAATGTAACAATAAAAAATATACATAAACATTTGACAAAGACTTGAAATAATGAGGGGAAAAAATATGTGGGAAATAATGAGGGAAAAAATTATTAATTAGTTTTTAACATGGCATCGCCATTGTTTATCTTTTTGCAGATGCAATATGTTATCAAGCCCATTAATGCACGAATTTTTATGGCAGAATCATAATTTTGAAAATAGTTCATCGCCTCAAGTTCGTTAGAATGAAAATGAAAATCTTTATCAATTTTTCTCAAAATGCGAGAGAAAGCATAGAAATTGTAAGTTAACTAATATCCTTTATTAGAAAAAATAAACTAACTTATACACAACACAAATAAAAATAGAATACGTACACCACGTGCTAGCGTTGCATTTAAAATCAAATGTGACTTCGTGCATTTACGTTATTGGCGTTAAATCCTATAGTTTGGCGATGCGTAATTTTAATGGGCATTGGTCGACGGGATAATGGAGAAGGACCGATAAAACTGATTAACACATTGTTAAAACTACTCGGAAACGTTACCGAAAATTATAGGCAATATGAAATATAAGCAGTATTTTGTTTCAGATATGCTTCTTTATATCTCGGAAATATATTGGTTCCTGATTTATCTGAAGATAAATGAACACCGTCCGTCTTCGTTCTGATTATTAATTCGCGCCGCAGTAATGAATTGTTTTCAGCTCGCCTATTTTACAATAAACTTACAAAACAGAATCTAAGCGTAGTGCTCATTTTGAGAATCTTCTCATGATAATATCATATATCTAATATGCATTAATTCATATCCATATTTCCAGTTAAGCACATATTATTATACACGGAAGTGATGTCAACCTTCTTCTTTCATATTTAAAAAAAAAAAAAAAAAAAAAAAAAACTAGTTATACTAGAATTATGTTTATTTAAAAATGTTTATCGTACTCAGAAAGAGGACTCTTGTTGAATTGTAAAAAAAAATACTAATGTTTCTAATTCTACGAAAATACTATATATTATTTCTGTTGTCAACATACCTTTTTCTAAGAAAATACGAAACGGAGAGTGATGAATGAGATACCATATGAAAGGATTTTAAACAGTCTTCTGACATAGTACACTTGCATTTCGTTAAAACATGTTTTTTTTTTTGTTTAAAAATCCCAGTTAATTAAAAATTTAATCAGCATTGTTTTCGTGATTGAAATGAAAGGTTTTCCTCAAATTAGTGTTGTCACAAAAATAAAATACTGCATTATATGATCCTCATTAATGATTATAAAAAAAAACTAATAAATAGTACAAAAGAGATAAAATGTGACGTTTTCTCACGGGTTTATTCGCGATCTACGTAATACAGTATGTATTACGTAGGTCGCGGTTTATTTTATATTTATGATTAAAAACCAAAATTGAAATTGAAACGTTTAGAAAATATATATATATATATTATTGATGGATCACGTGTAGTATAAAAGGTATGATTTGTTATAATAGATTAAATGGTAATTTAAGTGTATTTCAATTTATTTTTCTTTATCCCGTGTATTACTCAAAGAGGATGACATCATACTCTAATGCAGTTAAAATACATTTTGTTTCCTCTTGCACGTGACTTTTTCTATTGTGATTTTACTGTTAGGAATAAATGAGATGATATTCTGGCTTGACTAATGTTGTCTGTAGATATTTTTATCCTTCATTTTTCTGTAGAATTCTAAATCTACATCTCAAAACTATTAGATATTGCTAAAAAAATATTAAACTGCAATGCGAAATTATCGCACGGGTCCACTGGTAGAATATAACCACGAACGAAAGTATACAATAACCGCTTCCGAGTTACCCACGATTCCTAACAATGTTCTTCATCTTCAGAAACCTCAGAAAGCAATATATTTTCGAGATTTAATGAAGACTTTATATATATATATAAGTTACTTTTACTGGCACTGATTTTCGGAAACGTTTTCCGAGCAGTATTTATGGTGTATTATTCGCTTTTTTAACATCAACTATTCTCAATTAAACATTTTCAGTTGCGTAACTGAATTTATACTTGCAAGACTAACAAAATAATATTAATTTTAATGTTAACATTAATGTTGTTAATTTATCATGTTTGTTTGAAAAACATGTTTGTTTAACATAAAAATATTTTCTTGAGATTTGATAACATCCAAAAAACCTACATAGTAAAATGAGAAAACTGATAATTTGACTTCAAAAACAACTCGGAAACGTTTCAGATAGTCATTGGCAGCAAAAGCAGTAAATGCTTCTTTAAATCTCGAAAATACAGGATTAATACAACAGGACTGCTATTTTTAAGAGTAAATATAAAAGACAATAAAAAAAAACAAATTTTGCATAAAGAATGGAGTCGATAGGATAATGAGTTGCCGAGATATTTGTAATTTTACACACTCTTCGATTTTATATGACCCTGTATTTCATTCAAATTTCAATTCAAAGATATATTTGATTCATAAGTAAGTACATAACTTCTATATGCTGTAAAACAGGAACAGTTAAATAGTACGTTTCCCAGATGCAAGCCATAAGTTAGGTGTACTCATAAAGTTTTTTTCCCCGCTGCTGTGCGTAGTGACATAGGCGATAGCTAGCGTGTCACGCGAATATCAGTTAGAAATGGCTGCGTCTGCAGTGTAGCGGGCATGTTGTGTTCTTGAATTGAGCAAAACGGAATCTGTCACCATTGTGCAACGGCATTTTCGAAAATGATTTGGAAAATACCTTCTAACAAGAAAATCCAATTATGACTGGTTTAACAATTATGAGACTACGGGCTGTTTGTACAAAGTGGACAGAAATGGATTAACGGTTTCATGTATGCCATGTGACTAAGGGTGCATAAATAGAACATCTGTGATTGTTTTTGTGGTTAGATGTTCTTTTCCAAATCGTGATCGAAAATGCTGTTGCACAATGGTGACATATTCCGTTTTGCTCAGTTCAGGAACGCAAATTAATTCCACTGCAAACGCAGACTTTTCTACTGATATTCGTGTAACACGCTACACGCTAGCTATCGCCTATGTCACTTCGCACAGCAGTGGGTAAAAAAACTTTATGAATACACCTACGTTACGGCTTGCATTTGGGGAACATGCCTTAAAATGTTCCTGTTTTACAGAATCTGGAAGTTGTGTACTTACTAACCCTGTGCATTGGTTTCTGAAGTTTCTAAAGATAGAGAAGGCTTTTCGAAATCATGGGTAACTTGAAAGAGGTTATTGTATATTACTTACCCATCATACGTAGTATAGTGTAAGTCTTGTAATCGTTTTGAAAATCGAAAAAAAAAATTGACGGATTTACAAGTTTCAGACACTGAAGATTCCAAAAAACATATTTTTAGAAAAAAGAATTGCCGTCCGTCCGTCTGTCTGTGCGTCTGTAAACGCTCTATCTCCCGAACAAATTGAGATAGAGACTTGAAATTTGGTATATAATAATGAGAAGAAGCCTATTGAATTTCAGTAACCTCGATTATACGGAACTAATTTTTTCGGACTCTCGAAATATTCGTTCTGATAAAAGGTACATAAAATTTTTCGAAATTGTTTATTTTATGGAATGAATATAAAATACAATAAAAAACAAAAACAAATTTTGTATAAAGAATGGAGTCGATCGGAAAATGAGTTGCCGAAATATTTGTAATCCTATTTTACACATCGATTTTTTATGACCCTGTATTTCATTCAAATTTCAATTCTAAGATATATTGTAATTGGAAATGAGACGCTTAATCCGACGCAGTAAACTGTTAGTTAATAGGATTATCATTTTTGTAATTATAAGGATGTTTCTTTTACGCAAATCAGTCATAGAGCATTTAATGTGTATGATGTCATCAAGCCACGATTTCATTCGAATTGCAATGTATTTTCTAAATAGTTTACTCATGTTTTATTTTCATATTATGCATATCTATGATGGGTAAGTATTACAGTGGCCCTCAACGGCTACTTATTGTTCGTGGTTATATTATATATTCCTAGATTAAGAAACATTTTTTTTTTTTTTTTATAGTGAGTCTACAGTTTATGAAGTCTTGAAAGACCACCTGTATTATTTTATTATTTAAATGTAGATTTTTTTTTGTTTCCCAATTTTCTGCATCAATATGTTAATAAATAATATAATTATTGTTTCGAATAAAGTTAGTTAAATAAAAATTTCTTAATGCGCTAATTTCTGAAACAATATAAGTTTTAAATGTAAAAATATGTTTTATGTAAACAATATTTAAGAACAAAGAAGTATGTGTCAAAGAAAATAATGTACCTTAATTTTAATTCTGAAACTTCCTTTTGTAATTGTAGTAGTTAGCTAGATAAAAATATTTAGCCGGATAAAGTACACTTTACTTGGAATTTTAAATATTTTCAAAATGTTACTAATTTTATTTCATCATTTTGACGAAATATGATTAAAAAACTTTTACAAGGAATTGTCTCTGCATTCTTTTATTTAAATAAATGTTTTAAATGCGAGTTTTGTTTCCGAGAAAACTTAAATTAGAAGTTATGTGTATCTAGAAAATCTTTGTCTTTATTTTAAGAAATTCTTTGAAAATGCATTTTCAGAATTTTTGAGAAATTATGAAAATAAAAAAGGTATAAGGCTGCATTAAGAGACATAACGCTGATTAATTTGATTAAATTTATGAAAAATTAAAAACATTCTGTGATATATATAAAAATGCTAAAAACGTGTAAAGTTACCAAACGTAATTTTCTTTAATTTAAAATATTAACAGTAGTAGCTAACAAGATTTATTTACATGAATATTAAATTGTTACATTTATATTTTTATAATTTTGAAGTATGGAATTTTTAAATTAAACAAATATAATTTTGAAGAATATTAAAATTTCTAAATGAATAAATTATTTTTATAAGCAACATGGTTTGTAGGGGTTTGTGTATTTTTTACATTTCATAAAACTGAATTTGGATGGAATTGTATATACTTTAGTGGAGATTTCTGTAAATTTATACACCAACCTTCTACAAAATTTCCACTTTCATAATTATTGCAGTCCGATTTATCAATAATTTGGTACTTACGTGTTATCGTAGCCAAGTTTGCGGCATTTATATTAATTAAAATAATCCTTATTTCAGATAACTATATAGTTCATTTTTTATATTATAATTTGTAGTTTATTTCTTTTATTTTAATTTATAGTTTTTATTTATTTATTTATTTATTTATTAACCATTGGGAAATTGCTTGTTGTTTTCGGTCAAGAATGGACCTCTTGACGTCGTCATTTTATTGACGTCGTCACTTATTTTTTTCAGCGTTTTTAAGCATTTGTAACGAGATTATGTAACTTTAGAAGACTTTTTAACGAAATTCTGCAACTTTATAAGAATTTTTCTTTGAATAGGAAATACATATGCATAAAATCGTTACAAAAAGGATAGATGTCAATTATAAGATAAGAAAAAAAGCCGAATTCAAAAATTGACGTCGGATGAGAAATCGTCTGATAAAGCAAAAAACGTGGTCTTCAACTTTATTTTTTTATTGTTTCTGTTTTCATTACTGCTTTGTAAAGTTGGTACTTTCATGTTATAGTGACTCCCAAGAATGAATCGCCAAGCGATCAAGATTAATCGCCAATTTATAAAGCATGTATGACATTATAATAATATATGATATATATGTATATATATATATATATATATATATATATATTTCTTGACATATGTGGCCAAGTTATAGTCATATATGATGCATATATGATGTATATATATGACACGTGTATATGATGTATATACGACATATAAGACGTAAATAATATGTTTATAATGACGTATATGACACATATAGGAGTGTTCGGAATATATATATGCGTATATAGGATGCATATATCAGCTTTGCGATGATCTTGGCGAAATCATAACTGCAACCTTGGCATAATCATAATTGTGGGGGCAGCTATAACACAAAAGTACGGTTATTTTTTTCCCAATGGTTATTATAATTTGTTAAATTATAATTTTTTTTGTTATTTATTTATTTATTTATTATATTTGTTTATTTATTTATTTTCTAATATTTACCATATTTAACAATATTAATTTACTGTTTCGAACATGATTTAGAAGATATAGAAGATATAGAAGAATGGTAAGTGACAACCGTTTTTGGCACTCTATCACCTGGTTTATATAATACGTAAGTATCAATAATTTTTATTCTTTTAAACTCTGGATTGTGGTCGGTAACTGTTGAGTGATTAGGAAGTTTTGATTGTAAACAGCAGGATTTGTAAGCGCGTTTAGGTCTTTCTAAGCGAATGTTGCAGTTTAGCCAATATAAACAGAGTCACAGGGTTTACAAGGGATTATTAAGGAATGTGAACAACGTGAAAATAGCAGAAATGCAAATGTGTGTGAAACTGGCAGACAGCTGTTTCGGAACTTCGAAAGTTTCATCATCAGTGCAAAAGTTAAAAATAGATGTAAGTGTTTTAAACGTGTAAAATATGCAAGCGTCTCCGCTCGCGGCCAAAGCGAAATGGCGGTGAGTGTTGAAAAGCAAACAGAAGTGTTGGGAGTTCCTCTGTGACGGAGGAGACCAATGGGAATCGCTTAACCAGTCTGGACGACGATAGGAGTTTTATTCTAATCAATGTTATATAAATGTATGTTAACACGTTAACATCCATACACGCACCTATTCCAGGCAAACTAGGTCATGATTTGATCTGAATATTAGCGTATATTTTATTCAAAATATGTACCTGAAATTTAAAACAGAATTTTTTAAAAATAAATACATGATTATTGTTCTTATATTTCTTGGTTAGTTTAGTATTATGTGAATGTTAATTCGCAATACCTCTCATTTCCTGAAGTATTACATTACAGTTGTGAAGTACTATGTTTTGTAGAGACATTACACCATAGTAGTGTAATAGTGTGTGTTCACCGACATTAAACATGGCATCTAAGAACCCATTTGACTTTAAAAAGAATGAGCGGAAGACCTTGCAGCTACATGGAATGAATACCCAGCCATGACAGATGAGAACTAAACAAAAACCGTAGCTACTTTAATACTTATTTTTCACCCCATACTGCTACTTCTAACAAAAAAATATATAGCTATCAATGAAAAGTCAGCCTTTCCACATTGATATCGATTGTTTTGAACAATTTAATATTTTAATTTTATTAATTTTTCGTGTAGTTACGATATTTGTATTTTTATTTTAAATATATTTCTAATTTTTAATGATATCCTAAGAGCTTTTCTATATTTATTTATGATTATAATTACACTCACTCTTAAGCAGTTTGAAGTCCAGTTAGACTTTATCTCTAAAACTTTATCTCTAAACTTGGAATCAATTAGTTGGAGGCAATTAGGAAGCACCTGGAAATGCCTAAACTGTTCAATTGCGCAAATTCCATTAAATAAAACAAAAAAGAAAATCATGCGTCAAGCACAGATTATGTAACAATTTCCAACAGATTCAGAATACTGTAACAAAACTTCACCGTTCAATAAGATGAAAATACAGGGTGATTATAATTAAAGTCCCACTTTCAAAATGCTGTAAAAAAATGAACCACTGGTCACAATGACTTCAAATTTGAACTGAATATACTGCAAGAAGAGAGACACGGTAAGGCATAAGAAAAAAAGTTCCAAAGATGGCACTATAAGCGGCATACTGTGCAATTTAAAAGACACTCCTGCGCAGTTAAAAACCGCATCATTGTGTGCTTTTTATGCGGTTTTTGGCCCAAGTACAATTAAAACCGATTTTTCCCATCCAATGTCG
Organism: Maratus michaelseni; assembly: GCA_963931845.1. Lineage (NCBI taxonomy): Eukaryota > Metazoa > Arthropoda > Arachnida > Araneae > Salticidae > Maratus > Maratus michaelseni. Next base: position 56,796,262 of record OZ007588.1, on the reverse strand, counting down.
TACGACCTTGCCGTGGTGGATGGTCTTTCCACTAACAGTGCCACAACTGTTGACTGATTTGGAAGTCATTTTTTCCGTCAAACAACCGAAACAATCATGCACATTGAACACTACGGTTGGTTTACTGTGGAACACATGCCAAAGCTGTCGTATTTTGATTAAAAAGATCACTTGTAGCCCTATCCACTTACTTTATGCCGCTTATAGCACCATCTATTGATACACTTTGGAACTTTTTATTTCATATGACATTCCGTATCCCCTTTCTTCCAGTATATTCAGTTCTAATTTGAAGTCATTCTGACCAGTGGTTCCTTTTTTACAGCATTTTGAAAGTGGGACTTTAATTATAATCACTCTGTAAAAGTAAATAATTTGGAAAACACATGCAACATTTGAAAACACAATTTCGGCAATTATACCGTCTATAGTCGGAAAAGATATAAATTATTTTATAATTCTTCATATACACTCTAAAAACGACATTTTCAAAACTGAGCAAACAATACTCAAATCTGAGTATGTCGCATAATCAAAATGGCCCCTAATCAAAATAACTCAACTTTGAAACATGTACAGACTCATTTCTGAAAGCATGCACACACTCAAGAATAAAATATCACGTGCTCATATTTGAGTATGTCCATGTTTCAAAAATGAGTATGAACTGACTTCTATGTGCTCAGTTTTGAGTATGTCCATGCTTCAATATTCTGAGTATTTCTAGTAATTTCTGAACTGAAAGTATTGGGTCGTCATATTTGAAACAAAAAGTTTCATAACAAAACGAAAACATCGATTTACTCAAATTTGAAAGTGTCATTTTTCTCTGTGCACTTCCTGCAATTATCGCTCATAGACAGTACTGTAACCAAACACGTTCGTGTCTCCCTGTATATGAACAATAAATGTTATGTGAAGCTTATTCAACAGTAACCTTTTTGTTCTTGTTACGAACCTCAGTGATATATATCAAAATATGTTTGAAGTAGCATAATATTATTGAAATGCACTGCAAATGATTTTCCCCATAGACCATAATGTAATGGAATACTTTTGAGTGTCTTCGTAAATAAACTGTGATTGTAACGCACTCCATTTTCAATACCGAGCATGTCATAGTAAATCTGAATGACATATATCAGTTACATAGAAATCTGATTATATTTACGCGAGTTAGAGCTCAGACAGACAGACAAACCGAATTCATGAACTCTTCTCAACTATGTTGGAAAGTGTTTAAAAAGACTAGTATATAAAATTTCTGCTAGGAATTTTTGTAAAGCTGATTACGACGCGCCGCCCGTCGTATGGTGCATTCATTACGAAATAGATACCACTACCGGCGCGTCGTATGGCAGTTAATATCTGAAATTCATTTATATTAAAAGAAAATATCTGTCCTGTATTTTATAGAGTCAAGAATGAAGATAAAAGTAAAAAGTTTAAAAGCTATTAGTTATAAAATTTCTGCTACGATTTTTTGTAAACCTAATTATGACGCGCCGCCCGTTGTATGGGGCGTTCATTACGAAAAAGATGCCACCACTACTGGCGCATCGTATGGCAGTTAATAGCTGAAAGTCATTTATATTTAACTTTTTTTCTTGTATTTTATAGAGCCACGAATTAAGATAAAGTAAGAAGTGTAAAAGTTATTAGTAGTTAGTTTAAAATTTTTAAATATGAATTTGCTTATCTCACATTTCAAATTATTGTATGTCTGTTAAAAGTATTTCAAAAATAATAACCCATTGAAATATTTTCTCGCTTCATTTAAAGAAACACATACATATACAACATTTATCGCTATAATGTACACAAAAATATCTTACTTGAGTTTAACATAGTTTAAATTCCACTTTTGTTTTTATGATTTTTAAAAGTACCTGAATATTTTGTACTTAACGTCTGAAACTTTTATTTTAAGAGCCAAAGAGTTTTAAAATTCTTGATAAGACGAAACAAAACTGTCATTTTTGTGATAAAAGTTTATGGAGAAAAAATTGATAAGGGTAATTAGGGTAAAACCGGGTGAACGCTTCAAACCAGGTACACTGTTTTCTCGCTGATGGATGCACTCTAAAAAACGACGTTTTCATAACTGAGCAAAAAATACTGAAATCTGAGTATGTCGCATAGTCAAAATGGTTCCTAATCAAAATTATCCAAGTTTGAAACATGTATATTCTCACTTCTGAAAACATGCACAGACTCAAAAATAAAACATCATGAGCTCCTATTTGAATATGTCCATGTTTCAAATATGAGTATGAACTGACCTCTATGTGCTCAGTTTTGAGTATGTCCATGTTTCAGTATTCTGAGTATTTCTGGTATTTCAGAATGGAATGTATTTGGGCCTATTTGAAACAAAAAGTTTCATAACAAAGTGAAAACATCGATTTACTCAGATTTGAAAGTGTCATTTTTATCAATGTGTTACCCCGTGGACAGCTTCCGTTTCAACTGCATCCCTTAACGCCACCTAGCAGTGTGCCATTGGTTTTTGAAGTGAGTTATTCTGTGTAACCCTGCATGGCTCTTGAAAAGAAATTAACCTCAAAAATTTTAATATTTTGCCGTCTTTTTAGCTTTTTAATTAAATGCAGCCTGATAGATCGGTTTACATAAGTAAACCACTAATTTCTATAGCTTTCACACGCTATTTTGATGCCAAGTAGAAGTGTGTACGTTCAGCTATCCAGGGGAGTACCATGATGATTTTTCTTCGTCTGTTGAGACAAAACCGGGGTACCTATGGTTTTGCATTGATATCAGTAATGAATTGTTTCCTGGATCAAGAAGTGGTGAAAGATGGATACAATATTCAATCTGCAAAGAATGGGCACATGAGAAAAAGTGAGAGTTATTTTTTTACGTAGTGGCAACACCGCGAAACTAAAAAATAAAACTGCATGCAATTTTTTTCAAACTGTTAACTGTACGTATATAAATTTTCTAAACGAAGCAGACGACTTTATTTTCCTAGTTTCTGGTTGTTTAAAGAACTGTTTTTATTTACCCAACAGAAATGGAGGTGAGTGATTCAGAGTTAAAATAGAAAATGCGTTGTGTCATAAAATTTTGCTATCGTTTGGGCAAAACAGCTCCAGATACAGTTAAGTTAATGAAAGAAACTTAACAAATGTTTTGGTGAGTCTACGATTTTTAGATGGCATGGTGATTTTAAAAAAGGACATCTGTCTGCAGAACTAGCTTCTAAACCTGGCCGACAAGAAAGTGTTGTAAATTATCGAAATGTTAACACTGTGTGGGCAATCTTGCAAGAAAATCGGCGAAATACATGTGAGGAGATAGCGGCATCAACTAACATTTCGAAAACATCCATATTTCGCATTCTACGCAACAACATGCAGCTTTGCCATGTTTGTTCCAGACGGATCCCTCATCACCTTACTAAAGAACAAATGCATGTTGGGGGGTGGAAACAGATGCTTCAAAATGATCCGAATTTCCTAAAGAGTGTAATAAGAGATGATTAAACTTGGGTGCATCATTTTGATTGAAGTCTAATTCTGAAGTTATTTCAGCAGTGCAGGGTTCTTTAAAGCACTCTTCAGAAAAGTCTTCTCTACTTGTTTTGAAAAGTGGGTTGAACGATGGGACCATTGCATAACATCTGACGGAAGGTATTTTGAAAAAGAATGATGTATTTTTTGCTGTAAATATATTTCTTGATTTTTTATGATTTTACTCTCAGTTTTTATGGAACGCTCTTAGTATAAATGAAGTGAATGCAATAGATCTATTTCTAAAGAAATCAAAGTTAATACACCAATGGTCTCATGCAAGGCTTTCAGATTATTTGCTGATACATTTCTTCATTAATTTTTAATTAACTACAATTTTTATTCACACAACACTTTTTAGCAAAGTGTGGATGTATTACGTCAGTAGTCTGTTCAAATACCCTTTCGAAAAATGTCTCATTCATCATTGTGCGTGTTGTATGTGCACATAAATAGAGACTTTGACATCCGAAATGATATAGATGATAGAAAAAAAAGATGAAATAGGGGAATTTGTATCAAAAATTTTAATTGCACATGCGCGAACGTTAACAAATTCTTTCCATAATTTAGTAGTCAACTATGTAGGGCAACTAATATATTAAAGCCAGTCGAATATCATAAAAATTCACAAAGATATTCACGATATGACAGAGGAAACTGAATTTCAATTCCAAATTTTTACCAAATATTGTCGCTTTTTTAACACTTTCTAACACAATTGAAAAAAGTTTAGGAATTTGGTATGTCCGTCTGGTATATAAGGCTTATAAGGCCTTTCTTGGCTTAAGGTTTATAAGGCTTATAAGGCTTATATGCCTTACTATATATGACTCATGAAAATTGTACAAACCGTTTTCGATTTATAACAACAATGTCACAAATGATGTAGTTCTAGCCTGTTAAAACGAATTTTAAAGCATTCGGGACCTAGCTAGACCTTTTTTGTGCTCGATTTAATGTAGAAGACAAATCGTTATCCTCATCATTGAGATTATCCGTAATCGTCTTGATGATCAATAAACAATAATATTGGCAAGGATCCCGATTACGGAAGATCGCTTATAGAAAATAGCCTACACCTATCAAATTGCACTTTTCCGAAGACGAGACTTAGTTGGGGAGTTTCTGGTATTCGAATAATGCTTTTTTTTGAAAATCGTCGGAACCGTATTCGAGTTATAAGTATCATTTTCAGTACTGAGATTGTTTTATCCTGCTAAAAAGATTTTTTTTTCGAATTAATGACCTAGCTAGATCGTTTGCTCGTGCTTGAGTTAATATAGGAGCCAAGTTTTGACGAGTCGTTTTCGGTATATAGAAGCATTTCTAGTGTTGCGTTTGTTTTAATCAGTCAAAACGGAAGTTTTTGAATTCGGGACTTAGCTAGATCGTTTCCTCATTTTCATATTAGCATAGAAAACAGGTGTCGTGAAAATCGCGGAGGCATTTTTTTGATTTAGAGCAAGAAATCTTTTCAATGCTGAGTTTGTTTTAATCAGGCAAAACTAATTGTCTTGGATGTGGGACCTAGATCGAGCGTTTTCTCGTGATTGATATAGAAAAGGAGCAAGTTTCAGAAAAATGTTAAAGCCGTTTTCGATATCACCCAGACACCTAAACCTGTTGGCTCGTTTAATATATATGTGGATAACCCAAATGAAAGTGGAATTACAGTCAGTTTGAGAAATGGTTTAATGGTATTAATATAAATTAATATACAAATGAAAGAAGTAATACAGACGTAACAGATAGGCTAGACAATGTCACCTTGTAGGTTGGAAACAAGTGTCCCAGTGGTCAACGAGACGATGGATACCATTGGTGAAGAAGCTCCGGGGTTGGTTGTGGAACCATCTTTCAAAAGTAGCTTGGACCTGATTATCGTGGGCAAATCGCCGTCTCTTCAGAGCTTTCTTGAGTGGACCTAAGACCTGGTAGTTACACGATGAGAGGACTGGGCTGTAAGGGGGATGTTTGAGAGCCTCCCAGCGGAATTGCCGTAACAATGTTTGGCACGCCACAGCCACATAAGGACGAGCATTATCACGCAAGAACACATTTTGCATTCGACGATAGATTTCACTTGCCCTCACATTTTACGCTGTTAAAAATTGCACGACCACGTTTCCATGATGCAAACGATGTATTTTAACGTTCTTCTACGCTATCAAACATGCATCTGGCGGGATCTAACGATATCGCATGCATTCCCAGCACTCTGCGCTCTCAATAGGAGCATGCGCAGACATCTTTCTCTTAATATTACAGCAATGCCACTTTCATTTGGGCGAACCTTGTATAATAATAATAGCCAGTCTTCCCCCGTATACCCGGTCACTACTTTGTAGGACACAGATACTTTCTGCAGCATATAATCCATATTTCGCTTGCGGTCCCGAAAGTGGCATTTTACATGCAACGAAAAAAATATAAACAAAATAATTTATATTAAACTATGCGAAAATAACTAAAAAGAATATCCATAAAGCACGTAAATAAAGATTTAGTGATATAAATATATTGTTTTTTCATGACCCCCCTGACAAAGACCCGCTAGGTCTTGCTCGTGATTATCTAGGGTAAAAAGTGAGCTTTCAGATAAAATAAACAAAAATGGGATAGCCTAAGATATATGGCGATTATTGTAAATGGGCACTGTGATTTCACACCCATAAATTCTTAATATGGTGATTAAAATAACGGAGCCCTGTGTGCTTCTCAGCCATATATCGTTAAAACAATGATCTCTCTAACGGACTCCAGTAAATTTTGCGTGCATAAATTAAAAAAAATAACAACAATAACCCGTTAACAGAGGCCTGTGTATTTCACGCCAATAAACTGACTATAAGGCAATCACTATAACGAGGCCTTGTGCTAATCCGAGCCCATAAATATGACAATCATTATTTAAATAGCAAAAATTTACTTCCAAAAATTTGTTTTGGGAAAAGTAAATATACTACATTGGGTCCTTAATCGTTCATCTCGAAAACTGCTACTCAGATATGACGTAAAATGTTTTACCCCAATTTAACCTCCTTAGTGTTGAATTTTTAAAATTGCTGAAATACGTGTTTAACTATTCTATTAGTAGATTTATAATCCTGAATTTCATGCTCCTACGTACAGCTGCTACTGGGTTATGGCGAAGTGACCTAAAACTTTCGACCTCCATTTAACCACCTTACTGGTTGAATTTCAAAAATCGTTGAAATACGTGTTTTTTTTTATTCTTTTAGTAGATTTATTATCCCGGATTTCATGATCCTATATAAAGCTGCTACTGAGATAAGGCGAAGTGATCTCAAATTTTCTACCCCCATTTAACCTCCTTAATGGTTGAATTTTAAAAATTGCTAAAATACATGTTTAATTTTTTTTAATATATTTGTTTTCCTGAATTTCACGCAACTATCTAAAACTGCTGCTGAAATATGACCCAACCTAAAAGTACGACCTAAAACGTTTGACCCCCATTTAATTCTCTAAGAGGGTGAATTTTCAAAAATCCTTTCTTAGTGGGTGCCTACATTGTATAAGGAACATTTCTTCTAAATTTTATTGTCCTACGGTTAAAGCTCGGCGTTGATTATTTTTCATTAAGACAAGTTCTTTTATAAGTATAGTTAAGGACATGTTCTTTTATAAGAATAGACATACATATAATGGATAAAGGCTTTTATGATCTTTAAATACTAGGAATTTATTTTATAAACAAAACATATTCTTTTAATTTGAATTATTTTATTATTTTATTAATTATATTTCAAAAATGCTGAATTCATTATTCGATGTTTCCAAGAAATGGTATCCATTAAATTATCTTTTCAGATGAAATATTTTTGATACTTGGAATTCACTTTATAAGAAATTTGTCTTTAGACAGTGGTATAACTTTGCGTGGGTTTTATAACATACTTTTTATAGAGAATTTTAATATATATATTTTTTCTTTTTAGCCATGTGACAAAATAAACATTACCTTTTCATAAATTTTTAATTACATTTTTTTATTATTAAATAAGCAATTCAACATACATTTCTAAACTTTTGGTACTGATTATTACATATTTGTTTTCGCTCCCATGTATAGCGTGGGTGTATTTTCCATCTTGTTCTTTAAAAAATTACATTCTACTTTGAAACTCCAAATAAGAAATATGATTTTGAATGTTTTTTTAAATTTTGGTTTGCATATTTGCCTCACTTTCAATACATGTAAATTTATTTTCAATTTAAAATTATTCATTTGATGTCAAATTTCCAAATAATACTTTGAAAATGTATACAGGAAGTTTCTAAAGACGCCATACATTTTTAATAAATGGGTTTTTAATCAACTTACTTTGCAGGTTATCTAGAATACTTTCAACAGAAAAAAATAGACATTGTTCGTGCTTGTCTACATGAATGAACAAGTACAGGAGGACTTCGCCCACAAATTCAGAAAATCAGTTTCTATCACAGTAGCTATTAATAGTTTGGTAAATAAATTCAATAAAACCAGTATTGTTAAATATGAAGACAGACATCTAATAACACCAAATGTTGTGCAAAGAGTATAAGAAGAGGTTGCATATAGCCCCAAGTCATTTGTGTGGAGACTCAGCTGGGAGCTTGCTATTGTGCATTTTACTGATTGGAAAATTCTGCATTATCATTAAGTCATTCAAATTGTGCATAAACTTTAGTCTGAAAACTATACACCTCGGTAAACTATGTGTTACAGTTTACTTGAAGCTCTGGAGAATGACAACTTAATGCTGGTGAAATCTTTCTGATCTGTGTGTTCATACGTTGATTCATGTAGACAGGCACAAACAATGGTTATTCCTTCTTCTATTGAAGCCTTTTGTGAAATCATTGACACCCTCATAAGTGATGATTCACAAGATCAATTTGCTTATACTGGATAATTTTTAAGCAATTTCGCACCAACTGGAATGCAACCTCATAAACTGAAATTAATTCCAGAAATTATCATAATGTTATTAAGAAATTTAGTACCTTCTAAAGGTCTGTGCAATGGTACAAGACATATAGTTAGTAACTTGCAAAATAATGTTATACCAAAAAAAAATCACTATACCACTATAATCACTATACCACTTATTCCATCATACAATAATATGCATTTTACATTTAAGCGCATAAGATTTCCTATTCGATTAACTTTTCCAATGATTGTAAATAAAACCGAAGTTTAAACTTTTGAAAAAAATTTATTAGATTTGTCAAACCAGTTTTTAGCTGTGGTAAATTGTGTGGATCTTTCAAGATTTAGACCTTTTGATTCAGTTATTGCAGTTCTCCAAGCTCTAAAATTTAAAATTGTGTAAATAAAGAAGTTTTCGATGCTGAAAATTAAAAAAAAAAGAAAAATATTTTGGCAATTGTGAATGGTGTAGATACTTCCAATATAATATGCATACAATTTTTTTTTTCATTTTAAGAGTATCCAGGAATTATTGCGTGCATGCAAAGATTTTTATATTCATGGTGCAGAAAAAATACCTATGTTTTCATGTTTGTAAACGGTGTCCATATCTTATGATACGAATATGCATATTATTTCAGTCCCATGTGGAGAAATGTGTATGCATAGTATTTACACATACAATATAATGCTGAAATTCGTGTAATCTAATATGTATATATTTAAAAGAGTAGACACTCGAGTGCAGATGCTCTGCGTGGGATAAACTTACAAAAAGCTTGGATTTAGAACCTATACCTAAAAAATGTATAGAGACTTTATAAACACCCTGTATAAAATTAACATGTAATTTGGATAAGATTTTGCACTAAAACAGATTTGATAAAATATTTACAAGAATAGTTTGATTTATTAACAAAAAATAGCTGTATGGGAATGTCGCAATTCGTATAAAAACAATGTAAATAAATGTTTTGTGATCCTATCTGTGAATGGATATGTTTTTGTAGTTGCAAATTTTTCATAATTTTTTTTTTTTAAATAAGAGTACAGCTGCATCTATGTAAATGGTTAAGAAAGTAACCACGTTATTTTGCTTTGACTTTTTCACTGTGCTTTCTAAATGTGATCGAAAAAGTATTTTGTACACTGAGGAAAATGACACTTTCAAATCTGAGTAAATCGATGTTTTCATTTTGTTATGAAACTTTTTCTTTCAAATATCACGAACCAATGCTTTCAATTCTGAAATACCAGAAATACGCAGAATATTGAAACATGGACCTACTCAAAACTGAGCACGTAGAAGTCAGTTTATACTCATTTTTGAAACATGTACATACTCAAAAATGATTAGAATCAGTTCAAACTCATTTTTTAAACATGGACATGCTCAAAAACAATTAGGATCCAAAGATCAATCCAGGCAAAATTTGGGGACTATTTAGACCCCCTTCACAAAAATCTATTTAATAAAACAAGCTTCTTCACAAAATTCTATTTAATAAAACAAATCCCTTCACAAAAATCAATTTGATAAAATTGGCCTTTTGACAAAATTCTTTACAATAAAACAGGACCCTTCACAAAATTCCTTTTACTAAAATAGGCTCTTTCACAAAATTATATTACGTAAAAACTTACTATTAATTATTTATTTATTATTTCTGTGATGTTGTAAAATGTGTAATTTGTAAACAAACAAGTTAACAAGAGAGGAAAACTTCAGGAAAATAATTTAAAAGAGTCTTAGTAAATGCTTGGTTTGAATTTGAGTATGTTTATTTCAACTTTCGTTACAAAATGTCACTTTTCATAAAAAATTAATAAATTTCTCAAAAAATAACCTTTACTTTTCACAAAATGGGACCCAAGAAAAAATACCTGCATCGACCCCTGGAATCATTTCAAACTCATTTTTTAAACATGGACATTACTCAAAAATGAGCATATAGAAGTCCGTTCATACTCATTTTTGAAACATGGACATACTCAAATAGGAGCACACAATGTTTTATTCTTGAGTGTGTGCATGTTTTCAGAAATGAGTATATACATGTTACAAACTTGAGTAATTTTGATTCGGTACTATTTTGACTATGCGACATACTCAGATTTGAGTATTTTCTGCTCAGTTTTGAAAATGGCTTTTTTAGAGTGTAGTTGTAGATTTAAAAATTAATAATAATAAGAGTACAGCTGCATCTATGTAAATGGTTGAGAAAATAGCCGCTTTAAAAATATTTAGCTTTGACTGTTTCACTGTGCTTTCTAAATGTGATCGAAAAAGTATTTTGTACGAAAAGTAAAATCTACTTTTATAACAGACTTTTAGTATTATTTAGGTTACTACTTTTTAGTAGACGAATTAAATAAATTGTATATTAAATATTCTTTAATGATGCTTAAAAGTACCGTCGGAGCATAAAATATAAAATTAGATATAATAATAAAAAAATAAATTAAAAAAAACTATTTTTAATTATGAGAAACTTTTATAAAGGTCGCTCGAATGAAAGTGGCATTGCTGTAAATAATTCCGCCATTTGAAGAGAAAGATGACTGTGCATACAGGGCGCAGAGTGCTAGGCGTGGATACGATATCGTGACATGCAGCCAGATGCGTGTGTAATTGCGTGGGAGCAGTTAAAAGGCATGGATGCTTCCAAACGGTTTCAACGCGCGGTCGTGCAATTTTTAACAGCGGGAAAGTGCTAGTGAAATCTATCGTCCAATGCAAAATGTGTATGGCATGCAAATCGGTATTCCGAAGATGTAGGGATTTTCGTAGTGGAAGAAAACTACTGACGACAGGTCAAGACCTGGTCAAGCCCATGTGGTTATCACCAAGCACCTACAAGGTGACTTTGCCTAGCCTATCTGTTACGCCTGTATTACTTCTTTCTATTGTATACTAATTTATATTAATACCATTAAACCATTTATCAAACCGACTGTAGTGCCACTTTCATTTGGATGACCCATATATCTTGAAAGGACAACGTTTATATACTTATCGATGCCAGCCCAATGCTGTCAAATCTCCAGATTTTTGAATACTTGTATTTTCTTACAGACAATTTTTGCTTTGTTTAATATCAGAATTTTTTGGATTAGGTAAAACAATATTTTCCGTACGAAAATACTGGTATTTGAAATATCCGAAGACTCGACAGCTCTGTTAGTCATTTCGTCTAATTCAGTAGAATGCACTTCAAAGCTTTCTGCAGTGGGTAATATATTTACTGTGACAACCCTGTATATTAAAGCTTATATACATTGTTTCATGTTCATATTCAATTCCAAAATAATAACCGGTGAAATGAGTTACAGTTTGCGTAAAATTGATGCTCAGCTCTTTGTTAACCAATCATCATGGAATGTTCTAGATCTGATTAATATATCGTTTCAGAGTGTGGTTCTACTTTCTTCTCGGTATAAAGTAGATATTCAGACAAAATTATCTCTTTTCAATTTAATTGATAAAATATTCTGTTCGCTTTTTTATTTATATTAAAACTGTTAATATATTATTGTAATAAAATATTTCTTTTAAAAGCTAAAAAGTGTAAATTAACAACATCATATACAGTAAAATAACTTTTATTAGATTGTTGACATGTTTTGGCTCACTTCGAGCCAGTTTCACCTACCTGTCAGACCTAATAAAAGTTATTTCACTGTTTATTATGTTTTTACTTTACACCTTTTAGCATTTAAAATAAATATATTATTGTGTTTAATAATATTTATACAGAAAACATTTTAAAGTCGGAAAAAATGCCATTTTAAATTTTGCTATATGCAACTCATATGCTTAATATTCAACATGCTTATACTTTTATGATTCAACGGCTTGAAAACAGTAGAAATTACTTTTTTTAAATGCAATTTCGTTTTCCAGTTTTCTTAATGTGTTCAAAAATTTCTTTGAAAAAATATTAATGTAAAGTAAGATTGTACAAAAAATTGAAGTTTTCATTTTATCATAAATTTTACATAATATTTTATTTTTCTGCAGTGTAAGCCTACAACTAATTTCAGCGTATGTAATTTTGTTTACTGTAAAAATATGCACTGTTATAAAACAAACAAAAATGCCCTTTATTTAAAAAAATATATGTAATTTTCCTCAGAGAAACAGATATTTTTTAGTATAATTTATTCTTTAACTATTCGCATGAACTAGTTTTAAGCAATTTTAAATGTAAAAATAATTGTATAATCCTTTTGCTTCAGCATACAGCATACTTCTCTTCTTCTTTCTTTACATGTATAATATTTAATTAAAAATAAATTATTCTAAAAAATATTCATTTAAGTTTATTTCACAATCTTTCCTTTTTTCCTCTAAAATATTTAAAATATTCAAGTATTTTATTATATGATTTTTATTAAATTTTTTTGTCTCATTAAATCTAACATTCAAGATGTTATAGGACACAAAATTTTACTTTTTTTATTATAAGTATTTTGTTTTTTTTGTGATTTGCTTCTTAAAACGTATATTTGTTTATATATTTCTTTTAATATATAAATTCTCTAAAAAGAAATCAAAATTTAAGTTAAAAAAAGTAAAAGATTTTAATTTACAGATTTTTAAAATTTGATGCATCTTCTGAAAGTATAATACTTTTGCATGCTTTTAAAATTTTGATTACAGTACAAAATAAAGATTAATTTATCTTCTAAATTTACAAAAAAATAAATAAATAAATAAAAAATAAAAAAATTATAATTTTTGAAAAACAAAAATGTTTTTTTAAATGTCCGAAATCCTGTATAATACTGCTGACGTTTATGTAGTGTTATTCGGGAACTATATCAGCGATTTCAATACTTTTTAAAATAGTTTTGCCAGTAGCTGAACTAAAAATTTATCTTTCGTAAATAAATAAAGATTAAAAAAAAATGCAAAAGTCACGCAATTTAGCAAAAATAAAACCTTTGTAAAACATCTGACATTGATGTACTTTTTTTTCTCGAGAACAGCAAAGGCGATTTCAATACCATACCTGCCAACTTTCAACTAAACTTCCGTACAATGTGAGTTAATTTAATCCAGGTTAAAGACGTTTCTAACCAGAAAATATATTTGAAAAAATAATATATATTTTGTTTTATGTCCTTACGTGGAACCTATCTGATTGCATTTGTTTTAAAAAAAAATGTTTAATCTCGGTTAAATTAACCTACATTGTAAAGAAGATTAGTGCGATTTTGGCAGGTATGCAATACTGTTTTTATAAATAATTTTGAAAGTAGCTAAGATATTCCTTTTAAATGCCAGAGGTGTAAATTAACACCATAATACAAATTAAAATAACTCTTTATTAGTTGTTTTACATGTTTCGACTCTTTCCGAGTCATTTTCAAAAACAAAATGAGAATATTCCAAAAATTGCACGGGCTTTGAAGTTATTATTTTCATGTACTTTTTTTTAAATTACGCACGTTATCTATTATTTTTTTACTTTGTTGTTTATTTTCATATCTGTGACCTTTAAAAAAGTACATGAAAGTAATAACTTCAAAGCCCGTGCAATTTTTGGAATATTCTCATTTTGTTTTTGAAAATGACTCGGAACGAGTCGAAACATGTAAAACAACTAATAAAGAGTTATTTTAATTTGTATTCTGTTGCTAATTTACACCTTTAGCATTTAAAAGGAGTACATTATTACAAGGTGTTATAATTTATTATATAGTAGCTAAGATATTTACAGGGTGTCCAAGCTATGATGTTACAAACTTCGAGGGGCGGTAGGGTACACCTAGATGTCTCGTAATCAGATAGGATTGCCGGGTCCGAAACGTCTTCTTGACGAAGTAGAGGGCATTGAAATAGGCGCGGGTGTTTCAAGCATGTTTGTTCCAAAGCTTCATTTCGCATTTTTTAGACATAAAACACAAGGAAAGGAAAATACACAAAATAGGAGATAAAAGGATGCTTATTACTCGCTGTTCATAAACATAAAAATAAAAGTAACAAAAATGATGTGCAACTCATATCAAAGGAGATGATCGAATTGACGACCCCCGCATGTGATGCTGGTCTCATATCTTCGCAGCATGGAAGTTCGAACATCCGCAAACATTCTAGGAGTGTCTTGGATATTCCAGCAGCTGCAAACCTGCCCGTCTTATCCATAATGGCACGACTCTGGTAATTCCGGGACCAAGGATCAGCTTTGTGTGATCCAGCATTTTCAATGCCCTTACTGCGTCAGGAAGGCATTTTCGACACGGCATTCATATCTGATTCCGAGTTGTCTAGGTTTACCCTACCTCCCCTCGAAGTTTGTAACATCTTAGCTGGGACACCCTGTATATTAATCGCTCGGCAAGAAATAAAAATAAAAAATGTAATAGTTACGAATTTTTTTTTTTAAAAGAAGTCTAAGTTTTTGTAAAAAGATGTCTGTTGCCTTAAGCAGTTTCCAACTTAGTTGAAAAGTGTTTATGAATTCGGTTTGTATGACCGTCTGTCCATGCTCTAAACCCGTGTAAATATACTAGGATTGCCACATAATTCATATATCTTATTGAGGTTTACCATGAAATATTCTGTATTAAAAATGAAGTGCGTATCATTTATAGTTAGTTTACAGGGAGACTGAGAAATATTCTGTGACATTACAGTCAACGGCAAAAAATGGTTTTCAGTGCATTTTAATAATGTTATACTATTTCAAACATAATGTAATTGATATGCATTATTAATATAGACGACAACATGTTTTTTTTTAATAAAGATAGTGTAATTAGCAAATATAGATCTCTTACAGGGACACTCAAAAGTATTCTGTTACATTACGGTCAATGGGGAAAAATTGCTTTCGTGTATTTTAATGATGTAACACTGTTTCAAAGATAACGAAATCGATATATATCACTGATGTGGAAAACAACATGCTTTCTATATTGTATAGAGTAATTAGCATTTACAGTTCGTTTACAGAGACGCAGAAATTAATAACAGTACATTATGATGTATGGGGGAATTTTTTTGGCAGTGTATTTTAATGATGTTACACTTTTTCAGTGAAATGAATATACATTACGGAGGAGCACTACCGCATTTTTTCTATAGATTACTGATTACGTAGAACTTATCGTTTATTTACAGAGACAATAAAACTATGTTTTCTTGTCTCTACTCGTCCCTTTATATGTCTCTACTTGTCTCTTTATCTATCTCTACTTGTTCTCTTAGTTGTTTCATGCTGCTTTATTCTCATTGGTTGCTTTTGGCACGTACTTTACCCGCATCGGGTATATAAGCCACCACCCCTCTGTTGTTTTGCCCAGTCTTGCTTTTTCTAGCACACTGTGCTTTGTTTTTTTTTCGCACAGAACAATCGCGCTTGAAGATTCGAAATAGCTATTTGCTGCTTTTTGTGTATTATTTGTGAATTTATAACGTTGGTATTCTTCCTTTTAATAAATATAATTCAGTTATAGGACATACTATGAGCCATAGCTGTTGGATTTAGTTTTTAGATGCGGTATGCATTTTAAAACATAACTACTTGTTAGTGCATTTTGAAGTGTGTGGATCATATACAGGATTGCAAGAAAGTATTCGCACACGTTGCAGGCCATAGACAGCAATTGTTGAAAATAAATTTTTATAGAGTTGTGTTTTATTTTTAATGATTATTTAGATATATCATTTCATTTTACGAACAAAAATAAAAACGGGATTTCCAAGATAGTAAAACTGGATTTGGACAAGATAGGAAAACATTTTGTAAAACTGAAAGTGGAATTTTGTTCCATTCCTCTTACACACATTTCTAGAATCCACTCAACGTAGTTTGTCGGCGTTTTGCAATTGCTTGTTTTAATAGTCCAGTGGCACAGTAATTCATTGGTGAAACATCTGGTGACATGGGTGGAATATGATTAAACGGTATATACTTGATTCCAGTTTCTCTTGTCAATTTTTCGAGAAATGTGACTGTACTTTTGGATATATGGCTGCTATAACTCAATTATCCTGGTGGAACTCAACACTTTTAACGTCCGTAGGATAGAGTTTTGTAATTTCTTCTTTAAAAATAGGAATTAGAGCATTGTTTTGGTAATAAGTAGAGTTAATTTTGACATTTTTCTCAACTTTTCTCATCTTCACTGTAAAAAGTTTGGTGTAAAGTTCCTGAGAAAATCTGTGGCACCTTTCTGCCACAGGTTTTACCAGGAATTTCACCAAAGAAATGCCAGAAAACTTACACAAGTCAGTTACACACAAAACATATGGAATTTTACACAGATCACCGATCACTCTTTTACAATAATTCCGAAAATTTACACAAAAAGTCAAAAGTATACCTGAGAAAACTAAGGAATGTTACACACAAAACATATGGAACGTTTTACAGTTGATCAGTAAATACCATTTCCTCAAGTATTCCGAAAAGTTACACAACATTGTGGAAGATGTTACACCAGATTTCTCGGTATTCTCGGATCAGCAGAAATAATCTGAGAAAACCCAGGAATGTTACACAATAAACGTCAGGAACATTACGCAGATTTTTTACAGTGTTCCAGAAATCACAATAAATCTTTTAGAGAAACTTTCTTTACAGTGTTTGAATAAAAGTTGTATAAGACTTTTTTGCCTCTTTTCCGGTAATAAATCGATCATTTTCAATTACAGTCATTTAGATAAATCGACGGTTCATCTGTTGTGACAGTCCTTTTCCACTTATCACCTGCTAAATGATTTCTAATCACGGAATATGAATAATTATTTATGAAAATAGCAAATATATAACCTTCAAGCCACTCGATTCTTTTGCGTGCCATTTCAGAAGCAGACGATATATTTTCATAGCAGGCAATATCTCAATTATCACGTTTTGATATGTTGCCAGATTTTTTCTACTGTTGTTTCTCGTTGTTTTTTTTATTTAACATCAAAATCGTTCCTAATATTTGTAAACATCCTCTGTAGATCTTAGATACAGCGGATTTAGTCGCGTTTGTCCTCTGTCGAGAATTATACTGTACATTTTTGCATCCGGGATTTGGAATTGGATTCTGCTACGTATGGAATAGCCAGTGTCCATATTAAGTGACTTTATGGAGTTGAATCTTCGTGTTAGAGCTTTGATGGCATGGTAAGGCGTTGAACCTTGGTATTTCAAATAAATAGAATCGGAATAAAAGGGATTCCCTTGTTAGTACTTTTGTAATATAAGGTAAGGGCATGTTTATAAACAAACACTTTCACCAACAATCTACCACAACATTTTTGTCGTAGCGATCATTGCAGGAATCGGCATGACAACGTAGGTCATTAATATAATAAACATGTTAAACGTAACAATATAATACATTATAACACCTTGAAATAATATATTTCTTTTAAATGCTAAACAATGTAAATTAACAACATAATAAATACACAGTAAAATAATTTTATTATGTTGTTTGGCAAGTTTCCGCTCACTCCGAGCCATTTTCAAAAACAATTACACGGCCTTTGAAGTTATTATTTAAAATAAATTTTAAATAATAACTTCAAAGACCGTTCAATTATGTAATATTCTCATTTGTTTTTGAAAATGGCTCGGAGTTAGTCGAAACTTGACAAACAACATAATAAAATTATTTTACTGCGTATTTATTATGTTGTTATTTTACATCTTTTAGTATTTAAAAGAAATATGTTAAACGTAGACCAATCAAATCGCCCGTACTCGTGTGTACAGTAGGAGCTACAAACAACGGACAGGTGTTTCTTGTTATCCAACTGTGATTTAACCAACAGTGACATCAGCTGCCCTTTCCTTATTATAAAGTGACATTTTTAATGTTTTCAGTAATAGCCTATAGCAGCGGTTCTCAACCTTTTTCCTCTCACGTACAATGTTAAATGTAGTTCTCTTTAGAATTTCAGTTTTGAATCACGTATCCATTTTGAACCACAGCACAGGTATCAACATAAAGTCCACCAAAACACTAAAGATTAGCTAAAGATTTCTAGATAAGCACTCACAATGAAGGAATGAAGCTACTCCCATTGATATATGTTAATGAGTTTATACTAATGCTTCCTTGTTAAAAACCCAAATGATGACCAGTTTTCAACTGAGTTCAATGAAGTCCTGATACGATTCATGTTTTATTTACATACTTCTAGAACGAAAAGAATATTCAAAGGAAAGGTGGAGGGGGGAGTTACATGCAAGATATTATTGGGAGTTGGCGGTTAAAATGGCAACGATTAATCAACCAGTTACTGAGTTTATAGCCTATTTTATTTTTACATAAGTCTCTCATTGTAAAATAAAAGTTTACAATTTTGTTTATCTATTTTCATTTTAACTTTTTTTGTTGTGTCTCCCGCCATTACGAATGTAATTTACACGTACCCCCAACTATACTATCACGTACCCCCAGGGGTACTCGTACCTCAGGTTGGGAAGCACTGGCCTATAGTGATAACTTCAGTGTGATTTGAAATAATCTTTACATAGGTTTCGGCAAATGCTCAGAGTAGCTATTTTGTTGAAACGTAGTGTTGGAAGTTACCAAAGGAATGTCTCGGAAATAGCGCTACTCCACTCCGTTTGTAGTGTTTGAAGCTTTATTAAAATTCATAAAGAGCAAATAAATGTAAATACCTTGCTTAAAGTTGCGTAAAACATAAATCAAAATCATTTAAAATCACATTAAAGTCCTTTTAAAATAATTGGCGCAGCTTGTCCCAAATAGGGACCTTGCGCCATAAAACCCTATACAACCAACCAACCTTTTAAAATAAACCGTTTTCAATCGAAACTTACTTGGCCTTCATCAGCGAAAAAAACTAATAATTGTTGTCTCTTTGCGTCTTGTAGCTTTGCCCGGAATAATATATTGTACTTCAAGGGTGTGGAATAGAAGGTGAGATAGGAAAGGTCTTTTTTTCACTGATGAAGGCCGAGTAAGTTTCGGTTGAAAACGTTTTGATTTTAAAAGGACTTTAATGTTTTTTTTAAATGATTTTGGTTGAAATTTTACGCACCTTTAAGCTATGTATTTAGATTTATTTGTATCTTTATGAATTTTAATTATTAAACAAGGTGAATTTACACAGAAATTTTAACTTTTTATTGAAGCTTTATTTCAATCATCATTAGTTTAAAGTTCTCGGTCCACTGCCACCATTCTTATGCTTTTAATAAATCATTGTTACTGTTTTTTCTTTGCTATAGCTAATATTTATGGAAAATATTTTTGATAATTCTATTTCTGTCAAAAATCAACAAAAAGAAAAAAATGTATGCAATTAGTTAAAATTTCTAAACTAAATAAATATACATAGAAGAAATTTTCATTCTTTGACTATATTTTGTGTGACTTACACAATTTAGAGTTTTTGAAAAATTCTCATATTTGCTTCACAAATTTAGCTGCATTTGGCAAATTGTTTTGGTCTCGAAGGCATATAGAAAAGTCCTAAATAGACATCGAACCAACATTTTAAGGAACTCTGTTAATTAAACCTATATTTACTGTCAAAACACTCGATTAACGTAGAATTTATATCTTACAGAAATAGCAATAGATATTTTTCAGAATATTTTCATTGTTATTACCAACCCTATTGCATTTAGGAATTTTCTTTATTTAACAGTAATGTTTGGCTGTTGCATACGGATTTAAAAATTAAAGATAATTATCTAATTAACGTTTATATTCTCCTTACTATAACTTGCATCCGATGCAACTATTCATTAAGTAAGACGACAGACTAATAAAAACTAACAAAATATAGTTTTAATTAAATAACTCATTTCCTGCGTCATTTGTGTTTATTATCAATTTTATTCCCTGTATAATCCCGAAATATTTCAAAGTTCATCGATTATGTTATCGTGGGAGGATAATAATTACTTTACAATGTATACCCAAGACAAGCTTTTCAAATAATTGACATTTAATTTGTTTGACATTTGAAATGTTTCACCAATGCTTGACATTTAAAGCGTTGCTAAAAGGTCCTAAATCACGTGAAATTTGAAATCCCAAATATGATGAATTTCTACTCTTTTTGAGTTTGAATCAAATTTTCAAAATAATTTTGTTTTAGTGTTTTTTAATTAAATTTGCAAATGTTTTCTGTTTATTAACAGGCTTCACTCGTGCGAAAACACCCGCTCGCTAATGTTAATCCTATGGGGAGAAATATTTTAAGATATCTCGTTCGCATTTCAATATAATTTAATTTTTTTTTTTTTTTTTTTTTTTTTTTTTTTTTTTTTTTTGCATGCATTGGACATTAGAAGTCGATCTCTATGGAGGCCCTTTTCTGTTTTTCAATTTTGATGGCAGTTTTTTTTAATTATTTATTGAGGATATTTTCATTTTCGAATCCGGTTCCGAAAATGACAGTATCTTAAAAAAAAAAAAAAAAAAAAAAAAAAAAAGTGTAAGCAAAATCGAAAAAGTACAAAAGGGCATGCATAGAGATCGACCTCAGCTGTGCAATGCAAGAAAAAAACATTTAAAAGTATTGAAATGCAAATGATATATTTTAAAATATTTCCCCCATAGGATAACATTAGCGAGCGGGTGTTTTTGCGTGAGTGAAGTAGCCTCTTAAGCGCCGCAGTTGCTTATAGCTTTAATCGTCAGAGTAATGTATTCGTCATTTATGATAGAATCACCCTGATCACGGAAAGAAACAAGTGTTACACTTCTGTTCTAATGTGTAGAAGAATCTGTTACTGACACACGTATGTATGCTTGTATAATAGTTATACTAACTTAAAAAATGTATGTAAAGCAAGTGGAAAAATCAAAGATATTAACTAATTTCTTTACTTCTGTTTCACAAAAGCATAATTTAAATTTTATTTGGAAGTATGTGTTTGTTTTATTATATTTATAAGTTTACTTAAAATTTTAAAATTATAAAAAAAGAAAAATAAACATAACAACACATTTTTTATTTTTACTTTAAACAAATGAAAAGAAGAGAAATCTCAAACATTATACGTAGGTAAATTTAATCCAGTATTTAATCACAAATATAAATAAAAAATCCAGAGAAATATTTTAAATCGAAACAAGTGACATTATTGAAAATACACACGGTAATCTTTTTACTGTTATTTTTTATCAGAAGTTCTGACTTAGGTTTCTGAAAAAGATTATTCTCGCTTAGATTTTTTTTAAACGCTTTTACTTACGAAATCTGTTTTTCTCTATCAAAAGTTTTGTTTGATAAGAACTTCTGTTTTAAGCTTCTGTTTTTAAAATTTGCGTTATCAAAACTTCTCTTTTGAGTAGTAAAAAATATTTTTTTGATGTATTGAAACTATATTTCACTTTATCATTGTCAGAAAAATTTAATAAATCTTCTCAAAAGCAGCTTATGTTTTCCGTTATATTTTTATATTTATACTGTATGGAAGACATTTTGTTTTCGAATCTTATAGTGATAGAAGACAAATGGTAACATAATGTAGTTTGTTATTTGATTTTACCAGTCTTTGAAAATATTATCTGTTACAGAATTATGTTAGACAGTTTATCTTTGTGCAGTATGTCAAGGAAATTTAACCTATTGTTTTAATATTTTTTCTAATTATAGTACAAAAGTAAAGTATCGTTAGATAGTTTGAAAACGAACTTCAATGCAGGTAGTTTTGTTTTGAACTTCTAATGTTAATTTAATTTTTAATAGTTGGAAAACGAACTGCAATGCAGGTAGTTTTGTTTTCAAATCATAATGTTGATTTAATTTTTAATAATTGCAAAACGAACTGCAATGCAGATAGTTCTGTTTTGAGCTTCTAAAGTTAATTTAATTTTAATAGTTTGAAAACGATCTGCATTGCAGGTAGTTTTGTTTTGAACGTCTAATGTTAATTTCATTTCTGATAGTTGAAAAACGAACTGCAATTAGTTTTGTTGTTTAAAAACGGACTGCAATGCAGGTAGTTTTGTTTTGAACTCCTAATGTTAACTGCATTTTTAATATTTGGTAAACGAACTGCAATGTAGGTAGTATTGTTTTGAAACCATAATGTTAATTTCATTTTTTATAATTGCAAAACAAACTACAATGCTTCTGTTTTGGACTTCTAATGTTAATTTCATTTTTAATAGTTTGAAAACGAACTGCAATGCAGGTAGTTTTGTTTTGAACGTCTAATGTTAATTTCATTTTTGATAGTTTGAAAACGAACTGCAATGCCGGTAATTTTGTTTTGATCTTCTAACGTTAACTGCATTTTTAATATTTGGAAAACGAACTGCAATGTAGGTAGTATTGTTTTGAAATCATAATGTTAATTTCATTTTTAATATTTGCAAAACAAACTACAATGCAGATAGTTCTGTTTTGAACTTCTAATGTTAATTTCATTTTTAATAGTTTGAAATCGAACTGCAATGCGCGTAGTTTTTTAAAGATAGCTCAAAAACTTCTTGCGAAATGAGATGTAATTTTGAATGTGCCTATTTGAAGATTCTAGATATTGATTGTGTTACTTTTTTGCAATCGATATTTTTTTCGAAAATTAATTTTAAAATATATGGAGTATGAAAAGGGTATTCGAAATTAGTATATGGAATTTCAAAGTTTGGTGCAATTTGAGTATAAGTATTTTATTGCCCATAAAGCCCAGTTTCATAGCACTAATTGAACGGAGTCATTATTCCCAATTGAATAGCTATTTTTGTTTTCTCAACGACAATTTGTAGATTAAAATGTGTGGAGCGATGTGGGATGTTTATCTTTCTTTTTTTAAGGGTTAGGATGTTGCACCAAAAAAAATTCTCCATGCGTTATTTTCCTTTAAAAAGATTTTTATGATAATAAATTTCGGAAATATTATTATTTTTTTAAATTCAGATTTTGCATCTTCTGAAAACATGTCATTTACGGACTGAAATATTAATCATTTTGGGATCATAGCAAACATAAACAAATATACTTTTATATTAAAAACAACATTATTATTCTATATGCATCACGGTTTTAGACATTTTTCAAATATTTTTCATATTTTATTTTAAGTAAGAGAATTGAATTCGTCTGTTTCAAACTATTTTTCTGTTTCCCTTTTGGCTGTTTTCTTTAAAATGAAAAATATATTTCTAAACTTTTTGAATAAGATATTTTATAAACCTGAGCTATTAAAATTATATTTTCAAATGGTTTTATTTTTATTGCAACAGATAAAAATCAGATTAAAGTATAGGGTTGTATACAACTAGCAAAAATTTATGTTTCTTGTTAAAATATATTGTACTGGCAACATACTGCAACAGATACAATAAAATAACTGAAATATGTATAACCACTAATCTATTAAGCAAACATTTGTCATAAAAAAGTATTAAAAGTTGTGATTTTTATTTAAAATAGAATAATTTATATTTATCAGCAGAGAAAGCTTTGTGCAGCATATATGCAACATATTTATATAGCATTTTTAATTTTTTTTAATAGTGTTTGTAAAATATTTTATAAACTAACATAGGGGTATTCATAACAAACTCTAAAATTCTGTCTTAAGGTTGAACTATATCAAAACGACAGAATGTGGGACCTTTTTTGGCTTGTTTGATGCGGTCATTTCTTTGTCGCATGGCAAGAGCTTGCGACGATAGTGGAGGAGAGTCCCTGATATGATTTTTCCTACCCTGCGGAGAGTTTCTTTTGTTGATTCTGTGTACTATCTTCGAACCTTTGAAAAGCAATAAAAATCACAATTGACCACAGAGTCTAAAAAAAAAAGGAATCCTGTGCAAAGTTCTTATCTACCCTTTTATAAGGGTACTCTAGCGGACGAGTGAGTTTTGCTATTTGCCATGCGAGCTTGGTGTTCTGATTCTAACATTTGTGCGTGAATGAGTTATCTATTCTGTCATTCTTTAAGTTTCGCAAAATAATTTGCATCTCCAGCAATCTGGTTAGCACGTTTATTTGTTCAATGATATGTTAGTTTACGGTGCTTGTGTAGTAGCTGTATATAGTGCGATAGTAAATCGATTGTGAGACTATAACTAAATGAGAACTATAGCTAGAACACAGAATAAAAAAGTAATCATAGCTTAATTATTTTTTCTGAGAAGACCTGAAATTACATTCGTTTGCATTACTTAATTTCCATACAACGTAATGCTTTACCTGGATATACAAATAAATATAACATAGATGAATTTTGAATCTAATTGATAATTTGAGCGTTTTATTTGTTATGTCTTATTGTGCTTAATTTAGATAATAAAATGTCTTAATTACATGTTCTAAGTACCAGATAAAAAATTTGCTGTCACGTGAAAACATATTAAGTGGGTTTTATCTGTAATGCATTATATTAAAAAAACACGCGAAGTTCATGTTATAATTATAGAAAACATTTGTGTTTTTATTTTTCTAACGTTTATATTTTATTGGCGAAAGACAATAAATAAAAATATATAACTGTTGACAGAACATAAACATAAAGATTTCTATTATATATATATATATATATATATATATATATATATATATATATAAGAAAAAATTAATAATCAAAATAGAACTGTTTAGATAGTTACTGTTTTCTATTTTGATTATTAATTTTTTCTTATGTATATATATATATATATATATATAAAGCTATTCTAAGCTTACCTTTTCTTCATATTTATCAAAATAGAAATCTTTATGTTTATGTTCTGTCAACATGTACACTGAACATGTCTTAACTCTTTATTCACCTTTCAAACAGAGCTTCATTTCAATTGGATTATGTGTATTGTGTAATAGCGTACATATATACTCTTCTTCACAGAACACACTCTATTTTTAGACATGTAGGATCAAGAATACATTTTCGAAATCGAAATTTAAATTGAAACATATTGTACATGAGACTTTTATCACAATACTATAAATATCATATTGGGTGATAGTTACATTGATACAGAAATTATTTTGTTATCATTTTTCTGAGATTCAAAAGTGCTGCAAAAAATTACGAAATATATCATGAATCAGAAAGTCAATGTAAAGAGAAATTGCTGAAGATGGTGGGAGAAAATATTTTTAGAAATTATTGAAAACATATTCCTTATTTCAATATTTAGTATATGAGTTTACTTTTTAAAAGCCTTTTAAACTCGTATAGACTAGTAAAATGACTAGAGGTACTCAGGATCGTGGAAAAGACTAAACGTTTAGTAAAATTACGAATTCTGTAAATTTTGCATTTTTATGTGGAGAAATAGGTTCAAAATCGGGTAGAATATACTTCTCAATATTTTATTAGCAATTTACACAGTAAATGTAAAGAGAAATTGCTGATTACTTATGAAAAAGTCTTTCCGGCCTGTACCGGGAGAAAAAGGTAGCTTTCCTATATCTTCGTATTAAAATTTTAGCTAATGTTACTCGAAAACAGCAATCTAAAATGCAAAGAATGGATTACAAAAGATTCGTTAATACTGAATTTGAATAAGAAATTCGCAAAATTAATGAGCTATAGCCAAGTGGGCTTCATTTAAGAAAATTCATTTTGGTCGCAAAATTTAGCGATATTTCGCCAATTGTCGCCAAGTTTGGCGAGAATTTGGCGCTAACGGATGTGAATATATAATTTTATGCGTATGATTGGGAAAATGATTACAACAATGAAAGAAAATAATTTGCGAGAAATCGCGTTCACAAAATCAATCATTGTTTTTTTGTAATGTCTTGTTTCAAAATTCCAGCCACCCTAGAATTTCAAACTGCTCTATCTCAGCCCTTTTTTAAGATAGAGGTAAAAAAAAATACTCTGGAATCCTTGTATCAAGGCCTTAATAATTAAAAAATTTAGTAATAATTAAAAAAAGGCCACTTAATTAAAAATAAATTTGAATTTTTAAATTTTTTGTATATTTATTTTAATTTTAAAATTTTAAGTGGCCGCCATCTTGTTTCAAGATGGCGGACTAAGATGGCCAACGAACTCGGTCGAGTCATTGGTGAGCTTAATACACAGAATTAGTTTCATCCAAATTAATTTATAAATACGAGCGTTATCGTATGACATAGATCAGATATATATATATATATATATATATATATATATATATCAAAAAATTTGGTCTCTTCAAAGAATTACCCATGTTATTGTAATGACCCAAAATATCAAAAGTATATAAATACAACACATGGTCATATCATTACTGGTGATCTTAATATTGTAGAACAACCTATTTTACAAAACTTAATGCATAATGGCACAAAATTTCGTCTTCCATATAAGTGTAATATCAAATCCATAATATTGCAGTTTATTCAAGATATTGATTTGTTTGTATATAAAATTGCTGTTGATTACAATAAACCAATCGAATATTTCAGTGAATGGAGATTTTCTGTAATTGATAAATTAAAAAATGAAATTATAAAAAATTATCATCATATTACACATGCAGCTTTTAAAAACATAAATAAACATATATCAGAATTACAAAACAAATTTATAATTACTTATGTAGATAAATCTCCAAATAATTATGCTATCATTTGTAAAGAATACTATAAAGTGTTAATTCACAATGCAATCAACACAAGTAATATTTTTAATAAAACTAAATTAAATATTGAAATAAATAACAGAAAATTATTAAATTATCACAAATTACTAAAAATCAAATGTAATAATTTTAATTATCCTTATCTTGTTATAATTCCAAAATTTCATAAAAATCCTATTAAATTTCGCACTGTTACCATCGGTTGTAACACATATAATAAAAATGCAAGCAATTTACTACTTAATATTTTAAAGCAGATATATGATATAACGCTAAAACATAATAACCAACATTGCCTAAAAAATAGTTTTCAACTCATTAATAAAATACATAATATCAATCCGGTAAAATTCATAAAAACATTGGATTTTAATGATTTATTTAATAACATTGATATAAAAGATTTACATAAAACAATGTGTATATTATTTAAAGAATTTAAATCTCAATTAAAATTAAAAGAACATATTTCAGAAAATTTTTTTAAAACTTTACTAAATTTTACATTGCATAATAATTACATTATATATGACAATATTATCTATAAACAATGCCAGGGAATTCCGCAGGGCGGAACCTCATCCAGTATTCTCTCTGACCTTTACTTATATTATTATGAAAGAAATATAAGTCCGAACACTGATTATGTATTTTATCGCTATATTGATGACATTATCATATTTTATTTCAATGAAAAAAATTGCACATCACCACTCAATTTTTATCCTACTCAGCTTAAATTAAGCGAAAATGATTTAATTAATAATAATATAAACTTTCTTGACTTAAAAATTAATATTACTAATAATTATAAATTAATTTTTGATATTTATGATAAGAGATTTGATTTCCCATTTAAAGTAAATATTTTTACCAATTATGCTTCATGTTTACATAAATCTGTTTATAAAAATATAATTATCAATTATCTACATCGTATAAAATACTTATGCTCAGATATAAATAAAAACAAAAATATTAGATATATTCGAGATCAAGCAAAAATATATGGATATCCTATTTTTATGATAAATTCAATCATCAACTCTTTTAAATAACATTTATTATATAACTTAAATATAAACATGGTATGTAATAAATTATTGTTTTAGTGTGCGATAACATATAACAAAAGATATAGGAAATAATAATTATAACATACATTATTACAATTATAACATATTAGGAAATTTAATATTTAATATTTGTTTGAACATTATATACACTTTATGTAGAAAATTACAAATATAACATACATAATTACAATTATAACATATTAGGAAATTTAATATTTGATTGAACATTATTTATACTTTGTATAGTTGTGATTGTGCGTTGCCGATCACCTCTGTTTAAGGTATTATTGATGTGCAGTTTTCATACATTTATAAATTAACTTATACAATAACAAATTAAATTATACAATGATAACATTGGTGATTATAACTCATATATATATATCTATTTGCAATATATATAAAAATAAATATATATAGTTTTTATTTTTGTCTATGAATAATTAAAATTAACAAGTATTTTAATTACTGTATTGCATTAATTTGATTGAAAAACAGTAGTAATACTATTAATTATCAACATTATAAATTTTGAGATATTTTGAATTGTTTATGAATTATTTAATTAGATATTTAAATTAATCTATAAATATAAAATATATTTACAATGTAGTATAAATTAAGCATTAATTATTTAAAAACAAGTCTAATATATATTTAAGTAGTAGTAAAAATAAAACATTAATTATTTAATAAATGTCTATAATATCAGTGGATTAACACAGCTGGAAGCAAAAATAATTTGAATTAAAATAATATCTCTTTTACATAATATATTCTTGTTAAGAATATCTGAAATGCTGTGCAAGTTGAATTAATTCTGTGTAGATTTATTCATATAGTAGTATTATATTTTTTTTGAATTTTAAGTAAAATTACAAGTTAGTATTGTTTTTTAAAGTTTATTTATATAAATAAATCTAATGAAGTGAGTATGTAACTAATAAAGTGGATAAAACTAATAGGCGCCGTCGGCGCCCTCACGGCGCCGAGCGAGCCCACTCCTCATCGTGCCCAAATCCTGAAGGATTTTTAACGCTGACCATGACTTTGTCTCGCCAGGTCGCTACGATCGATTCAGAGGGTTCGCGTTCCAGCGACGCCTCCTCATCTTTTGCCCCAGAGTCGACGACAGAGGTCGTTACGATTCGGCGGAAGTTCCCACCATCAAAGGATACTTCCCCACGTGACACCTGATGAGCCGTAGAGACTGTCGAACGGCTTCATCGCCGAACACCCATAAGGGAGTCGGGTCATCCACCTGGTGTTCGGCATCCCTACGGCCCTTGCTTTCCCGCGGAGTCCGATCATGAAATGTATGGAAGAACAAGCCACTTGTCTCATCTTCCGCGGGCTAATAAAGTGGATATATAACTAAATATTAATTATGAACTATTATAATACCAATAGATGGCGACACTTTACCTTTCAGGTAGTTGTAGATAATATTGTTAATATTATATTTAATTTAACTATAGAGGGAGCTATTGATTGTATATTAATTTTACTTTCAGGAATTAAAATTGGATGGAGTAATATATATTCACGGATATAAATTTGTTATAAGTGTATTAAAACCAGAATTATTTTGAGTGTTTTTGAATCATTTTGTGATTGGGTGTCATTTATGGGGTTGTGTTTTAAAAAAAGTGTGCTCTCAACTTGTCTTACAAATCATTTCTCTCAACTCGACTTAGTTAACATGTATGATGCATTGCCATGTGGATGTGAATATTATGTAGACGTTGTGACATTTTAAGGATTCTGTATAATTATTGTGAGTAAAATATTTTATCTACACTTTACGAGTTCATATTTCCAATTTTATTATTTCAAAACTGTTATCTCGTGGTAATTTAGTGAGGTGTTAATTGCAGTTTTTTGGATAATCGATGTGAGTGAAATATATTGTATTTTCTTAATGGTTTTTTATTTCCTATTTAAATGTTTCCAAATTTTGGTATTTCCAATTGTTGTCTGGTAATAATTCAGTGTACCTGGATGATTCTACTGATCTTAGCATTATGCCAGTGGAATTATGAAACACTGAATTATTATTTAAAACACATGTGGGTGCATCCAGGCTGATGAGTACATGTGCATGTGTTTTTCCATGTCCAATTCATATTTGATTCTCATGTGGTCCAATTTTCCATTGTGTATGGTTCATATTTAATTTGTTAATCCATTTGTGTTTACTTAGTTGCAACTCCAATTTATATATTTTTTTTTCCCCTTTCTCTCTATTTCTTTTTTCAATATTCTTTTGGTATGAGTAAAATTTGGCTAATTACCATTGAAGCATCAGCTATGGTAATATTATGTTTGCACATGGTATTTATTAGCTATGTGGTATTCTGTATACACAGTATCATTGATTATCTCTTTGGAGATTTAAGTAGAATAGAATTTGATATGTTTTTTGAAATTCATAGATATTATAATTATATATATATATATACACTGCTCAAAACAATTAAAGGATATTTGAAGTTTTATATAAAATAAAGATATAAACGAAACTTTTTTTGCCGAAAATAGAAGAAGAGAATTACAAATGCAAATTTTTCTGGTTTTCAAACTGTGGAGTATGCAAATTTTGAGTTCGACGTCAAAAACGTCGCTTCAGCGGCAGCGAATGAAATTTGACTTTCAACTGGATAAAAGAGAATGAAGACAAGGATGATCGGCATTCAGTGATTGCTTTGTTTCGATGAGTACGATGTCTCAGCGAAGTCATTTGACAGATTCAGAATCTTGGAGAATTTTTGGTAGGTTAGAAGGGGGCCAAACTCAAGCCGAAGTAGCGCAATCCATTGGAGTGTCACAAAGTGTCATTTCCAGGATCTGGAACCGTTTTTTGGAGAGTGGATGTGCAGGCCGAAGACCAGGGCAAGGTCGTAGACGGGCAACAACGCCCAATGAAGATCGGTATTTAGCGTTAACAGCTCGGAGACACCGAAACATGAACGCTACTCTTCTCCAACAACACCTTCGCTCGGCTACAGGCACCACGATTTCAACTCAGACTGTCCGAAACCGGCTCCATGCTGTAGGTCTGTATGCTCGCCGACCGATGGTATGTGTTAGATTAACATCAATGCATCGTCGCGACCGCAGGGAGTGAGCAACCGAGCATGTCAACTGGAGGAGAAATGAATGGAGCAATATTCTGTTTGCTGACGAGTCCCGTTTTTCTCTGCATCCGGATAATAGGCGTATTTTCATCTGGAGGGACCGTGGCAATAGGAATAATCCTGCGTTCGTGCACGAAAGTGTCAGATTTGGCGGTGGAGGAGTGTTGGTGTATGGTGGCATCTCCATTGACGGGCGCACTGACCTCTACATCATTCGAGATGGAGCTCTGACTGGTCGCCGATATAGGGATGAGATCCTCAGACCTATTGTAGTCCCTTACGCTGCAGCAATCGGAGATAACTTCATTTTAATGGACGATAACTGCAGGCCACATCGTGCAAACCTGGTGGAGGATTTCCTTTTCGAGGAAGGAATCGTTCGAATGGAATGGCCAGCGTAGTCTCCAGACATGAATCCAATCGAGCACGTTTGGGACGCTCTAGGAAGACGAGTTTCTGGCCGCCAACAACCCCCACAAACTCTCCAAGAACTGGAAAGGGCTCTTCTGGAAGAGTGGGGCAGAATACCCCAACTGGTCATTAATAGCCTCATTGAGTCCATGCCTCAAAGGTGTTCAACGTTGCTGGCCGCCCGTGGAAACCATACCCCCTACTGAAAATGATTTTCTTTGAAGAAAACACCTTTTCTTATTCTTTTTTTCTCATATGCACAAATTGTGTTTTTTTCCTTTTGTACACAAATGCGCAATAAAATGCATTTTTTTCTGCCAAACATGTGTAATTTATTCTCATATAACCTACTATGTCTGTCGACCATGTATCAATCAGCTAAAAAGTTTCCCAGATACAAAATCCACCTAAAACTGTATCCTTTAATTGTTTTGAGCAGTGTATATATATATATATATATATATATATATATATATATATATATATATATATATATATATCGAAATTTTCCGGAATTGTTTTCCTCCAAACGGCTGCAATAGGTAGCTTTATACTTTTTTGTATTGAAAGCTACCTAACAGAAGAGACAAAATTATTTTAAAAAAATTATTAAAAACATATTGCTTACTTCAATATTTTAAAATGAGCTTATTTTTAATGCTTTTTAAATACTAGATGACTAGAGGTATTACGGATAGTGAAAAAGACTAAACGTTGGTGAAAATTACGAATTCTATAAATTTTGTATTTTTACTTTCTTCTATCTTTACATGAAGAAGGTATTGGATTCATGAAAATTTTAGACTTCCGGTTTTCGACGGATTTATACCTTTTAGAATGTCCTGAACATGATTTGACCATTTTTAGAAAATGTCTGTCTGTGAGTCTGTGAGTCTGTCTGTCTGTCTGTATGTAGGTGACAAAAATTTTGTGGGCACTCTATCTCAAGAACTAATGCACGAAATTTAATAAAACTGTATATTCAGTTAGTCCCTGATATAAATTGGTGCTGATTAGTTTTGGGTGAAAATCACCCGACAGGTGGCGCTGCTATGCTGCATTTTTCGTGATTTCCGCAATATCTCTTTGGGATATCTCAAGAAGAATGCACTTATTTTCATCAAACTTCAGGTTCAGTTAGATCTTGATATAAATAGACGCTGATTACGTTTTGGTGTAGATTTCTCAACAGGTGGCGCTGCTATACCACTTTCTTCTAGATTTTTACGATAGCTATATCTCAAGAACTAATGCACGGAATTTCATCAAATTTCAGATTCTGTTAGACCATGACATAAATAGATGTTGCTTTTGTTTTGGAGTAAATAGGTCAACAAGTGGCGCTGCTATGCCACTTTTTCCATTATTATCACGTTATTTATATCTCAAGAACTAATTCACGGATTTTCACCAAACTTCAGATTCAGTTAGATGTTGACATAAGTTGTTGTTGATTAGGTTTTGGTCTAAATCTCTCAACAGGTGGCACTGCTAGGCTGCATTTTGCAGGATCTACATGGTTTTAGCAATAATCGTATCTCAAGAACTAATGCACGGAATTTAGTATAACTTTAGATTAAGTTGGAACTTGATATAAATTGGTACTGATTTTTTTTAGTGTATGCGAAATCTGTGTAAGATGGAATAAAGTTCTGGGATTGGCACATCCGACTAGTTATGGGGAGAAACAGGTTCACAATCGGTTACAATATAGTTCTAAACATTTTATTATCCATTTTCACTTTCAATGTAAAGAGAAATTGCTGAAAACTTAAGAAATTGAAAAGAGGCAATTATTTGAAAAAAATTATTGAAAACATATTGCTTTCTTCAATATTTGGTATATGAGTTTTATTTTTAATGTCCTTTAAACCCTAGATGACTCGAGGTACTCAGGTTAGTGGAAAAGACTAAACGTTCGGGAAAATTACGAAATCTGTAAATTTTGCTTTTCATGAGGAGAAACAGGTTCACAATCGGTTACAATATAGTTCTAAACATTTTATTATCCATTTACATAATCAATGTAAAGAGAATTTGCTGAAAACTTAAGAAATTGAAAAGAGGCAATTATTTGAAAAAAATTATTGAAAACATATTGCTTACTTCAATATTTGGTATATGAGTTTTATTTTTAATGCCCTTTAAACCCTAGATGACTCGAGGTACTCAGGTTAGTGGAAAAGACTAAACGTTCGGGAAAATTACGAAATCTGTAAATTTTGCTTTTCATGGGGAGAAACAGGTTCACAATCGGTTAGAATATACTTCGAAAAATTTTATTATCCATTTTCACTTTCAATGTAAAGAGAAATTGCTGAAAATTTAAGAAATTGAAGAGAGAAAATGTTTGTAGAAATTATTAAAAGCATATTGCTTACTTCAATATTTTATAATGAGTTTATTTTTTAATGCTTTTTAAACCCTGGATAACTAGACATACTCAGGATAGTGGAAAAGACTAAACGTTCGTAAAAATTACGAATTCTTTTCATTTTGCATTTTTATGTGGAGAAATAGGTTTATAATTGTTATAATATGCTTCCTAACATTTTACTATCAATTCACGTAGAAAACAAAGAAAAAACGAAAAATATGAAAATGACATATAATCTAATTTTGTTTTATATTAAATTTTTATACTTTTTAAAATGAAAATTAAAGGATTGACTATGCTTCACTATGTTCTTAAGTATACATCAGAATATATTATAGCTCTATAGTAACAATAATGATTTCATTACGGTTGTTTATAATGTATATGTTTTGTTTGATTCATGACACGCCTGTACATCTTGGATGTCATATTCCAAGATGAATAAGATTTAAAAAGACTAAACCAGAATTATTGAATTGTATTTAATACAGTAAACCAGAATCTTCAAAAGAGCATATTATTTAGCAGAAACTAATAATTATATTATTTAGTATAGTCCAATACAGTTAGTCGTATTTTGAGAATAACATAATAATTTATTTTTATAATTTCAACAATTTCAGATTTCATAACTAAAAGAAAGGAAGACATGATAACGAAATATATCAAACATTATGAATGCTTATGTTGCCCTCAAACCTTACGAATGCAAATGTTCTTTTTTTCCAGCAATTGAATTTTTTTGCATTGTTTGCGTTTTATAAACATTTTTTTACTCTCTCTTAGAGAAGTAAAAACGTACAAAATATTTTAATGTAATTAATTTTGTTATTTTTGAATAAATACTTGATTTTCTAAATTACTTATAGTTAAATTCCTATTTTAAAGGGCTAGAAATCTTAGATCCAAGTATCTGAAACTAGTTATAGTTCGTATGCACCTCATTTGTGACGTTTTACATGCAATTTTCAACTTGCTTAGGACTGTACTCCGGCATTTATATACAACCTTAAGTTTGAATTTGTGCAGCGGAAGAGAAAAAACGTCAGAAATTGTCAGTATGCATATACACGAAATAAAGCCTAGCGACAAGAAATAGAATCACAGGAACTTAATTTAACGCTGGATACAGAGACTTGGCGTGTGAATCAGGAACAAAACCTTTACACATCCCTTGCTGCGGCTGTGATTGCATTTTTTTTTGGGGGGGAGCACGAGCCTTAGGTCTTTAAGGCCTGGATGTTACAGATATGTGCCACATTAATACACCGTTTTAGTAAATCCCATTAGCCCCCATTTGGGGAAAATTGCTTTAAGATTTTTTTTCGAAAGTGATTATTTTATATATTGTTAAAAGGTTCATGTTATTTGCATTTTGTATATATGACTTATGTCATTATTTTAAATAGTTTCATTTGTATATTTAATTTTTTTTTAAAAACATGTTAAATAAGGCCAAAAATTCGGGGGCAAAAAAAAGGGGCCAAACATTTGTTATAAAGCCCCAATTTCTCTTCACGGATCATTTCCGGTTTATCCTTCAAAGCGATAGTAGGCGTTGTTTGATTTGGAGAGAACAGGGAACACGTTATCATCCATCAAACATTCGTGAAAGAGATTCATACGGAGGAGGTTGTGTCTGCGTTTGGGGTGATATCTGTTTGGGTGGGTGC
This sequence comes from Maratus michaelseni, assembly GCA_963931845.1. Classification (NCBI taxonomy): domain Eukaryota; kingdom Metazoa; phylum Arthropoda; class Arachnida; order Araneae; family Salticidae; genus Maratus; species Maratus michaelseni. The sequence continues at coordinate 56,760,588 of OZ007588.1, read as the reverse complement.
ACATACCTCCATATCTGTACACGTGGAACCGTCAATGCTTACGTCTATAACGATGACATCCGTGATGCTTATGTGTGCCCTTAGACCGGTGCAATAGGTAATAATTTCCTTTTACAGGACGACAACGCTAGACTGCACAGGGCTCGGATCGTGGAAGACTATCCTCAGCACCAGACAATTCAGCGGATGGGATAGCCAGCTCGATCACAGGATTTGAATCACATCGAGCATGTTTGGGATGCTTTAAGAAGACGTGTTGCTGCTCTTAATCCCCCTACTCAGACCCTTGCCACGCTTACAACTGCTTTGCAAGAGCAATACTTCCCAGTGAACTCATCGACCGCATAATTGACAGTATGACACATCACTGTATGTGCTGTATTGTTACTAGGGGTGACCGTACGGCATATTAAAGGTACTTTTCCTATACCAAACTGACAAATTGATTTTGCTAATTTTATAATTATGCTATTTTATGAAACGCTATAATTACCTTGTAATTTCTTTTAATGTTATTTTATACCTTACTATGCGTTGTATATTGTGGCTGAGTTTCATTAAAATCTACTTGTAATATTTTGAGTTATCGCTATTTTTGTGATTTTTAATTAATTTTTGGAAACCTGTGTATGAAAGAGATTTTCTTTTGTTCTAAAGATTGTGTTATTAATTGTATGAAATTTAACTGTTTGTATAATTGCATACTATGTAGACGCAATATTATTAAATCAGGAAATTGCAATTTTGAATTACTAAAATGCAAAGAAAAGTTTGAATTTTGGGAATTTTGAAACAAAGGAAATTATCTTTAAATCTATGCCTGCACACACTAATAAATCATAAAAACACTAATATATACTTCTGAAATGAATTTTTTCAACGTTATTATTATTATTTTTAATTTATAAGTAACTGGACATTATTAATATTTCTATTCAAATGTTACGTAAAATTTATCAAGAATTTTAGAGGATTAAAAAATATATTTATCTAGTGATATTTTGAAAATCTGATTTAGACAGAAATTGCAATCTATTATTCAATGACAGTAAATCTATTAAATCTAATATTTTATTCCATTATTGTCTATCAGATTTATTATAATTTGAATTCAAAGTAAAATTTTAGAACATCTTTCTGTAGTTCAAACAACTATGTGTCATTTACAAGAAATTCCATTTGAGGATAATAGACAGACATGAATTTCAAAATTAGAAACTTATTCAATTTAATAACATGACGAAACATTCAAATACTTCCAAATCATTATTAGAGTAATTGTTTATACCAGACGTTTCATACAATATATTGAATAAAAGTAGCATAGAGCATTCATACGAATTATTATGTAAATCTTAGTGTGCATGTAAATTAAATAGTGAAGAATATTGGATATTGTTACAAATGCCTAAGAAACTGTAAATAGGAGTTAGAAAAATATCGTAGAAAGTTTTCAGATGCTAATCATCGTCGCACATAATTGCGTTCGTTGGAAGAGGAATTGCTTTATCGTCCTTCCTCTGACGTTGCACAAGTTAGAAAGCTTCTGCTGATTCGGGTTGGAGGGTGTTTTTGTTTTCGGGTTTTACTAGAACTTTCTGATAGGCTGTAGTTAGATGCAAAAGACGTTTCCAGTTACGTATACTAGGAGTTCTGTTAAATCCGTTGGAGTGGCATTTCAGCTGATTGTAGCCGTTTTGTTTTACGAGTTAGATTCCCGGTTCTCGCTGTTGGAGTATATTTTCTGTTATTGGTAGAAATTTCTTTTGTAGCGATTTGGTCTCTTTTGTAGGTCTATTTTACATTCTCTTGTAATGTCTGTCTGGTGTATTTAGATGATATTATCATCATGAGGTGAACGTTTGAAAAACATTTCAGAAACATCCAAAGGTTTTAGAGAGACTGGAGATCGTTAATTCGTAGTTAAACACATCCAAGTGTAACTTATTTCGCCATGAAGTGATCTCGGACATGTTATCTCGGCTGGACATGTGCAAGCAGATGCTGATAAAATACCTGCAGCTGCGAACTCACTGTAAAAAGAATGGTGTAAAGTTCCTGAGAAAAACCTGTGGCAGCTGTTCTGCCACAGGTTTTCCCAGGAATTTCACCAAAGAAATGCCAGGAAACTTACACAAGTCAGTTACACACAGAACATATGGAACTTTATACAGATCACCGATAATTTCTCTTTAACAATAATTCCGAAAAGTTACACAAAAGGTCAAAAGTATACCTGAGAAAACTAAGTAATGTTACACACAAAACGTATGGAACGTTTCACAGTTGATCAGTAAATTCCACTTTCTCAAGTATTCGAAAAAGTTTCACAACATTGTGGAAGATGTTACACCAGATTTCTCGGTATTCCCGGATCAGCAGAAATAATACGAGAAAACCCAGGAATGTTACACAGTAAATGTCAGGAACAATACGCAGATTTTTTACAGTGCTACAATCGCCCCGAAGATGTACATCAACTACGAAGTTAGTACTATGCACTTACTATAGTTGATTCGTGAAAAGTTTCGCAAGCATTGCCAGACATCTTCACAAATAGATTGAAACTAATAAAAAGCTACAGTAGACAGATGAGTCCGGAGATGTCTTTAAGAAGCTGAAAGACTCTTTTACATTAGCGTCTGTATTGACGTATCTTTAGCCCGACAAACTGCTGACTTTTGACAAAGATGAGAGAAATGAAATTTCGGCGCTCCTTTATCACAAGATGACGACAGACAAGAACATTTTATCTCATACTGGAGTAAATGGTTATCAAAGCTGGAGCGAAATTAGCGTAACACCCAGAAAAAAAAATACTCTCAATTATTAAGGTTGCAGAACATTTCCATCATTACCTCTACGTCAGCATATTTCTGCTCCTAATTGATCATGCGTCTTTAACGTGGCTTTTAAATTTTAAAAAATCCAAATGGTCAGATAGCCATGAGAATACAACAACTTTGAAACACGACATTGCAAAGGAATTGTGTATATACATGAAGCCGCTTGATCTATAAAACCCTGTACTGAAAGTTATCTCTACTGTTCAAGGGTAGAAAATAAATACGAGATTATAAATACTATTGCACGTCAAATTACAGTTCAACGCTATTAAAGAAAAACCCTTGGAGTAACTGAGGAATTCAACACGTCACATCGTAAGAACCTAATATGAAACCTATAATTAAATTCAAGAAATTGTCCCCCACACGACCTACCTGACAAGACCATTCAACTGTCATTTCATATACATAATCAAGCAAAATCATAATCAAGCATGCATTATTGACTGCTTTTTCTGAAATTATAGTTTACCAGTACTTCAAGCATTGTTTTCCAATATCTGTTTTTATCCAAGGTAGGATATGCGGTCTTACCTCAAGCGAATGATGATCGGAAATCAAGCTCTAAAAATGCACATATAAATGCCAGCAACAGTTTCATTGTAAGCAATAAATCCTTATGAAATAAGCTATACACAATAATATATAAATGTTCAGTAACTTTAAATATGTTCATATTTAAGAATATTAAAAACTAGCAAACATAAAGACAAAATTAATTAAAAATTAAAATGCCAACAAAGAAACTACACAAATGCCTACATGAAAATGTCATAATGGCAGCTTTATTTTCTTGCCTAGGCAGTTCAAATAAGTCAAACTGAGATAACCGGTTTCACCCGACGGGGTGGTTTAACCCTACATTCCCGTACTTGTAGATTTATAATTTTGAAAACAGAACGAGTGATTGAGGTGAGATAATATTTCAGTTTCATTCTGAGCGCATGCAAAACATTTCATTTTATAAAGAAGAAGAAATTTTCACAAACTTGCCAATTATTTTATTAAAATTTAGTTTTTGCAAAATATACTTTTTTATGAATACACTTTTAAAAATTTGCAGCAAACTGTCCAGTCATTCGACCGTTTTTATAAAAAACGGTTATATAACCGTAATTTAACTATATTCAGACCATATTATTGCCAATATTATGGTCAGAATAGAGTTAAATTACGATTATGTAACCATTTTCTATAAAAAAAAAAATGTCAAATGACTGGACAGTTTGATGCAATTTTTTAACTGTGTAGGATTATTCGCTTAGAACCTCTAAAGATTGGAATTATTGATAGGTGGAGCCTAAGAATTTGAATAGAACAATAGAAGTCGTCTTAAAATAGCTGCAACTGCATATAAATTTTCATCACAAAAAATATTCATATGTACCTTTACTCCTTCGTGACAAGCCTCACCTATACGTGCCGTTTAAGGTGTAAGAAATTCTTTAATTGAACACCAGAATTTTAGTACAGAAATTTTTGTCTTATCTAATTACAGATTTTCAGCTATCAAATAAGTCGAACATTAAAATTGTTAAAAATTGATAGCAAAGAATTTATTAAAAAATAGTTTAAAAGACGTTCGTCGCGAAGAGAGTAAAAATAAATTTCAAAAGTTGATTTTATTTAATGACTAGATATAAATTCAATTTCTCGATGCGTATGCAAAAATATCATTTTAACTTGATAAATAGATTTGCCTTAGATAAATAAGGAAATTTATTCAGAAACACTAAATATAATAAAATATAATACAGCTATTTTGCTAGTTGAAAGATTTGAATTTCCGAAAAGTATTCAACATATATCAGAAGAACATTGTCCTATACTTATAACATGTATTTATTATTTTTACGAAATCTCTTTTCAGTATAATACATAGACGTGAATTTTCAGATTACAAATTAGAAAGACTTTCATTTCAATAGCATTTCGAAACATATGGAAGCTTGTAAATCATGATTAGCATATACGTTGACACCACACGTGTCTTCAGTTTATTGTTTATATGTAGATTTACTGAGATTTTGAAAGTAGTACGGATTTTCCAGATAAAACAATACCTCAATTTTCATTTAAAGTGCATGCAAATTATTTAATTTTTCCAATGAAGGATAATTTAGCTGTTTTGTTAACATGCGTGTATTTGTACATAACAAATATCGCTCATACGTATAACTTAATTTTGAGAAGTCGATTTTATTTTAAAATTTAGAACTAATTCAAACTATTAATATTTCTTAGGGTATTTTTACTTAAACCATACATATTCATTAATTGCATACAACAGTCATTGAAACGTATAAATATTTTCTAAGAATTAAAAAAAAATCATTAAATCGAATTTGAAGGTCCGCATTAAATATAAATAGCAACCAGTCGTTAAATGTAAATCTATTTAGTTTATATACTAATTAATTTTTCAGCAGAGCTGAAATTGCGGTGTAAATTAATGAAATACAAAGGATGTGAATTATCACTTTAGTAAACAGCTTACAATCAATAGAGTGAAAAAAATTTCAGACCGGGGTTCGATCCCGGATCCCCTTGCACTGTTTGAAATGGATACTCAAATATCACGAAATTTTCTTCGTTTTTGACGAAACTGTTTCCTGGGAAATGCACCGAGCGAATATTTCGTCAAATCGAGTAAATTTTTTTCTTCAAAAAAGTGAGGAAATTAATTTCACCAAATTGCTTGTTCGAAAGTTAAAAAAAAAAGGTTGGTGGTGCCATCTATTGACAATTTTAGAAACATCTGTAATTGACAGGGGGAAAAAGTACGACACTTTTCTCAAGTCTTCAACGGGATACGACGCGCGATCTTTGGTGTGGGAGACCAATGTGCTGCGTCCATCGCCAGCGGGATCTTGAATGTATTTGATTTTAAATGTATCTATGGGATGTTGATTTGTGTTTATATTTTCAGAAGTATTTTTATCGGTGCTGTTATAATTTCTGCATGATTTAATTAATAAGGCTAGATTATTATTATTATGATTTTTCTATGGTTAATAAATAATTAGAGTACGGCTTGATTAATATAATTTTTTAGTGAAATTCCCTTTGTTCAATAAATGATTAGAATATGGTCTAGTTAATTTGTTAGTCAGAAATAATAAGTATATATTGGAGAAGAGTTCATCAATTTTAGATAAGATTTTAATACGTTACTGTTTATAGAGGGGAAAGAGATCAGTTATCAATATTTTTAATTTGATTGTTATGTGAATACATTTCTTAAATAAAAAAGAGCTCCTAAAATTTTGATTTTTTTTTTAACCATTGGGAAAATGTTTGTTGCTTTCGGTCGAAAATGGACCAAATGATGTTCGAATTTTACTATTTTAACCGTTTTTAACGAAATTCTGTGACTTTAGAAGATATTTTTAAGCGTTGTTAACGAGATTCTGTAACTTTAGAAAAATTTATCTTTGAATAGACAATAGAAATGCATAAAATCGCTACAAAAATGTTAAAGTTGCAAAACAAATAGACGCAATTTATCAGATATGAAAAATAAAGTAGAAATTTAGTAATTTCGTGTTATATTGGCCCCCAAGGATGAAATATTTTTGTTTCTGTTTTCATTAATATATTGTAAATTTGGTACTTTCGTGTATTTTTTTTTTTGAACGATTTTGTAACAACAAAAATAATCTGGCCGGGAATGGGGAAACATTTTTGTTAAATATTTGAGATTTTCCATTTCATTAAAAATCACTTAATTTTGAGACAAAATGACTGTCAAAAATAATGAAATCAAGAACTGCGGTAATCTAATAATTGGAGTAATCAAGAATTGCGGAATCGTCAAAAATGAGAGTTATTTTTTTGACAGCGAGGAAACAGTTTCGTCTGATATTTGAGGATTCGCGTTTCATCAAAAACCACGTGACTCTGTGACGAAATGATTGTCAAAAATAACGAAATGAGGCCTGAGGATTTCGGAATCGTCAAAATTGAGAGTTTTATTTCTGAGAGTGTGGTATAGCGCACCAAGTGCTTTACCATTAAGCCATCCGAACGACATCCGGTCTAGCATTCTCTCACTTTTATATGACTAGGCTACAACCTCGCAGTCAATCATGAGCACAATTTCCAGTGGCCTACACGAGACAAGTTAAACCTAGTACCGTTGAATATTTTATATACCAATTAATTTTTCTGCAGAGCTGAAATTACACTGTAAATTTTTATTGTAAATTTATCATCGTGTGATGCGAGATTGTAGCCTAGCCATATAAGAGTGAGAGAATGCTAGACTGGATGCCGTCCGGATGGCTCATTCTGACTCGGTAAAGCACTTGGTCCGCTATACCGAGGGATCCGATATAGAACCCCGGTCTGGACAATTTTTCACTCTATTGGTTGTACGCTGTTTAGTAAAATGGTATTTCACATCCTTTGTATTTCACTATTTACTTTATTTTCGATTTTCTGCACTTTAAATGATTTTGTACATTAAACATGTATTTACTATTTTCTCGAAATCTCTATCTAGAAAATAATGAATAAGTATAATTTTTTAGACTACAAATGACAAAGACTTTTTAACTGATGAATCCTTGGAATTCATGATTACAATATATTATTTATGAAATTATTAACATACTTACATATTGCATATGTTTCTTTTAACATATTAATTTATATCCTAAAATAACTTGAAAAATAAAGAAAAAAAATCTATTATGAAGTATTTTATTTAAAATAGAAATTGGAATTAATTCATGACTTGTGATTATAATAGGTTCGTTATTCTACTTCGAAAGATTTTAATCTTCAGAAAGCAATCAACGTATATACATATGAAGATCCTTAAACTGTAATTAAAACATGTATTTGCTATTTTGCGTAATTGCGTTTTAGGGTATTAGAAATGTAGTTGAAAATTAGATATCACAAATATCTTTCATTTCAATGGCATTTCTAAGGAAGACTGTCAATGCATGATAAGACTAGTCGTTTACAATGAATATTTCTACGAGTAATTGTTTATTTGTAACATTGGGGAGATTTTCAAAGCATCGATGATTATTCAGACGTAATAATATATTATTTTACATTACAAATATATCCCTGTTTTTTTAAATTGCGCTACTTTTTGAATAAAATTCAAATTTTTGTTAAAGAAAAAATAATGCATTTTAAGGCATACTAGATACAGAGATGCAAATCTCGAACTAATCTTCCGTAATACGTGGATTAATTTGACCCAGTTTAGCAACGTTTCGAACCAGAAAATTTATTAGATAAATCTTTATGTGATTAATTTCAGATTTCTACGTGGAATATATTTACTTTCATTTCTTAAAAAAATTTCTGGTGCTAAACGTATTAAACCTGCGTCAAATTAAATCACATATTACGAAAGATTAGTGAAAGCTTGGCACCTCTGTAGATAGTACCCGTCAAGATTTGCCGGTAAAGAACTTGCTAGTTTCATTTGAAATTTTAATTAGTTAATTGTAAATTAATTAGTATTGAAAACTTGATAAATTACTGTTTTGTATTGTTTGTAGAGGAATCTTATACATATAAGGCAATAGATGGTGCACTCAGTCCAACCTCCTCAATTAATGAAGTGAAAGATTTGTTCGCTTGTAACTTAAAGCTTATCATATTTCCTTTTTAGACTATTTAACTAAAAATATTAATTGACTGAGTAGAGTATTAATTTTACTTAATACGGTGTTATTTTTGTTTTTTAAATAACAATCTTTAATATTTTCTAAAATATTTTAAACTACGCGACCTTTAAAATTTTGCCTTACATTTATTTTTATCAATCTGACTCTAAAACTCCGAACATGAAATTTATTGTTTACAGTTACGATTTATAATATATATATAGTTTAATTATTTACAGTATTCAGCTTTTCGTGTCTGACAATCAAATAATATTTAAATGACTGTAATAAGTACAATTTTTAGTCATACACTGTAAAAAAGGGAATGTATCTTAATCTAGCAAAATATAAATATAACCATGAACGAAAATATACAACAACCTCTTACGACTTACCAACGATTACGAATAACGTCCATTATCGTTAGAAACAACAATATATTTTTGAGATTAAAAAAAAATATCATAAAAACAAAATTTCTTTTGCTGCCACTGATATTCGGAAACATTTCCGAGTAGTTTTTATAGTGTAGTAATCCGTTTTCTCAACACAGAATGTGGGTTTTTCGGATGCTATCAATTCTCAAATAAACAGTTTCATGTTGAATAAAGATGTTTTACAGATAAACATGATACATCAATAGCATTAACATTAACATTAACATTACTTTGTCACTCTTCCATGTTTAAATTCCATTACGCAGAAGGAAATGTTTAATTGAGAATTGATAGCATCCTAAAAAACTGATATTAGGGTTTGACTAAACTGATACACTGTTTTACAGATAAACATGATACATCAATAGCATTAACATTAACATTAACATTACTTTGTCACTCTTCCATGTTTAAATTCCATTACGCAGAAGGAAATGTTTAATTGAGAATTGATAGCATCCTAAAAAACCGATATTAGGGTTTGACTAAACTGATACACTATAAAAACTTTTCGGAAACGTTGCTGAAAATCTGTGACAGCAAAATAAACTTTGTTTTTAAAAGTGCACCTAAATTTTGGAAATAGGTTGATTTTAAGTTTCTAATTACTGTGGAGAATCGATTATACGAACTAATAGGTGACCGGGGGTGTTCGGATAAACGAGATTTCCGACAACTGACCATTTAAAAAAAAAAAAAACACTAGAGATATATGAACATAGTGAAACAAATAAACAGTGATTATAAACACAAATAAGTATGTAATTTGTATTACAATACTGTAGGTCTACATTTTGAGAAAAGACGCCCAAATTTCCTTTTCGTTCAGAGAGGACAGCCAGAGAGACATCTTGCTGCCAAATCTCTTATACATTTTAAGGAATTCAGTTGAACAGAATCACACTCTTCTTATTGCTCCAGCCACTACTAGGCATTTTCTAGGCAACGAAAAGCTTCCTCAGCAGATGTTTCTTTTTCAACTTGTTCGTTCGGTTAACCGATCGTTCGGTTGTCCGATGTTCGTACAATGGATGTTCCAGGGTATAAAGAACGTTTTCGGAATCAAGTGGTTATTGTATAATTCGTTCGTTGTTATACTATATTGTGTCTAATTTTTACAATGTGTGATCACACAACCTGAAACTCATTACATAAAATGTCATTAAAATGCATTTTGTATCAGTGGGAACTAGACGGTGGACGTCACTTTTAAATGCATAGATTGGTACATTAAATATGTACTTAGTGATATTTGCTTTAAAAATAATTAATTTTTAAAAGGTTCATTTAAAAAAAATTACAACTAAATTCAAACTATAAATATTTTTTATGTTTTGTTATATAAACTATACATTTTGATACAAAAATCATATCAAGGAAAAAAATATATATATTTATTTTTATTTTGTAGATACGATTTACAAAGAAATTGCAACCATTTCATTAGTAGTAAACCTATTATCTCTATTATTTTATTTTGAAGGATTTCAATCTTCAAAAAGGATTTAACATATTGCTAGAGACATGTTTCTGCTTTCATCTTCTGAGGAAAAGGCTAAAAAGTTGAAATCATAAAAGCCAGAAGTAGTCTGGAAAAACACCGAAATATCCACTGTGATCCGAAGTGAAAAAAAATTGTGAGAACGATCTTATGAACCTATGAAACGGACTTAGGAAATGTATCTCCCGTTGATATGTTTGAAACACTTTTTTCAGATTATGCATGTGATTTAATTGTTGAAAATAAGAATAACTACACTATTAAAAACGACCATGATTTTAATATTATTACAGAGGATATAAAGATATTGATAGGGTTTTTAATATTTTCTAGCTGCCATACCCTCTTCCAAATGACACAGATTATTGGATTAAAAAAAAGAGCCAAAGAAAGTAAAATATGTGAAATTACGAATCGGATGGAAATGTTTTAAAAGCATGGTCCTTATAATTTTCTTTCAACTTCAAAAAATGATATTAGTGGTGATATTCGTTGTGACAGGATAGATCATAATATAGGCAGGCTAAACACGGCAAAGATGCTGCCAATTTGCATGTTGTCAATGAAGACCTCTTACTACGAGCATAGTGAAACAAATAAACAGTTATTATATAAAGATATAAACACAAATATGTATGTAATTTGTACTACAATGCACTACAATACTGTAGGTCTACATTTTTTCAGAAAAGAAGCCCAAATTTTCTTTTCTTTCAAAGAAGACACTCTTTTCCTTGCTGCCAAATTTCTTATACGTTTTAACCCCTTCGCGACGAGCGTCCTTTACGGAATTTTTAATCTTTTATCACCGTTTTTTTAAAACAGTTTTTTAACGGTTTTTTAAAATTTCGGCTAATTGAATCGCAGAGATGCTACCATTAAATAAAGCAAAGTTTACACTAAAAAATAACTGGTGGGAATAATCGAGGATTCTGAGCATCTTATGCGTCACGTATACGTGTCGCTCGTCCCCAAGGAGTTAATGAAATCAGATGAACAGAATCACACTCTTCTTATTGCTCCAACCACTTCAAAGCTGACTCTAGGCACGGAAAAGCTTCCTCAGTGTATGGTTCTTTTTTAATTCGTTCGTTCGGTTAACCAGTCGTTCGGTTGATCGAGGCTTGGATAATCAATGTTCCACTGTATAAAGAACGTTTTCGGATTCAAGTGGTTATTGTATAATTCGTTCGTTGTTATACAATATTTTCATAGAATAAGAAACATTTGTCTAATTTTTATAATGTGTGATCACCCAACCTGAAACTCTAAAATAAAATGTCATTAAAATGCATTTTATAACAGTGTGAGCTAGACGGTGGACGTGACTTTTATATGCACGTGTACATTAAATATGTGCTTATTCATATTTACTTTAAAAATAATTAATTTATAAAAGGTTCATTTTTTTTTTTAATTTACAACCAAATTCAAACTATAAATATTTTTATGTTTTTGTTATATGAACTATAATTTTTTGATACAAATATCATATCAAGAATAAAAAGAAATTATTATTATTATTTTATTTAATTTTGAAGATACAATTTACAGAGAAATTGCAATAATTTCATTAATAGTAAATCTATTATCTCTATTATTTTATTTTGAAGGATTTCAATCTTCGAAAAGGATTCAACATATTTTTAGAGAGCATTGTCCTGTACTGGAATATCAATTTACTGTTTACACGTAATCCCTTTTCGAGATAATAGATAGACATCTATTTGCAGATTACGATTTGCAAACACCTTTATTTCAAAAGCATTTCAAAATTTAGCCAATCATGATTAGATTAACAGTTTATACTAGACGTTTTATAAAGTAATTTTTTATTTGCAACTTCTGAGAGAAATTATGGAAATAGTGAGTTTATTCAGACGAAACATAGTTTTAATCAAATCTGAGAATATATTCAAATTGTTATATTGAATATATTCAAATCGAGCTATGGTGAATTGATACCACCGCGATCGTCCAATGTATTGAAAAGTCCGGCCCTGCCGGACGCGCTGGTCGATGTCGTAAAATCATTAAATTTAGCTTTTAAATTTTTCCAGTGGGATCTACCGTGATTGTGTCTACTACCGTTTCGGGCAGTGTTGAAAGAAGGTCACGCTGATTTTGCCGGTTCTGCGAGTAGCGGCGGTTTTTATGTTAGACGGGCTCAGGTAATAAATGATCAAATATAGTTTGCATTGTCATGATTTATATTACTTTTATTTCATTTGATATATATAAGACTATCACTCATGTCATTTTAAAAAATGACTTTTATTTAAAATATATACATTAAAAATATATGTAAAATACATGACTTTCACACATTTCATTTAAAGTAAAAAAGGATTAAAAAGATATAATATCATAAACCAAACATTTTATTTCAGCATCGCAGCATTGTCCTTAAATTATATGCGCAAAAAAAAGCAGCTGCTACAGTGCGACCGAAAAGTTTATAGACAACGGGGTTTTCTTATTTTATAATTGAAAAAGAGGAGTAAAAATTTCAAAACAATTTATAATTATAAATAATATCAAGATACTAATAATACTATACAAAAATAATATTACACAATCACAAACTTTGTGAGAAAAATTAAAACTTAAATTTACTATCTCAAAATTCAGTAGACAACTATTTTTTTTTCCTTTAACGTAAATTTTTTTTTTCTAATCACTTCAAAAACTGGATCTGGCATACGCAAAGCAAGAGTTTGAAGATATTATTGCTTTAAAGAAAACCAACTTCGTTCAATTTGCAGCTTTAGATCTTGAACCATTTCAAAATGACGCCCATTATTATATTTCTTTCTAGCTAATATTCCTCAGAAGTTCTCTATTGGGTTCAGGTCAGGACTTGTAGCTATCCGGCCCATAACAGATACTTGTATTTGTCAAAACCACTGCGTTGTAGAGTTGGACACGTGGATCGGCCAATTGTCTTGCTAGTATATACATTTCTCCCTACCTCGCAACTTGCCAAATATAAGTTACTGTACTTCAAGCGTTTTCTGACAATCTTCGGAACATTGACGGCTTTTCAAAAAGCAATTTCGGTTGTTCCATCATAAGAATATGCTCCCCACACCATGAGCGATCCCCCTCTTTGTTGTCTGCTGAAAAGTTCGTGGTTCCTTGCGAATATTGTGCGAATAATATGCTTAAACATAAGGGTTATATAAATTAAATTTCTTTTCATCACTGAAAAGATCACTCAACCTTTCATCTATCCAATTCATGTGATTTCAGACCCACTGGACACGAGCGTCTTTATGTCGTTTTTAAACTTTGGCGAACGAAGTATTTTTCGATAATCAAGAAATATTCTGGCCTGCAGCCGTCGATGTACCGTGCATTTTGATACTGGAACGTTTACTTCTTTAGACATTGACCGTACAGTCATGCTGTGGGTTGAAACTAATCACAAACTCTCTCTATGTTGTCGTTTAGTTGTTTTCTTTGGTCGTCCAGAACGGGATTTTGTTTCAAAATTGTTTACCTTTTGACAGAATACGGTAAATACCAACCCTGCTGCGTCGAGTTTTTCTTGCAATCTCCACAACTTTCCATCCACGAGTCTTTAAAAAATAGATTTGCAAAATTTCCTTTTTGGAAAACTGCACATTGCGAGGCATATCTGCAATCAGCCGGAATCGGAAAGAGAGTAGCTTTTATCTCAGGAAACTATCGTTTCACAAGTACATGACCTTGGAACATGCAAATTTTGGATATCAGGACTTAAATCAGATTTTAACACGGGTTGTCTTTATATTTTTGGAACATCATTTTTTTGTTTTTATTTTTTATATAAAATCTATGATTGTTAAAAGTTATTTGAGTATTTTATTATTTTTATTTCATCATCATATATTTGCATAATTTATTTCGTCTTTCTTACCTTTTTAATTAACTTTTAAACCCCCCAAAAAGGCTGTCTGTAAACTTTTGGGACCCACTTTATTTGCGAAAGAAAAAGAATACTATTAGCGAGATTTGTGCCCGACTAACATGAAATTACCATTTTCAGAAGTATCTGCTTTCATATAAAAGATTATGCTGTCATATGATTAAATTGTGTTAATAATTACGTTTTTAGGGATAGAAACGATTCAACTGCAACTCATGATGTTATTGAACGTGGTCAGGGTTAAAACGAGAAATACTCACGCTAAGAATGAATCACTATTTAAAATATATTACGATTCTCTTGTCTTCCTACGAGTGTCAAGTAAATAATAACCAAAAATATCACGATTATACGAGTAAAATATATGCTTCATTTTATTGTGGGTTTTTTTGTGAAAGTGTCGAATATATCCTAATAAAGTGTAAATTACCGTTCATGAGAAAATTACCTAATTGTTAGAAAAAATATATAAAGAAATCAAAATAATTATTTTTTTATTTTATTTTATTTTGAAGATACGTTTTACACACAAATTGCAATCAATTCATTATATCTAATTCCATTAGGTCTATAATTCTAATTTGAAAGATTTGAATTTTCGAAAAGGATTCAACATATTTCAAAAGAACATTGTTCTCTACTGGAACATACATTTAATGTTTACACGTAATCCCTCTTCGAGATAATACATAGATATGTATTTCCAGATTGTAAATCCCAAACACCTTTATTTCAAAAGCGTTTCTAAACTTTGCCAATCATGATTAGAGTAATAGTTTATACTTGACGTGTTACAGAGTAATTGTTTATTTGTAACTTCATAGACAGCTTTTGAAATTGGTGAAGATTATTCAGACGAAATATAGTGTCAGTTATAATTGAGAATATATTGAAATTGTTTTAGTTTTTGGTACTTTTATGTTAGTCAGTCGCAGGTAATAAATCAGGTAATATTGTTATATTGTCTATATATTCGAATCATTGTTAATGAAAACTTCAATAAGGAAAGTAGTAATCCAAAAAGAAAATAATTTTAACTTTTTATTAGCATATGGCATATAGAAAAATGTACCGGCGAATATCGTGATAATATAATTATATTTTAAGTGTAAAAATGCATCCAAATACACCGTGATATTAGTCAGATATATGTCTAATGGAGTAAAGTTTTTCACAATTCTAATCCCGAATTCAAAACGTACCAAAATATATTTTTGTTTCTTTATTTTATATCTAAAAATACTAAACAATTAATTTTAAGTCATTTCTAGATGTAAAATAAAATGGTTTTAAATATTATCATTTTCAAAATTAAACTTTTTAAAACTTAATTTGATTACGCAAATGGAAAGGAATTTATTAGTAGCACATGTTTGTGATATGATACTTTCTGGGTTAGAAAAATACAAAGAATAATTAAATACAGTTAAAAATTTTAAACTGTACTGTGGTTTAAAAAAAAACGGAATCCTTTAAAACAATAAAAATGTTTTAATATTAAGATTTTTTTCTCAGAAACATTAATATGAAATTAAAATTCTCGACAGTTGTTTCATGTATTAAAAAGTTATTAAATTATTATTCCTATTTCATTTCTGTATTTTATACCTAAAAGAATTCTTTAAATTAAAGTCTCCTTTTCAACTCATGAATCAGACAGCGAAAATTTCAAAATTTCTTTCTTAATGTAAAATGAAGATTTTTATAACATCCTCGCTTACGAAATTGAAATTTTTAATTCAATTTTACAACATGAAATAAAACAAATTAAATAATAACATACGGATCTGGTATCTTCCTAGTGTTAGGAAAAGTAATTAAATGTAGTTTAAAGGAAATTGAAATTTTAATGAAAGTTCAAGTAATGTATCTGCTGCAAATATATTATTGCAACATACTAGAAGAGTAAAATGAAATTCATTTAATTTCATTTCAGCTTAAACTTATTCCTTATAGTTTCTGAATTAAAAGAAAATAGTTATTCCATCTCTAGTACATGAGATTCCCCTTATTGCTTCAGGGGATGATATTGTGGTAATGTCGCAATTTCAGCTTACCCTATTTTGAATGCATATGAGAAACGATCTCACATTTTTTTTTTATATTTATATGAAAACAAACAGTGTGAAAGTAATCATAACAATGAATATTTTATTTGTAAATATATTTTTGCGTAAATACAATTTCTAATTGTCATATGAAAATAAAGGAAGAAAACCTATTAATAGTTTGGATTGCATGTAAAAGATTTTAGAAAATTTAAGATTTTAATTAAATGCTCTTTGTTTATTTTATTTTTTGGCAATTTGTGAAACTTTCTGCTGCATAATAATTTTTTTCACTACCCATTTTCACAGACATTATTTTATTTTCAAACACATAAACAAGCAGTCTACCATGTTCAAAAGTCTTAAAAAATACTTTTGAAAGTACATAAAATTAATCAATCTGTTAAACATTGTAAAACAGTAAAAATATTTTCACCTGTCGCTCTCAGGCATCTTCAGTCACTGATGTTATGTTTTCTGCTTCGTCAGTGAATCTTGTTTATGTGTTTGAAAATAAAATAATTTTTCTGTAAATGGGTAGTGCTAAGAATTACTATGTTAAAAATGACATTATGGACGATCGTAGATAGAAAACTTTTTACTACATATTAGTAGCATAATTTTGCAACAACTATAGAAAATAACTTTTGTCATGGATTACAATAACATTTTGGATATAAATATTTTTTACGGTAGATTTCTACAAAAATTTCTACAAATTATCGAAAATGAAGATAATTGTTTGGAAAGTGTAGTAGCCAAAAAAAAAAAAAAAGACGGCCGACCTTTTATTACTAGAAGTTTTGGACACAGATATTCAACTATAAAATTAGTAACTATTTTGTCGATAATAATAACAAAATTAAAACACACGGTTTGTTTGTCTATCTGCTGGTCGACAGTCTCACTACGTTACGAAAAATTCTTACAATGAGAATTTCCTCAAGCACTGTTTTTGAATTTTTGAGTTGATTGCAATTATTGCAATGTGACTACACAAGATGAAAATATGCGTGACCATACTTTGGGATCTTTATTTTCAGATATTATGACAGATATTATGTTGCTGCAATAAAAATTAATTATTATCATGATTGTCATAAAAGTATATCTAAACACAGCATATGAGGGAAACATTTCCATTATAAACATCAAAGACATTGAGGACAAACAACCTCTCAGATCATTTACATACGTGTGATACCTTTAATCATGTTTATGTTCGGGCATGTCACTACACATGGGTCTATATAATGAATGAATTAAGAGTCAAAGGTTCTATTCGAATGAATTGAACGGATGCATTATATACATAAACAGTAGTAGGTATTCTATACTAAGCCCATTATAAATCTATTTGAATTGTTTATCTAGAAAGCCATAAAATCAGTAAAACGGATTTTCTCATACGAATCAAAACTTAAAACGAAAGGAAATTTTGATAACCTTCATTTTACTAATAATTTAGAAAAAAAGGATTTTTTCATGCATAATGATAAAATAAATCAATTGGTTTTCTAAACATCATAAATAATTTAAAATATATTTTAAAAAGTATGCATTGAAAATTCACTAATGAATTTCATTAACTGCATTATAACTTTCGTTTATCTTGTATAGTATAAGAAAACATGTTTTCCTTCTAATGTGCGTGCTATATTAAGAGTTATTTGATGTACCAGTGTGTGATGCATATTAAAATGTTAAATAAAAGAAACTATATATTAAAATTATATTCAAAAAAGTTTTTTTTAATGTACTGGTGTCTTTACATGAGCCTAATAATTCTAGCTACTTTATCTATACACCTTTCAGAATAGGCGGAGCATATGACCTTTGTTCTTAAACTGATCAATAACCTTGTTGCTACTATGACGACATCCAGTCTAGCATCCACTCACCCTTATTTGGTAAGATCTCTTTTTCATTTACCGACACGATCCCGATAAATCGTACACGATTGTCGTTATCCGACATCGATTGCATACAAAACGCAGTCATATACACTATGACGATAAAATCGTCATTGAATCTGTAAGTGGAAACACTATCCTATTTTATGTAGTCAATTCGACTACGGCTAGACATTTCATATGGCTCTCTCAGGATTTGATATACACCTACTCAAAGCCAGGGTGTGCAGTTGCTTCGCAACTTGGAAGCCCATTGAACCTATCACAAGTTCAAGTTCAAGTTCAAAAGCGCGTAGTGTATATGAATGTATTTTGCGTGCACCGATGTCGGAT
This sequence comes from Maratus michaelseni, assembly GCA_963931845.1. NCBI lineage: Eukaryota > Metazoa > Arthropoda > Arachnida > Araneae > Salticidae > Maratus > Maratus michaelseni. The sequence continues at coordinate 56,741,967 of OZ007588.1, read as the reverse complement.
AACAATAATCGTGTACGATTTATCGGTGTCGTGTCATTAAGTGGATAAGCGCTCTAAGGCTACAACTTCTGCAGCAAAAGATGGAACGTCAATCATGAGCACAACTTCAGTGGCATGCATCAGACAAATTATACCCAGTATTGGTAAATATTTATATATATCTAATTAAATTTTCAGCAGAGCTGAAAGTACGCTGTAAAATTAATGAATAAAAAGGAAGTGAATTATCACTTTACTACACAGCGTACAACTAACAGAATAAAAATCATTCTTTAATTTTTAAGCTTAATTTCAGCTGTACCGAAAATTTAATTAACTATATATAAATATTCACCGATACTGGGTTTAATTTGTCACATGCATGCCACTGAAGTTTTGCTCATGATTGACGTTCCATATTTTGCTGCAGATTATTGTATTCTTACCATATAAGAGAGAGAGAGAATGCAGGATTGGATGTCATCCTAGTAGCTTAAATGGTAAAGCGCTTGGTGCACTATACCAAGGAGTTATCCGGGTTTTATCCCCGGTCGGTACATTTTTTTCACTCTGTTGGTTGCACGCTGTGTAGTAAAGTGAATAATTCACATCATTTGTATTCATTAATTTTGCAGCGTAATTTCAGTTCTGCTGACAACGATTTTTTAAATGTTGCAAATCAAGTAAAATTTACATTACAAAACTAGTTTAGAAAACAATTTCGAACATTATTTTTCTCACATAGAACAAAATTACAGTATGGCGCATTTAGCTGATGTAAACTGATAAGGAAATCACCGTATATTGCTGTTTATATTAAAATCAACTTTCGTAATTCCCAAACTATGTTGATATTGATATTATCTATTAAAAAGTCTAAAATTACTTTCATTTTAAAATATGTCTCACATTTGTATTTATGTTTTTTTTCTATTAAAGGTTTTCATTTAAATAATTTCTATTTAGCATTAATTTAACAATAAAAAATATTCAGTTTTTATGTTCTCCTCGAAATAATTCTATAAAAGTCTTCACAAACAATCATACTTTAAAAAGAATTACAAAATAAAAACGTGAGACCTGAAGTTAAGGATAACAAATCTATACCAATAAAAGAAAGTTTCCCTAAGTCTGTGTGCCTGTGTGTATAGTCGGATGGTTAGGAATCTACCGTCCGCAGAAGTCTGACAACTTGTACGGAGATAGGTCCAAAGCAGGTCCTGATGGACCTGATGCTCAGATTTTCAATTTGTCTATAATTAAACGAGATATTCATTAAAAAATTAATCGAAAACTCATTGTTTTTCAAAAAATCGGCAAGCGCGCTTGAGCATACCGAGCTATGTTTTTACGAACGCGAGAACAGAAGAAACAAAACTGTTTTATTTTTGTCCTTTGCTTTAACGTCCATCGGCTGAACCGTTCGTGATACGGAAAAAATGGAAGACATATTCTTAAATTTGGTACTCTTTTGTTTTAAACGCTGCAAACAGTCTGCAAAATATTGTTGTTAATACTTTGAAAGAAAAAAAATCAAAAAGGGTCGTTTTCGCGATTGACTTTTTATCCTATCGAGAACGCTTTCATAGGTCTCGATTTCAGGGGTACCAATTTACAAAACAGACCTATTTAAAATGGATATATTCTTCTTTTCGACGGTGAAATCGGTTTTAAAAAGTACCAATTATAACCCTTTTAAAAGTTCTCGACCGCAGGTCACTTCGCGCCTTCCGGAAATGATCATTTTGTTTACGCTAACAGTAAATAAACGTCCACATTTCGACACAACCTTTTAAAAATATCTTGGTAGACAATATTTACACCACCTATAAAAATTTCGAAACGTTTGGACGAATAGAAGTACAGTGGACTCTCTCTATCCGAACACTCTCTAATGTGAACACCCCGGTATTATGAACACTTTCTGACGATCCCGGCGAAATTCCATAGACTTAACAAAAGATGAACTCTCTCTATTCTGAACACCCTCTAATCTGAACACCCCACTATTATGAACGCTACTTTTTATTCCCATTCTAACCCGCCTCTCCGTAAACTGAACGTGTGTTTGCAGTCTGAATGCAAGGAATTCCTGCATCATAGAAATTCGGAAAAATTGTTGCAGAAGAATAAAAGGGTTCAATGAACTCGATTTAAAAATAAAGAAACAAAATCATTTCTAGATTTTAAGATCTACCTGATGCTGAAATTTGTTTCAATAATTCAGATAAAATCTTCAGTTAACAAAAAAAAAAAAAAAAAAAAAAAAAAAAAAAAATCGAAAGAATATTTTTGTCTTTATTGTACATGTTCTCAACTAACTAGAACATTCTTATTTATTTTTAATAAATAAAAAAGTGCAGATAGGAAATTGTTTCCATTTCAGATAAAGTAAATCATGATAATCAAATTAAATGAAATGATCAAAACAATCAAATTTTATGCAAAGAGATACAAGCAAAAATAATGTAAAAACCATGTCACGTGATTTGTGCTCTCCCAAGCTGAGATAAAAATAGAAAGATTGTACAACAGAAATACCCATCCCTCCAATGACAGATAAGAGACAACAGGTGTTAGAGAGAGTGGTTAAAAAAGGATTAAGGTTTCTTTTTTGCACACCTGGTTAGCAGCATTATCGCTTCTGTTTCTTTCTTCCTTTTTGCTTGGCAAAGGTAAAATTTTTTCGTTATTTTACTATCGTTGCAGGGTAAGCTTCACAACACTTACGCAGACATGTCAGAAATAAATAAGAAAACTAAAAGAACTGAAGCTTCAGGAAAAATACGAAGTTGTTCAAAAATTTAAATCAAAAGTAAGTCAAAGAAAAATTGCATCTGAATTTGGAATTTCAGTAGGTCAAGTCAACGTCATCAGCAAGAAAGAGAAAGAAATTATAGCCACTTTTGAAACAAGTGAACCTTCCTCAAAGTGTAGAATTTTCAAAAAGAAAACAGGAAACGAGAACATAAACAATCACGTCTGGATGTTTTTTTTGGAAAATGAGAATGAAGAATTGTCCTGTCACTGGATGCCTGCTAAAGTAGATTGCTCTGGATTTTGCAGAAAAGGAGAAAATCATGGAATTCAAGGCATCAGAAGGATGGCTGACTCGCTTCAAAAGTCGGCATAACATAGAATTCAAAATAATCAATGGTGAAGCTGCAGACGTAAATATCGACACTGTGGAGGAATGGAAAAGAGAGCTTCCAGATATAACGAAGGATTTCGATGCCACTGACATTTTCAATGCCGACGAAACCAGCCTGTTTTTCAGAGCTCTTCCAAATAAAACCTTAGTAGAAAGAAGCGAGAAATGCGTGGGCGGAAAATTGTCAAAAGAAAGACTTACTGTCATGCTCTGTGCCAGTTTTACGGGTTTTAAGTTCAAACCACTTGTGATCGGAAAAAGTGAAAAATCACGATGCTTCAAAAATGTGAAGATAGCATCATTGCCAGTGCACTATAAATCAAATCGAAAAGCCTGGATGACATTCACAATTTTCTCACAATGGTTGGAGGGCATTAATGAGATGAAGAGAATAATTTTTTTTCGTGGATAGTGCTAGATTATATAAATGTTCAGCTGAGCAACGTGAGCTTGAAGTTCCTGCCACCGAACTGTACTTCTATTATCCGACCACTGGATCAAGGAGTAATCAAGACCTTTAAAGCTCACTACCGAATTCATTTTTTGAAGAAAATGTCCGTAGTGATGGAGGAGGCAAATTCGGCAACCGAACTAACGAAGAAGGTCAATGTCATGGATGCTGCCATTGAATATCAATTGCCTGGAATGAAGTAACCCCTTACACCATCCAAAAATGCTTCTACAAAGCTGGATTCCCATGTGAGAATGAACAATCAAGGACAGAGGACCAAGAAGCAACAGCTGTGAGTGACTTGGGGTCAATTTTTCAGGATCTTCAAACTGATTCAATTGAATCTGGAGCTTATCTCGAAGTCAACGGAAGGCTTCCTGTTTGCGACAACATCGTTAAAGAGGAAGAGGGTAGTGAAGACGAAGCAGAACCAGAGGAGACCGATGAAACAAGAAGTACGATTATCTTCAAGCAATATGGCCAAGGGATTCAAGAGCTGTTGAACTATGCAGCTGAACATCACCCAGAAGCCTGTCCACTTCTTAAACAACTAGATAACATGTGCACTGCACGAGCATACACAATGCAAAAACAGACTAAAATTACTCACTTTTTTAACTAATGTACCGGTTATGTTTTTAAGTAATGTATTGTAAGTATGTAATTGTATATTTTGTAAAAAAATTAATATAACATTTTAATTAACTTTTTTATGCGTGGTTAACCAAGCTAAGTATTCTATACAGTCTATAAACTCAATACATAGTAGTAATAGTAATGCATTTCCCAATCTCCCTCTATAATGAACACCCCCATAATCTGAACATTTTTGGTCGGTCCCCTTAGTGTTCAGAATAGAGAGAGTCCACTGTATTTTAAACCAAATAAAACATAAATGAATATAAATAAACAACATAAAAAAATAATTATAAAATCATACAAAATCATGTTAAAGTTAATATCACGGGCCCAAGCAATGCTGGGTGGGGTCACTAGTATTATATAAAGTTCTCATTCATAAGAAATATAGCTCAAGAATTGCAATTCTTTTCTATTTTGTTTCACTTACTCTGTGAAAACAAAATAGAAACTATCTGAACTATTGAACTAGGGCTTTCCAAAACACAAAAGATTTCAGAAAAATGGCTTGAGTTTAGCATTTTAAAGAAATATTTATAAAGGAAATATTATATTTTACTTTTGCGCTGCATGAGAATATATTGGATTTTATGGAATCAATTTTATTTACAAACATGACTTATTTCTAAAGACCTTTACAGTGATCATATTAAAATTTTCAGTACAATGTTTCGGGATCAATACCTTTATGTACCATAGTATTTATAGGATAAAAAAGACTTCTATAAAGACGTTCGTTACAGAATAATTAAGTTTTTTTTTTTTTTTTTTTTTTTTTTTTTTTTTTTTTTTTTTTTAATTTGTATAGCATAATTTCGTTAATATTTGAGGTATCACATGTAATTATCTCATATAAAATGTGATTCTCATGCAAAATTACGTATGTACTCTCAGATTAATTTAAAGATAATCATCCTTAATAATTGAATACCATAACAATTAATTTCAATTCTTGTGTATGATACATTAAACGCTATGACAATACTAAAATTACAAAAACTTATATAAAATAATACATGAATATAATAGAATGTACACAAATTTCTAATTTTTATTCCTCTCGGCAGTTTTAAAACTCCTCACACACCACCAGAATCTTTAATGGAATAGGATTTAAAAATTCTAAAAGATAATTAAAAAACAAATTGCATTTGAAATATCTCACTTAAAGAATATTCCTATTCCAGCCGAGAAGTGCAACTGGAAATACTACTACACGGATATAAATTAGGTACTACCAGAAATTTTGCGTTAGAGTCTACCATAAACAAAATTATTACAGCTCGATTGCATGAGTTTGGCGTTTTAAGAAATTGTTTATGAAGGAATTATTCATTTTATTTTTGCGTTATGTAAACACAGGGTGATTATAGTTAAAGTCCCACTTTCAAAATGCTGTAAAAAAGGAATCACTGCAATGACTTCAACTTTGAACTGAATATACTGGAAGAAAGAGGAAACGGTATGACATAAGAAACAAAAAGTTCCAAAGTGTATCAATAGATGGCGCTGTAAGTGGCATACTATACAAGTTAAAGAACACTCATGCGCAATTAAAATCGGAATCATTATATGCTTTTTATGCGGTTTTTAGCCTAAGGACAATTAAAAACCAATTTTTTCCATCCAATGTGGTACGACCTTGCCGTGGTGGATTGGTGAATGGGATATTCAGTAACAGTGCCACAACTGTTGACTGATTTGGAAGTCATGTTTTTCGTCAAGCAACCGAAACATTTATGCACTGTACATTGAACAGCACTGTTGGTTTACTGTGCAACTCATGTCAAAGCCGTCGTATTTCGATTAAAAATGTCACTTGTAGACGAATCCACTTTCGTTATGCCGCTTACAGTGCCCTCTATTGATACACTATGGACCTTTTTCTTTCTTATGTCATACCGTATTCCCCTTTTTTCCAGTATATGCAGTTCAAATTTGAAGTCATTCTGACCAGTGGTATCTTTTTTGCATCATTTTGAAAGTGGGACTTTAATTATTATCACCCTGTATATGTCAGTTCTAGTAGGATGAAATTTTATATATAAACACATCACTTCGTGTAGTTACTTTTAATAAGAATGCCATTAATATATTTTCGCCACATAATATCGTGTAAACTGATAGATATTGTTTGAAAAGGCTCTAAATATTTGATACAAACCATTTAGTTCATAATAGAGTTTTATAGCACAGATTCGTTTAAATTTTAGACAGTAACTTTATTTATATCTCATAAATATTTCATTTATTTAAGCATTCTAATCCACGAACGTATAATTTCAATGCAAAATCAACTGTTGCGGGATTATCTTGACCGAAGCACATAAAATATTTATATTAATTTTAGAAATAGATTTGTATCTACATATTACAGTGTACATTAGAAATATTTGAATTTAATGAAGAGACTATTGTACATGATTATTGATTATTATCCCCTTAAAAAAGCTTAAAGTTACATTCATTTAAAAACAATTCTCTCTTTTAGGAGCGTTCATTACAAAAACCTACCTATTACAGCCGTTCGGAGGAAAGCAATTCCAAAAAAATTTGGTATATTTTCACTGATCATGACCCTCAGACCCCAAAACCACCTTCCGTTCTAATGTTGATCTATACATATATGTGGTGTTTTTACGAAGATGGTTTTTTACTCCATGAAAAAATGGCAATTTGTTCAAGAAGGTGAGTGACTGCAGTCGTAATCAATAATCATGGCGAGGAGTTTAGGCAAGGATGGGATACAACAAGAGTTTCTTCAATAAAGACCAGCCAATTTCCAGACAAATCGTTTATTTATAAACAAGAGCAATGCAAGTAACAGTTCCCACAGTGTTAGGTATAAACTTATAGACCTCAGGCTTCACGATGGCTCACTACATCGTTTAAAAGATCTTAAAGAGCTGTTTGAAAATTCTACATGACTACAACACCAGATAACCATTTAGTTACACTTCCAAACACGTCAAAAATCTGCTCTCAAAAAGCGTGCAAGCCAGTTTTGTTCACGGAGCGTAGTGATACAGAATACGATGTCACGAGCGCACAAACCAATGAGTGAAAAGCGAGCTTCAGCCAAGCGAATGAGGCGCGAGGGAGAAGAACCAACACGAAAGAATTCCTCTCGTAGCCGCGCATTAATTTTGAAGTGAAAAATACCCAGCGCGCTAAAGCAGAGCATGGAATTAAAAAAAATGGCTTTTAAAAACATTCGAAATGACAAAGGCGTCTCTCAGAATTTTATAGATTGGGGAGCTGATAAAAGTTACGAATGAACTTAAAATTTTAGATTTAGATTTGGAATAAGATAATTATTAATATACGGGTTAATACTTTTAAAAGGACATTAAATAAGAATAAATATTATTAAGAATTAAGGAAATACTGACTATGTCAGAAGTTAGATTAATTTAAAAGACTAATGCGAAATAAATGCGAAGGATTTGCGAAGGAAATAATTTTTTTTATATAACATATATATATCTGAGATTTTTCCTGCTGTAACTCTCTTATTTATGAACCGAGTTAGATGTAACTAAGTATGTGTATTGTGAACAGCACATAGCAAGATCTCAACCCATTTCGCTGGCCAGCTTCATTCGCCATCTTGTTTTAAAATGGCGGCCATTTAATTTTTTTTTAAATTTTGAAAAATTTAAAAAGTTGTACAAAAAAATTATAAATTGAAAAAAAACTGTTTCCGTTAAGTGTTAGAACGTGATACAAGAAATCCGGAACATGTTTTGTTTTGGCTTTATCTTAAAAAATGGCTGAGATATGGCAGTTTGAAATTCTAGGGTGGCTGAGATTTTGAAACAATCTGATATTTGTTATGCTGTAACTCTCTCATTTATGAGCCGATATGAATGTGACTGATCATGTGTACAGAACATACCAAGGTCTCGATCAAGTTCATTGGCCTGATTCATGCGCCATCTTGTTTCGAAATGGCGGACAGTTAATTTTTTTTTTTTTTTTTTTTTCAAAAAGATGTATAAAAAATTATAAATTGAAAAAGTTGGTTTTGTTAAGTGTTAGATCGTGATACAAGGTTTCCGGAACATTTTTTGTTTTCGCTTTATCTTCAAAAAAATGGCTCATATATGGCAATTTGAAATTCTAGAGTGGCTGACATTTTTAAACAATCTGATTTTTGTTATGCTGTAACACTCATGCTGAAATTCGCATTCAAATTCAGTATTATCAAAAACCGGGATTGAATTTTCTATAATCGGGTTCCAAGATTTTTAGCTTCGGTGTTTGAGTAAAATGAGTTGAATTTTTAGAAACATCGACTATGAAAGCTACCTTTTCCTCCCTTTACGGGCCGGAAGGACTTTTTTATTTATGTCCTGCAATTAAATGTCCCCAAATAAATACGTAAAATTTTCGAATCACTTTCCCTTTAAAACAAATAACAATTTTTTTCAACAAAATAGTTTTAAATAACTCCACTGATGTCCAAAAATATAAAAAAAAGTTATGAAATCAAAACGTCAAACCTAAAGTTAGATGGAAAACAAATTGTATCTAAAATCTCTCATACAGAAGAACTTTCAAATTCTTACCCTGAAAATGGAATTGGAAACATTTCTACATGAATACAAAATTGAACTTATCTTAAATTATTGCGTTAGGGGTATACCATAAGCCAAGCGATTTTAGATTGAATTTAATGTTTTCGTAGAAACATATATATGAGGGAAATATTACGATTTACTTTTGCATTATCAAAATAAATATTGGTTGTACCAAGAAACAACTTTCTTTTCAAACATGCTTTTTATAGTAACATATAATAAAACTCTCAGTACATTTTGGTGTAAGTACTTTGGCATAATATTTTTTTTTATTTGCTGAAAAAGTAATTAAATAAAGACCTTTGTTATAGTTAGTCTCAGAATTAATTTTCTTGTTGTCTATTTACTCGTTATTAGGTCTTCATGTTTTAATGCCGGGTTTCTTATTATTCGGAATTGCTTTATTTACAGATTTAATTATTGTTTGCATTTACACTGTTAAAACTACAGGTGACACATGGCACCCAAAAGGGGTGAAAGGCTTGTCTCACTGGTGACACCCCTAGGGGAGCCAAAATGGCACCCTTAACTAGGGTGAAAGGATGGCACCCCTAATACAGGGTGCCCCAAGGGGTGAAAGGATGGCACCCAGGGGAGAATAATGGCACCTCTACTCTAAGGTGGCCAGCGGCACTCCACAAATGAAAGCATCTCCCCCCCCCCCGCCCTTGTCTAGCAATTATATTGAAAAGAGTTTGTAAATTTTCATACTTAAAAAAGAAAAGAAAAAGCTAAACATATATAATTATAATGCAATGATTAACTTTAGCTGCAATAAACTGATCAATACTTCATTTTCTCTGTTGAAATTTATACAAAGTTAAAAGTTGATCATCTCATGTCAAGGGTCGATCCCGGCAAAATTTGGGGCCTATTCAGAGCTCCTTCACAAAAATCTATTTAATAAAACAGGCTCCTTCACAAAAATCAATTTTATAAAATTGGCCCCTTCAGAAAAATCAATTTGATAAAATGACACCTTCACAAAATTTCTTTTAATAAAACAAATTCCCTTCACAAAATTCCTTTTAATAAAATAGGTCTTTTCACAAAATTCTATTCCATAAAAACATACTATTTTTATTAATTATTTATTATTTTGTTATGTTTTAAAATGTGCAATTTGTAAACAATCAAGTTCACCAGAAAGGAAAACAAATAGGACTTTAAAAAGTTTTTGTTATGTTAATAAATGTTTGGTTCGAAAGATTGTTTACAAATTACACATTTTAAAACATATCAAAATAATGAATAATTAATAAAAATAGTAAGTTTCTATGGAATAGAATTTTGTGAAAGGGCCTATTTTATTAAAAGGAATTTTCTCAAGATACCTGTTTTATTAAAAGGAATTTTGTGAAGGGACCAGTTTATGAAATAGATGTTACTGAAGGGGCCCAATTTATTAAATTGATTTTTGTGAAGGAGCCTGTTTTATTAAATAGATCTTTGTGAAGGAGCTCTGAAAAGGCCCAAAATTTTGCCTGGATCGACCCTTGACATGAGATGATCAACTTTTAACTTTGTATAAATTTCAGCAGAGAAAATGAAGTATTGATCATTTTATTGCTGAAAAGTTAAACATTGCATTATAATTATATATGTATAGCCTTCTTTTTTCTTTTTTAAGTATAAGAATTTTCAAATTCTTTTCAATACAATTGCTAGACAAGGGGGGGAAGGGAGGCATTTTGTGAAAAATATAATAAATTTCACAAAATGCCCCCCCCCCCACAAAAAAAAAAAAAAAAAAAAAAAAAAAAAAAAAAAAAAAAAAAAAAAACTTGCATCGACCCCTGCATGTGCAGGTTAATATCTATGAGAAATGTATTATATACATCATCAGGTCATTTTTCTTACCTTCAAAACCGGTAAGTATTTATTACCATATATATTAGTATTTATTACCATTTTAAGTTAGATGTAGTAGTACAGAGATATTTATTTATCATTATTATTTTAAGAGGGGGAAAAAATCTTCTAGCTATGCGAGTTAAATATATTTACATAAATCACTCAATCATCTAAGCCATTCTTACATCCAGTCACACTACTGTGAAATGTTCCAGTGTTTTATTATTATTAATATGTTATAGTACAAGAGACTCACAAAACATTTTTCAAGAAGACACATGTATAAATGTCAAATATCAATTCAGGAATTACGATTTATTTATTTTGTTAATAATTTATAATATGTAATGAGGTATATTTTTAGTTCATTTCATCATCAAACACAAGCTCTAAAAATTTCGATAGTAAAAAGTATTTGATTAGTAAAAACATCTGCAGAAATTTATATTTTATCAAGTTTACTATTTCTTATGTTATAAAGTTTACTATTTCTTATGTTACAAAATTTATTATTTCTTATGTTACAAAGTTTACTATTTCATATTATCAAATCAACTAATTTAAAATTGTCAAATATTCAAATTAATACGTTTCCAGTTAGTAAAAATCAATTCCCTTTAAAACTTGTAAATTCTTTAATTGTTTACAAATAGTTTGTTTATATATCAGAAAAATAAGAAATTAAACTATTTTTTTAAATATAACAACTTATGTTTCTCTCTCTATATTTTTTATTACTATAATAGTGCATCATTAAATTTATTTCTAGATCGTAAACAACAAAAACTGTGCGAGAAAATTCATTAGATAAAAATATGAATAAAATGAAATTATTATAAGCTCTGCATAAATAATAATTTAAAAAACAAGCAAATAGGTGAGGCTACATCATTCTAATTTCACGAGATACAAATTTCAACTTTCCACATCAAGATTATAACTTAAAATGTCTGCTTGAAAATAATGTGTGGAGCCACTTGTAATACAACATAATATAAAATCTTTTTATAATAATAAAACATAATATACAAACAACACTGAAACATTTCACATACCTGTATATAAAGAGTGATTCTTTTTATTGACTCCCCTGGTTTATTTATTCTAAATAAATGTCGTTATTTAGTTATTATATTAATAACTATGTGGCAACGATTATGCAGCAGCGATGCACTGAAATTCAAAGTCAGCCATCTTGTTCGAACTCCCCTATGACTTGCGAAAAATGAGAGGAAACAAGTCAACACCTCATGAAGAGGAAACGAATCAGCGCATGCGCAAGATACCAGTTGAACGGCGGGGTGAAAAAGTTCGAGCAATATGCATTGTACGGCACCCTAATTAGCTTCAATCACCCAGTGAGTGACCAAATGGCACCCTAATCACATTTTCAAGCCTGTACGGCACCCTAGCGTTTCAAACGGCACCAGAATTTCACCCCGGGTTCCCAAAAGGCACCGAACTGTCACCTCTAGTTTTAACAGTGTAGGGTTGTTTTTCTGTATTTTACTAGATTATAACATCTCTCTTAATTTTGCTACGAAATTTGTTAAGTGTGTATAAACTAACGTTTTGGAGACAAACACGAAACATTTCCTTGTATGGTATCTTTCTTAATTTTTAATGCCCTCGGTTATGTTGCATTTATTTAATTGTATCCCGGCAGTCGCAATATAAAGAGGGGTCACTTTATTATTGTATCCGTGTCTTCAATTTCTAGTGTAAAATGAACACTTTGACAAAATTTGAAAGTAGGGAAGTAGTGACTACTTTTGAAAAGTAGTTTGTAGTCGCTACTTTTTAAAACAAGTAGTTGTAGTTGTAGTTAACTACATTTTCGACAAAGTAGTTGAAGTTGCAGTTCGCTACAATAAAAAAGTAGTTTTTCCGACCCCTGGTTAGTCTTAATCAAATTTTTATAACAGTTATTGTTAATATTTTGGATGGCACCGTTTATTACAACATACAAAATTTTTATTTATTTTAATGTCTTAACATACGATTTCCATGCACAATTACCAGTTTACACCAGTATTATTGTATATTATCAGTATAGTACAGTCTTATATAATGATCAATAACAATTAAAAAGTAATATATGTTATTTTTAATAAAATGCGGAAAACTACTACAGAACTGTAATTATAAACGATATATTAAAACACTTAAATATGTAAAATAATTATATGCATCTGTGCCTCATTTTGTAAAGAATGAAAGCAAAATATTTCTAATTTCTATATTCCTATCGACAATTCTTAATTTCCACACAAAAAAGAAAAATCTTGAAAGATTTATAAATCAAAACACCAGAATATGAAGAGGTTGCAAAACTAGTTGTATCTAAAGTTCTTCACACGAAAAAAACTTATATTATATTATTAGAAACTTTCTATTACTTTATGGAGAAACTTTATATTACTTTATGAATTACTTTATATTACTTTACATTAATTTTTGAGCTATATTTATTTATGAACTTTATGAAGCTTTATTTACTTTATGACCTTTATATTACTCTATGAAACTTTATTTACTTTATGAAAATTTATTTATTTATGAACTTTAATAACTGTATATGAATGAAAACATCACAATACGAAATGGTTGCAAAACTAGCTTTATCTAAAATATCTTATACGGAAGAAACTATATTACTTTATGAAATTTTATATTACATTATATTATTTTATGAAGAATTTTTATATTACTTTATATTATTTTAAGAAGAATCCTTATATTACTTTATGAATTACTTTATGAAACATTATCTTACATTATATTACTTTAAGGAACTTTATATTACTTTATGAAGGAATTTTATATTACTTTATGAATTACTTTACATTACTTTATGAATTACTTCATATTACTTTATTAACTTTATGAAACTTTATTTACTTCATCAATTAAATTAGCAAAATATGAAATGTTTGCAAAATTAGTTGTGTCTGAAATATCTCGGACAGAAGAAACTATACTACTTTATGAAATTTTTTATAACTTTATGAAACTTTATTCACTTTATGAATCAAAACACCAGAATATGACATGATTGCAAAACTAGTTGCATCTGAAATATCTCAGATGGAAGAAATTATATTAGTTTATGAAACTTTATTTACTTTCTGAATCAAAACACCAGAATGTGAAATGATTGTAAAACTAGTTGCATATGAAATATTTCACACGGTGTAATATATACAAGGTGTCCACGTATAACCTGACCGACCTTTATTTTCGCAACCGTTGGTCCTAGATGCATACTTCCAATTACAAAAATGGTTTAAATAAGGTAAAGAATTACTTTTAAAGTGATTTGGGTCAAGAAAAATATTTATTAAAAAATTACGAAATTTAAATTTTTATACGGTCCCCCGGTTTTATAAGTGATATTTAGTAAAAATTTACTGTGATACTAATAAGTAAGACAAAAAAAGTCACATTCATCTAACATTAAAACTGACCGAGTAATAGCTGTTTAAAGTTGGAGTATATTTTTTGCTGTGAAATAGGGGTCATTTACAAATGTAGTAGACATATAAATAATCGTCCGATATATCAAAAAAACAGTTGAGACCAAAATTAACATTGCAATCTAATATAAATGTGAAAGCTATAATAATTCTGACATATTAATGCAAAATATACAATTTCTACTGAACATATAAGAGGATAAAAATAACAGAATTTTTGTTACATAAAAGAATGAAAAGCAACAGCCTCAATTCTTTACAAAGTGATACAGATTTTAAAATGCTGTTAGATTACACTCTCTTTCAAATTTTGGATTGTGCCATGTTTTTTAACTTTTGAAAATTGACTCTTGTGTATTTTTTATCGCTGAATCCGAAAATGACCTTCATTTTAAACAATCACATCATTTTCTCAAATCGCAAATTTTAAAGTTAAAAAGCTCAAAGTTAAAATTGATCCCCCCCCCCTCCCCTCCCAACCTCATTGGACCTATGAACTGTTTAGCTGTAAGAAACTCAGTATAAGCCAAAAAATTGAATAAGTTATTGAATTAAATAAAATTAAACTGAATAAAAAAGTATTACATCTATTTTATAGTATCAGATTTTTCGCTATTTTTTAACCTTGAAATTTACGATTTGCGAAAAATCCTGACATGATGGCTAAAAGTGAAGGTAATTTTTTTATTCAGCGTTAAAAAAATACATAAAACGTAATTATAAAAGTTAAAAAACATAACCATCGCAGGTTTATGCTATCTAATCTAAAACACTTTCTTAAACTTGTTGACGGTAATCCATCCGAATTTTTTTGCGTTATCCTCCATATAAGTATGTATAAGATGGTAAGCGTCGAAAATCATAATAATATTACATTGTCATCGGATTTAAGTCAGTATGCAAAATTTAACTTCGATCGAACATTTGAAAGTGATTTAAAGTTTAAGTACAAATTTTAAACTGGAAAGACGATCGTTGCAAGTTAAATATAACCTTATGAAAATAACATAATTTTTGGTAAAAAAATCATAGCCTCAAATCCTTACAAAATAAAACATATGTTAAAATACAATTATTTTAACTAATCTGAAACTTAACTAATAAAAGTTAACTCAATCGTAATAGTTGTACGATTTCTTTCAAAGCGCAGATATCTTGAAATAAGTTTGCGTACTTTATATACGACCCCTGAAAGCATGGCAGAAATCATCTGTTGTGAGATGCATAAAAGTGGTATAAGTCCTGCATTTCAAAGTTTTATAACTCGGTCAATTTTAATGTTAGATGAATGGGACTTTTTTTGTCTTACTTGTTAGTGTCACAGTAAATTTTTACTAAATATCACTTATAGGATCGGGGGACCGTATAAAAATTTAAATTTCGTAATTTTTAAATAAATGGTTTTCTTGACCCAGATTGCTTTAAAAGTAATTCTTTACCTTATTTAAACCATTTTTGTAATTGGAAGTAGGCATCTAAGACCAACGGTTGCGAAAATAAAGGTCGGTCAGGTTATACGTGGACACCCTGTATATATATTCTATCACGGAAAATGTTTCATTTCTACATGAATAGAAAATTGAAGTTATCTGAACTATGGCACTAAAGTCTCTGATAAAACAATTAATTACAGAAAGATGGCTTGAGTTTAACGTTTTAAGCAAATATGTATGAAGATAATGTTATATTTTTATAACTTTTTTTTTTTTTTTGCAGAAAGTTAATATATACAAGGTACCAAAAAATGATTGGTTTATTTAAATGTATGTATTATTTTTCTGGTCAACATAGGGTTAAATCCCCAGTAACTGACACTTTAAAGATTTTTTCTTGTTCAAATCACTATTACAAAAATTTAAATATATTTTATACTTACATTTACTTTAGAAAGGATAGTAGAGATATATTAAAAAATTATTGTCGACAAAATTTTGAAAAATTATACATTTTATAATTAAAAATTAATTTTATTCATAAATATTGTCAAAAACTCCAGTAACTGACACCATTCATATTTTGAAACACCAGTAACTGACTCAAAGTGAACCAGTGACTGACACTTTATTTTAAAACATTAAAATGCTTTAAAATTTTTGTATTGTTTATTACAAAAACAAAATACATTAATATTTATTATAAAATAGGTATTTAGTAAGCTGTACTGCATTATTAGTAATGCATAGTATACAGTTAGAGTATGTAGCAGCAATATGTATTACTGAATTATTAGTAATACAGATATCCAATAACTGACATATATGAACCAGTAACTGACATCTGGTCAAACTGACATCATCAAACACTGGTAAAACAACTTAAATTTTAATGGTGTTTACTAAGAGATAAATTTAATTTATTATTATGTATTTTTGAACAGTTCAAATAATATATTTCAACTTTCTTTAATATAACCAATAACTAACGCCTGTGTCAGAGACTGGTAAAATGAAATTCTAGGAACCTATAACTGGAACCCTCCATTAAGCTAAATTAAATAACTATAAACCCTTAATCATGGCCCTGATATATATTATGCATCTTTAAACTAATTTCTACAAGTATAACTTTAAAACAAAAAAAAACGTTTAGGATGGTTGCATTACAAATAGACTAAGAAAACACTTCCTTAATTTTAGAAATAAGATGGTTGCTTCAAAATGGCACTTTTTGTATTCTCAAAAGTTTCTTCTTCATTGAATATGTTATTGACCCTCTAGTGGTGAATAAATTGACTCCAAAATAAAAATAACTGTCTCATATAACCCAAGATGACAGTACTTTGCAGAATTTTACAACAAAATGCATATTTGAGTTAGATTTTCTCTCAAATGCCAGTTACTGGTTAGGTGTCAATAACTGGGGGTTTCCTCCTACTTTTTTCTATGAATTTTTGAAACATACATCAACGAATAATGTATCATTTGAAAGGTTTGGAACAACTTCTGACACACATATTTTCTTAAAACATGCTTTTTTATTAAAAATTAAATCGTCATTATTTTCATAAATGAAATGAAAAGTTTTCCCCAAATTAGTGTTGACACAAAAATAAAATACGTCATTATATGAGGCTCAACATTGTTTATAAAAAAATAAAATCTTTACAAAAAAGATAATGTATGATTTCTCCGCACGAGTTTACTTTACTTTATATTTATGGTTAAAAAGTAAAATTGAAATTGAACTATTTAGAAAAAAATACACCATCAATCGATCGAAACAGTGGTACTTTACGTGTAGAATAAAAAGCATGTTATATTAGATTAAAATGTATTTTAAATGCATTCAATTTATTTTTCTTTGTTTCATGTTTTTCAAGAAGCGAATGACGTCAGCGCAAGTTACAATATGCAGTTAAAATACGATTGATAATTTATTTTTTTCTCGCGTGTGGCTTTTGCTATCTTTAATCAAGTTTTACTGTAACTTTGATGGAATAAATGAGACGAAATTCTGGCTTTACGAATGTTGTTTGCAAATATTGTTATCCTTAATTTTTCTTTAGATGTTTAAACCTACATCTAAAAACAATCAGATATTGCTAAAAATTATTACTCTGCAGTGCGAAATCCTCGCACTGGTGTCTATTAAATTTTTGTAGCATAAAATTTTTACTTTTAGAGGGTAATTTTATTTATCTTGTCTTATGTTCCATATCTTTAACTGCCATAATTGTTTATGGTATTATTTCAAAACAAAATCAACTTTGACATGATTTTCTTCTTTTCAAATAAAATAATATTTATAATTATCTTAGAAATGACTCATTTTTTTAAAAAATCTAAATACTTTATCAATAAATCATTTCTTCTACAGTTTGTGTCAGAACAACTCTAATGTATTGCGAAAAAAGAGTATAAAATTGATTATTATTTTTTAATCACTATTTTACAATCATTTAAAGTTTATCTTGAAAATCACGCCTAATTTCATGACTGTAATTCGTTTTTCCCCAAAAATTTCCTTTACTATACAATAATTTGGCCGGAAACCGAGCTCAGTTATAGAAAATTGATGGGTTTTTTTACGCTAGGTAGAAAGCACGAGCTATTGAATTTATAAACCAATTATATTTTTTGCTCTGTTTCTTTTTTAAGATATGGCAACAGGAAAGAAAAACAATTAAACACTATTCAAAGTATCATTTCAGGATTTCTAAATTGATTTCCCAAAATACAATCAAATTTTTAATAATACAAAACTATTAATGTATTAAAGCGCATTTTTTTAATATTACGCTCTTTGTTCTTTATTTAAATTTATTTCTTTTCAGTGTTTAAAATATCTTGTTGTTGTTGCAGTGTGCAGCCAGTTGGCCTATTTTGGCTATCGTCGTTTGGCGCATAATTAAATCCATATTGTTATTGTAATCCATACACAATTGTAACCACAAAGAAAAAAGTTCTGAAAAAATTAATATGTTGTATACTCATCGAAAGCCCACCTGTGGAAATATTTTTTATAATTCTAGTATATCAAAAAGTGAATGAAAAATTGATTATAAATTTACCTCTTCACTGTAAAAAACTGCTGCAGTAAAATTACTGCAGCAGAGATTCCTGGCAATGTGCATAAGAAAACGGGCTTTGTCCATAGATAAACGAGCTGTGTTCTTACATGAACGGTTTCTGCCCGTAAAAACATGAAATTTACAGAAATTGACCGTTTACCTTGAAAAAGGGGCATTTCTCGTAAACTTACGGTAGCAATTCATAGAGAACGCCTGTTAATTTACAATTTTTTTACAGTGAAAATACAGAAACTAAGTTGAGTTAAATAAAAGAGTGTAAAAACAGATTATATTACGTTATTTTCTTTTGAATAACGTTAAAACTACATTAACTTAATAAAAAAGTAATTTTTTTAATTTATATTTTTGAATTAAATGTTATCAGAAAAATGCCTACATTTTTTTCTTCATTTTCCGATTAAAAAGTTAAATATTAATATTCTCGTTAGAGTTCTAAATAACGATCCAAAACAACCAGAATCTCTCGCGATTTATGAAATAAAAACATCAGAATGAATTTATATTTGAAACAAATTGTAACTGCAATATATGTCAAAAATTTTTTCTCATTCTAAGCTAGAATATGCAATTGGAAACGCTTTTATATGAATAAAAATAGAACCAATCTCAACTATTGCTTTAGAAGCTCTCGTAAGACAAATTATCTCTGCTTAGATGGCTGGAAGTTAGAGATTTAGGGAAATTTTTACGGAGTAAATATTACCAGTGGACCCGTCCAAAGATTTCCCACTGCAGTCTAATATTTAAAATATATATATCTATTATTTTTAGATGCAGGTTTAAACTTCTAAAAAAAATGAAGGATTAAAAATATATGCAAACAACGTTAGTCAAGCCTGAATATCATCTCATTTATTCCATCAAAGTTACAGTAAAAACAGACTGAAGATAGCAAAAGGCACGCGCGATGAAAAAAAAAATAACAATCGTATTTTCACTGCATTACGTCATCCACTTCGGGAAAAACACGAGACAAAGAAATTGAATATAAATTGAATACACAAAAAATACACATTAATTTAATTTAATTTTACAAAGCATACATTTTCGGCTACACGTAAAATAACACTGCTTCTATCGATCAATGGTATCATTTTTTTCTAAAAATTTGAATTTAAATTTTGTTTTTTAATCATAAATATAAAATAAACCCTGTCTGTGACGTCCCGCTTAATTTTTTTTTTTTTTTTTTTTTTTTTTTTTTTTGTAATATTTATTACTTTTATATTCGTTGTTGAGCAGAGCACGATATAATGCGGTATTTTTGTTTTGTGGCAAAACTGATTTCAGAAAAACCTTTCATTTCATTTATCAAAACAATGCTGGTTTAATTTTTAATAAACTGCAATGTTTAATCATAAAACTTGTTTTAAAGACATGTGAGTTTACTAAGTCAGAAGCCCGTTCAAGAACCTTTCAAATGATACCTCGTTCATTTTTGTGCATTCTTAACTACATAGAAAAAGGGATGTTGACAATAAAAATAATATATATGATATTTCATTTTTGAACTGTGTGTATAAACATTGATTGAATACAAACTAGTCGGATGTGCCAATCCCAGAGCTTTCATCTATATCAAATAGGTTTCAAATAGACCAAAAACGAATCAGCACTAATTTATATGAAGGTCTAACTGAATCTAAAGTTTTATTAAATTCCGTGCATTAGTTCTTGAGCTATGACTATCGCTAAAATCGTGTAAATCATGAAAAATGCAGCCTAGAAGCGCCAACTGTTGGGAGATTTACACTAAAACCTAATCAACTACAATTTATGTCAACGTCTAATTGAAATTGAAGTTTGACGAAAGTCTGTGCATTCATTCTTGAGATATAGCTATCGTGAAAATCATGAAAAAAGTAGCATAGCAGCGCCACCTGTTGGGATATTTACACTAAAACATAATCAGCCTCTATTTATGTCAAGGTCTAAATAGATCTGAAGTTTGATGAAAATAAGTGCATTACTTCTAGAGATAGAGCTATTGCCAAAATAGCGAAAAATGCAGAATAGCAGCGCCACCTACTGGGTGATTTTTACCAAAAACTAATCAGCACCAATTTATGTCAGCGAAGCGACTAACAGAATGTGATGTTAAATTAAATTTCGTGCAGTAATTCTTGAGATAGAGTGCCCACAAAATTTTTGTCACATACAGACAGGCAGTGTCACAGACTCGCGGATAGATATTTTCTAAAAACAGTCAAATCGCGTTCAGGACCATCTATAACGTATAAATCCGTCGAAAACCAGAAGTCGAAAATTTTTATGACTCCAATACTTTCTTCTTGTAACGATAGAAGAAAGTAAAAAGGATGTTGACAATAAAAATAATATATATGATATTTCATTTTTGAACTGTGTGTATAAACATTGATTGCAACATGAAAAATTTTATTTACAATCATAAATATTTTATAGAGATCTTTAAAATATTTTCACAAAACAAACAGAATCTCAAAAGAATTATGACGCAAGACTATAAGATTTTTGGATAACAAATTGAATCTAAAATAACAAATGCAAAAGTAATTTCACATTCTACCCCAGGAAACGCAATTGCAAACATTTTATATGTGAATAAAAAATGTGACTCCTCTGAATTATTGCGTTAGGGCATTTCCATAAGCCAAGCTATTTGAGATAGATGCCTTGAATTTAATGTTTTGGGGAAATATTCCTTAAGAAAATATTATATTTTGCTCTTTCGTTATCTGAATAAATATTGGTTGTAGTAAAAAGTAATTTCATTTACAAACATGACTCGTTCTATAATTTCCTTTAATGCAATTTCCAGTGTGATATTTTTAGGGAAAAAATTATATTCAATTTTATCACTCGATTGGAATGAATTTGTAGATCTAGATAACCAGAAAGAATATATATATAGGATTTCAGTTTAAACCCTTCATTTATTTTATGACTTGCATGATCATAAAATTATCTGACGCTCTAGTACTATTATTATCCATGATTTAAATGCACGAGTTATAAAAAGTTTAGACCGCGAGATCAGAATATCTTCAGAATTGAAAAAGAGCGAGTCTTCTAATTTTTATTGTGAAGCAAGCGTCGAAGTAGGAAATAGCCAGTAAAGGCGCTGTTAGGCCTAGTTGGATACTATTGGAAAATAAATATATTGTATGTGTTGGGCGAAAAGTGTATTAGCTGTGAAGAAATTATTAGTAAAGTATTGTAGAATTATCTTTCTAAGACTGTATTAAAATTTATATTTTGTTATTCAACGTTAGTTCTTCATATAATTCCAGTAAATCAACTGTTTACATATCATTTTCTTGCATATATATATATAATGATCTAATTTCTATTTAATTTGCATATTTATTTATTTATTTTGTTATTTGAACCTCATGTAGGCTAATAATTTTCGGGTTTCATATATATATGTTATTAGGAGCTTAATATTGTCGATTTTAGGCATAATGCTGACAATATTTGGTGAAATAACATATATTTACTATGAATATTCTTATAAAGCCATTCTGAAGATTCTATAAGATATTCATAGATTTCCATTTTTTGCTTTTTCATCCGGTATAATTCCTTCAGTGTCCATTCCATTGCTTTTTATAATGTCTTATCCTTCGTTTTTCACATGTGTTTTCATTTATATCTATCTATGTATCTATCTATCTATCTATCTATATATATATATATTATAATAAAGTATCTAAAACAGAATATATAATCTATAAAAAATATATAATTGTTTATTTTTCTTAAATTGTCGGCATTGATATTTACATTTTAAATACTGTGCACTATCTTTCTATAAATGTTTTATTCATTTAAGAGGCGGGTGGTGGGAGGAGATATTCACCTAAAAAGGACCAGATTTAAGTATCTATAACATAATATAAAATTCATAAAAATATATCCATTTGGGCTTTTTTCATAAATTACCGTCATTGATATGTAAATTTTAAATAATCTGCATTATAATTCTATAAATGTTTTATTCATTTAAGTTGGAGGTGTTCTGTATTCATTTAAAATTGACCAGATTAAAGTATCTATAACAGAATGTATAATCCACAAAAATATATGTAATTTTCTTTTCTAGAGTTGTCGGCATTGATACTTAAATTTTAGATAATTTGCACTATCTTTCTATAAATATTCCATTCATTTGAGGAGGGAGGGGGGTAGATATTCGTTTAAAAATTACCAGAATAAAGTAAATCCGCCAGACATAAGCTATAAATAGTAAGTAACCCATCTGATTTCCTTAGTTATAGGAATTTTGTTCTGACACCTGAAATGATTGTACGTACATGTACAAGTAAAAAAATTACTTATTACTTACCTACCATACGTAGTATAGTTGCCCTAGTCACTGTATTTGAGCTGTTGGACGTGTGTCGGAGCTAGTGACGTACTTCTACTATCACTTGTTATAAAATTCACAGTAGGGGAAGTTACAGAGATTTATTTCTTGAAATAAATGTTTTATCCATCAAAGAAGATATTTTGCTTAACCATCATACGTAGTATACGATAAATCTTGTAATCGTTTTGAAAATCGAGAAATTTTTTTGATGGATTTACAAGTTTTAGACACTGGAGTTTCCGAAAAAGATATCTTGAGAAAAAAAAAAATTCTCTCCGTCTGTCTGTGTGTGCGTCTGTGCATGCGTGTGTGTATGTGTCTGTGTGTGTATGCCTGTAAACGCTCTATCTCCCGAACAAATTGAAATAGAGACTTAAAATTTGGTATGTACTTATTATGTAATAATGGGAAGACGCTTATCGAATTTCAGTAACCTCGATTATCCGAAACTATATTTTTGGACTCTCGAATCATTCGTTCTGATAAAACGTATATAAAAATTTTCGAAATTGTTTATTTTAAGGAATGAATATAAAAGATAATACAAAAACATAAATTTTGCATAAAGAAGGAAGTCAATCGGATTATTAGTTACCGAGATATTTGTAATTATATTTTCTACACTCTTAAATTTTTCATGACAATGTATTTCATTCAAATTTCAATTCAAAGATATATTTTAATTAGAAATGAAACGCTTAATCCGACGCAGTAAGCTGTTAGTTAGTGGGATTATCAGTTTCGGAGTTATGAGGTTGTTTCTTTTACGCAATCCAGTAACAGAGTATGCATTTAA
Organism: Maratus michaelseni; assembly: GCA_963931845.1. Classification (NCBI taxonomy): domain Eukaryota; kingdom Metazoa; phylum Arthropoda; class Arachnida; order Araneae; family Salticidae; genus Maratus; species Maratus michaelseni. The sequence continues at coordinate 56,718,153 of OZ007588.1, read as the reverse complement.
AGTTTATGACGTCATCAAGCCACGATTTTATTCGAATTGCAATGCATTTTATAAATAGTTTACACATGTTTTATTTTCATATTTTATATTATGCATATCCATGATGGGTAAGTATTACGGTGCCCCCCCCCCCCAACGACTAGTTTAACTGTACTTCCATTCTTACAAGGGAACCACTTTTGGTGCAGCTGGCACCTATCATTGAGACCTTGTGCATTTTAAAGCCCTATATTACAAAGTTTGAGAATCGGTAAAATTTTTCTGCTAAAATCATAGATATTTTTTTTTGATTTTACAGCAGCATAAATTTCTGAAAATGCAACCTTCGAGACCACTTACCGGACTTTTAACAAAAGAAGTTTTTTTAAAAAAGAAGCAGTTCAAAATACAAATTAGTCAACAATAAGTATAAAATATTGAAAAAAGTTTAAAAATTCCTTCAAGAATTTACGAATTTAATTTTGAAAAAATACAACATTATAATTGCATTTTTTGTGGCGCGAAATTGGCTTTATTTGTTACCGTAGAATTTTTCTCGCCAAGCCTCGTCTGCTGTGTGTGAGTAGTAGTTTGGATTCGTAGCACCCTATTTGGCTACTTAACTCGTTTTAGGCGTAGAATTAACAAATATAAATCACTACATAGTATAAAACAAAGTCGTTTTTTCTGTCCCTATATCCCTATGTACGCTTAAATCTTTAAAACTACGCAACGGATTTTGATGCGGTTTTTTTTAATAGATAGAGTGATTCAAGAGGAAGGTTTATATGTATAATAACCATATCACTACATAGTATAAAACAAAGTCGCTTTTTCTGTCCCTATATCCCTATGTACGCTTAAATCTTTAAAACTACGGAACGGATTTTGATGCGGTTTTTTTTAATAGATAGAGTGATTCAAGAGGAAGGTTTATATGTATAATAACCATATGTTTTGCTTTGTAATTTCAGATAAATCACTACATAGTATAAAACAAAGTCGCTTTTTCTGTCCCTATATCCCTATGTACGCATAAATCTTTAAAACTACGCAACGGATTTTGATGCGGTTTTTTTTAATAGATAGAGTGATTCAAGAGGAAGGTTTATATGTATATCCATTAAATAGTGGAGAAATACTGTTATTTTTGAGGTTTTTAATGTGATGTCGTAAATAATTTCATTTTTTCCGCTTATACATTGCAAACGCAGGCTGAACCCTACAAGATTTATCAAAATAATGTACTAATTATTGTTCACATTAAAAAGGTCTACAGAAAACACAAAGAGATGAAGGTTTTCAAGGTTAACCCGAAGCAAAGCGAGGGAGGGCCGCTAGTCTAATAATAAAAAAATTAAAAGTAGAAAAAACATATAAAATATGATTTTAACAGAGAAATTTTATCAGTTCTCTAACTTTTATGTATAAGTCTACAAAACGCACCAGGTCTCGATGCGAGGTGCGAGCTGCACCAAAAGTGGTTCCCTTGTTAGAAAGGTAAAGCTAGGAGAGTCTGCGCACAATTCAGCAGAATAATAAAAATACATATACATATTAATTCTTTGCTGAACTATACATGAATAATTTTGACTTCATTCGTTTTTTATGCATTTCCATTGTTATTTTGTTGTTATGCTGTGATTTAATTGACAAGTTGTAATAAAACCAAGAAGCTATTTTGCACAATCAGTCCTCACAGGGTTGGTGTGATTGCGCACATGGGTAGGAGAGATTGTTATTAATAATAATTACAATTTAATTGTTAACAATAATACTCACACTTAAATGGCATTGTTGTAAGGATTTTGTGAATAAGTATTATTGTATTAGGAGTGAATATTTCAACCCAATGATACAATTCCAGCCATTCAGATCACCCATCCTCATTGCCCAGTATTTTTTAACAAATTAATTTATTGCCAAATTTAGTTTCGATAATTACGTGTTTTTCAAAAATAATTTCAAAATTGATACATTCATGTGTTTTACCTGTAATTTGTCATATATGCAAATTTACCATTAAGCTGCGTAATCTCTCCTTGCATGGAAACTAATGGTAACAATGCGCCATCTCTCCCAAGTAGCAGATGCGCAAACTCTCCAATTTAGGTTGGACAGATTGTGCGGCCTTTTATTTAAATATGGCCGCTTCTAAAACGAACCAGTGCTGTTCGCACCGTTAGTCTAGTTTAGTACTTAGGAGAAATCGTTTAAGTTTAAAATATTTTGGTAATACTGACACTATATAGAAATTTTGAGGAATAGTTGTGAAAAATCAAGCACTTACTTTCGGAAAACAAAACAAAATACAATGCTTTATCCTAGACGCACGAAGCAATGGACGTGCACATTCAAGTAGACACTGCACTACTGCTGTCGTACAACTACCTGGAGTCGCTGCGCGCGGATTCTACTCCTTCCCCCCGGACATCTTTGTGTGCAATCTCTCCGACCGCGTCATCTCTCCTGGCTTTAATTTATAATAAACATGCTAATTGTTTTAAGAATAATAGTTTTACGAAACTCATTTTCAAACACAATTCATTTACCAAGAACTCTTTAAATAAAGCAGAAAATATAACCAAATAAAAGTGTTAAAAAAAAAGAGAATTGTCATTTAACTTCACGTACTGAGTGAAATCACTGAATACGTGAATTTCCTTACGGCTAATTAACTATAAAACTTCCTTGCGCCCTAAATGAAATTTCTGAAACAATCAACTTAAATAAAATTGGTTTCAGATGTTAGAGAATTCAAATCAAAGATTTTCCCTTTCAAATCAGATGCCATTTAACATTTTATTCTAAGAAAGCCTTACATAAAGTTAAATAATACAACCATATCAAAAGAGCATTTTAAAGATTCTTCAATGACAATAGTTCAATTAAATTTTAAGGAGGCTTAATGAATCTTTTGGAATGAAAAATATCTTCTTATAAATTCACTAAAATTAAATTCCGAAATGTGCTACAGGCGTTTAATTATGTTCTTGGGCAATTCAAAGATTCGTTTCCTGTTATTAAAAAATATTCATAAAAATCAAATTAAACACTATTAACATAGATATTAAACAATAAATACGCTTACTGTATTTAAACGGAACATACAGGTAGATTGTCAGGTATGTTGAATTTATTCGATCAGTTTAACAAAAAATTGAATCTTGGCTCAATGAATCTTTTGGAATAAGAAATATCTTTTTATAAATTCATTAAAATTAAATTCCGAAATGTGGCACAGGCGTTTTATTATTTTTTTGGGCGCTTCAAAAATTCGTTTCCTGTTATTAAATTTTTTTTATAAAAATCAAATTAAACACTATTAACATAGATATTAAACAATAAATACGCTTACTGTATTTAAACGGAACATACAGGAATATTGTCAGGTATGTTGCATTTATTCGATTATTTAACAAAAACTTCCAAGTGAAATTAAGATATCAAGTATCATTCACTTATATGGAAATGACACGAAATGATAGCTGTGTCATTTCGTGACACATTTTACGCTTTTTATTTTACGCTTTTTTCCGACCACTATTCCTTAACAAAAAAAATTATCTTATTTAATCGATGAAGATTTTGACATAACTAAAGAAAATTTCCTTTTACAAAAATAATGGTAAATATAACAAATCATAACACCTTGCAATTATGTACTGCTTTTCAATTGTTAAAAAGGTGTAAAATAAAAATATTATAAGCAGTAAAGGTGGTTTTATTAGACTGTTGATATATGTTTCAGCTCAATCGGAACCATTATCAAAAGAAACAAAAATATTCTATAATTGCACGTTCTATGAACTTAATTGAAACGCAATCATTTAGTTTTTCACGTACTTACCGTTAAAAGTAACGTGCGTGATTTTTAAAAAGTACATGAAAAATTAAATGATTGCGTTTAAATAATTTCATAGACCGTGCATTCATAGAATATTTTTAGTCGTCCACCATGGTCGTCCAGAGTGGGCGTCATCTTCGAGGCTGAAATTTTCGCGCTTAAACTTCTCAAACCACCTACGAACTGTGTCATTTGAAACAACACTTTGTCCATATACAGCACAAATTTTACGACCAGTCTGACTAGCATTTTTTACCTTTCTTGAAACAAAAGAGCATAATTGGCGAAAATGAATTTTTTGTTTCTCCAATCTTAGCACATCATTGAAAGAAAAATGATGCCACAACCCAAACAAGAATTATACAATGCATGAAGAAAAGACCGAATTTACATATCTGGTCATTCAAAGTCACTCCTTATAAGCAGTAGCAAAATAATTAGAAGAACGACCGAATGAATGACCGAATTTGCATATCTGGTCATTTAAAGTCTTTTCCTTAGTAGCAGTAGCAAAATAACTAGACAAAAAAGCGCTTAGCTTTTTAAAAAACCGCAGAACTTTCCGGATGACCCAATACGTGAATGACCGAATTTGCATATCTGGTCATTCATAGTCACTCCTTATAAGCAATAGCAAATTAACTAGACGAAACAGTCCTTCAATTTTTAAAACACCGCAGAAATCTCCAGATGACCCAATACATGTCATTTAAATTGTCATTCGATAAAAGTCATAGCTGAAATTTTATAATATAATCGTATCAAAAAGCACTTATAACATGCTTGAGTGCTAGAAAATTATTTTTTTGCTTACACATACTTTACAAAGGAAAAGTCTCATACTGAAAAATGTTTATAATTGCATTCAATAAAACTCTTACCTTAAAATTCATAATATGATCTTAACAAAAAATTCTATTAAAATACATTAAAACTAACTGCAACTATGTGAAATCTTTTATACAAGTTTGAAAAATAAAAAAGGTTTTTATCTTAAAGTAAGTAAATTTAAAGTTTCGAAATTTTGAAATGTAGTTTAGACTATTTATTTAATCTCCGAGCACTTTAACAATGTACACAGAATATCTTTGACATACTTTAAGCAAGTAATGTTTTAAAATTAAATGTCATTTTAAATTATACAGAATACGTAGATTTTCTATTAAAAAAATGAAAACTTTTCTACGCCCTGATGCAGTTTTTGAAACGACCAATTTCACTAAAAGTTTATAAATACTAAAATTTCATATATTAATCTTATTCAAAATCTTTCTTGGGTTGTAAGAACGTATTTTTAGAGTTTAAAGTGATTGATATAGCGTTTAAATTAAAATCTCCAGATCTAGTTAAGGTTATTTATTTTCTTTTTGAGTGCGTTAGTGTAACAATAATATTAGGATACGGTCATTAAAATAACATAAATTTAGAAGGATTAAAATAAATAATAAATGCACTTGATATATTTATGTATATAATAGCAAAACCCACAGCTTTGCTCGTGTAATTGTTGAAAAATATCAAGTGGTATTCGTGGGCCTATTTTCATTAGAAGGAAGTTTACTGCCATAGATAATTCAAAAATTACTAATTAAACCACATGGGAAGAGTTTCATATCCAGTGCCAGTTGGCGCGATTGACAAAGAAATTCAAAAAGGCGCCAAGAATGGTATGATGTTATGTAGATAAAATCCATTCCATTAGTCAAAATAGCAATCTTAAAGACTGAAGATCGCAACAACCACATCAAATATTTATCGCCAAAAAAACTCGCCAAACCTACCGGTACAGGTTATGGAACTCTTCCCAGCCACATTTTGAGTAAACTGCATTCTTATACTGCATTAGCTGAACATGAGATTTAAATTAATTTGAAGAGCTAAAATTAATTCCAACTTAATAATAATTTAGAATATATTTTCACGGTTTTTCGCTCATTTCATTTTTCATTTGAAATTTAGAAATTTTTAGAAACAGTTCTAAACGAGTAATTACATAATAAAAGTAAGCATCATGCCAAATTCCAGTCTTCTAGTTTAGCAAATTTCTGTAATAACTTTATCACAGAAAATGCAATTTCAGAACTGTTTTGTTCCTAAACAAATTAAAATTTCAAATTTTTTTAAAACTGTTCTGTGGATGAATTTGTGTCTCTAACGTAACAGCCATGTTTCTAGAAACTGTTCTTTTGTTCAATATGTCAAATGTTCTTTTGTTCTTTTGCCAACATGTTCATGTCTTACATCTACATCTTACAAGTAACTACCATGCCAAATTTCAAATTTCTATCCCCTTCAGTATTACAAAAAATTCAATTTTAGAACGTTTTTCGCAACCACACCCCTCTGGGATAGTGACAGTGACATAAAATATAGCCTATGTTACATCAGGAGACTTTCACCGTCAATTTGCTATCATCTCTTTTGAAAACGGTTCTGTAGTTCCAGAGATTCCATACAAATTGTAATTACAGTGTTTTTAGAACCCTTTTCGCTCATTTCAGCCTTTTAAAATTCGATTTTTTAAAATTTGTTCTTAGAGAGCATTTACATCTTATAAGTATACTATCATGCCAAATTTCAAGTTTCTACCTGCATCAATATAAAAAAACCGCAATTTTAGAAGGGTTTTCGCTTGTGCACCTCTCTGGGGGTGGTAGCACCGACGTAAAATAAGGCCTATGTGGGAGCAGTGATGTCACCATCAGTTTACCACCATCACTTTTGAAATCGGTTCAATAGTTCCAGAGATTACCCCTATAAACAAACAAACAAAGAAACAAACAAACAAACATTACTTCTGTATAATATTAGTATAGATAAGTAGTTCTTCAAACATGTTCAACGTATTCAGTAATTTAAATCAGCTGAATACGTAAATTTTCTCATTAAAACAATGAAACACTCTGTGTCCTAAAGCTATTTCTGAAACGATCAATTTCAATAAATTTCTTTGGAGATTGAAAAATTTAATTATTCAATTTTTCATTTCAATCTAGATGTCATTTAAAATTTAATTAATGTAGGTAGTAACTGAATTTTCATAATATAATTTATGAAAGAGAATTTTTGAGATGTTTGAATGCCAGCAAATTATTTTTAACGCATAAAGTTTCTTATCAAGTTTTAGAAGTAAAATGTTTCATATGATAAATTGCTTAAATAAAATTTTTAAAATCTACTTTAATCTATTTATTATTATTCTGTTTATTATTTATTATTATTCTGTTTATTATTTATTATTATTCTGTTTATTATTTATTATTAGTATTATCATCTATTTATTATTTTCCTTGAGTGTCTTCATCATCTTATGCATTAATAATTTTTAAATAGATGATGACCGTATCAAACTCGTCTTGGAACCAATTTTTCGCGGCAATACGTTTTTCAAACAGGGCGAAAATTTTTCTCCCGAACTATTCTACCGATTTCCTTAGTTTTATAAAATTAGCTGTTTTTATTGGAGCTTATACCAAAAAGTATAATTATCATTTATTATTATTATTATTATTATTATTATTATTATTATGAGCTCGCAAAAAATAAAAAGTAGGCGAACAATTTTACTTTTTTTACTGTTAAAATTCAACTTTTTAAAATAAATCTCTAGAGAATACAATGTCCTTCTGTGCCCTTTCATAATTTCGCGACTGAATTTGTTTCGCACGCTTGTGGCCGGAGAAAAACGGTGGCACGATTGGAAGTTCACAGCGCGCACTTGCAGGTCCTGCTCTTCCCACAAGGCCTATAATTCATTTTTCTTTTACACGCACAAAATTAAATATACAGAATGAATCTAAACTCTTGGGCAAAACTTTAAGGGGTGATAGTACACATCAAGACAAACAATATTAAATATGAAACTAAGGGTCCCAAATGTCTTCCGAAGGAGATAGGCGCCATTAAAGTTTAGGGTCCAAAATTTCAAATGATTATAAAAACCGGAAAAATTGGTCGATTCGTTTGCGGTTTTCGCTAAAACTATTCTTTATGTCAGTATTTTCTTAAAAATAAATTTTATAGATAAAGTTCAGAAATTGCCGAAAGAGGACGCTCTAGACTTTGGAGTAACGAAAAACTATTTTTTACCGTTATTTTTTGTATCTCATGAAAGGCTTTCAAAAGCATAGACTTAAACTTAAATTTTCAGCTCAAAATTTGAATCGTTGAGAGTGGTTAAGTAGCGCAAACTGAACTGTGTTCACGAGTTCAAATTTGAACCCCCCCCCCCCCCCTGAACACAGTTCAGTTCTTTCCGATCTTGGTGTCTTTGACCAGACAGAAACTACTACCCCCTACACGTAAAATAAACGATAGAGGGGTGACAAAATTAAATAAAAAATTCATTTAAAAAATAAAGTTTAAAGATAAAGTTTAAAAATGCCAATAGAGGGCACTTTAGACTTTGGAGTAAAGAACAACTATTTTTTACCGTCGACTCCAACGAGGACCTGGTTGTGAGGATTGCCGCCGTAGCAGGCGATATCCGGGAGATGCCCGGGTATTCACTAATGTTCGCAACTCCCTCCGCCGTGTGTGAGGCTTGCATCGTTGCTGGCGAGCGCTCTTTCGAGCAGTTTTTGTGATTCCTCACAAACATCATGCATGTACCATTTTCTACGTGTCAACCTTCATTCATATTGCGCACTACATGCATACATCAAATTGTTTATTTTTGTTTTGCGCAGAGAAAGAAATTGCTCCTGTCTGTTATTAATAGATTTTCTATTTTGTCATTACTCTATCGTTTATTTTACGTGTATTTTACGTGTTATTTTACGTTTATTTTAGTGCTCTGCTCCAGGACATAAAGTTAGTAAAGATCATGTTACGGTGCTTAACTGTACAAACTCTATGGGAAGTAATAAAATACCACATCTGTTGATAGGTAGTCAAAAAGCCCAAGAGCATTTAAAAATGTGGAAAAACTTCCCCACTTTTATAAAAACCAACCCAAGGCTTGGATGACTGCAGCATTGTTTACCGAGTGGTACAACGAAATTTTAATCCCTGAAGGGAAGAAGAACCAAAAATGTCTTGGAAAAGAAAGCAGTAAAGTGCTTTTGATCGTTGATAATGCACCAACTCACGCCGCCGAAGAATTGTTGGAAAGAGGGAATGGCCAGTTTAAAACAATCTTTTTACTGCCAAACGTCACAAGCTTATTGTAACCAATGGACCAGTCTGTTATCGAAACCATGAAATGCCCTTACAGAAGGCAATTTTTAAAGAAATTTTTGGTAGAGGGCGAAGACGAAAAAGGTGTGTTGGCTAACCACAAAAAAATAAATTTTAAAGATTGCGCTTACATAGTGGCGGAAGCTTAGATGTTGGTTAAGGCAGTAACATTAAGACGTGCGTGGAACAAGTTGAAAGGCATATAAACTGAAGAAGAGAAGGGAAAGGAGAAAAAGAAAAAAAGAAGATCAAGAAAAGGAAAGGGAAGATACAGGAGAAGAAGAGGATTGCGTGCTACTTGAGGAATTCAGAAACTTTCTTTGGAAAATTCTTGGATGTTCAGGAATTAGTTCTGAAGATATAGGAAAGTGGATGGTGTGTGATTCGTCAGACCCTGGGTTTCAAATTTTAAATGATGTTGAACTTATTGGAAGTATGAGAGAAGAAAGTGTCAAGGAAGAAGATGACCTTAATGTCGAAGTTGAAGCAGACACAGGACCATCAGCTAGTGAAAAATTTGCCTGCCTTGAAACTGCGTTGAAATGGATGGAGCATCAGCCCGAGTGTGACCACATGCAACTTCTCACTGTCAAGCGGGTGCACGACTTGGCTCACCGAAAACGGATGAAGACTGTCAGACAGTTTACTTTGACAGAGATGTTCAACAAGCAGTGACATTCATTTACAGTACAGTACGTACATACTGTACTAATGTACAGCACTTGTAAGTACGCTTAACATGTAAAAGTGTTGCCTTTTCATTTAATTAATTAATAGCTCTTTTTCTTTAAAAATTGTTTTTTCTCCCATTTTCAACATACATACAGTAACTAATTAAAATAGACCCTTTTAAAAAAAATCCCACTATCCAAATGCTTGATTATCCGAATGAGATCCGGTCCCAATTGATTCGGATAGTTGGAGTTTTATTGTAATTTGAATTTTGGACATTTTGCGAAAATTAAAAAAGTAAATAAAATATTTTTGTTGATGTTTTTGTTTTCGTTTATGCACGAAATTTGAATTCCAGTGTTGGTTATTTCCAAAAGTTCTTCAAACAGGGTAAATTTATTCAATCACTTGAATCCGCAAAATTTTTCGCTAAATACGTTTTTCCAAAAAATAAAAGTTCTCTACGCTGATTAATGTAAATATATCTTTTTCTAAAAGTTAGACAATTTAATTATAAAATTTTCCGTTTCAATCTACATGTCATTTAAAAATTTATTTAATAAACGGTTTAACTGTTAAGATGCTTAAGTACTAACAAAGCCCTTTTTAACGTTTAAAGCTCTTTATTTGAAGTGAAACATTTAAAGTTAAATACAAGTATCTTTAACATTTAAAGTTACATTTTTGAATGTTACTGTTTTACTTTTTCTTCTTATAAAATGTTTAAATTGAAATTATGTAACCTACTTTACGATATTTATTATTTACATGTATGCTTTAAGGACATACCTCTTTATTCTAATATATGTATTTAAGTTACATTTAGAACGATTAAACTTAACATTAAACATAAAATGAACTTATTATGTTTATGTAAAACATATAAGAAGTTTTTGAAACAAGTTGAATTTATTCATTATTACAAGTTAGCAGACAACTTACTTCACAGATAGAGTCAATTTGTTTTTAAAACTATTCAACTTTCTGACCCTGTAAAGAAGTTTCTGAAATGCTCATTTCACATAAATTTGTTTTTGGAAGTTACAAAATTCAATTATATTTCTGTTAGAAAATTTAGAGATTAAAAATTTCTTCTAATAAAAGTTTTAACTGAAATTCCACAATATAATTTTATCAAAGAGCTCTATTTTGAGTAATAACAAATTATTTTCAATGCTTAAAGTTACTTATACAAAGTTTTAGAAATGAAAGATTTCCCATTAAATTAAAGTGTTTGAATTAAAAGTGTTATAGATAAGTAATAATGTTAATATTAAAAGTGTTAGTGATATTTTATTTTATTAAATTGTTTAAATCAAAATATCGTTATCTAGTTTATACGATTTATTATATCGTTTCGGGCCTAAATATTACAGGTTTGCAGATTAGCGATATTCCATACTGTATTTTATATTACATGCAAACCACATGATTATACTTTCTTGTTATTTATAAACTGATACTTTCAAAATTTGTTGTAGTTTTAAAGTGTACATTTTAATTATATAATATACACTTGTTAAGCACATTATCTGTAAAATTTATATAAAGTGTCCTGGAATAATAACTCCAGGGTGGGTAATACCGCCAAGTGCCAATATTACGCGTAGTTATGAAGAAATCCGGGAGACAGCACTACGGGTTTTGCGCAGAAGGGCTCTGAATCATCTGAATCACAAACAACCGCTAAAGCTATTTTGTTCGATTTGTAGACCTTATCGATGGAAGAATCAAGTACGAGTTAACGGCCGATCTAAAATTTGTGAAGTAAGTTCTGTGATGTGAATAGTATATACAGGGTGATTTTTTTTAAAGTTGTGAAAGTAAAACACTATAACTAAAGAACCACTTATCCAAATTACCTAAAATTTCACCAGTATGCTCCCAAAGCAATGGGAATTTTGAGGCATGGTTAAAAAAAACTTAAAATCGCACCGACAGATGGCGCTGTAAGATAGCAGAAACAAATAATATCGTCTGTGGAAGGAAAACAATGGACGGTACTTTGAGAAACCATCTTCCGTAGACCCTCTGTCGTCATTGGACCTTTTCTTAAATTCTTAAGTGTCCTAAATCTCCTAAGAGCAGTTGCTGCGCTGACATTATTCCTGTAATACAGTTTCACTAACAACGCACGGTCCGACAATGGCGCAGTCATTGCGAGGATTTCCGTAGAATAATGAACACGAGATATGCGTACTTCACGTTTTTATCGCCAATGTGCGTGTGCCGGTGGCAAGTTCGTCTCCCAACTTTACTGCATGTACAGCGCCATCTGTCGTTGCGATTTAAATTTTTTTAACCACGCCTAAAAAATTCCCATTGCTTAGGGAGCATACTGGTGAAATTTTAGGTCATTTGGATCAGTGGTTCTTTTGCTATAGGGTTTTACTTTCACAACTTTAAAAAAAATCACCCTGTATTTATTAGGAAATACTTTGTTTATTACGTAAATTTGTAGTGTATTTCATGTCCTTTCAAAATGTTGTGGGAGGTTTTGGATGTGTTCGCAGGTAGCTTATAGTTTACAATATACTGCGCAATAAGTATACCCGAGTAATAATGCCACCAACTGGCGTTATTACCCCGGTTGATTTTTTTTTCAGTTGTGGAATTACATCCAAAAATGATTTATTTTTTATTTTAATTTATTTTTTATTTTATGTGTTGGTTTATTCAAGAAAGATAAAGAGAAATTTCTATGTCCAAAATGCTGCTATTTTTTTCATGTCCGAATAATAAAATATAAAATGATTATTACTGCATCCTGATATCGCCATTAATGGTAAGTAAGAGCAGTGTTTCACTTTCTAGGGCTGCAGAGTTTGTATCGTTAGAATTGAGCAATTCATATGTCATTATTCCATCTCATTTTATAGTTTTGTTTGTATGGCGTTATTACCCACATATGTGGGTAATAACGCCAAGTAGCATTGGTCAAAAAATCACGCCACTACATTTTATGAATACATATCTGCTAAAATATTCTTTCTTGTATACATAGTCAATAAGTTGCTGTATAAAATCCTATATTTGTTTTTAAAAAAATCTAAAACTAAGCCGTGAAAATTGGTAGAACCTTAACGTGGCTTTATTATCCCAGGATACCTTATATATATTTTGTAAATTTCTATACATTTTATTGATTTAGTGCTGTTAGATTTTAGTTTTTGGTTCACAATATTTGTAAAAGATTTACACATTTTTGAAGACTTAGGTGTGCATGATTTATGTAAATTTTAAAAGGTGTACACAATCCGAGCGTATTTGGACCTTCGATTATGCATAAAAAGTGTAAATGGAATTTTGTATAAACAGTGCATAAGGGGACAGATCACCTTTAAAATGGTCAAAAATTCAATTTCAAGGTTTTGATGTCAGTAAATAGTGCATTTTATTCTGAGTAAAAAGGTACCAATGTTTTTTAGAGGCGATAATTATTGACGAAGATATAAAGTAAAACGCAACCGACATTCTCTGTTTTTGAATGGCGAGTGAAAACTTTAAATGCATTTAATTCACATTAATGATTTTCAAACTTGCGCGCACGATTTCTCCAAAAATAATTTAGATAGAACCTCAATTTTTTTCAAACTTATTAATGTTGTAACAATGAACAAAATGAACTAGAATCTTTTAATTTGGTCAATAAATTAAAAAATAATTAACTTTAATTAAATTAAAAACCCATTTTGAATGCGCTTTTCGATGAATTACAGTTAATTATTTTTTAATTTATTGACCAAATTAAAAGATTCTAGTTCATTTTGTTCATTGTTAAAACATTAATAAGTTTGAAAAAAAATTGAGGTTCTATCTAAATTATTTTTGGAGAAATCGTGCGCGCAAGTTTGAAAATCATTAATGTGAATTAAATGCATTTAAAGTTTTCACTCTCCATTGAAAAACAAGGAATGTCGATTGCGTTTTACTTTATATCTTCGTCAATAATTATTGCCTCTGAAAAACATTGGTACCTTTCTACGCAGAATAAAATGCATTATTTACTGACATCAAAACCTTGAAATTGAATTTTTGACCATTTTAAAGGTGATCTGTCCCCATAAACAATGCACTTGTTGTGCATAATACAGTTTATACACTTTTTGTATACAATTCAGTTTGCACTTTTGTACACAATTTAGTTTTCACTTTCTATACACAATCAGAAGTGCCAAATTCTGTCAGATTGTGTGTACTTCTTTTAACACTTTTTATGAAAACTTTTTCTAACTGGGTAGCCTACACTAGCAATTCGAAGACACTCCCAAAGTATGGTAACGTTCTTTTCAAATTTCTGCCTTGTAGTTTAATATTTTTAAACGATTTCTATAGAACAGGACATCTGAGAACTAAGTCTAGAAGGGCATATTTTTACTTTTTCGGTTTTTGTTGCAGCCTTTTTTAACACTACCTAGTTAAAACCTAGTTTCCAACCTAGTTAAAAAGTGTTTATGACACCGGTTTGTCTGCCGTATGGCCGTCTGCCGTCTGCCCGTGCTCTAACTCCCGTAAATATGCTTGGATTGCCATGCAATTTTTATATTTTATTGTCGTTATCTATAGCATGTTCCCTATTTCAACTGAAGTGTGTAGCACTTATAGTTTTTTTACAGGGACACTCAAAAGAATTCCGTTACATTACGGTCTATGGGAAAAAATCATTTGCGTTTTATTTTAATGATGTTATACAATTTCAAATACATTGTAATTGATATATATCACTAAGGTGCATTACAAGAAGCTTAATATGGAATAGGGTGTGCATAGCACTTATATTTACTTTACAGGGACAGTCAAAAGAATTCCGTTACATTACATCTATGTAGAAAAATCGTTCGCGGTTTAATTAAATAATGTTTCACTATTTAAAAAACATTTAAATTTATATATATCACTAAGGTACATTACAAGAGGCTTACTACAGAATATTGTGTGTATAGCAGTCATCGTTCATTTACAGGGACACACAAAAGAATTCTCTACTGTCTGTTAACTATAATTCCTGGAAGTGCGTTTTAAGTTGCTGAACGCGATTTTAAATTTAACTCACTTTTTGTCTATTACTTGGTGTGTATAAATTCTGTATTTCATATACAGGGAGCACAAAAGTTCGCGAACACATTTCCGTTTTTTGAAAGAAACTCCAGAAGGAGAAATTTAAACTGTGCTACGCGTTTCCTAATTAAACTAAAATTTAGCATCCTATGTAGTATATATACAAATCTATAGATCATATACAGGGCTGAATAAAAGTATTTGGATATTTTTCCGAATATTGTATATTTTGGAAATATATTTTGTAAATCCCTGAAATTACGTTTTTAAATATGTTATGCGTTTTCCAAATTGTTTACTTAGATGTTATCTTTCAGCTTATTAAACGGTAATGATTTGTAAAATTATTTTGGAAGCGTTGGAAAGTGTTATGTAATCTATGCTTGATGCATGATTTTTCGTTCTTGTTTTTCTTTTTGAGGATACTTTCAATCCCTTAACCGGTTCCGAAAATGAAAGTGTCTTTTGAAAATAAACTGAAACCAAAATCGGAAAAGTATGAAGGAACCTGGTTAGACATCAAGTTTAGATATCTTAATAAAACGTCATTTAAAAACATAGAAATATAAATGCACGATTTTAAAAGAACGTTGCTATTCATTTAACCCCTTGGGGACGAGCGACACGTATACGTGACGCATAAGATGCTCAGAATCCTCGATTATCCCCACCAGTTATTTTTTAGTGTAAGCTTTGCCTTATTTAATGGTAGCATTTCTGCGATTCGATTAGCCGAAAATTTCTGTTTTAAAAAACCGGTGGTAAAAGATTAAAAATTCCCTAAATTACGCTCGTCGTCGGGGGGTTAACATTAGCTCGTGAGTGTCTTGATACGACAAACACATCTTTTATTATTCACAAAAAAATGAAGAAAAATTAAGAACAATATCATGCTAAATTCCCCATACTAAGATTCACGAATAATATTGCTGTACGTTATAGAATGAGCCCTATACAACTTGTAAGCTTCAGCCGTAAATTAAAATAACAAATCTTTAAAAACATTGATTTCTCCAACAATTGGTTTTGCGTATGTCTCAACCAATTTGTTTGGTTGTTTAAGATATATTCGAATCAAATGAGTACATAAATCACGAATAATCTTGACTTGTATTATTTAATATGTATATCAGTGTAATATGCATTTAATGTGTATTTTAATATGTTATTATGTATTTCAGAATTAATCACCAAGAATGAGAATAAAAAACGAATACAATATATGGCGCCAAATTCTTTGACACCGAACTGAATAGCACTTCGAATCACAATTATTCACAGTCGTGATTTTGGAAGATGATTTTCAATACCAAAACTGCTAATAGTAACGGTAATATTACAGATATATATTTCGTAAATCTTTATGAGAGATTTTAAAAATTAAAAGGTTTTTACAAAATAATAATAATAATAATAAATAAATAAATAAAGTAGGAACAACAGATGTAAGAGAAATAATCACATTTAACAATACGCCCAAGTAAAATGTTTCATTTCGGTTTTTATTGCCAATAATTTATAAAAACAAATCAATAGCAAGCAATTTAAATGCCAATGCAGTTTAATGTTTTTTTATAACTTATATAAAGTTGTAAGACGAGATCATACACTTATTAACAATGCCAATAAATGCTCTATATTTTAGCCTTTTTAACAGCGGTCCTTTTATCTAACAACTACCTATCTGACTAAGAAGATATTATAGCTAACCAATATTGGCTAGATCATGTTCCAATATTTACTAAATGGATAATTCTACAATATTTCCAAGAAATATTTAGTCAATAAAATGTAGATAAAACTATTATTGCGACAATATTATTGTTTTATTTTAAATATTTCGATTAGTTAGGAAAGATTTCTAATATTGAGTTAATATTTGTCCTCAATATTGGTTTGCTACTAGAATAATCTCATCCAATTCATATGCCCCCTTTAATCATAATATATAAAGTAAATGTTCTAACTGAAGAAATCACTAATGATAAACGTAGTTGCATCATACATATACTTTAAAAATATGCATACTTTTATGCACTGTTCCTAATAAATTAAAAAAATTTAAAGACAACATACTTTATACAAAATATTATATATAGATAGATGTACTCAAACTTATTAAATTTTACTGTATGCATAAGCTAAAAGATTCATACAAGCTTTTATTGACGTAAACTTTGAAAAGACCCAACAAGTTTTAAGAATCTAATACAATTTCATGATATTCTAAAAGAAAATCTATTTACAAGCCTCAGTTATTATTGAATCTAATACATACTTTTAATACTTTAAAAAGTGTTCACATTCTTTCAGAGCAGTTATGTAATATGTCTGAGTTTCAGGATATTATAAATCGGATTTCTATTTCACCAGTTCTACGTTATCAATTTCCAATTTAACAGTTTAAAAGGGAATACAATGCTTTCTGAATAGAAAAGAATTAAAAATCGAATTCCTGGCGAATTAAAAATCGAATTTTCATTTTTGCAATTCAACGAATACTTACAAAATGATTCCTTTCAACAGATTAGATATGATAGACTTGGCATTTTATAATAAGGGAGATGCTGATTTCAATTTAATCGAACCTACATATTTTAATGACGTTTCTAAGACTTTTTATTGCATTAACCCACGAGAAAATGAACCAAACAATTGTACACTAGAAGGCGCGTCGGGAAAGTCACACCCGACGATGGTTTTAATATTTAAATGTCATAAAATCCAAGTTATTTATTTTATAACAAATAAATAAACAAAATAATGCTGAAAAAATTCAATCCGTAAAAATTGGCAAGTAAAGACTTTTATATTACAATAAAAATGTTCGCACTTTTGTGGCCCACTCCTCATAGAATGAACTGATGTGATCCATACATATGTATTTGTCACATTTCTGGCAGGTGTATTTAGTTTTTCTGTCCTTAATACATTGATGATATTTCGCCATCATAACTGTAAAAGATAACTAAACGCTGCTATCAACATGCGAAAATTGACTGACTCGAGAAGTCGCAAAGGTATCTCACATATATTGAATACAAATGGGAAAAACTATTTTGAATTTCCCTAAGGATTCTTTTCCTTCAAGAGGATGACTTTCGACTCAACTACACGGGGTCTGATCCATTTCCTGAAAGAGGGGTGTGAAATAAGTAACGATGAATGTAGTTTCGAATATGACATAACCTGCCCGCGAGCTCCCGCGTTAAAGGTATATATATATTTACTTCTCGAACGAATAATGTAAGAAAAGTATTGTAATCATGCTTTGTGTGTGTGTGAAACGATAACGCCCAAACTGTACTTTTCATCGAACTCTCATTTGATC
Source organism: Maratus michaelseni (assembly GCA_963931845.1). NCBI lineage: Eukaryota > Metazoa > Arthropoda > Arachnida > Araneae > Salticidae > Maratus > Maratus michaelseni. The sequence continues at coordinate 56,700,088 of OZ007588.1, read as the reverse complement.
AATATGATACAAATCACTCTCACAAAAACAGCATAGATTTATAAAACACAATGTAAACACATTGATAATTTGTGTTACTACAGAGGTGCAATAATTCAAAACACAGTTTTAAAACATTAAAACTATTAGATGTTAAAATACATGAGCTTTCGGCTAAACATTAGCCTTCCTGAGATGAAAACAAGCAGTCGAGAAGACGCAGCTCCGAATGGCGCACTCTGCACAGGTCCAAAATGGGCGAAACCAATCAACTATGAAATGGAGGGAGTGAAAGAAGTTGGGATGATACCATTACAAGCTGGGGGGGGGGGGGGGGTCAGCGAAAACCAAAAACCCCAGTGACACCTAGTACATTATACTATATACGAGGGATCTGATAAGATAATACATAATTACATGTATTATCACCTCTTTTCAAAATTTCTAGGGACTCTGATTATGCAACTATTATACTGTGAACATTGCGAAATTATTTTAGCTTTATTGAAAAATACATCAATATCTTTAGCTTGATTTAATCTGGATAAAGCAGTGGATAATTTACCTTTTTTCATGTCACCTGTATTTTCTTTAATCCTTTCCCTTAATTTGCGAGTTGTCATGCCTATATAGGAATATGTTTTAGAACTGCCATTAACTTTAAAAGTAATAATATATATGCCAGATTTATCTCCGTTATCAATGGGGTTAATCATTCTATGTACCAGATATTTTAGCTTTGTTGGAGGCTTTGCGATAACAGTTACATTATATTTCTTTAATGCGTATTTAATCCGCTCAAAAAGATGTGGGATATAATCAATACTGTAGAATTTTGAAGATTGCATATCTTTTTTAACTATTCTAGCTTGTTTATTTCTATACTCATAAATTAACTTATTAATAAATTTTTTGAAAAACCATTTCCATATGCAATCACTCTAATTTTGTTCAACTCTTCATTTAAATAAACTTCTGAACTAACCTCAAACTCCCTTTTGATATAAAACCGATATGCTGCAGCTTTGTAATTAAACGGAACATTACTATTGTAGGATATTGTGTTATTAGATCTGCAAGGTTTTCTATAAATTTTTCTATCAATGCTACGTGTTGACATATTTTTAATAAGTTCTATATCTAAAAACACAAATAGTAACACAAATTATCATCACACAAATTATGTAGTAACACAAATTATCAATGGGTTTACATTGTGTTTTATAAATTTGATAAGGTGAATTTGACGTTTGTATTATATGGAATTTTCTATATATTTTGATTTGTAAACTGCATAGATTTTCGTACAAATCGGCAAACGTATTTGATAAGGTTCGAAGAAGATGTAGGGTCACTAAAAGTTTAATCCTATCATTATCAAGATAATTATATTTAACGCTGACTGCTTAAGGGTTATATATCAGACGTGGACCCACATATGTAGAGCATACATTTTTCCCCCGGACATTTTATTATGTTCTTAAACAAGAAAAAAAAACAAAAGTTTCTGTTTTGAGATCGTAGACTCTAGCCGTCGAAAACAAATGCGAGCAATGGGCGTAAGAAACATAAAAAATTATATCAAGATGTAGCAGATTTTAGTCATAGACCAGATCGCCATAAGTGCGCAAGGGGCGACCAAACCAAAAAAAATTTGTCATTGAAATCAAAGCAACAGCTGTTTAATATGAGAGACCATAACACACGGTGGCAAGAAAAGACAAACATAAAAGTAAAATATTCCTTTATGTACCAATAAAGAACTAATTGATACATAAATCCATTAGAAAAATATAATTTGTTTTAATTGTAAACAGGGTGCTGGACGATAAAAATATTATTAAGCCAATTTTTAGGGATTGAGAAGGGTCGTCGAAGGTGTCAACGCGAGATAAGTGGGCAATAGTTATAGTAATGAGTGGCTGTTGGTAAAGTGCCGTACTCACATGCAGAGGAACCGGAACAGTGAAATTTATGGACTCCATAATTTATTACTCCTTAAAAGGACCATGTCTTGTAAGGAAGGCTATGTCAGAAGGAGAGAGGGGAGGAAGCTCTAAGGAGAGCACTGGGACCAGATTATAGGTACATTCTCCGTTGTCCGCATAGTCTCAGTGATCCTGCCGGTGTGCTGGACGATAAAAATATTATTAAGCCAATTCTTAGGGTTGAGAAGGGTTGTCTAAGGTGTCAACGTGAGATAAGTAGACAATAGTATAGCAATGAGTGGCTGTTGGTAAAGTGCCACACTCACATGCAGAGGAACCGGAGCAATGAAATTTACGGACTCTATAATTTATTACTCCTTAAAAGGACCATGTCTTGTAAGGAAGGCTATGTCGGAAGGAAAGATTGAAGGAAGCTCTAAGCTGACAACTGGGACCAGATCATAGGTGCATCTTCCCTTGACCGAATAGTCCCAGTGATCATGCCACTGCTTCAACAATTTACAAAGAAAACACCTTCTTAACATACGAGTGCGGAGCAGGTAGAGAATAGTCAACAATTGAAATTTTGGCTGCATTTTCTAGGAAGAGAATCTGCATATTCCTCGCCAAAGATCCCCTTGTGTGCTGAGACACGACCAAGTGAATACTTATGTAAAATATATTTTAGCTGGCTTTTTATCATTATTTTTAAAAGGTAATTTGAAGCTTCTTTATTTGTAATACAACGTTGTCCTTGTTTTTTCTCTTAGATTTAAAACAAAGAGCAGATAAGAATATGAATTATATTTTCAAAATGTGTTGTCCAATACTGTGAAAACATTGCTGGAAGAAATAAAACAACGACCAATAAACAATATCTAAATGAAGGAAAGAGCAAAATAACTATTTATTAGATAACTAAGAGACAGGAAGAAAACAAACCAGCAGAATACAAAAAAATAACGGACGTTCACCATCTAAATATACAAAGAAATATAGTAGATAATCTCTTCAGGAATAACTCTTCATTTACATCCGAGCTGTTGCAAAAAAAAAAACTGAAGTTATCGCAATCAACTCTAATGTATATTAAAAAGAAAAACTGGGGAATGAGTATTTTTTAAAATAAAATAAAACTACTCCAAAATGTATGGAGGATCAGAGTAAACGAGCAAAGTCAGGGTGTCGACGCATCTATCGAAAAATGCTTGGGAAAACTCTTGGATGATGAAACTTGTGTGCCTAAATATCCACCAGATATATCAATATGTAAAGATTCCCGTGCTTCTAAGCCAAAAGAAGTTAAGTTGTAGCGGCCATATTAAAATGTCCGCTGGTGTGGTAGAGCACGAGGAAAGAAGTACAACTGTTTTAAAACCAAAAACTGGTTTATTAACACAATTAGAAGGGTGTTTGAGCGAGCTCCACGAAATTTTCCTAAAAGTTTAAGTTAACTAAAGAGTTCTTGCTAACAATTCGTAGCTTTAACAAAACTGAAACAATATAATTGAACCTTAACCTTTAAAATATATAAGCACGATCCAACACTCTTATCCCTCAAACTAAATAAGCACTGATGCAGGTTCAAATCAGCTTTACAACTGCATAAAACTCCAGTATAAAATACTAAGGCCGATTATCCATCCTGAGACTCGATGCGAGGTCTCAAGGCTAAATCTAAATCTAAGTCGCAATATTCAACTTCCCAGGCCAAGTATACTCTAGCTCCCCTGAGCTCTGAACTCAAGTCAAAATTCGCTGCTTATATACTTCAGTGTCGATCGACCAGCTCCAGAAAATTTGTATAATTGAAATTACACGGCGACTCACAATTTCAGGGATTCAGCTGTCCATCGAAAGTTAAAGAAAGATAGAGAGCCTTTATAACTTGTACGCACATAGTCGGTTAATGGACAAAACGATCTCATTCACACATTGCCTACTCACGGAGTAGTCAATACCTTACAAAGTATAGTTATAAAGTCAGTCGCTTGCAAACATGTTTCAATACATATTTAGTTTTACTAGCCTTGGATGACGCTGGATACGTGTGAGAACCGTTTGTTTGTGTACGCTCTTTGAATGCTAATGTTTATCATGAGCAGTGTGTCAAAACATATTTGACTCTTTCATTAAGAAGCATTATAAAAGTTATGAAATAATTTTTTGTTTCAAATATAATCTCTTCACAATATGCAAAAATGTAACTCGTTATGTGAAATCTGGAAACATTGAATTCATAGAAAAATCTAAAAATCTGCCTAATGTTTTTCAGGCAGTAGTTCCCAAATATTTTTTTAGCTATGCCCCACCAAAGCATCTGTATAATCATGATCTGTAAATCATTTTTTAATAGATTTTAATAAATCATTGAGAACTAGTGAAATATTTTGGACACACTGAGATTTTATTGTAAGCAATACAGTACACAAGATTAAGAAGCAGTTTTTTTCACATCATAACACAGCTTTATGGTCTGATTTTAAAATTTAATGTAATGTCATGATAAACAGTAGCTGGCAAAAGTTTTGAGGCGATATATTTTTCTGTCCTAACCTTTTTCTGTAAGCAAAGATTTATCAATCGTGTAAATTAGTAATTCGTAGCTTTAATCATCAAAAGGATGCGCAACTAATGATATGTGTGAAAATTGTTAATTTAAAAAATACCAAACGTGAATTTAAAGTTAAAAGCAGAAGTTTTAAGATGATGCGATGAAATTTAATTAATTTGACTTAAATACCTGTGATACTGCAGACACATGGGCTCCGATAGCTAAGTGGAAAAGCAGAGGAAATCCACGCAAAAGATGTGGTTTCGAATCCCGTCCCTTGCTTTTAAATTACATTTTCGTTATTTCCTTTCTCTACTAGCTGCAAGCAAATGACTTTATAAATTCAATAACTTTGCGCAGATATGCAAATTAGTAGCTTTACGTAGTTATGTTACCAGAATGTTCTAGAATATGAGATGCTTCATATATAAAGCACGAGACAACCCGGGTTGTTGAATGCGAAACTCATTTGCTTAATCCTTAAAGCATTAGAATTATATTTCGTACGTGAAAATCAGAATATTAGTAAATGTATTAGTTTTGAAGACAGGGAAAAATACGCTTACTTATTAAAGAAGCGGGGGAAAATATAATATTCTGCTATCGTCAGCAAGTTGAGAATTCCAAGATCAACTGTTTGCCACATAGTAAAGACGTGGAAGGATGGTAAAGATGTGCGCGATCTTCCAAGATTAGGAGTCCAAGAAAAACGACTCAACGTCAAGACGCGTTGATCTGAAGGACGTCGGTCACTGATCCAAACAAGAGCGCTGCTGAAATGTGCAAAGATATGACTCACAGTGAGTAAAGATAACATAAGACGTCGTCTAAATGCCGTGGATTGTGTGCATGGGTCCTTCAAAAAACCCTCTCACCCGGGCAAATAATAGAAAAATTCTATTGAAATTTGCTAAGGCAAACGAAGCGTTGACAACCACAGATTGGAAGAAGGTCCTTTGGGGCGATTAGTTGAAGTTCAATTTGTTTGGAAGTGATAGTCTACGTTATATTCGTCATCCAAAAGGCACCAGAATGTAACCCAGGTACCAACCTTCAACAGTGAAGCCCGGAAACGGATCAATAATGGTCTGGAGAGCTTTCCATCATGATGGCGTCGCCCCCTCGTACACATCGATGGGATTATGGATCAAAAAGTTTATAAAAACATTTTAGAATATCACATGTTGCCTTATGCTCGTAAAAAAATTCCTCGTGGATGAATGTTTTAGCATGATAATGATCCCAATCACACCTGTAAAATTGTAACAGCTTGGTTTACAGCTAAGAAAATAAAAGTTTTGGACTGTCAGAGTCAGTCCCTTGACCTCAATCCAATTGAACATCCTTGACAACATATCGGAATTAAAGTCGGGACACAGAAGCATTCTTTAAAGACAGAACTCCTTCATGATCTTCAATCGAAATGGGAGAAAATCCCTAAGTCCACCTTGGAAAGCCTTGTTAATTCCATACCCAGACGATGTGTCGCAGTTTTCATGCAGAAGGATATGCAACTAAATACTAAATATTGTTGTATTTTGCTACATAAAGACGCTTTATTTCAAGAAAAGTTTAGAAAAACTGAATAATCTCAAAGCTTTTCCCCACCACGATTTTAAGCGAGCAATTTATAGTGCACCTCAGTAATGCGTGTAATATTCATTAAATTTGAAATACTGAAACATCATTAAATTACACTGTAAACGATTTTTCGAAACGAACAATGTGTAACAGAATTCTTTTGTTTGACCCTGTAAATGATTATAGATGCTTTGTAGCCCATATTCTGCAAAAAAACAAAAACAAAAAAAACCATGTTTTAATGCGCTTTATAATTATGTATCAATTTCATCATGTTTCCTATAGCGTAGCATCCTCAAAATGCTCCTTGGAACGATTATTTCCCATGGAGTGTAATGTAACGGAATACTTTTGACTGTCCCTGTAAACCTAAACATTTCATTTTAAATAGGGATCATCCTATAGTAAACAACAGTAACATACAAAAATTTCAGGGCTATCCGAGTATATTTACGCGAGTTAGAGCACAGACGGCCAGACGGCAGACAAACCGAAGAAATAAACACTTTTCAACTAGATTGGAAAGCGTTAAAAATATCTGAGATATAGCAGTTTGAAATTTTAGTGTGACTGACATTTTGAAACAAGACAGCAAGATTCAGCCATAAACGGATTTAATTTATGAGTTTTAGTGAACGTGGTTTCGGTAAATTTTCTTTCATTGTTATAACCATCGTTCCAACTTATATGCTTATCACTATATATTCATATTCGCCAGCGTGAAATTTTTGCCAATATTGGCGGAACTTCGCAAAATAGCACGAGATTTGGCGACAAAAATAGGTTGCCATAAATGAAGCCAACTAGGTTATAGCTGACTCATTTGGAGATATTCTCATTCAAATGCAATATTGACGAGAACTGGGAATGAATCGTCTTTAATCGAGCTCCAAGTATTTTAGCTTCGTGTTTTCCAGTTAAATTAGCTAAAATCTTAAAACCAAGGAATAGGGAGGGTTTTTTTTCCCTGCTGTACCGGTCAGAAGGACATTTCGTAGATTAGTAGGCCAAATGTAGTATAAGAAGGGCGTTTTCTCTTCCGCAATTTTCTAAACACTACACATTGGCAGCTGGCAGTCGTAAGGCTGTACAAAGTGTGAAAAGCGATTGTTATACTACAGATATACATATTAAAAAAATGCAGATATTTCTTAATCTAAGAAAAATATAATATAACGAAGAACGAAAATATTCAACAATCTCTTCCGCGATACTCACGATTCCGAAAAAACATACTTTATCCTTATTAACGTTGGAAACAAATATATTTTCATGATTTAAAGAAGCTCTTAGAAAAACAAAGTTTCTTTTGCTGCCACTGATTCTCGAAAACGTTGCCGAGTAGTTTTTACAGTGTATTAATAATTTTTTCCAAATCGGAATATTTGTTTTTTGAATGCTTCGACTTCTCAAGTAAACATTTTCATGTTCAACCTATATCTTTTACAGATAAACATAAGAAATTGACAGAATTAACATTGACATTAAAATTTTTGTTATTTTGTTACTCTTCCATCTATTATAAATTCAAATACACAGCTGAAAATGTAAAATTTAGAAATTAAATCATCCTAAAATCCGATATTCAGGATTGAGAGAACTGATTTATACACTATAATAAAAAAAAGTGCCCAGTTAAACTGATGGCTTAGAGCTCAAAGGCTATTAATACTCATTGGATATTATACACTTATTTCAAATAATATTGCCCCTCGAAAAATAAACAAATTGACAAATTAAGGGGGGAATTAGACCCCCGAGCCCTCCTCCTTTTATACTTAACCAATGAACCCCCAAAACTAATCAGGGAAGCGCCTTACCACAATAAAACTACATACAAAATGTGAAGCAAAACGGATAATTCTATCAAGAGTTATCGCGTTACGTACATACATACATACATACATACATACATACATACATACATACATACATACATACACACATACAGAACGGGCGGTCACATTAGCTCTCAGGCTTTGATTGCCTCTGAAATAAAAACAACTCGGAAACATTTTTCAAAAAACAGCTGCATTAAAGAAACTTTATTTTTATGAATGATTTATTGAATCTCGAAAATATATTAATTTCTTTGGTTTCTAAAATTAAAGAACGCTCTTCGTAATTATGAGTAACTCGAAAGATGGTACGTTTTTGTTCTTTGTTACATTATATTTTCGTAGAATCAGAAGTATTTGTCTTTTTTACTGTTCACTACATATTAAATAACTCTTGACTATAAGTTATATCATCTGAATGCACATATATTCGAACTTTTGCGTATACGAACTTAACACGGTCCCTAAAAGTTCGAATAATCGTTACTCTACTGTATTTGGAGTATTTATCAATTGAGGGGATTCGAATGACCGTGGAGTAAGTCAAAAATTTGGAAAAAAAAATCTAGATAGCCACATTTTTAGTGAACGTTTATTAATTTCTGTTCAGTGCGACAGTCAAATAAGTCATAGTCCACTTAAGGAGTCGCTAGAAGGCAAACAAAGTTGGACCACTTAATGCAACGGCGATACATGACGTTTCACAAAACCCTTCATTACTCAATTTACTAAATATTTACTTAATCCACTGTCATTCCAACCCCCTCAATTAGTATAGGTACCAGTGCTAATTATGCCAACATGATTGAAACATGCTGAATAAGTTAAATGACATTAAAATCTATTTATAATACAATATTCCTGTATTCATCTAAATTTTCTTTTAATAAATTTATTTAACAGAACTCGATACTCTACATTTTGTGATAAATAATGAAAATAGCAATTTTTCAATGTTTTGCTTCAAATAAATTTAGACATCCGTAGTACATTTTGTGACGTAGAGTCATAAGGATTTGATAATTAAAAATAAGTGAAAAATGCTTTATAAAGTATCCATTTTCTTTAAGGGATTTTGACATCTTTAAATTGTTTTTTCTCAGTTTGGGTTATTACAATATATCAGTAGGATCACAATGCTATAACATTAAGCAACATATACTTTTCTATTGACTCTCTATTTTTATGAACGGTCCTGGAGGATTCAAAATAATTTCATCAAACTAAGGATCGAATTTTCAATTTTATAAATAAGTCCTATATCAAAAATTTAAATGTTTAGTAAATAGTCCTTTTCACTTAATTTTTCAATATACAGGGATGAGATTTCTAATTTTTGCATACGAGTATAATCTTATAGAAAATGCTTTTTTATTTAATCGGAACATTCTACGATTTAACAGAACAACATTTTCTCTAAGATTATACTGGTATGCAAAAAGTCGGAGAAATCTCATCGCTGATTATAGCATGATATTTTATTTACATTTCCTAAATTGATTACATTTATGGAAATGTGTATCTTGATGTTAAAAAGCGCATTTGTAATAAAAATATGCTAAACATTTTTCGGAAATGTAAAATAAATGTGGTTATAATTTGTCTTTTAATTATTTTTTCAAACTTAACAAAAATTTTCTTTTTTCAGAATTAAACCGTAGAACGCGTTTTTGAATCCACTTCCTGCAATTCAAACATGCCATACTGGGAATGCCCGAACTGACTTCGAGCAGGAGAAATAAAATTTATTATATTCCATGAGTTCGATTTTCTCTTTCAAATGTGTAATCTATTGTAATTTACTAGTGTTTTTTTTTTATCACAATACATCAAAACTACCGTGTTATTTGATTTATTTTGCTACATTTATTACACTTTTGAATAAAACATGACTACACTCAATTAATGTTTATCATATATGTAAAACTATTACATGTTATAGAGTTATTTCATTTAAATATTTTTTTAACAAAATAAACTATTGCTAATCTTTTTTATTGTCATACTGCTTAAAATTACAAAGAGAAAATATCTTTCCATTTTTGTCATATTTTTCTGAATTATATTCTACAGATAAGGCGTTAAAACAAATTCCCCTTATGAAAACATTTAATAATATTCAAAAAAATAATATAAAATCCTCAAAAAAAAAAAAAAAACGCTGAAAGTGTACCGGCTGACGTTTAAAATACACTGTAAAAAATTTTGCAGCAAAGTAACCGGTCATTCGACCGTTTTCTATAAAAAACGGTCGAATGACCGTACTTAACCCTACATAACCATAATTTAACGCTATTTTGACCATAATATTGCTCACATTAGGGTCAGAATACTGTTAAATTACGGTTATGTAACCGTTTTTTATAAAAACGTTCGTATGACCGGTTACTCTGCTGCAAATTTTTTACAGTGTTTCAGGCTAATTTATGCAAGATGGTAAAATGATATTTATACATTTCATCCCAATTCCTTTATTTATTTAAAAATAAAATTGATGATAAAATTTAATGTATGATTTTAAACAATATAATATAATGTTTTACCTGTTAGATTATTGTTAATTTTCTTTAATTCTCTAAGGTAATGCATTAAAAGGAAAATCGTACAAAATATATTCTGATTTTGTGTTAATGTAGGTAAAAAAATATTTCAAAACGAAAGCAATTAATTTTAAAATATTATCATTTTATTTACAAGTGTATTAAATACATATGATACTCCCTGAAGTCAAATTTATGCTTTCATTTAGAAGTTATTAATGTTACTAACCTTAAAAAAAGTTCAAGCATCAAGCTTAATGTCTAGTATTTTTAAAGAGGAAAACGAATTATGCGTATATTAAATTAAATTAAATGTATCATAGTGATGTAAAGATTTGCATATTGTAATAATTTTTATAATAAGAAGATTCAGAATAATTTTGTAGAAATAAAATAAATTATAGGAAAATCATTATCGACATAGTATAGAGTATACATTGTTAAGGATTGATTGGTAAGGTGTAAATTTGCTGTTAATTGCATCATTGAAATTTTGTGTAAATACGGGTTAGATTCCCTTAGAAAGACCCTCCACGGAGGGCACTCCCCTCTCGGGCGTATATCCTCGTCTAGATCGTTTCAAGAATAAGAAATTCACACAATAAAACTAAATAATGATAATAGAAATATTAATATTAATATTAAAAAGAAACTAATAGAAATAATAATAATAATAATAATAATAATGAATTGAAAATAATTGACTTATAATAATAATACCAAATTGAAAATAATATAATAACTTATAATAATAATAAATAGAAAATAATAGAAATAATGATGATACATTGAAAATAATAGAAATAATTAGAGTAATAATAATAATAAGTAGAAAATAGTAGAAAAATTATAACAATAATAAACAAAAAATAACAGAAATATTAATAATAAATAGAAAATAACAGAAATAATAATAATAATAATAAACGTAAATAAGATGTTAATAAATTACATTTATCTAATCATAGAGTTGCGATATAAATGCTAAATTTTACTATAATTTAAAATTTTACGTTCCTCCATTTATTTATTTTTTATTTACGTTTGGTGAATCAATTTTAAATATACAAAATCTTTTTAACAGCAAATATTTTAACTTAAGGGGTAATACTATTTTGAAATTTAAGACATTTTCTGGATTTTTTTTTCTAAAATTCTAACTGCTGTATCCAAATATGTATCCAAAAGTTTCATGCAAAATATACTTTTCGACGTAATTTAAACATTTGTTGAAGCGTGACACAAGTTTCTCAATGCCTTCTGCAAAGGAATCCCGTCCAACTTCTAATAACCATTGTTGGATTGCAGCTTTCACCTTGTCATCCAAGTGGTGTCGTTGCATTCAATGTTCTTCTTTCATGGGACCTAAACACGAAATTCACAAGATGAAAGGTCTGGGCTATAAGGAGGGAGATATCACACTTCCCACCAAAACCAGTTCTCAAACATGTTGCACCACTTCGCGATACCTCGACGTGCCATTGCATTTTCACCATATACTTCATGCATCAGCCAAAAAAAATTCAGTGCAGTTACACTTTTTTTCCCACAGAAACAAATCACTGCACGCATTTCCATTTTGGACGCCACTTGCAGCTTCTGAGACATGTTTACTACTGGTTGTCATAAAAACTAAACTTACCGCGTGAAAGCCGCTGCATCACACTGTGACGGTCATTGCTGTCAGTAATAGTGAACCAGGCCGTTCAGTCGTAAAAGGAGAGTACCAGAGGTAAGGTTTAAAAAAAAGGTTTATTCAAACTTTAACGGGCTGTGATTTGAGAAAAGACGCTACTAAGTTTTCTTTACTCCAAAAATAATTCAACCTTCCCAAAGCTGTACTCAGTAAAATAAAAGTTGAATATATTAAATAAAGATTCAAAATGAACTCACAACTTTGAAGATAACCCCAAGTCAGAATGCCTCCAATAATAATCCAACTCATGTCCGCCCAGGTCAAAGCAACTACTTATACGGTCATTCAGCTTCAGATTGGTGATTCAATCGCAGGATCTCAAAGTACTCACGTAGAGGGAGAACACGACCCCAAGTTCCGACTTCCCAACGTATTTTCGAAGCTTATATACCCCAAACATCGATTGACCAGCTATAACAAGTTGCATGCATATCGATGAAAAGCGGAAACTCACAAATTCCAAATTCCGAAATTTTCTCAGTCATCCGTCGAAAGTTAAAGAAAGATAGCATTGATCAACTTTTACGCACATGGACAATTAGTGGACAAAAACTTACGTTCTCATTCAAAACATCGCCTACACACATGATCAGAGTAGTCGATCCATCACAACACGATACAGATAAATAAATGTCTGAGGCGCTGCCACACGATTTCATCAAAATAGCCTTTCACCGAAAATTTTTACGAAGGAGTGCAGCTAACTTTTTGACTGACCCTAGCAAAAAGTATGCCTTTTTAGTGAAATGCAATCAATTGAAAGTAAACGTAAATTTTCAGGCAAATATTACCTAAAGTAACACCAAGTGCAAAAAAAAAAAAAAAAAAAGAAAAAAAAATCCGAATGTTTTTCACTACAAAAAAAAAAAAAAAAGTGTGACGATTAATTTTCAGAATTATGAAGTTGATTAATTGAAAAGTGGCGGTTAGCAATGCTGTTTTGATAAAAAAAAAAAAAAAAAAAAAAAAAAAAACGCGCTTAAAGTTTTTGTTATTGTTTACTCCCTGAGGTGATGAGGTGAGGTTTAATTTTATAGCTCCAAAGTTGCCCTTTCACCTAGACAACTATTTCTAAATATTAACATAATATTTTCATGTTTATAAAGAATACTTTAAGCAAAAATAACTTTTTTTTGTAATTTTAAACCGAATAAATTGTTATTAAAGCTCAGCCACTTACTATTACACTTAACTATAAAAGTAAAACGTGGTAGTTATTAAACTGGTCGGATTGGAATGCTTCATATTTTTTAGTTCTTGTTTTACAAGCCATCCTCTCATATTTCAGTTTGCATCTGGTTTCATCTGGCCCATAACGTTGTTAGGACTTGCCTTGACATTGGCTATAGCGCGCGCTTAATTGGCACATTCTAGTGTATTTATAGTTTTATAGTTTTGCAACGGTCAGTATCGATTGTTTTTTGTTATTTTTCGGGCATTTAGAAGTTTGCATAGAATAGTCCACATCTAATTGGCTTTTTGTTAACTAATATGACCATTAGACTATATTACCTACTATATTTTTGCTAAGTGTCAGCGTAATATAGATTACATTTATTGCTTTTGGTGGTATGGACCACGCGATTATTAGGCTATATAGCAGCAACTTACTATGGTACCACTACAACCTTGTGTAGGTGCATAAAGATTTAAGTTGTTCTCAGTTGTTTGATTAGGGGTGGACCTATACGTACGTATTATACGGATAGTACGTTTGCTGTATCAACCCAATTGTGAACCATGTATCGCATTGTATAAGGGTCGCACAAATGAAAGTGGCATTGCTGTAATAACTCCGAAATTTGAAGAGAAAGATAACTGCGCATGCTCCTATAGAGGGCACAGAGTACTGGTAATGTATGCAATATCGTCAGATCCTGCCAGATGCGTGTGTGATAGCGTGGGAGCACGTTAAAAGGCATCGTTTGTATCATGGATGCCTCCAAACGGTGTCAACGCGTGGTCGTGCAATTTTTAACAGCGGAAAATGTAAGTGCTAGTGAAATATGGTATGCTGTCAGACGTGACATGCGGTCACGTGACGTTTTTATCTTACATTATAATGCTCGTCCTCATGTGGCTGTGGCGTGCCAAACATTGGCAATTCCAGTGGAAGGTTTTAAAACATCCGCCTTACAGCCCAGATCTCTCGCCGTGTTACTACTACATGTTCAGTCCACTCAAGAAAGCTCTGAAGGGACGGCGATTTGCTGACGATAATGAGGTCTAAGCTGCCGTTGAAAATTGGTACCACAACCAACCCCGGAGCTTCTTCACCCAGGATATTCATCGTCTCGTTGACCACTGGGACACTTGTTTCAACCTACAAGGTGATTTTGTCCAGCCTATCTGTTGCGTCTGTTTTACTTCTTTCTTTTGTATACTAATTTATATTAACACCATTAAACTATTTCTCAAACTGACTATAGTGCCACTTTCATTTGACGACCCTTATAAACAGAAAAATTTGTGTGTTATAAAACTTTTTCAATTAAAAGTTCGTCTTAACTATAATATCAAGCAACCATTATTATACATTCGTATCATTTTTCAAATGATAAATGGAAAATTTATATACTTTTGTGAAAACCAAGCATTTATTTTTTATCTTTCCGTACAATTACCATTAGTAACACATCCTAATTAAACCAACATGGAAGTAAAAATGAGTAACGGATGCATGCAAATCTGTAAATTTAATTCATAATACATTATGCTGAAGCTTATTTTCTGATTTTTTTTTTTTAAATAAAGTTATATACATTCATCAGGAGTTAATTTGGGCAAAATTATAAAAGAATATTTATAGGTTAATTTTTCACAATTTCTTTTATTTATTTAAAAATGAAAGATAATTTGATACCTTTTTTAAAATCATATTTGAAACATCATAAGCTGATATTTTACTTATTATGTTTTAGTTCAATTTATTTTATTCCCCTGAGGTAACTTCTTAAAGCTAATACAAAAAAAAAAAATTACACAATTTATTTTCTGATTTTGTGTTAATTTAGACAAAAAATATTTCATTATGAAAATACTTAACTTTAAAATAATCATTTATTTAAAAGTGTTTTAAATGCACATTATACTTCCCGGAGGCAATTTCATATACTCGCTTAGGAATTATTATAGATGAACGAAAATTCAAAATTTAAAGCGTATATTGAAGTTTTTAGACAGAAAAACAAAATATGTGTGGGATTTAATTAAATTAAACCTATTACAATGATTGGATATTTTTGATGTTTTAAATATTTGCGTAACACAATATACTTATGTATTAATTAGTTTCTGTAAGATTACCAGTAAAATTCGATAAAGCCAAGAAAGTTTTAAGAAATAAAGTAACCCTCAATAACAAGTAATAAAATTTTATGAGAAAAAAACAAGATTCGTATTAAAAAACGATTTGTTTGTTTCGCTATTAATTCTATTTGCTGAAATTTTCGTAATTAACGTCTTTGTTCAAAAAATAATGAATTTTCTATTTAAAATACTTAGTGCGTGTATAAATTTAGAGCGCGTATTACTTCAGTATATTTTTTTACCAAACAGAATTGTTTATCAAGTAAAAAATCTATTTGTTATTATAACTATTTCAATTTTGGAAAGCTTTAATAATTTTATACTTTATAACTCAATAAATCATTTTATGCCATTTATATGAATTTTTCTTATGCTATACTAGGAGGCTCTGCCCCCTATGAACTACACTCGCCAACCTCCATCCAGGCTCCATAGGCTCTAAAAACAAGCTAATTTGCTCTATTTTTAAAAGGTTTCGCGATTACGGAAGTTTAATTGATATTTCCACGACAAGTGGCTATCTTCTGTAATCAAGTTGCCATTCATTTCCCTTTGACTAGGAAATTTTTATGTACCCAAGGTCGCATCCACTGTTCACGCGACAGCTGACAAATGTTTTCGTGATTGATTATGAATGATCAATTACACATTTGAAAAGCAGCTTGTACGTAAAAAAATATCGCGGTTTCTCGGGTTATATAACGTTTAGAAGAAAAGTTTTCTTTTATGATGCTGTAAGAAAAAGTTTTAAATACGACATTTTATATATGTCAGCATTGAATGACTTTTGTACTTAATAATATAATTATTTTAGGGTTTTTTCCTTTTTCTACATCCACGTATATATATATATATACGTAACGTATATATCAATTAAACAGACAGCGTTTGGAAACACTATAAGAAAAGGGTTTGAAATATAATGTTTTAAATATATCGTTTTATATTTGACATATTTACTCCATTAAATGCTTTTCGCGCGTACTAGATTAATTATTTTAAGTTTTATTTTATTTTTAAAATTCACGTGCAAATTTATTTTTCTATTGAAAAGTGCTTATTTGGGCTTTTTAAATGTTATTATTATAAATATTATTATTTTAAAATTTGGCAACAGTAGGTAAAAGAGCTATTAAAACTATAAATCAAATCTCCATTCAGATGACGAAATTTTAAATTAAAAAAAATTAAAAAATCTTTTTTAAAATAGACAAAATTTTAAAAATTATTGCACACTACACACCTCATTTAAAGACTGCGTGCTTGAGTGTATTTATCAAACATTTCTCTCTATATAGAAATACCAGTGTTCATTCATTTATATGCAATAGTTTTTTTTATTAATGTAAAAAGATCACAATAAATGCAATTACGGCAACGGGAAAAGTAGCATTAGATCCATTTTTAGAATAGAGAGATTCTTGAAAATGTTTGACAATATACGCATACTCTAGAAATATTTACTCTATTAAATCAAATTCTAAATATATATGTTCAAAGTTAAAACTAATTTACATACAGTTAAACAACAATAAAATTGTTATTAAAAATTCTTTTTAAAATGTATTAGTATTGACATCTAATGATACAATATAAAATATAATAGAATTGTTTCAGTATTTGTTTTTTTTTTTAACATTTTTTAGAAATAACAACATCGAATAATGTAATGATTTATATGGCTTTCAAATAATTCAAACAATTTATGTAATCGATTTTAAGACTCAAATCACGCACTATCTGTTGTTAGGACTCTTGGATGAGTGTAAAAAATCTACTTGTTTGCTTGAATAAACATAAAAATATTTTTCAGCATATTTCTTTAAATAAAAACATATTTTAGCACGATTTCAGATACATTTATAAACATGAATAGATTCCCAAATTGAAATCATTCGAACAATTATACGAGTATAAGACGTATAAATGATGCTACCTGTACTTCATTATTTCTAGTACTACATTATTATTTATCAATCAAATATCTAATATTTATTATAGATTCATGGAACAAGACTATAAAGAAACTATTCAAACGAATTATTTAAATCTGTATGTGCAACAAAAGATTAACTGCAAATTTAATATTATTTTTCAATAAAATTGAATCTGATAATATTAACTCTTTTAAAAATTCACATCCTTTGTTAGTATTATTTTCCGTCATAGTTTCAGCCCTACTGACAATTTAACTAGATATAGATAGTGGTAAGCATTTTGAAATAAATAAAATCAATATATAAAAAAAGCTTGTATACTGTCGTTGAACAGAAAATAATTTTTAACACTTATAAACATAAGTGAAAAATGTTTATGGCGTCAGTTCGTCTGTCTGCCAACCGTTCGTACGTTCTGTAACTCGAGTAAATAACACATTGATTACCATCAATTTTATGTATGTTTTTGCTGTTTAGTATAGCATGTTTGTTATTAAAAGCAAAGTGTGTAGCTTTTATAATTCGTTTACAGGGATACACATAATAGTTCACAAAATAAAAAAATAATCTATCACAAAACCTCTATCGTGAGGTCTAATAGTTATGGAGTTCAAAAATGACTGTTTCTGTAAAAGAATTTTGTTATAGCATATATTAAATAAAATATTTTAAAGTATCTCACTATACTACTTAATTCGTTTACAGGGATACGCAAAAAAATTCCGTTATATTATGGTATATACTGAAAAATTGTTTGCGGTGCATTTTAACGATGTTACGATATTTCAAACATAATGAAATTGATATGCATCACTGAGGAGGAGTACAAGATATTTTCTATAGATTATAATGTGCACATAGCATTTTTTGTTCATGCACAGATATGCACAAATGAACTCGCTTACTGGACTAACTATGATCAACAATAGCTGGAAGTACGTTTTCAGCTGTAGTATGCATTTTCATACGTAACTAATTTTTAGTGTAATACCTGGTGTGCATAAATTGTATAGTTCGTACAACGGGCTACAAAAAACAAATCGGACGTATTACAGACTGTGGATAGCAACTGCTGAAACGGATTTTTATTGTGTTTGAGTTTATAAAATTATTTTGTAGTTACGTCATTTCGTTCTACGAAAATGTGAACTTTCTTTAAAATATTCTAGTAATGTTGAAAAGTGTGTCATAAGGCATGAGTACTTTTTTTTGTCGTGTTATTCTTCATTGAAGTTGCATTTAATTAAAAATAGATTAAGCTAAATGCCAGAAATAGGAGATGAACTGTTTAGTTAGTTTCTAAAATATTTTTCATTAATTGTAAAATATATTTCAAACGAAAGTTATATTCTACATATGATTCTTTTAAATTTATACTTCAACATCTTAACGTTTATCCTTGTACCTTTATAGTGATACTAAATGCTAATCTTTGCTGGAAATTGCAGTCTTTTGAATTGAAACGGTAGTTCAGTAGCTATGAGCGGAATCCTTGGAATAAATACTGTTGTTCTTTTATCTTTTCCTACATGGCATTATTTTTACTTTAATTATATTTTTTTGATATTTCACGGTCATTTTTGTTCCATTACATAATCTTGATGAATATAATTTTCTCAACAAACTAATTGGTGATCCTATTTTTAATCTTAAACAATGTAATGGCATCCGTTGCACTTGCATTAAATTAAAAAATCCGGTGGGAATATTAACACTTTCATTTGCATCAACCGTTGAATCGATTAATTTATATATTTTTTCTATTTATTTAACGGGATCATAACGAAATGCTTCTCCTGCCAAACTGTAATCTCTGCTTCTTGTCTCGTGCACTAATGTTTTGTTTATGCACTTGCGATTGTTGTCTTTCACGAACCTCACTCATTGTAACTCTGCCTAGTTCATTTCGTTATCTTGTTTCTTCAGCATTTTGTTCACGCGCTTGCGATTGTTGTCTTTCGCGAACTTCACCCATTGTAACTCTACATAGTTCATGTCGTAATCTTGTTTCCTCAGCAGTTTCTGCTTGCTGAGTATCTCACTCGATCCTCTTCTCTAATTTCTTCTCTTCGTTCATCTGTTAAGTTTTCTCTCAATCTATACATTCTCTTCCATTGTGAAGCTGAACATGCCTCTCGCCCGTCACCTGTTTCATTTCTTCGCTGATTTTTCTGTTTCCTTCTTTGCTATTCACCACTGTCAAGATTTCCTTTTTTACGTTCCGGCGTCTTGTTAAATATTAATATTATTTAACACATTAAAAATCCACTTTATACACTGTTCACTACCTTAAGCATTTCACTTTCACTTGTTACGTTTAAAAAATTCACTGAAATTTGTTTCATATTATATCACTTTCACTTTCCTTTGATCCCCTCTAATTTATTTCCAAAAGTATACTGACACAGGAGTATAGTCGACTATATATACATCCTTCTGAGATGGAACGTATCCCCACCACAACAGGAAAATGGAGTACTCAAGAGTTCTCCAGAAGATTCCGGTTTCCGGAACATTCTAGAATTTTCTCCAACGTTCCGGAACAGGAAGTACCTTCGATGGTCCAGAACTGTCTGGAACAGTCTTTAACATTCTCGAACATTCAGGAACCGGAAGTACCTGCGAAGATCCATAAACTTATGGGACATTCTAGAGCATTCTGGAACATTTTCGAACTTCCTGGTCGGTTTTATAACATTCTGGAACAATCTACAACATTTTCGAACATTCTGGAACAATCTACAACATTCAAAAACATTCTGGCCATTTTCGAGTACTTCAGAATTCGATTCCCAGTTGCATCACCGACTTTCCATAAGAGGTCCATTGGTGCGATGCTCTCTTTTTACACCCATATCTCCGAACCCAACCCCGGTAGTTCCAAACCTAAACCTTCTTCATGGATGGAGGATGGAGGGCTATTATGCCATATAAACCTGATGAAGCTGCGGGTTGGGTTGCGGAGTAACAGCCGACGCACTCTGACAAATCACGCTTACATTTATTATATACTAGCTAACCCGCCCGGCGTTGCCCGGGCCCGAGATAATTACAATCTCAGAGAAAGGCGTTAACCCCCTCCCCCCCATACCCGCAAATATAATGAATAATTTGTTCAAGAGAACCACCGTCACCTACATTAACGCGATCATTTAAAAAAGAATTACATTTCTCTGATAATTAGAACATAACGAAGACACTACACTAAAATAGCCGGCAGATGACACCCCTTTCCGACCTCAATTTCAAATCTATATCTTAATTAGTTACCTATTAGTAAAAATTGGCAATTATTTCCTTTCATTTTCGCAAACTAAATGAAGGGATTTGCCCGAGAAACAGATCTCTTTGTAGTTCAGTTTTTAATGAAAGCCGATCCCTGTCTGAAAATTTCTGGGATCGTTTTCACATGGCGCCGGCAGATTTTTAGCAGTTTTTTGCGTAAATTAAGAAAAATTACCGGCCGAATTTTTCAAAAATTGCATAGACGGATGCAGAATTTTTTTTTGCATATGCTCAGAAAATTTTCAAATTGATATCTTAATTAGTTTTCTTAAAATTCGCTAATTAGTAAAATAATTTCGAATTCGTATATTTCCGCTTCCAAATCCACAACAACAGTTGTTTTCTTTAGCCATTTTGATTTAAAAGATGGCATTTTCAATGCGATGGTTAATGATATTCTAATTAATATTTAGGGTAATTATCAAAATATTAAAATTCTGAGACCCAGGTGCACATGGTCAGACCTTGGACTATCCACACCTAAATTTCCAGACTTCTAGGTGGGTTAGATTTTGCTAGCCATCGCCAACAGACACGCACACACACACAGAGCGAAACTTTCTTTTATTAGTATAAATAAAATGATTTTATAATACAAGAACCAGAAATTTTATTGAGCTTACT
Source organism: Maratus michaelseni (assembly GCA_963931845.1). Classification (NCBI taxonomy): domain Eukaryota; kingdom Metazoa; phylum Arthropoda; class Arachnida; order Araneae; family Salticidae; genus Maratus; species Maratus michaelseni. The sequence continues at coordinate 56,678,817 of OZ007588.1, read as the reverse complement.
TAAAAAAAAAAAAAAAAAAAAAAAAAAAAAATCGTAAATCATATATGTTGTATACAAGAATCCTTTAGAAATGGTTTTTAATAGCTATTATTATTATGTTCTTTCATTTTAATAACAAAAAAACTAAATTTAAAGGAAAGTTGATTGGTTAAAAAATGTAAAACTTTCTATAGAAAGAAAAAAGTATTTTTAATGATTAAAATATAAGGAAAATGCATCTTTTATAAGCTAATGTACCATATAAAAAAGCTATTTTTTTCTACCTTCTATTAAAGTTAGATATTATAAAGAATGAATAAAATTAATTGAGAAAAAAAAAAGATAAGCTGTTTGATTTCCCTAGCGATTTTTCAATACCCTTAAAATGTGTTTTTTTGCTTTCATACGAAATTTAATTATATTTTCTAAGTATTAAATGATTCATCGGAAACTGTTTTAAAAGAGATAACATTCCTTTCAAAAAGATAAAAAATAATAACGAAACTGTATTATCTGTGTATAACCACAGGGTGTTATATTATATATAGACAAAAAAACAAATATTAAAAATCTACAAATGAAAATATCTATATTATAAACATTTAGTGTTTACAATATGTTTTAAGTCATCTTCTGTTCACGGGATGATTTTGTGTAATCTTTCTACATTAAATTATCTTTAAGATTATTTTATTTTTTTCAGTTATCAAATAATTATATATAACAAATAGATATGGATTATTGTCATTAAATGAATAATTCATATAATAATTGGTACACATAACATGATAAAGTACATGGTACATTAATTAGATATAGCACATAGATAGTTATTTCAATGAAAAATAGCTTTTAAAAAGGTCAAATATGAAAACATTCATAAGCAGTAAAATTATAATACGTTCTAAATTTCTTTATAAACATAAAAACTTAAAAAAATTCGAAGGTAAAAAAATATGGATAAGAACATCTTTGCAGTAAGAGAAATTACTATTGAAATATTCATAGATAAGGAAACTGTAATGCCGTATGTAAATATATTAAAATTTCAAAGGCGCATATTCCTTTAAATTGTGTATTCCTTTTAAGTGGGGTGTATTGCATTTTTGAGTGTGTTTACTTTGCCTATTAAAATCAATAAAATGGACTTCTCGTGTAAAACCTTAAAAAAATGGTACGAAATTCTGAATAATTAATAAATATTACTAAAAACATCTTTACAAAGGAATTGATTTTTTTCTTGTGTGTGAATTTGATATATATCTCTTTGTACAAAGTTTAGGTATTCAGAAAGTTCATGAGAAATTCGATAAATCTACGAATTTGTCAACATCCAGATATAAGAGTAAATGGTTACTTTGTAAACGTCTAGTCCTAAACTAAAAATCAGGAAGAAAATCTGTGAGCATAAGTTAAAACAATATGTTGTCATTGTATTAACTTAACCCAATCTGTAGGTTGGGAAGTTTTGTATGAAAAACATGGACTACTTTTTCCGGCTAATTTTCGCTTTATTTAATTTTGGAATGGTCTATCATTAAAGTAAACTAAGATTACTAGACGAAAATATTGGCAGATACATTTAATTAAACAATACTGCATTCTGGCAACACATTCTGAAAACTTCTGGCATTAATATCTATTCTAAAAATCTATTTTTGGACAAGATAAGGTTTTTTACCCAATGTTATTTTAAGTCATCGTAAAGATGCACTTTTTTTTTTATCGTAATTAAAAAATAGGTCCACTACGAGATGGAACTGTGACTACCTCTGTAGGTTTTCACACCTCTCGAGTTGTGGTAGAGCAAGTACGGGTTGGAACATCCCGACTTAAGGCCTAGGGCCTGGTTCCCTTTTGGGTTTCCAGCTCCGAAGCCGTTTGGGGACGCCGGCTCGTCTCCAAGTGTCTCGCGGTGACTCCCTGTGGTTTCACCGCGTATCGCAACGGCCTACGTCTGCGACACGTGGATTCAAGGTTAGAGGGTCCGTAGGTGACGGTCTTCTGACCGGCCGAAGCGCCGCAAGGAGATAAACCTGCAGGCGCGATATAAGTCCCTCAGGACTTGGGTTCGGTGGTCGTCTGACGTGCAGGGCGCTCCCTCAGGGCGCCTACGCCGCAGCTTCCTTTTATCGTAATAAAATATTTTCCTATACTTCCACGTACATGTTTATGTCGGTTTAAAAACGTATTGAAGTGTCAATACAAGTGTGCTCGCTATATATTTTTATCCTACTTTATAGACTTTGAAGTATAACCGAATGTTACATATGTATGGTTTAACATTAGAAAAATTCTATAAATGTATCCTTTTATAGCAAAATGGAAGATTTATTATCGAAATTATGAATACTGGTGTATACGTGAACAGAAAAAGGAAACTTAAATAAGGGAATTTTTATATCATTCTGATACAATAGAATTGGTTGGATTCAAGCGCTGGACCTCGTTTTAAAACTGGAGACGTTACCTATGCACAACTATCGCTTGATTACTTATCGACTGTTTCACATCTGCTCTGTCGCATTTTCTTGGTGAATTTTCACATAGAAACTGTTTTAAAGTGGTTTCAAAATAGTTTCAAGATGGTTTAAATAATTAATCCGTCAGCCAGTTGTTACAAAAATCGTATACAGCTCTTGCGACTGGGGTATTACTTGTTTCATTTTCTCCAACCCTCATTTGAACATATTCTCTAATCGGGAGCTGGATCGGCAGTATAGTTTGATACTTATCGCGTTCACCCTCTCTCTTGCACACACATCCATTTTGATTACATTTCTTTCCTTAGATATTATGTTCGTAATGTAATTTTGTTAAAGGGGGGGGGGGAAGGAAAAATATGTTTCCCAAAGTTGTTATAGACAGTGTTTGTATTTATGTCAAATAATATACTGTAAGCAGGAAGACGTAAATTTACTCTATTATTTTAGGTTAATGAACAAAGTCATGGATGCACTCGTTTAACAAAATTTAAAATCCCTGTTTAAAAATGGGTGTCCTACATTCAGGAGAATAGTTTCATGAAATTATTCATTGCTCCATCTATACCAAATTGTCTTCTTGTGAAAACTTTCTACAAAAGCGGAAGAAGGTGGTTTACTTGGCACCAGTTCTGTATGTCCATCAGATGGTCACACTTATCACCGAGCTGCCGGAACCATGCATGTGCCATTTGCTTAAATATGACACCTGGTCCATAGACTTTCATAAGCGGGTAATATATTTAAGAGCCTACATCAATTATGCGAAAAAACTTACAAACTAATGTTAAGTCTATGGGAAAGTTCTTGCGCGATTTCTCGCTCGCATTTTAATATTTTTTAATGATGTTTTTTGTATAGGAGAGATCAACCTCTAACGTTGTTAGTTTTTACTTTTTTGATTTTGGTTACAGTTTTTTTTTATATAAGGGTACTTTCTTACCAACTTTCTTACTGTTCCAATCGGTTCCAAATTTGAAAATATCCGCTTATAAAAAAACTGTAACCAAAATCGGAAAAGTAAAATCTAACAACGTTAGAGGCCGACCTCAGCTATTCTATTAAAAAAATATCATTTAAAAATATTAAAATACGAGCGAGAAATCGCGCAAGAACCTTCCCATAGACTTAACATTAGCTTGAGCGTTTCTTCGCGTGACTAGTGTAGACTCTTAAGCACTTAACGAAAAGTTTTACAGACGCATTCGTGACGCACAACAGATCTCTCTTCGTTACTTGTCTACGATTTCAAAACACGCCTGTTCTCCATACTTTCCAAGCGCAGAATGCTCTGCTCTTTCGATCTTTCTTATGGTACTGTGGTTCCATTGGTACGATCTAGTTCGTATGTCACCAAATAACAGAGGGCATAAAAGAATGCTCTTGCATAAAATGGAATATTTTCTTGCTCCATTACTTTATGATAAAAAAGAGTAGGGAGCGGGGACTTAGCTATCGAATGCACTTCATAGAAATGATTTAAGTCCCGTTTTTATAAGTTTTGAAGCTTTTTTAATTTACAAATGGATCAAAAGTAATTTTTGAAGAAACAGTCCAAAGGTTTAACAATTGTCAGCATCCAAATGATTAATACATAACTTTCAAAACTTAGTTATCAATTTAATATTAAGTCTAACAAAATTTATGTGTTTCAACATTTTAAAAAAGAGTTAACATTCTTTCAGATGTGTTACAGGTTTAAAAGAAATAAAAATAAAAATTCCATTTCATTTGGTGTAGAATATCACTTTCCAGTTTCATCATTTTAAAAATTAGTAACCATTCTTTCCGAAATCGAAAGCATTAAATATCATTGGCATTCAGACATGAATTTCTATATTATATGTTACTACGTAAAAGTTATAATTCTGATTCGAATTTAAGTTAGCACAAACTTTAAACTAACTGAACAATTGCTCATTAAAGTTGAAAAAAAACCCAGAGAAAATACTCTTAAAATTTATAGTAGACTCTGTATATTTACATGGAATAAAATACCAAGAATTTGTGAATTTACATGGAATAAAATACCAAGTGTCTGTAAATTTACATGACATAAAATACCAAGAATCTGTAAATTTACATTCGTAGAAATACCAAAACCATTGTAATTTTGCATTAAAAAAATCAAAAATTAGATGTATTTATTGTTCTTTATACTGTGAAAAACTTATTGCACATGACATGCTAAAATTTCGTACTTACGTAACATAGAATAAGCGAGGCAAATCTCGAAAATAAATGATAAAATCATTTTGAAAAAAATCGCATTAAATCGAAAGTCACTATTAGTATCTTACAGTCGAGCAATAAAATGAATTTGATTACATCTTTTGACTGTATTTTTATACTATTTCCGGTATAAATCGTAATTTCTTATACCAATATATAAATAAAAGAGATCGAGAATCTGCGACGAATGTTTTTAATGCAGAACTAGTGTAAATTTATCGAGTCTCTATGCTCCTTCTGTGTGTTTTTATTGGATTTTTTAAACAAACTTTAAAATGGAACAGCACATACACACAAACACTTTTCTACAAAACTCCATTGTCATCGTAATTCAGTATACTGTACGTAACATTACCTACATTTCAAAATAAATCGTCTAAATTAAATCTGTCTGGACGCTGATAGTCACTACTTTTAACACTTCTATATTAAGTGATATCGTAAGAGTTCATATAATGCAAGGTATAAGTCAGAGAAGCAGTGCTACATTTCTGCCACGAATTTTGGCGTCAATTATCACTTACCCATCATACGTAGTATAGGGTAAGTCTTGTAATCGTTTTGAAAAAAAAATGACAGATTTACAAGTTTCAGACACTCGAGATTCCGAAAAACATATTTTTACAAAAATAATTTTTGACGTCCGTCTGTGTGTCTGTATGTCTGTGTGTCTGTAAACACTCTATCTCCCTAACAAATTGAGATAGAGACTCGAAATTTGGTATGTACTTAGAATGTAACAATGGGAAGAAGCTTATTGAATTTCAATAACGTCGATTATCCGGAACTATTTTTTTCGGACTCTCGAAATTTTCGTTCTGATAAATAGTATATAAAAATTTCCGAAATTGTTTATTTTAAGGAGGGAATATAAAATACAATAAAAAATAAATAAATTTTGCATAAAGAATGAAGTTGATCAGATAATGAGTTGCCGAAATATTTGTAATCCTATTTTCCACACTCTTCGATTTTACAAGACCCTGTATTTCATCCAAATGTCAATTCAAAGATATATTTTAATTGAAAATGAGACGCTTAATCCGACGCAATAAACCGTTAGTTATTAGGGTTTTAATTTTTGGAGTTATAAGTATGTTTCTTTTACGCAATTCAGTAATAGAGCATTTAAAGTTCATGACGTCCTCAAGCCACGATTTTATTCGAGCAATGCATTTTATAATTATTTTTTACATGTTTTATTTTCATATGTTATATTATACATATCCCTGATGGGTAAGTATTACGGTGGCTCCCAACGACTAGTTTACATATATATGATAGATTAAATGGTACGGATGACGAAACTGTCATTCAGCTGCCGCTCTAGCCGGGGCTGTTGCCATTGAAACATCGTACAGCCAATTGTAATGTGAAATGAATGCTAACTTGTGTACCAATGCCACCGCCGACTCACAGAAAGTCTTCTGTAATCGGATTTATTTGTAATTTCTGTAATCGGATTTATTCTGTAATCGGATTCATTTTACAGTCCAGAGGCCAGTGCGACGTTACTATGAAAAACACCTCTCCCCCGCTGATGCGCCAGTTGACTGGGAGTTTCGTAAAAATGTGATGCTTCTTCCTGGACTATATAACTGTTGTAAAATTTGTTTAAATATCTCCAGTATTGTTAAAGTAAGTTATAACAATAATACGGTTTGGCTTGAGATACCCTGTTGTTTTGAATGAATCAATGTATTACAATCCTGCATTCACAAAAAAAAAATACATCTTTTACGTCTGTATGATAAATGCAGGGATGGAACAGCTACGCACTGGTAGGCAGATTGTCACCACTGAATTTTAATAGTATTCTTCGCCATATTAAAACTCAGAAATTCCATATCAGTCATTAAATAAGACAGGTAATACTACTTAAAATTAGTGGTGACAATTGTCCCGCTGGAGTACGCAGCTGTTTCGTCAAGGATAAATGCTAAGAAAACAACAATAACTGAAAAATCAGCTTTAATTATTAAGGGAGGAAATAAATTTCTTTCTAATTTTCAAAAGTGAAATTTTTAATACTTTTATTAAAATATATATACTTTTATTGACAATTCGTCTTCTTCCAAAAAATATTATTTGCACACGTTTCACGCATGATTTACGTAACAGAAGGCAATTAAGTTCATAAAAAGTGTTTTCAAACTGTGTTTATCTGAATATTTTTAAACACTTTAAGTAACATCATTTTGCAAATAATTTAAAAACATACTGAAACTTTTCTTTGTGTGTTCTTATATTTTAGTTCTTTTTTTTAGTGTTATCTTCTTTCCTATGGTAGCATTTTAATAGTTCAGAAATGTGTGCAAAGATAGCTTTGGAAGAAAACATCTAAACAAAAATCAAATTTTCTTATTTTTTGATGAATTTTACTTTTTTATTTAAGAATACAGTATCACAAATGGTATGTGACACGCACAAAAATACATATATAGATTACAGAAGAATGCGCAGTGATGTTTATAAATCACGCAATACTTTCAAAAGAGAATTTTTTAACAGAATTACAGTGACCTCTCACTTATACGCGACATACGGTAATTATTTTTGGGCACCAGTGTCTTTTTAAAGTAATTTTCTCTTTATTTAATCGCAGAATTTATAATCCAAATTTTACTGTTTTAAAATACTGGTACGATAAAGTAATTACTGAACATCGCGTATAAGTAAGAGGTCACTGTATTAAAAATATGTACTTTTATTGACTGTTATTCTTCTTCCAAAAAATATTCTTTGCACGCGTTTCACGCGCTGTTTACTTGACAGAAAACAATTGAGTGTATAAAAAATGTTTTCAGTTTGAGTTTATCTGAATTATTTTTAAACGATGCGTAAAAACTTTAAATCACATCATTTTGCAAACTATTTTAAAAGCTTACTGAAATGTTTCTTTGTGTGTTTGTATTATTTTAGTTTCTTTATTTAGTGTTATCTTCTTCCTTTTTTAGCATTTTAATTGTTCAGAAACGTGTGTTACATATAGCTTTCAAAGAAAACATTTGAACAAAAAATAATTTTTCGCATTTTTTGATGAATAATACTTTTTTATTTAAGAATACAGTATCTACAAATGATATGTGACACGCACAAAAATACGTATATACATTAAAGTAAAATGAGGACTAATGTTTATATATCATGCAATACATATACATTCTATCTAACTTTCAAAAGGGAAATTTTTAACACTTTCATTACACTTTTATTGACAATTATTTTTCTTTCAAAAACATTTTTTGCACGCGTTTCACATGTGGTTTACCTGACAGTAGGTAATTAAGTGTATAACAAGAACGAAAAATCATGCTTCTAGCATAGATTATGTAGCACTTTCCAACGCTTCCAAAATAATTTTACAAAACATACCGTTTAATAAGCTGAAAGATAACATCTAAGTAAACAATTTGGAAAATGGATAACATATTTAAAAACATAATTTCAGAAATTTCCAACAGATACAATATTCGGAAAAATATCCGAATACTTTTATTCAGCCCTTCATAGGATCTATAGATTTGTATATATACTACATAGGATGCGAAATTTTAGTTTAGTTAGGAAACGCGTAGCACAGTTTAAAATTATCCTTCTGGAGTTTCTGTCAGTAAACGGAAATATGTTCGCGAACTTTTGTGCTGCCCTGTATAGGATCTACAGAATTTATACACACCATATAATAGACAAAAAGCGAGTTAAAATTAAAGTCGCGTTCAGTAACTTAAAACGCACTTCCAGGAATTATTGTTAACAGACAGTAGAGAATTCTTTTGTGTGTCCCTGTAATTGAACGATGACTACTATACACACACTATTCTGTAGTAAGCCTCTTGTAATGCACCTTAGTAATATATATAAATTTCAATGCGTTTAAAATAGTGAAACATTATTTAAATAAACCGCAGACGATTTTTCTCCATAGAGGTAATGTAATGGAATTATTTTGACTGTCCCTGTAAAGTAACTATAAGTGCTATGCACACCCTATTCCATATTAAGCTTCTTCTAATGCACCTTAGTGATACATATAAATTTCAATGCGTTTAAAATAGTGAAACATTATTTAAATAAACCGCAAATGATTTTCCCCCATAGACCGCAATGTAACTGAATTCTTTTGAGTGTCCCTGTAAAAAAACTATCAGTGCGACACACTTCCATTGAAATAGGGAACATACTATAGATAACGACAATAACATATAAAAATTGCAGAGCAATCCGAGCATATTACGGGAGTTAGAGCACGGGCAGACGGCAGACGGCAGACGGCAGACGGCCATACGGCAGACGGCAGACGGCCATACGGCAGACAAACCGAAGTCATAAGGACTTTTCAACTAGGTTGGAAAGTGCTAAAAATGTTTTCAGATTCTGTTTATCAGAATAAATTATTTTAAAATGATGCATAAACACTTTAAATCATATCATTTTGCAAACTATTTTAAAAGCTTACTGAAATATTTCTTTGTGTTCTTCTATTATTTTAATTCTTTTATTTAGTCTTATCGTCTTCCTTTTTTAATATTTTAATTGTTCAGAAATGCGTGCAGATAGCTTTGAAAGCAATCTAAACAAAAAACAATTTTTCGCATTTTTTGATGAATAATACTTCTTTATTTAAAAATACAGTGTCACAAACGATAAGTGACACGCACAAAAATACGTATATACATTAAAGTAGAATGAGGGGTGAGGTTTATAAATCATTCTATCCATATACATTTTGTGTAATTTTCAAAAGAGAAATTTTTAATCCAATTATTAATAGACCGGGAGGCGGCAGCGCAGACAATCACCTCATCGATTTCACGGCTGAAATTCCAGAATTAGTTAAAATTCGATTCGCGTATTAAAAGCAATCGGTCTGCCAAGTCATATCTTGGGGGAAAACACCTTAAAACCCGATTTTAGCAGTTGACTCGTAGGTTTACCATTGTGTTTTCCTGCACCCCAGTTCTCCATGTTTTCATACTTTTGGGTGCAGTTAAACCCAATGGTAAACCTACGAGTCAACCGCTAAAATCGGGTTTTCACGTATTTTCCTCCAAGATATGACTTGGCAGACCGATTGCGTTTTAATATCCGAATCGAGTTTTAACTAATTCTGGAATTTCAGCCGTGAACTGGATGAGGTGATTGTTTGTGCTGCCGCCTCCCGGTCTATAAAAATTTATACCTTTATTGACAATTCTTCTTTTAAAAAAAATGGCATGCGTTTTACATGTAGTTTACGTGACAGAAGGCAATTAAGTGTATAAAAATATTTTCAGATTGTGTTTATCTGAATTCTTTTTAAACGTAGCGTAAACAATTTAAATTGCATCATTTTGCAAACTATTTTAAAAGCTTACTGAAATCTTTCCTTGTGTGTTTGTATTAAAGTTCTTTTATTTAGTGTTATCTTCATCCTTTTTTAGTATTTTAATAGTTCAGAAATGTGTGTACAGATAGCTTTGAAAGAAAACATCTAAGCAAAATACAATGTTCCTTTTTTTTTTAAAGAAAGTTACATCTTTATTTAAAAATACAGTATCACAAATGATATGTGACACGCACAAAAAATACGTATATACATTAAAATAGAGGATGAGGAGTGATGTTTATAATTCATGCAATCCATATACATTTTATCTAACTTTCAAAAGAGATTTTTTAGCCAAATTATTAAAAATATATACTTTTATTGACTGTTATTCGTCTTCCAAAAATATTTTTTGCTCGTGTTTCACATGAGGTTTACGTAACAGAAAGCAATTAAATGTATAAAAAAAATTCATATTATGTTATCTGAATTTTTTTTAAATGATGCGTAAACAATTTAAATCATATCATTTTGCACACTATTTTAAAAAGCTTACTGAAATCTTTCTTTGTGTTTTTGTATTATTTTAGGGCTTCTATTTAGTGCTATCTTCTTCCTTTTTTAGTATTTTAATAGTTCCGAAATGTGTGTACAGGTTGTTTTGAAAGAAAATATCTAAACAAAAAACATTTGTTCTTATTTTTTGATGAAATTTACTAATTTATTTAAGAATATAGTATCACAAATGATATGTGACACACACAAAAGTACGTAAATACGTTAAAATAGAATGAGGAGTAATGTTTAAAAATCATGTAATACATATAGCAGAATTGAATTTGTAGATATTAACGTACTAAAATAAAAATGTTTTGATGTTGAAAGCTATTACATGTCTAAGATATTTTCAAACTTTAAACATAGATTCTGTTGCTTATAATTAAGTATTATTTATTTCTTGCTATAGAACATTTCCTAAGAAAAAATTGAAATATATTCTTGGAAATGTTTTGAATAACATGTAATTAGAGATGAATCTATACCACTTTTTGGTGTAATTTATAAATATTAAACTACTGACTACCGAAAAAAAGGTGCATAAAAATTGCAAATCGGATCCAATCTACTCATGCGTAAATATATAGATTTACCATAAAAAATGAGCTATGAACGGAATTATTCTAGTACACTAACTAAGAAATAAAAACATGAAGCATAATATATGAAACGTATACGTGGCATCTGTACATAATGGATTAAAACGATCGCCATTTATTTAGAGATAACCCGAAAAATTATTTAAGTATTTCATCATTTCTTTATATAATTCTCTGAAAAAGCCGAAACATTATGGGCATGAACAATTTGGAGAACCTTTATAGACCTAAATTTGGATCCAGGTATATATATCGTCTGCGCCACTGCGGGACATTCAAAATAATTCCTGTACATTATGGTATGTGGAGAAAACTCATTTTCAAAGTATTTTAAGAATGTTACACTATTTCAAACAAATGGGAATTGATATACATCACAAAGGTGCTAACTGTAGAGTAGGGTGTGCATAGCATTTGTTGTTCATTTACAGGGACACACAAAATCATTTGGTTTCAGTACTGTCTGTGGGCGATAATTGTTGAAAGTACGTTTTTAGTTGTAGTATGTGTTTTTAAATTTAGCTAATTTTTTGCACATTATTTGGTGTGTATAAATTCTATTGATCAAATACAGAGCCTCGTCTATTGACGGAAATTACTGAAGGAAAATTTTCAACTGCATTATGCATTTCTGAACTGAATTAAATTTTTCCATACTATGTAGTATACATAGAAATCTATAGATCATATACAGGACTGCACAAAAGAAGTATGATAGTTTTACGACTATAGACGTTAGTGGCTGAAATAAAGTTTTCAAATGTGTTATCCGTTTTCAAAATTGTTTACTTTGATTTGTTACTTTGATTGGGCGCAGCTAGTTAAGCTTAACCCGAAAAGTAGGCCTCCCAACCTGTTTGACTTTAACATGTTTACTTTGATATCATCATTCACTTTATTAAACGGTGAAGATTTGTTATGGTATTCTGAATGTGTGCGAAAGTGTTTGATTATCAAAGCTTAAAGCATTTTTTTTTCTTTCTTGTGTTTATGTCAATATCAATTTTAAAATTTTAAATGAATATTCAATTCCTTGTTCCCAATAGGGAAACTTTTACCTGTAAAATGATTAACTTACAAACCTATGCTAAATTTAATTTCTCCTACGCTCTCCTCTGAAATTAAAATATTTGCTTATTGTATTATTTTTTTTTCTTCTCTCAAAAGTGGAAAACTAGAATGACAAAAGTAAAAAATGGCATGTTTTTAACAAGTTCTTCCGGCATCCACCTTTTATATACCATTTTTTTGTCAAATAATAATCTACTTGGTACATTTCTATTGTACATGTTACAAAAATATACCACGAAGATTATCGTTTGGATATAGGAAACTACTGGTACAGAAAAAAAGAGTACACTGACGCATAGCCTGTTTATAAAGTTGGTGAACTCAGTCACTTGACATAAATATATTTTTAAATACAGTTGAGAAGATTATTTATTTATTGTTAATTGCATATTTTTATTGTTCATGAGGAGATTAACGGAGCCAGAAATGTTTTAAATAACGAAGAAATACCATCCATGGATATTTTGGAATGTCATACAATATAGTATTATAATCCTAAAATTACGGTCGTACGAGCCGTAAACGTTGAGTCGCGAACCTATTATACCTACAAAGGGCAAGTTATTTCAAAATCAGTTTTTGAGCAGTATGGCCGTGGTAGCTTTTGAATAAGTTAATAAACTTACATGTTTAAAAAATAAATAAATGAATAACCAGAAAAAAATAAGTTGTATAACAAAATGTATGATCGGTGTTCATGAATAATAATTTTTTTATATACTTTAATGCCTCGACTTATATCAGCAATTCGTTTCAAGATTAGCGACGACGGTCGCGGAACATTTAGATAAGCAAAAAAGGATAAGTAATAAAAAATCCCCAAAATCTAATGAACATATTGTATTTAGGGACTTCATACTAGTACTTCGCACTGCATGAACAAAGAGTAAGTGAATTTCGACTAAGGTGTCTTGTGCATACAAAATAATTTTTCTGTGAGCAATAAGTTTTTTATCGATTAATATAAGTTTTACTTTTTCTCTTATGCCTCGACTTATGTCAGACTTATGCCTCCACTTATGTCAGACGTATGCCTCGACTTATGTCAGCAATTAGTTCCAAGACTAGCGACGTAGGTCGCGCTACATTTAGATGAGCAAAACAGGATAAGTTATAAAAAATCAACAAAATCTAATGAACAAATTGTATTTAGGGACTTCATACTATAGTACTCCGCACTGCATGAACAAAGAGTAAGTGACTTTCGACTAACGTGTTTCGTGCTTACAAAATAATTTTTCTGCGCTGCGGCTTTGCGCATTCCCCATCCTTCTAATGGTAATAGACAGACACTTGTTAACACAAGGTATTTAAAATTAATTGCTGGCGTAAATCATATTCTTTAAGTCTTTTTAAAAAGATTTAAAATCTAAAGGTCTATTTTCTTTTAGGCCAAAATTCAATAGTTTTTATTTCTTTTCATCCCATCTATAGAGTTTTTTATGGATTAAAATAAGTTTGACTTTTTCTCTTATGTGTATCATTATCAATTCTTTCCTGCTTCTGCAGATAAAATAAATAATACAAAACTTATTCATTTTAACATTTCGCTATCACTCTGTCTCCCATTCAACATAATACAATAAACAAAATAAGATAAAAATCGTTTAGTATTCATAAAAGTTCAAAGTTCGTCTTAATTAAGGATTTTTTTTTTCCCGGCCAGGCGACGTAAATGCGGGGGGACGTAAGCAGAGGAAACTTAAGTCGGGGAACTACTGTATTTTAAAAAAAATTGTTTTTCTTTCCTGTATAATCGAGGAATAACGTAATTAGCAGTATAAAGAAAATTGACGACTCGAAAATATACGCAGAACTTGTAGTTTTGCAAGATTAATTTTGTCGTAAAATTTTTAAACTTTTGTTATTGTTTTCTACAATTTAACAAATATATTTTTTTCTTTAAAAAATACAAAAATAAACGCAAAAGTAAGTAGTAGTATAAGTTAATTACTTGCTTTTAATCCAAGATCAAACGTCAGTCAATTTTAGTCATTTCAAATCTTTCTGCTCCCCTTAATCGCGTGAATTAATGCAAATAATGTAAAATTTTACATGCCCTAGTTCTTAAAATTTTAATAACGTAAAACTAACTAACTTAAAAAATAATACGTCTTAGGAACAAACGATAAGTCTTCTTTAAATCCATTTTGCACATAATAAAAATAAAATTATGCAATTAATTTTAAACAGATATTTATCAATTTGATATTAGTTACAAATTAACAGGATCGAATAAGTGTTTATGTACTTAAAGAATTAAAACAGCTTAATACTTAAAGAATTAAAACAGCTTAAGACCAAACATATACAACAGAGAGCACCCATTGAATCTTTAAACAACTTTGAAAGAATTTCAAATACGTTTGATAATCTTCTTTAAATTTAATCTTCTTTAAAGAATTTGACTCTATTTAAATATTTAGATTAATTAAATAATCTATACCATAGCAAATTTCTAACAAAGGGAAAATAAATTAAACTGAAATAATAATTGGTATTACTAATTTGTATACAAGTCAGTGACTTGTTGATGCGAATTCTGTATTGCAGTTAAAATAACACAAATTAATTCATCAATTTAGCACTAAAAGTTAACTGCTTCGAAAATAATTGTTTAAAAGTCGATGCAAATTTACAATCCTCCTAATTGTTTATAAAAATTGTAGTACAAGAATTATATTTACCGTGAATTAATTCTTTTAATATGTCTATTGAAAACATACCTCAGTTTATATATTTCAAATTCTAAAGATTTGTGAAAACTTACAGAATCAGTGTAGGACATATATAAATGTATTAAAATATTTATAAAATAAGTAAATTCTATAAAACCTATAAAATAATTAGTCTGTAAAAAATTCCTAAAAGTAATCTGTTTATAATTAGATTATATTATTATTTGTTATGATTAGTACATATTGACCCCATAGTAAATATTCTACTTACTATCATTATTCCGGGGCTTCCATTGGTCCGATTGGTCCGAAATACGTCTTAAGTGTATGACTTCTTACACAGAAGTCTTAGGAATAATAACATTTTGAATTTTACAAATATCATTTGTGAAGTCGTTAGAAATATTTCATGCACTGAGGTCTTAGAAGAAATGATTTCTGTTACCCATATGTTTTTTTTTCATGCACCAAAACCCACCCATAATTTTAATTCGGACTTGGGCGATGTCTCAGTGGCTGGCTTGATTTGAATTAAGCATATACAGATTGGTCAGTACCAAAAACACAAAACTCCTCCTTATACGGTTCATGTGAGTCTGGTGATCTCCTTTCTCATGATCCTGACGTCTTAGGTAATAAATTTTGTTAAGTATCTCATAAATTCGGTTGACATCTACTTGTCAATTACACTTCACCGCTTGACGGATTGTAACGAAACACTCATAAAATCTGTTATTGAAAATCGTTGTTTGTTAATGGAAACAAATACACAGTACAAAATATTAAATTATACAATATACATACAATAATTAAAGAAGTGGCATATTCGGCAAGATCTTTTCGTTGCCATTATTTCCATTGTAGTTTTCAGTTAACTCTATGATTAAAAGTTTATAAGGTTTATTTCTATAGAGTTTTATAAATGAAATGATGGACACGAGCTTTCATTCCATCACACAGAACGGAGGAATTTTTTTTTTTAAATATAAGGTATAGAACCCATGTAACATATAGAAAATTAAAAAGTGCGAAAATTTTAGCGGGATTAGTAATTCGACATAATCTTAAAATTTACCTTTTTTTTTAACACTTGCATTGCCTACCGCATTGCCTACAAAAACAAGAAAAGGGTACAACAGGTAAACAATAAAAGCGCATTTCACACATTTTAAGACACCTTGTATGGAAGCAATAACGAAAAATATATGTAAAATTTTATATTTGCATATATTAAATTACTAATTTAGAATTTATTGAAGCAAAAAGGTAATTCTTGCAGGATTTTAACTTTTCTTGGAATTTTAACTTTTGATGGATTAACTGCCTGAAATATTTCTTTTCATCATCTGATATGTCTAAAGAAAAAAAAATTGAAGTATGCTAAAAAAAAAACAACTAAATAACATATGATTAGTGAAAGAAACACCTTCCGATTTTGAAAATAATTTATAGCATCATCAGATATTATAATTGTAATTTATGATATAGTTTCCGATATATGGGTACTCGTTTCAGCGGTTCAGTGTCACTGTAACCTGACAGATTTTATAATTTAAAGACATAATTTTTCATTTTCTAAAATCTATCTGCTGCCATGTTTTTTATTTATGATAGGACTTGTTTATTAACGTTAAAAATTGTATTAAAGTATCGTATAAAATATTGTTTAGTAAAATGTGTTTTTGAATTTTATACGCGACAAATATTGGTCATTTTATATGTATAACTAGTGTAAATAAAAACCCGATAATAGAAGGTATTTAATGTACGCATTCGATTTTTAAAAAGAATTATCTGAAAATAAAATAACTGGACTTAACAGAAACTACTACACTCTAAAAACGACATTTTCAAAACTGAGCAAAAAATACTCAAATCTGAGTATGTCGCATAGTCAAAATGGCTCCGAATCAAAATGACTCAAGTTTGAACATGTATAGACTCATTTATGAAAACATGCACACACTCAAGAATAAAACATCATCTGCTCATATATGAGTATGTCCATGTTTCAAAAATGAGTATGAACCGACTTCCATGTGCTCAATTTTGAGTATGTCCATGTTTCAAATATAAGTTTGAACTGATCCTAAAATTTTTGAGTATGTCCATGTTTCAAAAATGAGCATGAACTGACCTCTATGTGCTCAGTTTGGAGTATGTCCATGTTTCAATATTCTGAGTATTTCTGGTATTTCAGAATTGAAAGCATTGGATCGTCCTACTTGAAACAAAAAGTTTCATAACAAAATAAAAACATCGATTCACTTATATTTGAAAGTGTCATTTTTCTCAGTGTATGTATGTACTTGTAACTATTTAAACACTGCTGTTGAAAAATGCAGCTCATTTAATGCAAAATTAAAGAATAAACCTAATAAATGAATATTTCAGACGCAATTTAGCCGAATTAAAGTCAAAGGTACGATAAATTGCTCTAAACGTACGCATAAAAAAGGGCTTCTGTTTGTCCAAACTACAAGGAATCACTCTAAAGTTAATGTGTTGTCGCATTGTTTAAGGTGACATCACCCAGTTTCAAAACTCAGGGATTAAAATATCTGTAGTAAAAGGCTTAAACACAAGAGAGTTGTATGAGCAGCTTCACAAAAAGCGTGAATCCCTGCGAAATTTCAAAAACATAACAGTAAATGCTATTTTCTCTCGTTGTTGAAAAATGCAGCTCATTTAATGCCAAATTAAAGAATAAACTTACAAAATGAATATTTCAGACGCAATTTAGCCGAATTAAAATCAAAGCTACGATAAATTGCTTTAAACGTACGCATAAAAAAGGGCTTTTGTCGGTCCAAACTACAAGGAATCACTCTAAAATTACTATGTTGTCGCATTGTTTGTGGTGACATCACCCAGTTTCGAAACTGAGGGCTTGAAATATCTGTAGTGAAAGGCATTAAGACTAGAGGGTTGTATGAACCGCTTCACAAAAAGCGTGAATCCCTGCGAATTTTTTTTTTTTTTTTTTTACAGTATAAGTTTCGAAGCATCCATCAGTCTTACAATTCCCACCACTGGTAAACATAACAGTAAATGCTACTTTGTATCGTTGTTGAAAAATGCTGCTCATTTAATGCAAAACTAAAGAATAAACTTAATCAATGAATATTTAAGACGCAATTTATCCGAATTAAAGTCAAAGGTACGATAGATTGCTTTAAACGTACGCATAAAAAAGGGCTTCTGTTTGTCCAAACTACAAGGAATCACTTAAAAATTATGTGTTGTCGCATTGTTTGAGGTGAAATCAACCAGCTTCGGAACTGAGGGCTTCAAATATCTGTAGTGAAAGGCATTAACACTAGAGAATTGTATGAGTAGCTTCACAAAAAGCGTGAATCTCTGCAACATTTCAATTGTTTTTAAAGTACAAATTTCAAAGCGTCCATTACTGTTACAGTTCCCACCACTGATAAACGATACAGTAAATGCTATTTTCTATCATTGTTTGAAAAAATCCAACGTAAAAATATGAAATATATGCTTATATTCTTATCTTCTGATTAAAAATAATGCATAACACACGTTTAGAAAAAAAAAAGTTATAACTTTTATTTTTGAGAAATTTATACCATTTGGCATAATTTAATTATAATTTAAGTTACGGTGATTTAGACAAGTATTAAATTTAGCGGCTTAATGTCACTGTAACAATTTTTCTCTGAAACAGATAGACTGTAAAGAAAAGATAAATGTTTCTTAATTTAGGAAAATATATTATAACCAAAACCGAAACTATACAATAACCTCTTCCGAGTTACCAACAAATTTGAAAAGCGTTCTTTATCTTTAGCAAACTTCATAAATTAATATATTTTCTAGATTTAAAGAAACATTTATAAAAGAAAAACAAATTTTATTTTACTGTCAATGATTTTTGAAAACGTTTCCTAGTAGTTTTTCTGCTGTACTAATCTGTTTTCACAACCTGGCATACACGTTTTTCTGATGCTGTTAATTATAGAGTAACTATTTGCATGGTCATCAAACATGTTTTACTTACAAACATGATAAATTAACCGCATTAAAATTAATAGAATTGCATGTATAAATTCAGTTACGCAGCTGAAAAGTTTTACTTAAGAATCGATAGTATTTGTAAAACCGATATTCCGGTTTGAGAAAACTGATAATTACAGAAAAAACTACTCGGAAACGTTTCGGAGAATCCGTGGCAGCAAAATAAACTTTGTTTTAATAATGCTTCTTTAAATCTCAAAAAATATTAGTTACTGATGTTTCAAAAGAAAAAGAATGCATTTCAGAATAGTGGGTAACTCAGATTAGACTATTGTATATTTTCTTACGTGCTTATATTATATTTTCGTAGAATAAGAAACAGTTGTCTTTTTGATAGTGTATAAAACATATTTTTTTTTCATTTTATAAACTATAGCTGTCGCTATATTTCTTGTTTATCATGAGAGATGTGTAGCATATTAAAAAAAATCATATATTAATCTAAAGTATATTTTAATAAAATACATATATATTACTGAATTTTATTAAATGGTCGTAAATTTATTTGATAGAAATATGATTCAGTTTAATTTTTTTTTCACTGAAAAAATACGGTGTAGATAAAAGCAGCTTTTGATTCATAATCCTTTGATTTTAAAAAAAAGTGTGTGACTTTTATCTATGATAACAGAAAATTTTTACTTTTTACTATTTAGAAACGTATTTGGTAAAAATACAATACAATTAATGAAACTAATAAAATTTTCTCATCTCCATAAACACAGCAATCACAATATGGTATCTGAAATACAGACCTATATTAGAAAAGAAAATATGCATCATTTAGAATAATAATTTTCATAAAAACTTTAAAACAATTAAAACAATTCATTACTGTTATTGATAAAATATTTATAAATATAAGATATAAATGGAATATGTAACTATCATAAAGTTAATATCACAATGTTGATCCTGAATGAAAGGTGTTATAAAACAAAATCTTAAAAACTAAAATTGCTGAAATATTTGCTAATTACTTCGGGAATTACTTCGTTACCTTATATTTTGCGTATATGCGGTATTATTACTACTTGTAAATTATTTTTTACTGCTATTTAACATTTTCCAGAATTTTAAACTATAATAGGCTAATAGTAAGAAAACTGTAGCATATAAAAATATAAAAATTGGCAGTTTTATAGAAAAGTATTTGAAAAACACACTGAATAGACAGTTTTGAAATCGAAGAATTTTTTAAAGAGATATTTAATACTAATAACTAAACAGAAGCCTCATTTTGGGATTTTAAAGCAATGGAGATTTCATAGTTTCTCTCTATGTTAAAAAAGTAACCCCCGCTGCCACCGCTGACAATGTACTTTTTGTGTTCAGAAGTTTTTATAGGCTAATAGTAAGAAAACTGTTGCATATAAAAATATGAATATTGGCAGTGTTATAGAGAAATACGTGAGAAACATACTGAAATAGACAGTTTTGAAATCGAAGAATTTTTTAAAGCTATATTTAATACTAATAACTAAACAGAAGCCTCATTTTGGACTTTAAAGAAATGGAGATTTCACAGTTTCTGTCTATATTTGAAAAAAGTAACCCCCGCTGCCACCGCTGACAATGTATTTTTTGTGTACAGAAGTTTTTATAGGCTAATAGTAAGAAAACTGTTGCATATAAAAATATGAAAATTAACAGTTTTATAGAGAAATATTTGAGAAACACGCTGAAGTAGACAGTTTCTAAATTTTTTAAAGAGATATTTAATACTCAGGTCGGTCAAAATAGTTCTCTTAAAAATGTTTTATAAAAAAAAAAACTATTCATAGGTTTAAATCATCTTTTGAAAGGATATAGTTGACAAGCTTGTGGTGTGCAGTGTGCATTTTTTTGATTAATCTTTTAAGTGTATTTTTTTCAAAATTTCATCATTTAACAATGTATTTACACGTGATGATTAAAAACAAAACTTTAACGTAGTAATTAAATAATCACGTGGTAAGAGCAGTTAATGAAGAAACTTACGTCTTATAAACAGTGCTTACACATAAATATTAAACAGAGAAATAAAACTTTCAAATAACAATTACATTATTACGCGTTAAAAGCAGTAAATGGTGAAAATTACTCAAATGATAATATTTCCAACAAGTTTCAATTTACGCGAGAAATTTGTTCCATATTTTGAGATGGTTTTTTTAATTATTAAAGAAAATGTATTTGCACGGAATAATAAAAAAGAAACAAAACTTTGGTGAAAATTACGTCATTTTTTAAAACGAAACATTTAAACCAATGTTATTTAAGGGGTCTTGTAACTTTTAAATTCGCCGAAAATGAATAAACACTTTCAAACTTTGAATTAGTATATCTTCAAAACTGTTTTGTGTATAAGCATGAAATTTTGACTGTTGATTAAGCAGATTCTTCTTTTTGATATAATACCATTAGAAACTCTATGATCTTTTACAGAATTTGAGCACTGTTGTAAATAAAGTTGCTCTTTTTTTTTTCCTCCATAAGTCATTGCGCGCATGATATCTTGAGAACTTATGACTGGATTGTTATGAAATTTGATGTAGATAATAAGCACATATGTATTTTAAAAATGACCTACTCTTAGGTCAAAATTATTTCATTATCCATGTAAAAAATATATTTTTGTTAAAAAATTCAAAATTTTACATTTTTTAATGAATAAAAATATTCATAACTAAAAATCTTATCATTGTAAATATTTACAAGTAGATCATTTTAAGCACACATATACGGTTATTATCTAAATCAAATTTCATAACAACCCATGCATACGTTATCAAGATATCATGCGCGCAATGACTTACGGAGTAAAAAAAAAGAGCTATTTTATTTTCAACGATGCACAAATTCAGTAAAATAATAGTCAGTTTCTAATAGTATTATATTAAAAAGCACAGTCTATTTAATTAATAACCAAAACTTTATGTTTATACTTATAAAGGTTTTCAAAATACACTAATTCAAACTTTGATTGTTTTTCTCGATTTGAGTCGCGCTTAAAAGGTACAAGACCCTTTAAACCAATCTTATAAAGTTGTTATAAAATTGCGAGAGGTAACTATATTGTTTACTTAGCCATTTTATACAAGCTGATTTTCAAATGTTTAATTCATCTTATTTAATCAACGAACGAAAACAGTTGTTAGTTGTCTCGACAGCAGTTGATTCGGCCTTAAAATTCTTCAATCAAAGGGAAAGGAATGGAAACCTGATTATAGGAGATCACCACAGGTCGTTTAATTATAATTGAATCTTTCGTAATTGTTTTAAAGAATTAAAATTAGGTCAAATTAAGTGTGTTTTTAGAGTTTCCGGTGTGGGAATGGAGGTTGGCGAGCGTATCTCGAAAGGGGCAGAGCTCCGTAGTGTTTAAAAGTATGTTAATTTGCTAGCTATCTGTTTAAAATCTTAACGTAGACGCCACGTTAGGGGATTATTTAAAATTCTGAGGTCTACCACATTTTAAGGACAGTACTATTACCATTTTTTATGACAGATAAATTAAAGCAAATATTACTATTCGAAACTAGTGGCAGATTTTTGATTTTTTTTGTAAATGCTAAATTGTGTATGCGCAAATAAAATACAACAAGTCTAGAATAAAATTAAAATTTTATTCAATGCAAATATTTGTGAACATTACTACACAAATCACGCATGCGTTTCAAAAGATTTCACATTAGAGGAATTCTGTGTTATTTAATACATAATTAAAGATGAAGAAAAACATTAGTCGTATTAGTTAATAACAAAACTCGTATGTCATAATTAACTTGTTTTCCGATTTTATAAATAAAAAATGAAGCTTTAACGATATCAGAACATAATATTGCACTATAATCATAGATATAAGAAAAGATAGCATTTAAAATGTAAATTCTCAATGGATCCAATTACTTATTTAGAAATGAAGGAATGTTTGAGTAATAGAATTTAAGATATTTAATCCAATGTATGTTCGTATTTTAATTTAGTATTCTTATACTTTTCCTTTATTTAACGCGAGGGAATTTACAAAAACTACTTAAAATATTTATATATAAAATATTTAGATAATACTCTAATTTTCTGTCATTATATGAAAATTTAAAAATAAAAAACGCTAAATTATCTATTGTACTTAAAATGTCATTAATGATGCAATACCATACAATGTTCTATACGGTAGCATAGAATTTAATGTGTACACTTTGTAACGAAAAAAATGTTAATTGTCTTGGGGAAATTTAAATCAAGATTACAAACATTATGGTGTTTAACAGGAGGTAAAAAAAAAACACAATCACAAAATGTTTTATTAACATAAACTAGCATAAATGTTATTATAATATGAAATTAATATATTTACGAATTTGGACATATCGATTTTTTAATTGCTTGAAAAAAGAGAAAATTTAAACTGAGTATGGAATAAAATATATTTTTTTGTAATGAATTAAAGCAATAAGGAAGTACATCCGTAATTCATAACATGATTACAGATTCAGTATATTGGTTTATATATCGCTTAAAATTTATATGTAATTGATAACATTTTCTATTCAAGTTTTTCTAATGAATTCATTACTTTACTAAAATTTTAATTTATAATGTAAATAAAGTACTGAGTAATAACCAAGTTTCTCTGAATAACGCATGGTGTAAAGAAAGTATTTCAACCATTACTTGTGTTTGACAGAACAGGAATGAATAATGTTAAATATGAAATTTCCGATTGATCTCGCATTTGAAAAATATGTTATAAACAATTGAGGCATTGACATGGAAAATGTAGTAAGTCAAGAAAAGTCGATTTTGAGATTTTTAATAGAAGAAGCAGTAAAAAGCTGAGACAATGGCATGGAAAGAGAAGTAAGTCAGTGTTGAATGTAGTTTATGGATACATGGATCTCATATGCTTATTTCTTGTGAATAAAACTTTGTAATTTAGCAGTGTAAAACCGTTTTTTGCTCCCCTTGTAAAATTAGGTTTTCTTAACTTACTACCTTGTCCATGTCAATGCCTCAATTGTCACAAGAACTGTATATATTTTCGTACAAATAATTTAATAACAATAATGTAATAACAATTTTCGTAAAACATGTTTTAAAATGTTTAAAAGATTCTACAAGCATTTTCGGTTTGCAACAGCAACCGTCTTCAGGTAGCGAAATTCATTTCTACTGCCGTTTTACATATCAGAACCTTCATTTCGTTTTGAAGTGGACAAGTCCATTATTTCTTGGGTGTTGCTTGAGTTAGTTTCTATAGATACTTTGGTTGAAAATGTAAACAACTTTGAAACCTAAACGATAAAGAGGGGTTTTACTGTGCTCTTCTAATATTCAGGATATTAAACCATATATTGGATATGTTGTATGATAACGTATCGTTGCAAACCTGATTTCCTCAACATAAAATATCAATAGATTACCTGATAATGCAGTAGAAAGAAATCTGTAACTCCCTGAGTATGGTTGCGTTTTCCAACCGAAAGTACTTGGATGATTTTTTAGACATTTTTAAAAATGTTTACAAATATTTTTATGTTTTATTTTATTAATGTCACATTTTAAGTAACACTGAGATTTATTGAATCTCGTATTAATATTTTATGAATGATGTAACGTGAATATCTACATTTCGCTCTACGTTTTTTTTAAAAAAGACTCTTGGTTAAGTAATTTGGAAATTATGAGCGCTTAAAGTTTGGAATTATGAATGTTAAATTTACTTTTATTCCTTTCCAAACATATTGCAATGTGAATAGTTTTTTTAAGCATAACTGAAAAACAACTTAGCGGAATGAACTGTAATTTTGGATTTGAGGACAACAGAAGTGAAGAAATAGAAATGACAAAATTTGGTTTTCGAGTAAATTAAGTTCAAAGTATTGAGTCAGTAAAAATTGACTGAATTAAAATTTGAACCGTTGCTTGTTTCATGGTGGTTTTTGAGCTCTTATTTCAAATAACTGTGCAAAGAAGGTGGGGGTAATTTTTTTAAATTTATAATTAATCAATACTGATAACAAGGGGTACAAGTTTCGAATACTGAGCTCTAGAATGCAGTACATAATTAAAAAATCACTTATATTTATTAACGTACAAACAAATAGCCTTATTTCCAGATCGCCTGCGCACCTCAGTTTTTTTCAATTTTGTCACTTATACTCCTTGGCTTCTGTGGTCCCCATTTCTATGTTTGATGCGTCTTGAAATTAATTTCTGTTCAATCATCTATGGGATAGAATTAATTTTTCACAAAAAATAATTAATTTCTAAGTTTTGTTTAAACTTTATAATCTCTAATTCGGTAAAAACAAACCAATTGCCGTGACTTTTAAGCATGTTTTTAAAATTCGAAGTACTTCTTTTTATTTTAATAATGATGAAATTGAACAAGCGTGCCGAAATTGCAATACCTTGTGAAAGGAACTCTTCACTCACGCAAAAACATCTGCTCTCTAATGTTAAGGGGTCTCAGTAGTCTTACTTTTTCTCCGAAGATGCAAGTTTGCATCATGTCACATTTTATTTTATTTTTGATTTCGTATAACACACAATAAAATGAAATTTGTACCACTAATAGGTCAATATATCTGTTTGATTGGACATAATTATTTCAATGTTGTACAGTTCATATTTAATTATTTTTAAAAAGTTTAAATTAAACAAATACATTACAAAAATACATCATGTAAAATTGAGGTATTTTGAACTTATACTTGAATTTCAAGCAATTATAAATTTATTTTTTTTTAATTTGGCATTTAAAAAAAAGAATTTTTTAAACATTATACAATTTAAATTTAAATTAAAAAAATAAATTTTTAATTGCTTGAAATTGAAGCTCAAGACACATTTATTTTACATCATTATCAGTTTTGTTTGTTAGTTTTGAAGCAATATTTTTTCTACAACCTTGCGCGCAGTGGATACCAGGCGATTTTTTTTACTCTTTTTTTTTAATTTAAGCTTTTTTTAATAATTAAACATGAATTGTACAACATTGAAATAATTATATTCAATCAAGCAGATATTGACCTAATAGTGGTAAAAATTTCATTTTATTATGTGCTATATGA
The DNA here is from genome assembly GCA_963931845.1 of Maratus michaelseni. Taxonomy (NCBI): domain Eukaryota; kingdom Metazoa; phylum Arthropoda; class Arachnida; order Araneae; family Salticidae; genus Maratus; species Maratus michaelseni. The sequence continues at coordinate 56,652,810 of OZ007588.1, read as the reverse complement.
AATCAGAAGTAAAATAAAATGTGACATGATGCAAACATGCATCTTCGGAGGAAAAGTAAGACTCCTGAGACCCCTTACCTAAAGGCATGTTATTTTCGAATTTCTCGTTTAAATTTGAATATTTTAAACGTTTTTTTTTTTTTTTTTTTTTTTTTTTTTTTTTTTTTTTTATCATAGGATAGCTGAGGTAGATGTCGAATATGGCTATTTGTTTTACTTTTTCGATTTTGGTTGCTGATTTTTTAATAAAGCTACTTTCACTTTAGAAACCGGTTAATTTATTAGTAGCTTAAGGCTAAAATAATGAATATAACTCTATGAATTTTCTGTACTTATCTACCCTTCTATCTGTTTGTTTGTGGCTGTGTGCATGCTGCATCAATAAGAGATTGGTGACATACTGACAATAAAATTTGATTTGTTCCAAAAAGTTATGGACGAAAACTTATTGTCGGATTTCACTTCTCCGTCCACACAACTTCGAAATATAATCCGGTCTTTTGATATGCTGCCACCACCGATATGAATACGTGATATCGGACACGATACTTGATGTATATTCAAGAAAAACCTAACTCTTTCAATTAAACTTAAAGTAACAATTTATTAACAATATTTACACTTGAACTCGGATGTAAATTATCCGGTTTAACATTTAAATCAAAATAATTACAGAAAAACTATCCTCTGTGTACCGTTAGGCTACGTTCATTCACTCAGAACCGAGATTTCTATTAATCTCACACACGCTATATCTCTTCCTTTCGAGAGATCTCGTTCCACACACGTGCCCAGAGCTGCTCTCTGAACAACCAACCTACACGCTCCAGTCCTGCGTTCGAACTAACATCCTCTCTGGTCATTATCCAGAGCACCTTTCTGTCTACGGGGCTCCTGGTCTGTTTCCAAGGGTCTGTCTTCCTAAATAATGGGTGCAATCTCTTTCTTATCTATGGAAGACCACATCACAAAGGACATACATCTTCCATTGTATTCAACTCGCTACCCTCCGGATTAAGATTCCAGTACTGAAAAGCCCCACAGTACACAAAAGATACACACACAATAAGATAATAATAAGATAATAATCACCATAGTTCCATAATAATAGTTTTTAAGCCTATAGGTGCCAGGGACCTGACACTTATCTCCAAGCATCTTGGCAAGAATGCCACTAAAGTCATGCTAATTAAAGCCATGTCACTAAAGTCATGCTGACTAATGTCATGCCACAAATGTCATGCTTGTTGACTTGTCGCACTCCAATAATGAAAATCGTACGGGCTATAATCGCCAAGTTCTAGAATACAGATTGCTGTAATTCGGACAAGTACAATCTGCGCCTGCTCCCTTTGCTTGTGTTCGCACTTTCTGATAACGGCACACTAAATCAGCGTGTCGTTTCTTGATGCATGTATGTGAATTTATTAAGACACTTCTTAGTTGCACACCATAAGGCTAAACGTCTATTTAAAAAGCCATTATTTTTTTTCGTATTACTTGAAAACATCGGTAACGCTTAGGTTTCTTAAAAAACAGTTGGTGGCTATTGTCAAAATTTTACTTCGTTAAGGCCAAAATGGCGCCCTACATATCACTGTTAGTTTGAAAAGTTGAATTCCAATAATTGTGTATTGTTTTAAAATTCAATGAGTATTCTTTTAAATCCAGAAAAAATATAATATTTGTTGGGATTTTTTCAAGTTTAAAACATTAAACTATAACAAAAAATATATATTGTTGCACGTGGATGAAAGGCAAGTCGAATAATTTTATTTAGTTAATGTAATTACAAATTTAAAAAAGACAACAAATTCTGAAAAATCGTTAACCGTGTGGTGGTATTCAAAATTGGGGGAGGGGGGGGGGGGCATTGGCAGGATGGAATACTTCCACACTGGCATTTCTGAGTTCGAAACACATTGACTGCCAAATTTCCACAAAGATGGATTGGGAGAGGTGGTCCAATTCTCTGGCCATCCTCATTAGACATCCGTGCCACTCGTGGCGCTCATATAGAAATGGTGTGATTGCAGAAACAAAACTTCATAGCTATGTGTATCCATTGTTGTTTCAATCATCGTAATGCAACGATTACATGCTGTATTACAGACAGTTCAAATTAGGGCATTTCGTCTCCTACACCCTGTATATAATGCGACACATGAATAAAAGGTAAGTCGGACAAATTTTGTTTTTCAAATGCATGATAATAAAATTTTTAACCTATAAATTTATTTAAATCTATATTTAACACAAAAAAATAAAAGTTTTGCTAATTTCAAATTAACAGACGCTTGTAAGTGATTATGTACTTAAAGATACGAAACAACTCAGTAAAAATCAGCTTAGTGAAGAGTTAAATATATTATAATAAAACCCTTGCAATGAAAAAGAACTTAACGAATTTTCAAATCCCCTTGAAAGGTTTTTAAATATGTCCGATAAGTCTCTTAAAAACAAATCTTCTTTTAAAGAGATTAAATCTCTTTAAAAATTTAAATTAATTTAAGTAATTTAATTGTTTAAAATTCTCTCTATAAACAAAACAAAATAAAATACCATGATATTTTGATTGATAATTTGTATGCACGCTGATTATACGATTGCAATGAAAAGAACACGAATTAATTATTTAAGGCTAAAGATTAATTGTGTGGAAAATAATTATTTAAAAGAATATCATTTATGTACTTGGGAATTTCTACTGTTTTTGATGTTTAAAATTTTCTTACTAAAAAATTTTATTTTATCTGAATTTATTTATTTAATTTTTTTTAAAAATAATAATATAAAAAGATAATAATGAAAGTGGAATGATTCAGTCAAAGAAATATACAAATCAATCATAAAATATGTAACTTTGAAATAAATAATTGTATATTTGTTTGATAGTCATTTTTGCTACATATTGTGGGCTGAACGAACGTGTTGACAGCTGGGAAAATAACTTTAACTGATAGCTTTATTTTTTCTTGTTTACAGATAATAAAATTTAAAACCCTCACATAAAATATTTAATACAAAACCATATTGGTGTTAAAGAAAAGGTAACATGCTCAGCTAAATGTTTATGTTCGTAATCAAACAAAAGAGATAAATATTTCAAGAGTTAAATATTTTATTATAATAAATAAAATCGAACAAAAAATACTAAACAAATTTAAAATCCCCTTGAAAACATTTAAAGTGCACTCTAAAAGTTTTCTTCATATGTATATATATATATATATATAGGGTGGGGGGTGATTAAATATCACTTCAGAAATTTAAATTAATACAAGTAAGTAACTTAAGTACATGCTATTAGTTCTTTAAACGAATATAAAGTAGAATGACATAATGATTTAATTGGTAATTTATACTCGATATAGTTACTTTCTTAATGCTTTTTCTTTATTTTATAGATAAAATAACATAAATTCATTAATTATTCCTTCATTGAAAGTTAATTCCTTGGATTATAATTATTCGAAAATTGCGTGATTTAAGTACTTGAAAATTTGCATTCCTTCTAATATATACATTTTTAAATCAAATATATCCTTTTCTCTGAAAGTATTCATTTAATTTTTTTTTCTTTTCTATTTTCAATTGCGAAATAGTGAAAGCATTTCTAAAACGGCTTAGGGATTTAAAAAAATAAAAGTGGTTCAATTAAGGGAATGTATAAAGTTATTACAAATCAAATAACTGTGAAAAATAGATTTTTTGGTTATTAGATGATTACAAAAATGCATATTTTTGGACCGTGCACATTCACTCCAAAGAAAATATTTACAATTTATAACAACTTTTGCCGTTCTTTTTAAATGCTAAAAGGCATAAATTAACAAAATAATACAAATTAAAATAACTTTTATTAGGTTGTTTTACATGTTTAGACTCAATCCGAGTCATTTTCAAAAATAAATGAGAATATTCCATAATTGCACGGGCTTTGAAGTTATTATTTTCATGTACTTTTTTTAAAATTACGCACGTTATCTTTTATTTTTACTTGGTTGTTTATTTTCATATCTGTGACCATGGAGTCACTCGAGCCACAGTTTCGGTAAATTAAAAGATGCCGCATCGTTACATTTTGTATTTTTGCATGTTAGTATCTCTATGGTTTCTCTTATTATGGATGGATAGTATAGACTGGAGGTAAATATTATTTTACTTTCACTGGAATTTATTTGGATGGTTTCTTCTTGATATAATCTTGCCAGGGCTGTAGTTTTCCTATTGTATTTACTATCAGCTATATGCTCTTTTTTTCTGTAATTAAATTTCCTGCTGGTCATGCCTATGTAGTAATTCTTGGATCCGTCTTCTTTAATAAAAGGTATTTCATATACTCCTGAATAATTTTCAAAATTAATTGGGTCAATTTTACTGCAAATGATATTCTTTAATTTCTGAGGGGGTTTGGCTATTAAGCAGATATTGAAACGTTTAAGGCTGTGTTTTAATTTTTCAAAAAAGCTTGGATAATATTGAAGAATGTAAAGTTTGTATTTTTGCGAATCAACTTTCTTTTCTGGTTTCTTATTATTGGTGATAAAAATCAATTTGCCGTTTAAAAAATGCATTGTATAGAATTTAGTCTAAATTAAATTACACGAAAAAAAATCCTATCTTAGCTCAAAATATCACAACATGCTTTTTAGGTGCGTTCGTGATTATATAAATACGTAGAACCTATTGTCGTTGTACGATCCGTCCGTCTGTCTGTCCGTCCGTCCGTATATAACAACACAAAAACCACCCAATCGAATGGTTTGAAATTTAAGATATGTTATCTTTGCAGAATTTTGTCGAGGTATTTCAACTTTTATGAAAATCGAATCAAAACTTTAGGAGATATTAATAAAAATATTTATTAAGAAATTTGAATTTTTTAAATAGAAATCGGTGCTTTCTTGTTATAAGAGCTTCCGAGGATTAAACGTCAAGTGACCGAGATACTTATTTCATTTTATTACAGAAATTAATTTGCAGACGATATAATCCATTTTACAGAATTAAAAACCCACAAGATCTGTATATTTATGTAACTAGCTGTCGTATGAACGCACCTCATTTGTCACGTTTGATGTACAATTTCCAACTTGTTTATTTTTTGTTTTCAATTGCGAAATAGAGAAAGCATTTCTAAAACGGCTTAGGGATTTAAAAAATGAAAGTGGTTCAATTAAGGGAATGTATAAAGTTATCACAAATCAAACAACTGTGAAAAATAGAGTTTTTGGTTATTAGATGCTTACAAAAATGCATATTTTTGGACCTTACACATTCACTCCAAGGAAAATATTTACAACTTATAACAACTTTGGCCGTTCTTTTTAAATGCTAAAAGGGGTAAATTAACAACATGATACAAATTAAAATAACTTTTATTCGGTTGTTTTAAAGTGTTTCGACTCACTCAGAGTCATTTTCAAAACAAATGAGAATATTCCATAATTGCACGAGCTTTAAAGTTATTATTTTCATGAATTTTTTTTAAATTACGCACGTTATCTTTTATTTTTACTTGGTTGTTTATTTTCATATCTATGACCATGGAGTAGCTCCAGCCACAATTTCGGTAAATTAAAAGATGCCGCATCGTTACATATTGTATTTTTTCGTGTTAGTATCTCTATGGTTTCTCTTATTATGGATGGATAGTATAGACTGGAGGGAAATATTATTTTACTTATATTCTTAATATTATTTTCTTCTTGATATAATCTTGCCAGGACTGTAGTTTTTCCATTATATTTACTATATGCTCTTTTTTTCTGTAATTAAATTTCCTGCTGGTCATGCCTATGCAGTAATTCTTGGATCCGTCTTCTTTAATAAAAGGTATTTTATATACTCCTGAATAATTCTCAAAATTAATTGTATCAATTTTACTGCAAATGATATTCTTTAATTTCTGGGGGGTTTTGGCTATTAAGCAGATATTGAAACGTTTAAGGCTTTGTTTTAATTTTTCAAAAAAGCTTGGATAATATTGAAGAGTGTAAAATTTGTATTTTTGCGAATCAACTTTCTTTTCTGGTTTCTTATTATTGGTGATACAAATCAATTTGCTGTTTAAAAAAATGCATTTTATAGAATTTATTTTAAATGCGCCTTCTGACGATATTATGCTATACAGTAAAAACAACAAAAAAAATAATAATGGAATTGATACGGATTGAGTAAAAATTTCGTTTTAGACAGGTTTTCGTTCTAGCCGGTAAAACTCCATGGTATTCCGGTATTTACGTATTAATTGGATGCCAGGGTTTAGAAAGAAATCATCAAATATTTCATATCATGTATGTATTGATTATATGCAATATGCATATTTTCACGTATGTATGTATGTATTGGTATATGCAATTCACATGCATTCACGTATATTCCTTTGTAGTAATTATATGCATGGATTCCCTTATTCACATTCAAGCATAAATCGTATGCATTAATTATGTTACTGTGTATTTGTATGTTTGTACGTATGATATGGCAGAATGTTCAATAATAGGGTATGAAACCAATTGGCATTAGAGAATGCGAATTGGCCCCTTTAATGGCACCCACGTTTGTTTTAAACAAAATGGTTAGTTAATAGCTTCACGAAAGTTCGATGCTAGTGCTTGACATGCAACACGACTACGAAAGTGTGATTTACAATAATGCAAAAATGTGAGTACCGGGTGCTTCATAAGTGTGTTAAAACATTAAAAAATTATTAAAAAGAAACAACTGATGCTAAAAGATTGCTTTTTGAAAGGAATGGGATTAGAGAGAGACCTATTTTTTTAATAAAAAAAAATGGTTCAAAACTTACCGATAGATGGCGCTGCATGCATAATATGAAGCAGATTTATGCAAATCAGGCTACCAGTAAACCCCCAAAATGCACACAGTTTCTTCATTCGATGTCAGTAGTAGGCTATCGTTACCAGATCAAGCGCTGTTGGTAAAACTCTTTTACAAGAATAGGGAATCAGCAACTGGCGCATTGCGAAAATTCCACACGGCAAAGTGCCTGAAGCCGAAAAATGAACTGTTTCATGTGCATGGTTCTTGTCAGACACTTCGCAGAAAATGGGTCTTGTACTATAAGCCTAATTTACATACATCTGCTTCGTATTATGCATACCAGCGCCATCTATCAGTAATTTTTTTTACAACATTTTTTGTTATTAAAAAAATGTGAATTCCCTGTAATCCCCTTCCCGCAAACCGCAATTTTTTAGCATCATTTTTTTAAATGAATTTTTAAAGTTTTAAGGAACTTTTGACGCACACGGTATAACTTAAAATAACACAAAAACATAAGAATAACCTACAATAATGATAAACATTTTTCGGGAAAAATAAAATGTGTTTGTTGATAGTAAAGAGCTCTAAAATCCACAAATGGCATGAGATTAATACGTAAGTAACAGTTATTTTTTCTGTCGGAACTGTAAACATTCTCCGTTAATTTCAGAATTCCAGTACAGACAGGTTTTGTTTTGTCCACTTTGTACTGTATAAATAAAATAGTGTAAACAGAGTTTGATTTCATAATTCGACAATGATCCACTTATGACATCATTAAAAGATAGTTTGTGTCAATGAAACGTTATGTTTACATTAAAAAACGACGAAAATGTGTTACATGGGTTATGTTATATTTCCACAATATGCCTAAATACTCCTTATTGGAAATATTTAGAATTAAATAATGTTATTTGTTAAAAGTTAGCTTTTTGGAAATATTTTGAATTAAACGGCGACATATTTCTTTTCAATAATTGTACAATATTGGCCAAGTATTGACCTTATGTTAGCGCAATATATCAGTTATTACCCATACCTATGTTACCAATATTGGGAAAGGTATAGTCAATATATAATAGTATAATTACGAAAAATCGAGAATATCGCTATCACAGCGCCCCCTTCCGGCGGAATATCTCCAAATTCGATAGGTACCTGTTGGCCTTTGTCAAAAACCTATAAATGAAATCTGGTTCAATTCTATGCATATCGTCATACACTTTTCGATGATATAATGAGCGAGACAGACGGATAGACAAACATTTTGTAAAATCATGTTTTTCGTGATCTCTGACTCCTAAAAGGTGTAAAAGCATCAAAAACCAGAAGTCGTAAAAAAATTTCGATTACAATACTTCCTCCTATTATAGATAGAAGAAAGTAAAAATGTTTACTGGTAACTCAGTTTATATAACAAAACAAGAAACAATTACATATGCGTTTATTTTGTTTAGGGAAACAGAAATATTTGAAATGACGAAAATTGATCGTAATTTTATCGTGGATTAGGAATCCTGTAATTAATTCAGAGAGTTTCTCTTTTTTTTGCAATTAATTTATGTTTTATAGAAATTGTAAAAATCAATAACAATAGTCTTAATAATTTACAACAAAATTAAACTTTCAAAACTGCTTTTGCCACGTTTTTTATGTATGTCCATGTCCAAGTTCCATATTTTTGTGTCGTTATTTCTCCTTTCTCCTGATTATTATGTTGCCTTCTGATTATATCTGAAACGAACAAATAATTTGTAGAAAAAGTAAAAACAAAATAAAAATTATAAATCCATTAAAGTTTATCATATTTCTTGTTATAAGTTGAAAAAAATTGCTGTTTGTTTGTTTTTTAGATATTATTTGGTTGAGAATTTAAATTATTTTATTAAAAAAAATAAACGCTTAAATCCGTTAATTTTTTTCAAAAATTATCGTGACAAAACCGCAGAAAAAAAAGTTTCAAGATATTTACGTTTAAAGTTTTTCTTTTACAGATATCGGCAGTATATCGACATAGTTCAACGTTAATTAAACGTAATTTTAGGAAATTACCTATCGGACAAGATGTACATAATTCTTAAAAGTTCAATCATTATAAAAGTTAATAATAAACACATTTTTTCGCCATTTTAAGCCCTTCTAGTCCCTTTAAAAAGAGGGCAGTTTTTTTTATGTATGCTTGTTTGATCTTTGTAAATTCTTGTTCTGCAAACTTTTTATCGTAGTTAAGTTTGATTTTTAATGTGCACTCAATTAAGTTGACTTTACAACTTACCTTTTTCTATTTTTTAGATTTAAAAATTCATGATGGTTTTAAAAAAAGCTGAAGTATGATTTTATCATGTATTATTAAGGAACGAAATTAGTATCGAAAGAAGCGAAAAGCCATAAAAAACATGTTTCCTGAAACTAATTTGTTTTTATTTCTGAAAAAATATATTTAAAATTATTTTCGTTTTATGAATATAATTTCAATTACACGAATAAAACATCTTTAAAAAATAAATTCGTTATTTTAGTTCGTTTTTTATAAGTGTTTTTGTAATGATGAATGTTTATGAAAATATGAATAACATTTATAAAAAGTGTAAGGTTTGCTTGAAGTTATTCTACATTTTATTTCATAGCCATCGACGTTTACCAAAATATCCATTGAATTTTTTCACTTATTTTTCTTAAAACGTTTTTATCAATTTACATTTTTTTCTGAGAATATTTTGGGCATCCATATCTTTTAAAACGTGCCTAAATAAAGAAAGTGTTATGTTGAATTTAATTTAATTGAGCAGTTAAACATGAAACTTTTTTTTCTTGTCAGTAATAAAACATCTCAGCCACTTTTTATGAATTCAAGCGTATTTTAAGTCTTTATGCTGATTTTTTTTCTTTTTTAAATACAAAGCATGTTAATTTTGAAGAAACACAACTTAAAATTCATTTAAAAAAACTTTTAATAGGCTTATGCTTTAATTTGACGATTTGGCTTTAACCATCAAACAAAAAATGTCATGCTTATTCCCAGATATAACACATAAAAAATGTTAAAATGCAAAAGTAAATAAATAAAAATTATTTTTAAAAAATAATTATCTGCTTGACTTCTAATGTTTTAGTATACTAAACATCACTATTCTTAATTTCATTTCTGAAAAAAAAATAATACAACTTTAATCTGAATGAAAGAAATTTTTAGAAATATATAAATAAAATGTGTTGACATTTAATTATCGTTTTCATCTTCTAAGAAACAGAAAACCCTAAAAAAACATGTTTCCTAAAACTAATTTATTTTCATTTTTGAAAATGATATTTAAAATTATTTTAATTTTATGAATAGCTTTTCAACTACACGGATAAAAGATCTTTTTGAAAATAAATTCGTTGCTTTAAAAAAAAAACTTAGTTTGGAGTGTTAAAATTAATTAAGATAATTATTTTAAATTATATATATTTTAGCTCTCATATAAAAATATTAAAGAGTAAAAAAAAAACAGAGGATTCTTAATCTAACCTCTTACCTTTCTTGATATTTGCGAAAATATAATATAACCTCTTCCAAGTTACCCACCAATAAAAAAAATCAATGTAATAGTTAGTTTTCAAAACGAAATATCTGTACTTTGAATTCTATCAATTCTCAAATAAACATTTTTAGCTGTGTAACAAAATTTATACATGCAAGAGTAACAAATAAAATATAATTTTAATGTTAATATTAATATTTGTAATTTTAATGTTAGTGTTCTTAATTTATCATGTTATTTGAACATGAAAATGTATATTTAAAATCTGATAGCATCTGAAAATTCAACATTCTGGGTAGAATAAATTGACTAATACACTGTAAAAAAGTATTCGGAAACGTTTCCGAAAATTATGAGCAACAAAAGAAACTATTGTTTGAGAAATGTTCATTAAATCTCGGAAATCTATTGATTTAATGGGCTTTTGACGATAGACGAATGATTTTCGGAATCAGGAGTAACTCGAAAGAAATTTTATTTAATTTTCGTAAATATTGAGTAAGATAACAGCTAGATTTAGAAATATTTGTTGTTTTTTAAAGTGTAGTCCACAAACGACTGGACCAATCAAGAAAGCGCTAAAAGCAATTCGCTGGTACGTGTTTTCCCACCCGCTGTATTTGCTTGATATTGCTTCTTAAGGTTATTATTTGTTTCGCACCATGCATATCGCTCTTTCTTGATCGATGTTCAATTCTTATGTAGAAATCAAACTTTTCCTGATGACCGGATTGCTTCAATTTACCAGACTTCTTCTACTGCAGAATCAGTGCATTGTCTGAGGGAATAAATTGTGAACCAGGTAAGCGCAAGAGTGCACTGAACATAACTCAGCTGAGCGAGTTAATTTGCAAATTCATTTGACATTGTCAAGCAGACATTGATTTGTACATTGAAATGAACGTTCAGACTTCTTCTTCGTTCAGATTAACTGCCGAAAGAAAGTATGTCTCCAAGTATTTCAAAAACTCAAGTTTTGGTTAAGACTACATACTTTGTCTGTTTCTACTATTAAAAACAATGAGGGTTAAGATTGCTATAAAGTCTTGGCGCAATCGTTGGTCCACTGTATTGACCCAATATGCAGCAGAGTCCGCTAGTTGAAACGTTACGCGTTATAAATTATGTTAAAAAACCGTGTGCGCTGGTTTCAAAAGTGTGCTTTCGTTGATGTGCTAGTTTCGTTCCGTGTGCGCTGGTTCTTTAAATTTTAAGTCTGTGTCACATATGATCTGTAATTATTCCCCCAGGACACGATTTGTATTAGTTTTGTTTTAAGCGAACCATACCTGCACGGCAGTTGTTACTGTGTTCAATATAATGGGCATCGGTTGAACAGTTTAGGAGGAGATGCACCACAAAAGAACTATTGGAGTTAACTATTGGAGTTGCATGCGCTGACACGTACTTTCCTTTCATTGTCAATTTCATATATCCCCATAAACAGAGTTTTGGAGAGGAAAGTTTCCGAAAACACACAGTGTGATAATTTACCTCTAGCAATTTCGACAATGATGAACGTATCGATCTTTGTATCTCTTATGATAGATATCAACGCTAATTCCACCAATCAGAGGCTCTCTACAAATAGTTGTTCTCTGTTCTCTGGCTTTACACCAACTTTTCAAAACACTTAGCATCATTTACTCTCCAGACGTTCCCCGTGCTCCTTACATTTACGGATTACTTTCAGCCTTGAAAATACCACTATTGGTAGTGCAAAAGAACCACTACAGTTAAGCAAGAGGTAATAGCATATATTTTAGGTCGTGTACATATGATATAGTACATATGATCGAAATTTAAGAGCTTCGCTCGCTCAATTCAGTAAAGCTGCCTTTCAGTTTGACAAGAAATAAGTATCTCTTCATAATTTAAAAAAAAAGTGGAATTATATTGAGAAAGCTTATAAACTGACGGAAGAGATTTTTTGAAGAATTCGCATTATTACGCCAATGTAGATATTTAGTTGTAGTAAATAAGTTCTCAATCAATATTATGTAAAGTTAGAAAACTACTTTTAGATAATTAAACTAAATCGTTGAATTATTTTTTTTTTTCATTTTAGACTGTGTAAGAGTTGCAATTCCTGTCAAAAGTCTAATGTTTGTGTTTTACATTATAGATGTTAATTGAACTAAATGTTTAAAAATGAAAATTTTGAATTAAACAAACAGAGTAATAAATTTGAATATTTAAACATTCAAAAGTTTGACAAATAATTATATAATCATTAATAGTGAAATAATAAAGAAACTCAAATAATAAATATTGTTTTTCAAAAGATCTTGTATTTATCAACCTTTAAAGCCTTCGTAGTGAGATATTTTTGCATTTATATAAACGTTATCTCTACATACTATTTTTCTTTGAGAAATAATTAAATTAAAAAACAAATTCTAAATACTATTTTTTATAAACACCAGTAAACATACATTTATGAAAAACTATCAGATACACAAAGTATACGAAAGTTTTGAATACCAGTATTTTGGTACAGAAAATTTTGATTTATTTAATCGCAGAATTCTCCAATTAAATAAATCAAAATTGTCTATATAAAAATACTGGTATTAAAAATCCTTTGATTTGTAACATATGAACAATACATATTCGTCCTTATATGGAATATTGAATGCACTTCTAGCATTTACAAGAGGCAGTCAAAAAGTTCACGGAATTTCTTTGTAACTCTTTAATACCACAAGATAATAATTTATTTCTTTATACACAACGTCATCTCCTTGAACAAAGAAATCTCGTCATGTCAAATACAAAACAAAAGTGATGCTCATTGAGTTTTTCGACAACAAAGATGCGGTACACCATGAATTTGTACCAGCTTGACAAACTGTTAACAGCCCTTAGTACGTGCAAGTTTTCAAAAGACTGAGGGAGGCAATCCGAAGAAAAGGTCCCGCCAATCAGCAAGGAGGATGGTCACTACATCACGACAATGCTCCCTCATACACATCGATTGTTGTGCAGAAATGGCTCACAGAAAAGAAGACTCCACTCCTCCACGAGCCTCGCTACTCACCTGATTTAGCACCATTGGATTTCAGGCTCTTCCCTAAGATAAAAATGGTCCTCAAAGGTAACCGTTTTGACACCGTAGAAGACATCAAAACCAAAGCTACGACTGAATATGCTAAGATACCAAAACAGGACCATCGTTGTTTCCAGTAATGCAGGAACGGTGGAGCAGGCATGTGTGTTCTGACGGCGAAATCTGTGTTTTCTTTGAAGGCGATTAAGTACATGTGTACCTATATTGTGAAAATAAAGAATTACATCAAAATTCCATGAAATTTTTGACTCCCCCTCGAATATACAGTGGAACTTCCATTTAACGAAGTCTCATCGTTACACATAAAAATTTCGTTATGAAGAAAATTCGTTCAATAGAAATTAACTTAAATTCATGAAATTTTTTCTTGAGATATGACAAACAGGTATTGGATTCAGAAGCATTTGATTCAGTTTTAATTATGAAGTCTTTTACAAAACAGTTGTGTACGGTCGATGAAATCACGTCACATTCTTAAGCTTTGGCCCAAGCTTTCATCAGCTCTGATACACAGAATCTCAAACTAATGTTTTCACTACATCTTGTCTTTTTTCTGTCTTTTTCGATAATGTACTTCAAGATTTTTTATTATCCCTTAGACTAATGTTTGAAGTTTAGCTGTATTGGCAGGAACAAAAATAACTTTGATTTTCTTCGATTTGTAATTTGAAGCACGTTCTTTTGGATGTACAAAGCAATTGTCTATCAGCAATGGAAGTTCAGAATGGTACCTATCTTACTCTAATAGATATTTTTTGTTTCAATGTATCTGACGCCATTGCGACACCTCATTTTCTATATCATTGAAGGTAAAAAGGGGATTTTGACTTCCCCCAACTGTCAGCGCTGGAGTCTCGGAGTGGGAGAATAGTGATAACAAGTGTTTTTCTTAGTGTGAAAAAAAAATTGTTTTATTTAGCACCAAGCAGAATGGAAATTATTTAAATGTGTTCATTTTCATACAATCGAATCCGCTGAAAAAAATTTACATTTCCTTCGAACAGCAATCGCTTAGTTTGAATTTTGTACACGTACAAAAGTGGAATAAACTTCGTTATATAGAATATATTTTTCGTAATGTGGAGATTAATTTACATGCTAATGGTGTTCAAAGTCAAAGTTCTGCAGAAAATTTCGTTAAGTAGAAAACTTCGTTAAAAAGGGACTTCGTTAAAGGGAAGTTCCACTGTACTTAGTTTTTATCGTGCAGGTATTTTATGCGGCATTTATGCTAATTAAACTATGTGAATTATTTTTCAGTAAAAATGCTCTATTCTAAGGAAAATCTGTTTATAAAGATGAAGAATTTCTAGCTGTCTTTGTGAGTTAATTTAAGTATTCACGTTCGAGCTGTTTTTAAAGGCAATAAAAGTGCTACAGCTTTAAATGTTTCAATAACACGTTCTTTTAAACATAAAATTAATTAGAATATTATATTTTTATTTTTAAAATCTTTTTTGAATTTTATTTTTATTAATCATACAAAATACGATAATAGCTTTACTTTTATTATTATTATTATTGGACGTTATTTGAGTTTCTGAATGCTTACGCAAGTTAAATATTATATAATTCAATCTTCTTTTAACAAGATAAATTGAATTTCATTGTGTTAAGGTATACCTAATTTCATAAAAATAACTCTTTGTAAAAACGTAATGGAACCTATTTCAATTAACTTTCATTCGTATTTATTATTATTTTTTTTTTACTTTTACTTTAATTAAAAGGCGAAATCTGAACAACAAAAGATCTTGATTTTAGAACATAAATGTTTAAAAGTGTAACAAGTGTTTTATTTATTTATTTATTTTTGCAGATAAAACATGTATTCTTTAAAATAAATATATTTGATGAAATAAATATTTTAAATGTCAGAAAAGTTGTTAGAAAAAGAAGGTTGCGTTTTTCATTTAACTTATAAACAAAAAAAAAACACATTCCAAATTTTTTGTTTTTCAAAATTGTATTTCAAAGTCACTATTTTTCTGTTTATAAATACGATGAAATATAAATAATATTTTTCGTAATAAAATTATCAATTTATTTTAACATTAGTATTATTATCGTGCAACATTCCAACATTTTAAAGAATTTATTAATGTTTCTTATTTAATTTTTCTGTAAACAGTATTTCTTTTAGAAATATTCTTGCCAAAAAGTCAGTTGAAGCTTACTGTGAACCCCCGAAGAGTTTTTGGTGTCTGTTTGTATGTCTCGTGATAACTACCAAAAAAGCATCCGTTCATTGTGCAATTAGGTAGGTATGTAGCCAAGGTTCTCGGAATTAGCTGAATAGTTTTTGGTTAAATTTGTTTCATTCGTTCCAGAAATATAGAACATTTTCTTTTAAGTCATAATGCTTTTGAATGGGAAATAAGATGATTTTGAAATATTAACATCCATCGAAAGGAAAATGACACATTGGGATAATTGCAAATGATAAATTATTGTTGTTAAATTACCGAAATAGAGATACCGAAATACATTAATCCGATCCCTTTGAAATTTTGACAATATATTTATTAGAATTTCGTAATTAATTGTGTAAATTAAATTGTATGTGAAATTTTACGCATAAATTTGAGATATATAATTTTTTTTAATTTTTCACTTTTTACGAATGTTTCCAATGCATTTCTGTTTTCCTCTGTTTCATTAGATGGTCGGCTAGCAACTGTATTTCAAATAATATCAAGGAAAGAAAATTCAAGTATATCATATTATTGTGACGAAAACGTTTATTAACAAAATAGATAATTTTTGGGTAATTTTAGTTTTTAATATGCTTTTTCTAATGAAATATATGAGGATTTATTTTAACTATTAAAGTAACAAAACAGAATCCTAACAACAGATTCCAAACGAAAATTATAGAAATGTTGAATGTGTAATTTGAATATAAGTGTTATCAGAGAAATTTACATTTGTATAAGTATATTCATTACACGAAATGTTATTGGTTTTCAAAAACGTTTCCGAGCAGTTTTATAATGATCAGTTTTCTCATCCCAAAACATTGTTTTTTGGCTACCAGCAATTTTCAAGTAAACATTTTCATGTTCAAAAAGCATGATTTACAGACAAATATGATAAATTTACAATATTAACATTAACAATAAAATTAATATTATTTTGTTACTCTTGTGTGTATAGCTTCAGTTACGCAGCTAAAAATTCTTAATTGAGAATTGTTAACATCCTAAAAACAGATATACCAGGTGTGAAAAAACTGATAAACTGATTACTGCACTATAAAAAACATTCGGAAAGTTTCCTACAATCAACGGCAACAAAAGGAGCTTTGTTTTCATAAGGCTTCTTTAAATCTCGAAAATATAATGGTTTCTGAAGTTTCTAAAGATAAAGTACGCTATTAGTAATCGTGGGTATCTCGGAATAGGATATTGTATATTTTCGCTCGAGTTTCTATTATATTCTCTTAGATTAAAGAATAACTGTTTTATTTTCTTTACAGTGTATTGCATTTATATTTTTATTTTCTGGCGCGAGTTTCTTCGTGAATTTTATTTACTTCATAGCAGGCCATTATCATACATTATTGATGATGAATTTAAAGTGCTTCTCAAATGGCCTACTCAACAACGCAAAATTTTCTCACACATTTACTTACACATTCTGACATATTTTTGAAAGCAAAGGCATAAATCTGACATACCGGACTATGGAAGCGATTTGGAAATGAAATGAGTTGTCCATATTTTGCTCAATAAATTACTCATCGATATTTTACGATTATTGCGATTATTTATTATACACGCGATTCGTGTAACGTAAGGACAAGTTTTTCTCCCTTCTCGCTCTTTTGCGTTGGAAATTCGGTTCAAAGCGCCCACTTTGACAATATTTTCTTTAAAATCTTCTGTTTTTACCAAAAAATGTTAGTAGCATTTCGATTATATAGTTTCTGAATAAGAAAACCTTCCAATCTCATGCGTTTTCGAACAAAAACGAATTCAGAAATGTGTCAGAAAGTAGCTCTTTTGGATTTGGAAATAGCCTTAAATCGGCAATTTTAAGAATTTATCACGATTACTTAAATACGCATGGTGTTTACAACACTCAATATATCTTGTGATTTTAAAACACTTCCTTAGTGAAAACCGTAATGACTAATTTAAATGAAAAAAAGTTGTTATTTAAGGCATTAATTTAAAATTTCCGATTGTATAACTCACATTTCACATAATGCTAGAAAAATGTATTTAAAGATTCTGTAATAGATATATACATGCTATAGAAAAGTTCAATTTTATTAAATAGATAAGTAGAATGTTATTTTCAGTAACATATAGTTTCAGTTAAGTATTAAATTTCTGAATGTCTATAGAATGTTTCGTCATTACTCTTTCATACAAATAGTAATAGTTTCTTCCTATTTAAAAAGGAAATAATTTTGTACAAATCTGAGGTGAACAATAAATGGTTAATTCATTCATTAGTCAATTCTGCGTTGAAATGTAAATTTCTGCCTATAGAACTAATGTTAGATGCTATACTGCGTTATGGATTTGGAAGGATTAGGAAACATCTCATGAATTATTCTGTATTGACACCTGTCACACGATTGTATTTTAAATTCGTTAATCAATTATGAATACTCTAGCACTATAATATAAATATCTATATGCTTAACAATGCATTTGTGAAAAAAAATTGCATAGAAATGTTCATTTTATTAAACTCCTTATTTTAAATATAAATGTATGGAATAAGACAACATTTCGTTAACTCTTAGGGTAAAAATAATTCAGTTAATCAAATGGTTAAATAATTGACACCAGAATTTAAGAAAATATTTATTTCTATTTAAGTAAAATGTTTTGTTTGCGCATATTTTAAAAAATATATATTCTGAAATTTTGGTGCAACTTTGGCAGATTTTTACAAAACAACCATATTTGTTTTTAATAATATTTTTCAAATTCATATTAGATGACCCACTATCGGCTGCTTTTAAATGTTCTGTACACAAAGCTGGCAAGCAGGAGTGCTGGATTCGTACTCTTGTCTCGCACGTCCAAATAACCGTTTCGAGTTTTCATGGTTTTTATATTTTATCGAACTTTGATTAGCTTGCGTATAATTTGGAACTGGGGGAACTCCCACTGAGGAAAACTCCCCACCTCCTCCTCAGCCTATATCACTGGGGAAGATAATTGGCCATTACAGGAAAACCAACACTTATACACATCGTTTTATATGAAAAATATATTTTTTGTATCCATTACGAAAACGTTACAGTTAAATTTGTTTTAATGACGAAAAAGTGCAATATGCTTTCAAGATTCGAGCTTTGTTGTTCTACAGAAAAAAGTAAAACATTTTTATTTAACAAATACATCCTGAATTCGCATGTCGTATTTTCTAAAAAATGAAAAAACAAGATAATATAATGTTATTGAACTTCATATGCCTGAAATATCTATTTAAAATTAAATTGCTAAAAATAGGGTAAGAATACATTACAAACGGAAACTCATTTCTAAATCCTAAACATGTATCTTCTCCTTAATATTATACTTAAAAATCAATGTAAAATATCTCAGTTGTTCCAAGAAGTTCAAATTAAATTATTTAAGTTTTAAAATTTATATATAATGCATACATTTATTGTTCATTTTTACTGAAATTTCTCTGTATAATGCAAATTTCGAAGTAGACTTCATTTCGACTTTTAAGTAGATATTGAAATTAAGGTAGATGTGCATAAAAGAGTAAATAGAATTCGAAAATGCTGAGCTTTTTGTTGTGATTTATATAAGTGCATAAATATTAATGAAAAAAGATAAGCAATTCTGATCTAAAAATTAATTATTTTTTACAAAATTACTATAACAGCGAAAAGTAAAATTCTTTTATTAATGCCTTTATTTAAACTGAACAAGATTTTAATACTATTTCATTCATTATACTACCGGTGTCTCCATATATGAAAAATTGTTTAGTTCCAATGATAAAGCATATACCTCTTAAAAAATAAATATTATTTATATTTAAGTCTTCTTTATTAATATTTCAAATAAATGTAACATAATAAAGGGAATAAATTTGACTGTTTTCAAACATCAAGTAAAATTTTAACAAAATTTATTAAAAATGCATTTTTGTGTTGGAAACAACCTAGAACAAAATGAAATTCTTGGAATAGTATTTGAATGACATTTATTGTCACAGTTAAACTGTTAAAACATTCTTTGTCTTTATAAAAATCTTTGTAAAAATTATTGGTATGCGTTTGAAGAATTTGAAGAACAATGAAACAATCTTAACAGAAATTTTCATTAAAACATTTAAATATTTTTTAAAAGCAGCATAATACACTGCAATTTTTTAATTCTACAGATATACTAGTTTATAAACCGTATACCTATTTTCTTTCGTAGCTCTGTTTATACGACAGTCTTTATAATTTAATACAGTAGAACCTCTGAATAACGAACATCTCCGAAGCGCAAAATTTGTCCGCAATTCGGAGGTATTCGCTTTTCAGAGGTAAAAATGTGAAACAATAATAGGTGTTGGGGAACCAAAAAGTTTTCCTAAATAGAAGTGTTCGCTATTCAGGAGTGTCCTTTAAGGAAGTTTTACTGTATAATTCAATATTGAGAAAAATTAAATTAAGATCAATAACACTGTAAATTCACAAAAGCATTTTTTTTTTTTTATTTAGTTCAACAAATTGTTAGTCCTTGAAGCACTCTCCTTCAAATTTTGTTAACACTTTGGTTTCCGAAAGGGGCAGCTGATAGTTTTGAGCAGGCCCCTAAGAAGAAAAATCTTAAAAGGTCTTAGTACTTAGCGCTTTATATCTTCAATTAGTCGAAATTAAGCATAGGGTATAAATTAACCATTAAAATGAAATTTTAAAGAAATGCTTTAAAAAGGACCCTAGGGCCCCAATAAAAATAAGACGACGGTGGCCTGTGGAGAGGGGTCGAAGATTCAGACGCTAGCCCTAGGAGGCCAGGTTTTTAACTGGAGTGTAGGAATAGGGGAATAACTAAATAGAGAAACCGCCTCAAAAATGAAGAAGTTCGGTTCAAATTAGGTTATTAACAATTTAGAGCACAAGAAATTTGTGCCCGGGTCTTAAAAATTAGAAATGGGGAATAAGTAAATGGAGGAAAGGGGCCCAAAAACGAGAAAAACTGATAAATGGGGGAACAGTTATTAACAATTTATGCCGTAAAAATTTAAATTGGCCTTTAACCGGCCCTTTAGGGGGCCTTGAGAGCCAGGGTTTTAACTGGAATGTAGATATGGGAAGATTACTAAATGGAGAAAGACCCCCAAAACGAAGAAGATTGGATAAAAAAGGCCAAGTTATTAACAATTTAAAGAACAAAAATATCAAAGGGTCCCGTACCGGGTCCGAGGGGTACAGGGTCTTAACTAGAATGAAGAAACAAGGGAATAACTAAATGAAAAAAGGCCCCAAAAACGAAGAAGATCGGATAAATTAGGGGCAAGTTGTTAACAATTTAGTTTGCAAAAACTTAAAGGGGGCCGGTGCCTAGGAGGTCGGGATCTTAAATGGAAAGTAGAAATAGAGGAGTAACTAAATTGAGAAAGGGCCCCAAAAACAAAGAAGATCGCATAA
Source organism: Maratus michaelseni (assembly GCA_963931845.1). Lineage (NCBI taxonomy): Eukaryota > Metazoa > Arthropoda > Arachnida > Araneae > Salticidae > Maratus > Maratus michaelseni. The sequence goes on along the minus strand of OZ007588.1, from coordinate 56,631,800 downwards.
AAAGGAGCAAGTTATTAACAATTTAGGGCACAAAAAGTTGTGCCCGGGTCTAAAAAATTAGAAATGGGGAAATAAGTAAAGGGAGAAAGGGCTTCAAAAACGAAGAGGATCGAATAAAAAGGTGGCAAGTTATTAACAATTAAAGGCACAAAACCTTAAAGGGAACCAGGACGCTCGGGTTTTAAAAAATTAAAAATATGCGCCTCAGGTGCATCAGGACCTGCCTTGGATTATCTTCATCTAAATTTTCAGAGTTCTATGCGTGGTAGATTTCGCTAGCCATAGCACGCAGACAAACAATTTCTTTTATTAGTATAAGATAAGCATACTTGAAGTACAGTAAAAGAAAATAATTATTTTAAATTTAAACACAGAACAAAAAAATAATTGTCAATGAAATAATTTATTAAGGCATCTGCTGAAAAACTATATGTAATATAAACTAATAATAAACGAATTTCTTTTATAAAGTGCCCTTTAAAATGTCAATTAGAAGAAAAATACAATTTTTATAATTCTTTTGTAAGTAAAAAAAATTATCATAAGGAAAACATTTTCTTTATGCTGTCTACATGGATAAATTTAACTCTGTGTTTCTTTCGATAAGCACGTTTCATTGTATTTAACCCTTTCGATCACGATGCATTTTTTTAAGGAAAATAATGTTTTTATGTCGTGTATAAAAAGGAGAGATTTTTCCATCATATGTTAAAGTAAGTTGTAGGAAAATGCTTTTTTACCAAAACTGTTACTTAAAGTGCTTCATCCAGCGTTCGTATTTAGGTATGAGATTTCAATTAGAGATATTACTCTGCGTTACGTGTTACATACGTACATGCTGAGATATGTGACTAAAATAAATAAAAAAAACTTTTTTGTCTTTTTTTCCTTTACTCTTTTTAGCTATTTAAAATTGCATAATTATAAATTGACATATTATTCAGAGCAGATTCAAATCAATATCGTAAGTGAAAAATTAGCATTTTTCCTTTTATACAGGGTGTTCTGAGAAGATTGAATAAACTGTAGAGGGCGAGAATCTTTGTTCCAAGTAGATAAAAATTGACGGTACTTTTCTGTTAGCCTTTGAAGTTACGGTGCATTAATTCATCATTGTCACATAAAAGAAAGCCGGTAGAAGCGTTTCTGTTGAATCAAAGTTTAATACGTGTACAGAGTATTTAGAATATCTTTCCTTGTAAAAATAGTATTTTAATTCAAATATCGATGCTAAATTTTCGAATAAAGCTTATTTTTTGTGCACCGAGTGTGATGTTAAGCGTTTTCCTTTTGCATGTTTCTCGGAATTTTCATTGATTTCACTCCAAATGCATACGATATTTATCCATCATGTTTTTTTTTCTTTTTATCGACAAGATTTTGAACTTACAGTGTAAATTATTCAGTGATTCAGTAAATATTCAGTGTGTATGTTTTCATTGATTTCACTCCAAATGCATACGATATTTATTCATCAGGTTTTTCTCTTTTTATCGACAAGATTTTGAATTTACAGTGTTCAATTCATTATTGTCACGTAAAAGAAAGCCGGTAGAAGCGTTTCTTTTGAATCAAATTTTAATACGTACAGACTATTTAGAATATCTTTCCTTATAAAAATAGTATTTGAATTCAAATATCGATGCTAATTTTTCGAATAAAACTTATTTTTTGTGCACCGAGTATGATGTTAAGCGTTTTCCTTTTGCATGTTTCTCGGAATTTTCATTGATTTTCACTCCAAATGCATACGATATTTATCCATCATGTTTTTTTCTTTTTATCGACAAGATTTTGAACTTACAGTATATAATTCAGTATATATGTTTTCATAGATTTCACTCCAAATGCATACGATATTTATCATCATGGTTTTTTCCTTTTATCGATAAGATTTTGAATTTACAGTGTATAATTCATCATTGTCACGTAAAGGAAAGCCGGTAGAAGCGTTTCTGTTGAATGAAAATTTAATACGGGTACAGGGTATTTAGAACATCTTTTCATATAAAAAATAGTATTTTAATGCAAATATCGATGTTAATTTTTCGAATATAGCTTATTGTTGGTGCACCGGATGCGATGTTAAGCGTTTTCCTTTTGCATTTTTCTTGGAAATCATGGGTCGTCGAGTTACGTGCTTGTGGTAAAATGTATGCACTTGAAGCGAGAAATGTATCGTGGCACAGTTTATGCAGTCTTGACAGAATATCCAGAACATACCATAGCGCACAGTTATTGCACAAAAGACTGTGTATAATGTGATGTTATTTATTTATGTCTTCTAGTTATGTTTGCATTGATTTGACTTTGAATACATACGATATTTACCATAAGGTATTTTTTTTTATCGACAAGATTTTGAACTTAATTCTAATTCAAAATATTAACTTTATTAATTTTAGAACTATTCCTTAAAACAGGAAATATTTAATATCTATATTGGCATGACAATTTTACAGGTTAAATTTGTCATTTATGTTTATATTAATTATCATATTTTATTTCATCAAAATCATCAGAGTCAGATACAAATAGATGTTAACCATTAGCAAGTTTCATTTAAATGTACATTAAGTGGTCTTCGCAGAGTCCTTTTATATTAAAAATATATTTAATGAAATTTCAATGTTGCAGACATATTAGAATTGAAAAGGTAAAATATTTCTCACCAATATTTCCGCAATATTGGCTAAATATAAACACACCAATGTTTGCGCAATACGTTATTGAAATATTAACAATTTTGGCCAAGGTACGGTCACAAACAGCGTAAAAATGAAACTGTTTTCTACTAAAATAGGTTAAATATGTAAATTGTAAATAAAATAGAACATAATTCCTTTAAAATCCTAGGTTAAGTTATCCCTTTTATGTTAATTTATAGACTATTCTTAACACACTAAGATGTTTCTAGACTCGGTGTGTCGTCGTATATAGATAGACTCATGAATATTAAATTTGGAGTTCTCGTATTCCAATTTCCCTTCCTACATCTCCCATGTAAATAAAATAGACGTGTTTTATATTAGACAGTAGTATCATTTTTTTTCCTATGGGAAATTTAAAAGAGAGTCAAAATGCTGTTTTCTAAAGCCTTTCACAGTAACCAAAATTTCAAAAAATTTTAGGTAAATTTTGTACAATAAACACAGCACATCATTTGCGTTTTCCAAATTGTTTTTGACTACATGAACGTTTTAAGTACAAATGTACTTTTGAAATATGTAAAAGGTAATATGTAAGGCCCACATGTATTAAACATGTATTACATATGCATACATAACTATGCAAAGGTGTTATATTAAGATGCCAATAAATTGAGAAAAATAACAGTCCACGAGATGATTAAAAAAAAAAATTCACTTCATTTTAATTAGTTACTTAGAGTTATTTAGATAAAATACCGATACTTAATAAGTTGATTAAGATCTGGGTTTAAAGATAATTTGTTTTAGCTTGTATTAACAGCTCACTCTGCTTGTTACCATTTTAAAGAGCACTATATATATAAATACATATATCTAAACACCAAAGTGGGAAGCAATTTCATGCAAGCTCATGCGCAGGAAAAAAATAAGTGATAAACCCATGTAGCGTCTAACACAATGAGTGAGTGAAGAATAGTTCACTGCTGCAGCCATTCCAACATATTGATTGTGATTACTCATGTTACAATGCAATGAAGCAGCGTACAAACACCAAGTTTTGATACACAGTTGAAAAACGGAGTTAGACACTCATGCGATTCTGATGCAAGTACACAGAATACAATGCGTGAGCAGAAAATGTGTTTTTGTACAACATTTTGGCTAAGCACGCTTAAAATATTCTCGAAATTTCAACGTATTCTCCTGATACCTGTTGATTTACGTTAGTTTATCTGCTCCTCAAGAAAATCCTGAAAAACACACATTTCGCAGATGAACCAGCGATCCAACAACATATATCAACACTCTGATCGTTTACAAATGTAGTCTTTGCTGACAGTTTCCAGCACTTTATGGTTCCTGCCAAATGTGTACTGAATCCCATGAAGATTACTTTGAGGTGATTAAAGGTTGTTTATCTGTACTTTCTGTTTCCTTTGGTTTTCCGATACCATTCACAGATTTTTTTTTTGAGATGCACATTGTATATATACGAACTTAAGTTCGTGTAACAAAAAATATTGAATATCTCACTCTCAGAAATAAAACACTCAATTTTGACGATTCCGCAATCCTCAGGCCTCATTTCGTTATTTTTGACAATCATTTCGTAACAGAGTCATGTGGTTTTTGACGAAACGCGAATCCTCAAATATCTTTACGAAACTGTTTCCTCGCTTTCAAAAATAAAACTCTCCCTTTTGACGATTCCGCAACTCTTGAGCTATATTTCGTCATTTTTGACAATCATTTCGTCTCAAAATTAAGTGATTTTTAATGAAATGGAAAATCTGAAATATTTGACAAAAATGTTTCCCCATCCCCGGCCAGATTATTTTTGTTGTTACAAAATCGTTCAAAAAAAAATTACACGAAAGTACCAAATTTACAATATATTAATGAAAACAGAAACAAAAATATTTCATCCTTGGAGGCCGCTATAACATGAAATTACTAAATGTCTACCTTATTTTTCATATCTGATCAGTTGCGTCTATTCTTTTTGTAACTTTAACATTTTTGTAGTGATTTTATGCATTTATATTGCTTATTCAAAGATAAATTTTTCTAAAGTTGCAGAATCTCGTTAAAAACGCTTAAAAGACTCTTTCTAAAGTCGCAGAATTTCGTTAAAAACGGTTAAAATAGTAAAATGTGAACATCTTTTGGTCCATTTTCGACCGAAAACAACAACCATTTTCTCAATAGTTCAAAAAAAAATCAAAATTTTAGGAGCTCTATTTTATTTAAGAAATATATTCATATAACAATCAAATTTAAAAATCTCTTTCCCCTCTATAAACAGTAACGTGTTAAAATCTCATCTCCAATATACACTTTTCTCCAGAAAATCACATTATGCAGGAACACTTGAAAGTTTTATTGGAAAATCCAATAATAAAAAAGAAGGATGTTATTTATAGCCTTTCATACCGGGTGTGAAGAACTTATAGATGAATCCAACAGTTATATTACAGTTACAGAAAAGAGACGAATCGAATATAGAGTATATAAATGTATATCTGTAGGATTTAAATTTATCTTACTAATGACGTATCAGCAAATTAAATAACTCTCTGGCTTTTATTTATTATCAATATTTTGAAAGTATGAGATGCAATAGCAAAATTGACGAATCATGAGCATCATGACTTTAGACTTTCAAAATCAAAAAATGCAGAGTCCTGTATACCGGGTGAACTAAAAGTTCGTTAAAACTTTAAAAATTCGTAGAAAATGAAGAAATTATAATAAAGAAGAGCGGTTTGCAAGAAAGGGTTCACAAAGTAGTCGATTTTGTTTAGCAGCAAAAACATTTTAGTTAAAGAAGTCACCTGTAGATGGCGCTAACTTGAGAGAGATTCAGCAGAATTATACAAATTAATCCTGCAATAAATGGCCGGGATACACGAGGATTTCTCATTCGCTTTCAGAATGTTATCATTACCCGATCAAGCGTTGTTGGTGAAGTTGTTTTATTTGAACGGAGTGTCAGCAACTATTGCGTTGCGAAAATTTCGCACGGCGAAAGGACTGAAGACGAAGAGTGAACGTGGTCTGGAGGTCATGTTGAACAATTGTTATTGCAATAATAAATGGATGGAGCGTACTGCTGTCCTGTTCATTTGGTTTCGGGTCGTCAGCGCCATCTACAAGTGACATTTTTAGCTAAAAATTTTTTGCTAATAAAAAAAGACCGACTACCTTGTGAGCCATTTCTTGGAAATCGTACTTCTTTATCATAATTTCTTCTTTTTTATGAATTATAAAAGTTTTAACAACGTTTGATTCAACCGATATTTTTCATCATCCTTGAAGCGTTAACTCGAAAGCGGTTAAAAAAGCAACTGGCTGTGTTATGCCTAATTGTAACATTCTACAGTAATTGTGTAAATTAGTATTCCAAAGTATTTAAAATGGTATATTTAAAAGGCTAAGTGTAGCATAAAGTGAAATTATGTATCTCCAAGGATTAAATCTCAGTTTGTATTAATTCAGTAACTTGTAATTATTTAAATATTATTAACAATTACATATCACCATACTACATACATGTATTCATATCTCAGAGAAATAATCTACTAGAGACCACATCTCTTTGTTATATTGTTGAAAATCCGGTTTCAGGATCAGCTCGGATTGGCGATTTAAAAAATGTCTGTTTTGGCGATGATCGCTTTCTTGGCAACTTATATAAACGTAAAAATAAACGTAAAAATAAACGTAAACAAACCAAAAAGAAACTGTTGCTCCTTCTAGGATTTAATCTCAAAGAGGAAGGATAGAAATAAGTTATGAGAGTCCCACCCATGGTGAAAAAAGGATTGTTTAATCTTCTGGATGGATTTTCTTTTTCTGTTTTTGCTGCTGTATTTTATTTTAATGTTATAAAATGGCTTTGTCCTTGTAATAAATGCTACTTAAATTATATCTTTTTTATTAGTGATATAAGATATTAAGTACGATAACACAAATTATTTCGAGATTTCTGCTTGGAAAGCTTCAATCTGACACAATCATTTCACGAAATGTAACAAATTAATGTCAGATTTTTTTTTAATTCTAAAAATGCATTAAATTTTGCATGCATTATTAAAATAACAGAAAATCGAACAGTATTTACAGTATCTTTTTTTTCTTACAAAAGTGAAGAATTTGTGGAAAGTTAGCAGTGACATGTTATAAAATATTATTTGATTTGATAATGTATTTTATAGGTTTTGAAAACTTGAAATCACATACTGTCTTTATGTAACAATACATTCTATAGAACATATTTTTGAGGCAATCCAGAATTTTTGTTTTGCTTTTGATGTTCCAATTTAAAGGCATATTTTTTGCAATCTTTCATATATACATACATATATTTTTTTTAATTGAAAGTATAAATGTATTACAATATTTTTAATCAAAATGAAAACATCGATAGATAACATATACGCATGTATATAAAAAAAATACAAATGCACAGTATTTATTTATTTTTTGTAATTTTTTTTTTTTTTTTGGTATGAAAAATAAAAATTCCAGGATATTTCATATCTACTAAGTTAGAACTTGTGTAATTGTTTCTCTGTTAAAATAACTATTATTTTGCATAAGTTTCTGAGAAGAAATAATTTGCAACTTTTGGATGCTTTAAAAAAATTAAGTTTAACTCTCAAGTGTTTTTTTTTCTTTACAATTATTGAAAATAATAACCACCGACAACTACTGAAGATGTTGACTTCTAAACAATACTTTCTGTCATAATTAGATGCTATAAAAGCTTTTCAAATACAAAATGGCTACTTTATGATTTTAGGTAGATTTCGTAAGAAATACTACCTATTACATTCTCCCCTATGTTGGAATTTCTGAAAAGTTTTTGCAGATCTACGCCGATCATCACTTCCAGAACCCAAAACCACCCCCAATTCAAAACTTTTATCTATCTATCTATCTAGATCACTTTTTTATGGACACGAAAAATTCAATAATTCTGCACAAATCTCTTCCAAACTGATACACAAAATTAAGGGGCATAAAATCTTGGTCAAGTTCGATAATGGGCAAAATCGAACCAAAGAGGGGGGGGGGGTGAAAACAGAAAAATCCCCATAACTTCTTAATTATGATATGTATCGAATTCGTTTAAAGTTATTAATACTTCTAGAAAAAGGGCCGAAAATTTATGTATGACAGATTTTTGATTTCATTAAAAATGACCTCAAAAGGGGGGGGATAGGGTTTAAGAAGAAAATAATTCAAAACTTCGTCAATTCACAATATATCAAATCTGCTTAAATTTATTATTAATCCTCTTAATAGTATCTACAACTTTTACTTTGACAAGTTTTTTTATAAGACCAACTCTTATAGCCCGAAAGAAAAAAAAATCCTGTCTACAGACACAGGTAGATTTTGAAGTGGGTGGTCTAAACTGCCGCATCATGGCAAAAAGGTCATTTCTTCTGCAATTCCCAATAAACAGGTGCCCCACTATCTGTATTTTCAAAATCTACCTGTGACTCTAGGCCAAGCCGTCAGGAAATTGTTTCATTAATTTGTGATCGGAAATGTATGAAATTGGCAGGTGTTCTTATTTAGAAAGTTTGTAAACAAAAGATTCTTTTAATAAAAGCAGAAGATATTTCAGAAAAGTCCGTCAGCATTTTGAACGGAATTTCCGAAGCCGCAGTACTTGAAAGAAGAAAAATGTTGTCACATGACAGGAATCACTTATTGTACTGTCCTCTTAAAAAATAAATTTTGAAATTTTCTTTATTTAAAGTATAATAAAGAATTTTAAAAATTAAACATAACTAAATTTTTAGAGCTTGTTCGATGATTTTAATATATTGAGTATTTTACATTTTATCACTTTATTACAAAATGGCAGACAATTAAGCTCTTGCTTAATCACAAATTCTTATTTGAAAAAATAAAAACCCACTTTTCTAAAAAGTAACCCATGTTATCCAAAAAAAAAAAAAAAAAAAAAAAAAAAAAAACCTGATGTAATCAGCTGAAAATGATGCATTTTATTACCTGTTAATGGTTTAACCTAAAAACAATTAAAAAATTATGTAGATATTCTAAAATTTTATTATAATAAGAAAATCTGTAAAAATGAAGCTCATACTTTTGCCAGGTACAATATCAATGGGTTTTAAAAAATGTATAAATAATCAATATTTAGGTAATAAACTCATTTTCACATGAGAAATCTTACAAAAAGAATAATTACCCTCCCCCCCCCCCCAATTTTGTGGCATTTTGATTTAATTAGTTCTTAAAAGAACTGTTGGGAATTTAAAATATTAGTCAATCTCTAGAAAAACAACAAGAGCACAGACAGGCACAGACACAATATAAAGTTTCTGCGGGAAATTGGGGGAAATTCCAAGTAGATTTTGGCGGGAGAAAAACCAGTTTGGCGGAATAAATCTACCACCACCACCTCTGATATCGGTCAACGAAAAGGTTACCAATGTGGGGTCTAGTATATTGTAAGGTCTATGATTCATATATACCGGTAGAGAGAGAGAAATGTACATATTTTAATAAAAAATCAATAAAAACTTTCTAGGAAAAATAAATTGTTCATATATATACATTTATGTATATAATACATTAATATGTGTATTTAGTGAGTCTAGCTATACTAATATTTTAAAATAGTAAAGATTGTTTTTTTGTTTGTTTGTAGGGGGTAATCTCTGGATCTACTGAAGCGATTTCAAAAGTGATGGAGGCAAATTGATGGTGAAAATCCCTGCTCCAACATAGGTTATAGTTTATGTCGGTGACACTACCCCCAGAAGTGTGCAGAAGCGAAAAACGTTCTAAAATTTCGATTTTTTATATACTGAAGGAGATAGAAACGTTAAATTTGGCATGGTAGTCACTTATAAGATGTAAATGCTCTCTAAGAAAAAATTATAAAAAAAATCGAAATTTAAAACTATGAGATGAGCGAAAAGCTTTCTAAAAGTATTCTAAATTTTAATTTCTATGGAATCTCTGGAACTACACAGAACTGTTTTCAAAAGTGATGGTGGCAAATTGATGGTGACAGTCCCTGCTCCATCATAGGCTATATTTTATGTTGGTGCCACTACTCGCAGGGGGAGGGGGGATGCAGGAGGTAAAAACGTTCTAAAGATTCGATTTTTTTTATACTGAAGGAGCTAGAAATATGAAATTTGGCATGGTAGTTACTTATAAGATGTAAATGCTCTCTAAGAACAAATTCGAAATTTAAAAGGGTGAGAGGAGCAAAAAGCGTTCTAAAAACATTCTTAATTACAATTTCTATGGAATCTCTGGAACTACAAAACTGTTTTCAAAAGTGATGGTAACAGTGCCTTCTGTAACATAGGCTATGCTTTATATCGGTGGCACTACCACAAGGTGGAGGGGTGCAAGAGCAAAAAACGTTCTAAAATATCATTTTTTTTTATACTGAAAGAGCTAGGAACATGAAATTTGGCATGGTAGTTTCTTATAAGATGTAAATGCTCTCTAAGAACAAATTCTAAAACATATTCGAAATTTAAAAGGGTGAGATGAGCAAAAAGCGTTCTAAAAACGTTCGTAATTACAATTTCTATGGAATATGTGGAACTACAGAACTGTTTTCAAAATGATGGTAACAGTCCCTTCTGTAACATAGGCTATGCTTTATGTAGGTGGCACTACCACAGGGTGGAGGGGTGCAAGAGCAAAAAACGTTCTAAAATTTCGATTTTTTTTATACTGAAAGAGCTAGAAACATGAAATTTGGCATGGTAGTTACTTATAAGAGGTAAATTCTCTCTAAAAACAAATTCTAAAAAAATCGAAATTTAAAAGGGTGAGATGAGCGGAAGGCGGTTTAAAAAAATTATAAATTACAATTTCTATGGAATCTCTGGAACTACAGAACCATTTTTAAAAGTGACAGTAACAATCCCTGCTTTAACATAGGCTATATTATATATCAACGACACTATCACAGGAGAGGGGGGTGGTAAAAATGCGAAAAACGTTCTAAATTTTCGATTTTTTTTCAACATTAGTGTGGCTTAATCAATAATTTCTGAATTATCTGTGGCAGTAAAATTTCCTCTAATGAAAATAGACCAACGAATACCACTTGGCATTTTTCAAGAATTACGCGAGCAAAGCCGCGGGTTTTGCTAGTTTATTATTAAAATTCTAAACATAGTTTTATATATCATTTTAAAAAGTATCTGTTCAACTCATAAAGCAAAATTTATCTGAAACAGGATTTTTTTCTCTTCTCTAAGCTAGAATATTCTTCGCCTTAAACTATAAAATGTGAAATCTTTAAACAATTGAAAAAAGTTAAAATTGAAATCCGATTTACAATTCCACTGAATTATACGTAATAAATTCCGAAATAAAAAATGATCGCTCTTTTCAAACTTTTCCTATAACGAAGAATCTACAAATGTGATGTTATTATTCCAATTTACGACAAAATAATTTTAAAGAATTTGATTTTTATATATTTAAAATATTGGTATTTTACCTTTTTTGCATATCATGAGACTGCACTAAAAAAGTTTTTTTAAACGATAAAACCTGTCGAAAGTGCCGTCCGCTACTATTTCCCAGACACCAAATTCTTTACTTCTCTGTTATCCCAGTAACATACATAAACGTTGAATGCTTTCGTCGTTAAAAATGGTAAGACGCAGTTTTAATACAATAATACGCTATAAATTCATAAAATTTAAAGTGACGTAGCTTGGTATGACATAACCTTTTTTTTTTTTTTTTTTTTTTTTTTTTTTTTAAAGGCAGAACAATTTTTTTTCTAAAATATAAGTAATAGGGAAAAAGGGCCGTATAAGAAAATAAATTCCCTTTTTTAATATGTATACAGCTCATTTTAAAATAAATTCCCTGTGTAAAAGATAAATTTAATTTATATATTTTTTATTAGATTTTTATCATGGGTATTTTAAGATGCAATCTTCATTGCATCTATTTGGAAACACCCAGTTTGTTTGTTATTCTAAACTTGTTAATTTATTTAGTATATTGTCGAGAAAAAAACTGCGAAAAGAAAATTTTAAAATTATATTTTTCCATTGTGTTTTTAATTTTTATTTTATACGATTATTTCTTTTTAAATCGATTTGGAGAAACTACTTTTCTAATAATGAAGAGAGGAATTTTTTTTAACTACTTAAATCTTATTCAGTGGTTGGAGTATAATAGTTGAGGTTTATTTCAACAGAGCAATAAATGTCCGTGCCAGGACTCGAACCAGGGTACCTTAGTTTGTCGTGCCAATACTCTTCCCACTGACAAGGAAGGTTTCCATAAACACATACTCAGTAAAATTTGAAAAAATTACAGAATATTCTTCTCATAAGGATATACACTATATTACCAAAGGTGACCAGTCACTTACGATTTTAGACGTTTTGTTAACTATCTAGAAAAATACATGAGGAATTAACCTGAAACTGCAGGTATATGTAAACAGTATAGTATAGGTTATATATTTCCGAGAAGATTTTTTCACGAAACCCCATAGGGGACTGTCAACAAATTGAAAAAGAACGAATATCTTTTGGATAACCCTGTAAAAACTAATGTAGCAAAGGCGTTCAAACTCGAGATTATTAATAAGTGGCTTATTGTAATATACTGTGTTCCTTTTTATGAGGATAGCATGTATACTCGTAGAGAAATTAAAGTTTTTATAAAAGCAGTCCCAAATTTCGCCCAGTTTCTTGCTTATAATTTGCAGAGTTCTTAATATAAAAAAAATTCTTTTCAGAAAATATGACAAACAACATTGTACATAATACTCTGCAATCAGAATTATAAAATAATAAAAAAATGGATGAAAAATGAGCAGGATTACTAAAAAATGTTTCACTGCGCATGCGCGAATGCAATCAAAATATAATATGCATAATGTATTAGCTACGTATATAGAGCAACATTTGTGAAAGTCTCAAAATCATAGCTTGAAAATTCTGAAAATTATCGTCGATAGAATAAGCTCGAAATCCGTTGCTCTCAAAAAGAAGCAAAAATATGAGGAGTTGTATCAAATATCTGTTGATTAGTGCCAAGATAGCATACACAACTACTATATTTGGATACAACCCCTCATATTTTTGCTTCCTTTTGGGAACAACGGATTTCGAGCTTATTCTATCGACGATAATTTTCAGAATTTTCACGCTATGATTTTGAAACTTTCACAAAAGATGCTCTATATACATAGTTAATACATTATGCATATTATATTTTGATTGCATTCGCACATGCGCAGTGAAACATTTTTTAGTAAACCTGCTCATTTTTCACCCAATTTTTATTATTTTTTAATTATGATTGCAGAGTATTATGTACAATGTTCTTTGTCATATTTTCTGAAAAGAACTTTTTTTTATATTATGAACTCTGCAAATTATAAGCAAAAAACTAGGCGAAATTTGGGACTGTTTTTATAAAAACCTTAATTTGTCTACGAGTATACATGCTATCCTCATAAAAATGAACACAGTATATTACAATAAGCCACTTATTAATAATCTCGAGTTTGAACGCCTGTGCTACATTAGTTTTTACAGGGTTATCCAAAAGATAATCTTTCTTTTTCAATTTGTTGAAAGTCCCCTATGGGGTTTCGTGAAAAAGTCTTCACGTAAATATATAACCTATACTATACTGTTTAAACACCTGCAGTTTCAGGTTAATTCCTCATGTATTTTTCTAGATAGTTAACAAAACGTCTAAAATCGCAAGTAACCGGTCAGCTTTGGCAATATAGTGTATATGTCTATAAAATAAATTGCTGCATAATCTCGATATAACGAACGTAAAAAAAAACATATGAAATTTTGTGTTTTAGCGATTTATCGCTGGTTGGCAACACAATGAAAAAAAATACGCTTTTATGATTAATACCTTTTAGGGAAAACTTTTCTACTATTCATACTGAACTAATAATAAATAATAAATGTGCTTAATAAATGTGCAAGTTTAATATATTTCACGTACTAACATATTTTAAATATATTTTACAAAATACTTGAAAAATTTTATATAAAAAACTTTCATGGTTCCACGAAAAAGTTCAACAAAAAATATTCTTTCTTAAATGAAAAAACTTCTGATTTAAGAATCCTTTCTTCCATTTGTGTGAGAAAAGAAAATTATTCTAGAGCAATAATTTCCTGACGTGAATTACACAGGAAAATTTGTTGATTTCTTGTTGTAAGTCAGACTTACAATTTTTTTTTCTATTTTCATCTCATTAAAACAATGTTAAAAATGACTATATGTCAAAAAACAGTAATTGTAATATATATATATCTCCTTTTGTACTTTAATAATATTGTTTTACCTTAATGACCGTAAAATGTTTTTTTCTAAAATATTCTAAGTTAATGATTTCTAGAATTAAAAGTCCACTAAAAAATCAGTGAATTTATATAAAAAAAGTTTTAAAATTATAAAATTTATAAAACATTTGTTTATAAAATAAAATGACATCCAAATTTAAGATAAATCTGTTTTATTTAAATAACATTTAAAATTAATTATAAAAATTTTAGTAATAAATAAACATTATATATACATATAGTTAGTACGCTTATTTATAATTATTACTACTATTTTTTTTTTTTTTTTTTTTTTTTTTAATAGAACACAAATGAAGAAAATGTGAACCATAATAACATACAGTTTCATAATACAGGGTGTTTTCTTTTAAACTGACACTATTCAGAGCCGTCTGTAGCTCGTTCTAATAACTGGATTGACACAAAATTTTGTGAATGGACTAAGAAAACCATGGGAAAAAAGATTCCAACAAAAAAAAATAGTTCCAATCACCGCCGATAGGGGAAAATGTGGCGCTGTACATAAAAAACCCATCAGAAACAGACAAAATTAATAATTTGGATAAAATGCCACGTTTTATTCATAATTTACACTTTCCCTTTCGTTGATCGCAGTTGAAACATCCATTATCACTTTTTCTGCCACCGGTTTACGTCCTCTGCCTGACCGAACTGCTAGCGAGCCTGTTTCTTCGAATTTCAGAATCATTGCTTTCAATACATTAACGGATAAAGGTCCTTTGCGCAGTTTATGGCGTGTTCTAAGTAAACGAAGAGCGGCTGGTTCATTGTACTGGTTACAATATAAGAACTTCACAAGTAACGCGCGCTGCGGTAACGTGAGATTCATTTTCAACCTGAGCTGAAATTGTTTCTCGGTGTTTTTCGCATGCATTTATAACTTAAACTATTGGCGCTACTGTCGCTTGCGTAAGTAAAAATTTGCATTTTCATTTTTTGCCCGTATTTTATGCTAATTCCCAGTTGCATAAATGACCACAGCGCCACATTTCCCTCTATCGGTGGTGATTGGAACTAATTTTTTTTTTTGTTGGAATCTTTTTTCCCATGGTTTTCTTAGTCCATTCACAAAATTTTGTGTCAATCCAGTTATTAGAACGAGCTACATACGGCTCTGAACAGTGTCAGTTTAAAAAAAAACACCCTGTACTTACTTAATGCATTTCCGATTAATTGGATCAAATGGAGTGATGATATGTTATAACGAAATATGATTGCGTTTCAAACGCATTAAAATTGGCATTATAAAGCATATTAGATTCATTTGACTTTCAGATCTATTAAGTTACGTATGACGATATTTAATATCCTATTATATTCCGGGAAGTATCAAGGTAATAAGAATGTTTATATGTAGTGTGTAATGCGTTGCTAAAGAGTTTCAGGATATTTAATACTTATAGTAATTATCTAGTTTAGTGTAGTAAATCGGAAATTTATTCGTAAAGTGATATAACTCAAACAATGAAGGTTGTTAGGAATTTCGAGGCACATTTTCATTCTGTTAAGCATTTTGATTTTTATGTGAACTGAATCGCGATATATTCCAAACCTTTATATATTTTGTAAAAAAAAATATTACTTGTTTTCAATATTATGGCATTTACGATTAAAAGTACGCTTCTATGTAAAAATTATCTGCAATTTATCATGTGAAAGACGCTCATAAAAGATGTCCCGATCATATTTTTCTGTACCACAAGTACAAAGTTACAACGAGCAGTTGCCTTAATCTGTGACTTGGTGTGTCGACAGCAGTTGTTTTTTAGTCATACATTTGAGTTCTCTGCGATTTTTGGCAATTGGATAATTTGTTGAACAAAGAGTTTGCCCTAAATTTTGTGTTTCAAACGAAAATTTCCGAAATTTCGTGTGGATTTTGATACCACGATATGATATTATTATGACACGATTATGACATTTACGATTAAGTATACTTGGTGGAAAGTATTCACCACCTTTTTTTTGTGTTACACACTTAGAAATGTGTATGTAAATATTGAGTGTTCTTCTTTTTTTAAATTCTATAATTAGTACAAGTAAATATTTCTCCTTGCATTTATATATAATTATTTAGACATCAGAGCGGTACAATGGTTGGTATAAATTTAGCTAACAAAGTGACGGACATTTTTATGAGCGCTGTCTGACGAAAAAAAGTGCACTGGAACCATGTTGTGAAGTTTTTATGACTGTAAATTTATGAGGCGTGTTAGTCACGCTTCGTGTGTGGTACCTTGAGTTCGAAGCTAGAGGACTCAGGGTAGACACATAGGTGCCTGGTTAATTTAAGGGGGCCAGATAGCTTGTGGTCATTGGCTGGATATTTCTCCTATGAGAAGGGAAGGTAGGTGTGGTTATTGACACACTGGACCATTTAGGCACAAGGTCGTAAAAAAGTCAAGTAGAGTGGGAGGTGCCACCACCGACTGGTAAAAGGCCAGAACTTGGAGAAAAAGACAGTCGATAAAAAAATGTGAATGAGTGCAGTCGAAAAGAATTAATAAAAGAGAGTGTATAAGTGCTAGAGTTGGAAAATAATGTGAAAGTGGGCGGCATCTAATTCCTGCAAAAAAATATGCTACCGGGCTTGTCGATGAGGGTATGCCCATAAGGAGTCACTTACACTAGTCTTCATCAGTGTCCGACCTGGAACCAGTGAATCCCCTAATAACTGGAGTTGAGTCTGTCTTTTAACGACTCAGGTATGATGTTTTCCAATATAATTACCAATCCAATTGTGTTTGTACCGCTCGAAATTAATTGTAATTTGCGTTCGGCGGGGAGAACTTGATCATATAGTAATTAAGAATGTTTAATGTTTAAAGTAAATTGTAAAAAAAAAAAAAGATTGATTTATATATCCTTACTATGTTTTTTTTATATGTTTATTTGTTTAATGTAAATAAAGTAATTGTTTTTTTTTTAGTTTGAAAAAATGTGGTCTTAATTTAGTGTTTGCATAATTAATTTTAAAAACCTAAATATTTCTCTAGAATTTTCTTAACTTTAATCTTAGAAAGTTTTTTTTACTTAAAATTATCTGTAGGGTTATTTTGGTAAGTGTCTTATGGAACTCTATACACTCCATTCCCAAAACCAAACTGACATATATTAGATGCTCTACACACAACGCAACCATTAATTTTTCTTTAAATAAATAATTCTCTAGTATCTAATTAGGCAACGATCACGGAGTCTTCTGCAATTTGAAGCCCCTATAGATAATTAATGAGTGATGGTAAATGTGCACCCACCCACCTGATTTTCTTTATGTATGATGATAAACTTTTAATTGACAGGTGTAACTGGCCTTTAGTAGGATCTGTCGGTAAATCACCAGCAATACTTTTGTGTAAAAGGTATAGACGCGTATAAAATATTTCACAATAATTTTTTTCTGTACCGCAGTACAAAGTTACAACGCGCAATTTAAGCTCAATCTGTGATTTAGTGTGTTAATAGAAGTTGCTTTTTAGTCATACATTTCAGTTCTCTGCAGTTTTTGGCAATTGGAAAATGAGTGGAACAAAGAGTTTCCCTTAAATTTTGTGTTTCAAACGAAATTTTGTGTGCCGAGCATCTTGAAATTTTCATAAATTTCGTGTGTATTTCCACGCCACGATAATGCACCTTCGCTCTATCGTTGCGCAAGAGCGTTTGGTCAAAAACTTTAACGAATACCATCCATCAAGCCCTGCGCTCGCCTGATATGAACACGTGTGACTTTTTCCTGTACCCTAAGCTAAATTTGCTACTTCAAGGAAGGCGTTTTGAGTCAATTAAGGTCATAAAAGAAAATTCACTGAGGCAGCTGAAGGCCATATCCCAATTAGCCTAAGAAAATTGTATGGGGGATTGAGTAAAGCGTGGTGTAGTTGTATTGGACTCGATGGGAAACCTGTGTTGGAAACAAGACAATGAATTTTGATGAATAAATTAATTCTTTTGTGTTTTATTGTACTTCAAATCAGAGAACTTATTACACAGAATGTACTGTAGAAAAAAACTCTGTTGATTAAAAAAAAAGAAAGAAAAAAAAAGAGAACTAACATGTTCATCTATGTCAGAGGTACCAAGTCTCATGCTTTTTGAATACCACCGTATTAAATAGGAAAAAATGCTTTATTTGATGAAGGAATCTGCGATTTGATAAACGAAAGCAGTATTCAAAAATCAGGATACTTCACAGAGCTCTATCTCAGTGTTTACGTAGTAAAACAAACGAAACAGCTTCATTCTTCTTGAGTTAAACATCTTAAAAATTAAGTACTTAACGAATATCCAAATTTCATGAAAGGATTTGCAAAATGTTTTATAAGTCGCTTTAAAATTAATCTTCTTTTGAAGACATCGAGAGTCTCTTTAAAAATTTAAATTACTAAAAAGGAAATACTTAAGTACTCCCTTTATTTTAATAAAAGAAAATAAAGTAAGTATTATAGAATAATTTTATTACTAATCTGTATACAAAGAAAATAATTAGCGTCGCGGATTTTAATGATTCAGATAAATGAATTAATTATTCTAACGCTAAATGTTAATTACGTAAAGACAATATTTGATAAATTTGAAAACTATAATTTATGTATATATAAATTCGACTCCCTTCTTCTTGTTAAAATAGTATTTTATTCAAATGTAATCATTTAATGATGAGTTTTATTTTAATTATTTTATTTCTACATGAATGAATTACCCTTCTAAAATTACGCATAAATTTATGAATCTTCAGAGATTCAGTGAATGAAATGTATAAAATTTTTCTAAAAAAATTAATTTGGAAAAATAGAGTTTTTTATGATTAGATGGTTTGAGCCACAGACATTGATTGACCTTAGAGGAAATATTTTACAGTTACAACAATTTTTTCCGTTTAAAAAAAAAAAGATGCTTTTTTATATGAAAATAAAATGCAGAAAAAAAAATCTGTTTCGTTAAAATATCATGATATGCGGTTGTTAAGAGCAGAAAATATCGCATATTAATATTTAAAATTATTTTGTTAATAATATAGTATAGAAATAAAAAAGGGAATAAAATATGATTTCATATTTCGCACTAGACCGCCCATTAAAAAAAATAACGTCACGCATTTGTGGCTTTGGAAATAAATAACAATGTATACTCTAATAGGAAAGCAATATTGCTTACTTTGTCATTAAATATTGAGTCAATATTGCTTACTTTGTCATTAAATATTGAGTCCATATTGCTTACTTTGTCATTAAATATTGAATCAATATTGCATTCATTGAAATTACTTACGCTAAAATATTTAAAAATATATACTTGCACTATTTGTCATGAAATATAAGTGAACATAAATTAGGTCTAGACTAGATATGTTGGCAAAGAAATGGTGAAATATTTCTTACCAATATTGGTACACTATTGACAAAATATAAACACCGGATAGTTTCGATATTAACCAAGATATAACTAACATACAGACATTGTAAATATTAAATCTATAATATTTTCTGTTTCTAGTTTAGCAACTAACAAAGTAATATGGTTTAATTGCCAGTAAAACACGTTTAACTGATTTTTGAACTTGTATTTGTCTAGACTTTGAGAGTATTAAGTAATATATGACACCAGAAAAATATGTAAAGGTTTTATTGACAAGGAAATAGCGAACGACAATAAAACTTCATCGAATGCTTTAAGACAAATCCTTAAATGGCAGGTCTGATATAGAAAGTTATAAATGCATGTAAAGTACATATTTTTGGTGTGTACATATATTTTAGATAGAGTTGATATAATCTGTTATTTGATAATGAAACTGAAATAAAAATTAAATAGTAAATAAATATTTATAGCAAATAACAATTAAATATCGGTTCATTTGGTTTAAAGGAAAATAGTGTACTATGTGTATAACATCAAAAAGTCCTTCCGGCCTGTACCGGGAGGAAAAGGTAGCTTTCATAGTTCATGTTTTTAAAAAGTCAACTCATTTTACTCAAACACCAGAAGCTAAAATGCATGGAACCCGATTATAGAAGATCCAATCCAAGTTATCGTTAATACTGAATTTGAATGAGTTACAGCATAACAAAAATCACATTCTTTCAAAATATCAGCCAATCTAGAATTTAAACAGCTATATCTCAGCCATTTATTAAAATGAAGCCAAAACAAAAAATGCTCAGGAATCCTTGTAGCATGATCTGGCACTTAATGGAAACAATTTTTTCAATTTATAATTTGTTTGTACATCTTTTTGAGTTTTTTAAAACTAAAAAAAATTAACTGACCGCCATTTTGAAAGAAGAAGGCGGATGAATCTGGCCAACGAAATCGGTCGAGGACTTGGTATGTACTGTACACATGATCAGTCACATTCATATCGGTTCATAAATTAGAGAGTTACAGCATGACAAATATCATATATATATATATATATATATATATATATATATATATATATATATATATATATATATATATATATATATATATATATATATATATACTGTAAAAAAAAATGGGTCGATCTACTAAAAAAAATTTAGTTTTTCTCACTAATCTTTGCAATTACAAAAATTTTTTTTGTATTCTTACTCAGTTACAAGAAAATCTGTAAGAATTACTAGAAAACAGCTAGCAACGATTCTGGTTTATAGTATCGGTTACTAAAAAAAAAAAAACTGTGGAATACAAATATACTAAAAAAAATGTAGTATCCTCAAGGTTTTCTTTTACAGTGCCAATGAGTATTGGCATTTGTCATTCGGGAACACTTTTATTATATATATATATATATATATATATATATATATGTAGCGTTTTGGGATCTGAGGGTCATGATCGGTGAAAATATACCAAAATTTTCTGGAATTGGTTTCCTCTGAACGGATGCAATAAGCAGCTTTTTACATTTGTAATGAAAGCTACCTAAAACTATGCACTTTTTTCTATCATTGGTGAGTTTTATTTTTTTATGTGAACTAAATAACGTAAACTATACAATACTGATTAACTAGTGTTCAAATAAGCATGCCTTAATGTTTTAGATAAAATAAAATGCAGATTTTATAAGACTTTTAATGTTTTATAAGTTTTATTCAAATGATGATACTCTATGTAATTCTAAATTACTTTTATATATTTTTTTTATTTATTCAAAATTATGTTCCGTATCTATGGCGCTTGTAAAAATATCCATTTAACTATTTTATTTATTTTACAATATATATCACTTTACATTTTTCCCTTTGGGAACAGGGAATATGTCTGGTATTTATATCATTTTAAACTTTTCTAAAGGAAGTAAACTTTATTGAACCTAATACGATTGAACAGTTTAAAGACATTTTTGTTGTTTGAGCAATAAAACGCCTCAGCCACTTTTTTGACGACATCAAGTATATTTAAAATCTTTATGTTCAAATATTATTTTTCCCTTTCAGATAAAATCAGAGTGTTTGTTTTCATAAAACATAAACATTTCAGAAAACACTTCTACTATTCAGAAAAAGATTTCTATGGACTTTTGCTGGAACACAAGGATTTTGATATTACTCGTCGAAAGGAAATACGAGAGTTGTACTGTAGCAATAGTAATGGTTAACTTAATTTAAAACTTTCTGAACAGGTTGAATAAAGAAAGTACTGAAATAATAATTTGTGTGTGTGGAAGTGATCACTATAACCCTGAAAGAGTACACTGATTGAGCTCCCATTTGGCGAATCTATATATTTAAAACGAAAAGCGCATTCTGTCAAATCCACATGAAAATCGTGTCTTTGCGTCAACGTTTTTTTTTTTTTTTTTTTTTTTTTTTTTTTTTTTTTTTTTTTTTTTTTGAAGGCTTCTACCCTCAGAAACGGGAAACATGATTTATTAACCCAACCCTCTCCTGTTTAGCCTAGGGGGATTGAAAAGGGTTGATTCGAAACGGATGAAGCCGTACCATTGCATTGAAAGCATAGACCTTCTAATACATTTTTGCTCTGAGGTTGAAAGCTAAAGCTTTTTTTTTTTAAAGAACTCATGTTTTCACTACTAAATATGCATATTTTTTCGCAAAATTTTAAAGAGAGCTTGGATGAAGTCATATTTATAACCGATTGAAATGTCAGAGAGTACGGAAGTTGAGAACTTTTTTTTTATTGCTATGTTAAGGGAGCCGACGCGAAAATAAACAAAAAACAAAAAAAACGAGGAGAAAACATTTCTTTTACGACTAGATAACGATATTTTGTCACGAAATTTTTACACGGGCTGTAAAACCGTTCTATTTCTCACCAATAAAGATTTCAAAGAGTTTGGACACAAAGAACTTTTTATTTTAAAACTATGAAACGACACTAAGCAAAAAACAAGAAAATGAGCGCTTTTATCACTAAATTTCGCGATTTTTTCATTTTAAAATATAATTTCATACAAAATCGGGTTAAAGATAGAAAATAATAAAAACTTGATGTTTTTTTTAAATTTGTTATCGCGGGCCCGGGCCACGCCGGGCGGGGGTCAGCCAGTATGTTATAAAGTACTGTCGCAAAAATTGTATAAAAATTCGTAAACATCAATCGGCGATTAGGTATTTAAAATATTTTTAAACCTTTTTCAAACAACTTTGCGAGTGATTCTATAGGGGAATGTTCCAAGGAAATGTTACAGTGTACATCTAATATATCTTGCCGCAATATAATCAAGCATTAGTAGCGCTGAGGTAACATGTCGAGTTTTAAAACGGGAAGTCCACTATTTGAATCCATCGGATTCTATTATCTCAGAAATTTATAAAATCCCTCCTCCCTTCTTTCTTCCTTTTTGGGCACGCACAGCAGTTTACGAAAAATCGAGTGGATGCACGCTCAATTTTTTAAAAAAAATTGACACACTTCGTTCTAATTCTAAATGTTTTTAAAGCAACTCTTTCTCAATACGAAGGTACTATTCAATTAGTATCCATAATAAGCGATACATGTACGCCATACATAAAACCCTACTCTCGAATCCTTTTTAGAAAAATGCTTGTTGTGCACTGTTGTATTCACTACATTCTTCACTTTTACCTTTTTAGTGTCATCAAATTGTTGTCGAAGAAGACTCCTCCTATATAATAACCCTTCTTTTTCATTGCATGTAATTAACAGATTTCAAGTAGCAATGGGTTCAACAGTGTACAACTGAATTATATCAACAAATTTTCGAGAGTTCGGTTCAACGATGACGCAAATACATCGCTTTTTAAATTCTAAAGCTAAATTCTAAATGTTTGTAGAACAACTTTTTTCTGAATACAAGCATACTATTCAATATGTAGTAGCCATCATAATCGGTACATGTGCACCAAACATGAACCTAATTCTCGAATCTTTTTTTGAAAAATGCCAGCTGTGAACTGTTGTATTCACTCCATTCTTCGCAGCCACTTTTACCTTTTTAGTGCCATCAATTTGTAGTCCAAGAAGACTCTTTTTTATAATAATCCTTCTTTACATTGTAGCTTATTACTAGATTCCAAGCAGAAATGGGTTCAACAGTGCACACCTGAATTTTATCAAAGACGATACGAGCGTTGGTTTCAACGGCGAAGCTAATACATCGCTTGTGACTGAGTGGTATCTTCATATTCACAAAGAATTGCTTTCCAATTATGTAGAATTAAGACAACGTATGTCAACTAAAATGGGTTTATGCAAAAGTCTGCATCATTTCCGGTACAAACCTTGCATTTTCCTTCGATGAGTAATAACAAAATCATCGCATTCAAGCAAAAGTCCATGGACATCTTTTTGCGAAATTTAGATTATGTTTTATAAAACTAGCATACTGATTTTATTTAAAATGAATCAAATATTTATACATAAAGTCTTTAAATATACTTGATTTAATAAAAAATGGTTGAGGTGTTGTATTGCTGATATATCAAAAAGTTTTTTTTAATTAATTGTTGAGTTGATATAATTAAATGATTATTTGCTTGTATCTTAATTTTATTAAAACAAACGTATAACGAATAATAAAAGTAATAAAACACTAAAATAATAAAATAATAAACAATAAAATAACAAAGTAATAAAACAAATAATAAAAGTCAGGAGTGCACTGCACACCTGTCTTATTTCAAAGATGTTTCGAGAGCTCGGTTCAACGACGAAGGAAATACATCGCTTGTTATGGAGACAAATTAAGTATATTCATATTGAGAAAGAGTTGAGCATCACTTTCCTCGTATCACAACCCTCGTAATTCTTTCGATCGGTAATATTAAAATAATCGCGTTCAGGAAAATGTCCACAGAAATCTTTTTTACGAACTTCAGATTATGTTTTATTAATATAACATACTGATTTATTTTATTTACAAGAAAACCATATTTGAACAGTCAATTAATAAAAACGTTCTGCGAGATTTGAATTACTTCAGGTACAACCATCGTACTTTCATTCGATGAGCAATATCGAAATCATCGCGTTCAAGCAAAAGTACATAGAAATCTTTTGCGAACTTTAGATTATGTTTTATAAAACTAACATACTGGTTTTATTTACAAAGAAAACATATTTGAACAGTCAATTAATAAAAACGTTATGCAAATTTTGCATTACTTCTGGAACAACCTTCGTACTTTCATTCGATGTACAATATCAAAATCATTGCGTTCAAGAAAAAGTCCATAGAAATCGTTTTACGAATTTCAGATTATGTTTTATTAATATAACATACTGATTTATTTTATTTACAAGAAAACCATATTTCAACAGTCAATTAATAAAAACGTTCTGCGAGTTTTGAATTACTTCCGGTACAACCATCGTACTTTAATTCGATGAGCAATATCGAAATAATCGCGTTCAAGCAAAAGTACATAGAAAGTTTTTTACGAACATTAGATAATGTTTTACAAAACTAACATACTGGTGTTATTGATAAAGGAAACATATTTGAACAGTCAATTAATAAAAACGTTTTGCGAATTTTGCATTACTTCTGGAACAACTTGCGTACTTGCATTCGATGTACAATATCAAAATGATTGCATTCAAGCAAAAATCCATAGAAATTGTTTTACGAACTTTAGACTATGTTTTAATAATATAACGTATTGATTTTATTTACAAGGAAACCATAATTGAACAGTCAATTAATAAAAACGTTCTGCGAGTTTTGCATTACTTCCGGTACAACTATCGTACTTTCATTTGATGAGCAACACGGAACGCGGAAACGACAAAGATATATTTTAACTAACTGTTGAGTAGAGTTAAATTCAATGATTATTTGCAGGTATTTTACTTTTAATAAAGCACTGAAAAATAATGCAATAAACTAAAGTTTTAAAAGAATTACATACTCTTTACTTATAATACTAAAAAGTGCTCAATATTAAATGCTGAAATGCACTTTTCGGGAATGATGACATTTCTAATCAGAATAAAAGAGTATAAATTTTAAAAAAATATATATTTTGTCTTTTAATAACGTTTTGATACTCGGCAAAAAGATTTTTGTAAAACAAAAATGTTACTATGTATAATTTTTTTTTATTTAAAGTGACATAATATTTTATTGTACGTACATTTTTTAATAAAATGGAAGATAAAATCATTTTGAAACAAATGTGTTGCACGTCAAATGCACTTTTCTAAATGTCAAAAATCTTAGCTTTAAATTAAAAAAAAATATGGAGTAAAAACAAAAAAATTATAATAATCATTAATATTATGGATACGTTTATAAGTATTATTTGTTAGTTATTGTTTCTTTATTTCATGTTTAATAATAAATAAAGTCTGAAAATATTTTACCTCTTTCTCAGAGGTCTCAAGTTGATGACTATGTATGTGTTTTCAAATGGGAAAAATTTAATGCTTTACACAATATAGACGTTCTAGGATTGAATTTAATCTAAGAAAGAAAGTATACATTATTACTTACCCATCAAACGTGATATAGGGTGATTCTTGTAATCGTTTAAAAATAGGGAAAAAAAATCACGAATTTACACGTTTCAGTCACTGGAACCTCCGAAAACCATATTTTTAGAAAAAAAAATGCCGTCCGTCTGTGTGTGTGTCAGTGTGTCTATAAACGCTCTATCTCCCGAACAAATGGAGATAGAGACTTGAAATTTGGTATATACTTAGTATGTAATAATGAGAAGAAGCCTATTGAATTTCAGTAACCTCGATTATTCAGAACTATTTCTTACAGGCTCCCGAAATATTCTTCCGATAGAAGGTCAATACAAATTTTCGAAATTGTTTATTTTAAGGAGTGAATATAAAAGACAATGAAAAACATAAGTTGTGCATAAAGAAGGAAGTCGATCGGATAATGAGTTGTCGAGATATTTGTAATCATATTTTTCACACTTTTGGATTTTTCATGACACTGTATTTCATCCAAATTTCAATTCAAAGATATTTATTTTATTGGAAATTAGACGCTTAACGCGACCCAGCAAACTGTTAGTTAATATGATTATCATTTTTGGAGTTATAAGGATGTTTCTTTAACGCAATTCAGTAATAGAGCATTTAAAGTTTAGGACATCATCAAGCCACGATTTTATTCGAATTGCAATTTATTTTATAAATAGTTTACACAATGTTTTATTTTCATATTTTATGTTATGCATATCCACGATGGGTAAGTAGTACGGTGGCCCCCAAAGACTAGTTTTTATTGTCATTCAAATATTCAGATCATAATTTATTAGATATTATAGCTTTTTGTGGAAAAATTAAATCAATACAGGTAAGATATTACGTATTCCAATTTAAACTTACCATGAGACATTAGACAGACTTTAATTCATTTAAAGACAATTAAATTAAAATACATACTTCAAAACATTTAAAATTAACAACCAAAACATACAAAGTATACGTTTTGCTACGTCATCGCATAGCTTCTTCAGTCCTAACATCATCAACATCAACAAAACATACTTATTCTAATGTAAAAGGAAAAAAAAAATACTAATTCTTAGTTTATACGTAACAATACGTATTCAACGATACAGGGGAAACTGAAAATATTTTATGTTTTTATCTTTTACTGTTATAGAGTAGATCCATTTGAATGTATTAACATGTGATAATTTTATAGAATGAAAAATATTTAAAGAAAATGTTTCATTAAATAAAAGCTAATGGTATAGATGGAAATTTGTTGCTCCAGTTGTGTAAAATAAAATTATTATGTAACAAACAGATTTTAAAATAGCTTTTATAAACTATAAATTTAGTACATATTTCGGTGTTTTACTTATATCGTCTTTAAATGTAAAATGTATAAAAAATATACTTAAAATTGGGAAATTGTCTTACAATAGATCCATGTCATTGTACAGGGTGATTTTTTTTTTAAGTTGTGACAGTAAAACCCTATAACAAAATAACCACTGATCCAAATGACCTAAAATTTCACCAGTATGCTCCCAAAGCAATGGGATATTTTGGCGTGGGTAAAAAAAAAAAAAAAAACTTAAAATCGCACCGACAGATGGCGCTGTACATGCAGTAAAGTCGGGAGACGAAGTTGCGTCTGGCACAGGCACATTGACTATAAAAAAGTGAAGTACGCACACCTCGTGTTCATTATTCTACGGAAATCCTCACAATGACTGCGCCATTGACGGACCGTGCGTTGTTAGTGAAACTGTATTATCAGAATAAAGACAGCGCAGCAACTGCTCTTAGGAGATTTAGGACACTTAAGAATTTAAGAAAAGGTCTAATGACGACAGAGGGCCTACGGAAGATGGTTTCTCAAAGTACCGCCCATTGTTTTCCTCCCACAGACGATATTTTTTGTTTCTGCTACCTTACAGCGCTATCTGTCGGCGCGATTTTAAGTTTTTTTAACCATGCCTAAAAAGTCCCCATTGCTTTGGGAGTATACTGGTGAAATTTCAGGTCATTTGGATCAGTGGTTCTTTTGTTACAGTGTTTTACTTTCACAACTTTAAAAAAAATCACCCTGTAGTAACATATTTTAATTTTATAGAGCACATCCATTTCAATTTATTAACATTTGCTAATTTTGTGGAGTAAATCCAGTTCATTGCATTAACATATACTTATTTTATAAAATAAATCCATTTCATTGTTTTAGCAAATGCTAAAATGAATAAAAAATGAATGTTTTTTTAAAGAATATGTTATATTCAAAATTTAAAAGAAAATACTTATACAGATAAAAAATGTATTTTCAGTTATGCAAAAGTCAATTATATCCTGACAAAAACAACATTCATACATACTGGAACAGCTTTTAAAAAAGCATATTTACTACATCTTCCGGTATTTCAGTTGTACAGTCTAAATGTCAATTTTAAAAGATATCTGCACAATTCAAAAGATTTCTTACACTATATTATTTTAGAAATAATGAGAAACATTATTTGTTTTGTAAACGTTATTTTTTTACAAATACAGCTATTCAACTTAACACATTGAACTTAAACTTCATGTATTTATGGAATATTTTAACAAGATAATTTGAATTCCTTTATATTAATGAATTTCAATTTCATATAATTTACTTATCCTTTTAAAGACATTAAATTAAATTACTTAAATAGAAAAATGTTCCCTATTAATAGAATAGTTTTCTTTTTATTTCATACTTTCAAATACAGTAAAGTAAATATTCAATGAAATTCATAATGAAGCACATTTCATGAAGGTGTGTATTAAGTTTATTTACATTTATATATTCATTTTTTAATAACTATAGGCATTTTTAAAAAAAGTTTTTCATAAAAATAATTATTTTCGATTAAAAATATATTAGCTTTTTGAGTTTATTCTTTATATTAAAAGTAACCCATGATACACATGTACATTAATTTTAGTACATTCTTTTAGAATTTTGATACAACATATAAAATTAAATATTTTATTATATTTTAACGTCGACTTTTTGTTGTAACAAAATTAGATAAATATAAACTAATATTGAAAGCTTAGAAAAAAGGAAAGTATATATTCCATTATCTTAATTTCGCATTGTAATTGATTTGGTTTATCCGTCAATATTAGAACACGGACACATTTTGAGAACTGTATTCTATACTTTCTTTAGTAATTTTCTGTGCAGAGTCGCATTTTTACAACAACATATATGTATTTTAAAATAATTTTATTTTCAGAAAGTTAACTTCCTGCTGTTAAATCAGAAAACTGCAGGATCTTATATTTTATAATAAAATATTTGCTTAGGTGTGATTGGTTTAACTTATCAAAGTTACAGTGTTTTTTTGTCTATGCTACTTAAATTATATCTTTGTACACTTAAAAAAAAAATTCTGTTCGAAAAAATGAATATCATTCACTTTTTTTCCATGCTTAACGTAATTCGTTCTTAAATTTTAGTTTATATAGGGATTGAAACTTAGAAGTAGATAGGCTTAATTAGAAAGCGTCATAAACGTATATACAGGGTGTTTTTTTTTTAAGTTGTGAAAGTAAAACCCTATAACAAAAGAACCACTGATCCAAATGACCTAAAATTTCACCAGTATGCTCCCAAAGCAATGGGGAGTTTTTAGGCGTGGTTAAAACATAACTTAAAATCGCATCGAAAGATGGCGCTGTATATGCAGTAAAGTCGGGAGACGAACTTGCGCCCGGCACACGCACATTGTCAATAAAAACGTGAAGTACGCACATCTCGTGTTCATTATTCTACGGAAATCCTCGCAATGACTGCGCCATTGACGGACCGAGCGTTGTTAGTGAAACTGCATTATCAGAATAATGACAGTGCAGCAACTGCTCTTAGGAGATTTAGGACATTTAAGAATTTAAGAAAAGGTCCAATGACGACAGAGGGTCTACGGAAGATGGTTTCTCAAAGTAATGTCCATTGTTTTCCTCCCACAGACGATATTCTTTGTTTCTACTACCTTACAGCGCCATCTATCGGTGCGATTTTAAGTTTTTTTTAACCATGCCTAAAAAATCCCCATTGCTTTGGGAGCATACTGGTGAAATTTTTGGTCATTTGGATCAGTGGTTCTTTTGTTATAGTGTTTTACTTTCACAACTTTTAAAAAAAATCACCCTGTATATTGAGGTAGTCTCATTTGACATAGGCATTTTTTATTCTTAAAGTCATATGAATTAGTTCGTGGCAATTTTCACTTAGGTAAAATAAGGAGAGATTTGAAATATTTTTGACCGTAATTGGAAATAGAAATACTAATGTGAAAAAACTTGTTCAGAATACAGTAAATTTAAATATCTTGGCGATAGCTTCGTAGCGAAATACTATATCGATATTTTTATATTTGAATAGATCGATATTGTTATGATTTTAAAATTGATGTTGCTATTAACAAAATATTTTATTCTTCTGTTTTGAGACGTCGGTTTTCTTATGATAATTTATTTCATTACATGATATTACCTATAATGAAGATCATATTATTGTCGTGAAATATTAAAATTCTCAATTTCACGTATTTCCCATATTTGCATAAGCTAAGCGTAAGTCTTACAGAGCTCTACTTGGAAAATTTAGGTATAAAGTATTACTGGTTACGATTTTCATATAATAGGCAACCTCAAACATTTACATCCTGGGTCAGTGTTTTTCATATTTTCGGCGGTTAGCTTAGGCAGTTAATTAATTAAAATGTGATTGTTTATTCTGATTGGAGTGACTAGAGGAAACAAAAACATATACTCTGGAATTAATAGGTTTAGTACTAACAAGGAAGGTCTCCTTAAAGCGCATACTCAGAATAGTTTGAAAAAAATGCTAATGAAGCTACTCATGTAAGTAATAAGAGATCAGTCAAATTTAGCTGCGGAATCCCAGCAGAAATTCTGAAAAAAAAATACTTTCGAGTATTTGACGCAAAAAGATGCGATTTGGCGAGCAAAACTTTTTCGTCGCCAAAGGCAAGCGATTTTAATGTATTTGAAATTTTTCTGGTTAAATGAGTGTTTAAATGCTTAGCACTTTATGAATTTGAACTTCAACGATTAAATAGTTTATTATTTTTTTCTATAAAGTTATGTAATACATATACAAACTAACTATTGCTGAAGTTATTTAATTTTATACAGTTTTGAAGGCTGGTTCAGTTTTAAGTGTATTTTAACAGTAAATGTCCGATTAAACACTCTTTCATTATACATTTCGACATTGAATAAGTCATTGTTTCCACGGCAACAAGACTTTTCTCTTGTTGTCTCCGGCACTAACAATATCGATGACAAAATGACAGTGCTCAGAATCACACAATTAATTTTTAGTTTAAAGCAATTTTAATCAATTCAAATTTTGTTCTAAACCGTAGAATGCGATCGTTAATTCTCCTTTAGATGTACATATAAATATATATGGCAAAACCGTAGTTATAAAAGTGAAATTATTTAAGTTAAACTTACTTTAACTAGTTCAGTATAAAGAGTAGAAAACTTTTTCCTAAAAAGAATTTATCGTAAATGCATGTTGTTTTTTAAATTTCATTGTATCGCCAACCCAGCGATAAATCGCCAAAACACGAAATTTTCATATTTTTTTACGGACGTTATATCGAGGTTCCGCAGCAAATTTTTTTATAAACGTATATATCCTCATGAGATGAATATTCTGTATTTTTTTCAAAATTTTCTGAGTATGCGCTTATGGAGACCTTCCTTGTAAGACGCGTTGTATCATTTTGTAAAAATCCCGGTTTATGAATTCTAGCGAGTAGTAATTTTCCCATCTTAGTGAAAATGTGTCCAGGTTGGGACTCGAGCCCAGAACCGTGGTGTTTAATTGCCAATGCTCTTAAAGTTGAGCTATCTGGACGACATCCCGGCCAACACAATAATCGCTCCAGAACAAACATTTAGTCTTGACATCTGGACGTTATTTGAAACAGCACAACAAAATAAACCACGGGTACAGAGACTTCAACAATCAATGGATGAGTAATTACACCTTAATTATTTTTAACACAATATTTAAAAATTAGTGCAATTCCTCATCCATAGTTTGTTGGAGTACTTTTATTTGCGGTTTATTATTTTTTGCTGTTTCAAATAAAAGTCCAGATGTCATGACAAAATGGTTGTTCTGGGCGAATATTTTGTTGTCTTATATGTCGTTTAGATGGCTCAATTGCAAAACCATCAGCAATTGAAGCCAGATGTTCTGGGTGCGAGTCCTAGCCTGCACACATTTTTGCTCATATGGGAAAATTACTAATCGTATGAATTGTTTACCAATTAGTTTATTATGTTAAAAATAATTTGTTGAAATCAACAATGGGTGTGTGACTTCATCCCGGGATTGCACTTATACTCCAATGCGAAATCTGGATTCCCGGGACGGTCATCCCTTGTCATCCCTTGTGCAAAGTCCCATTCTTGTGGTATTGATGTTAACATTATTATAGTCCACGAAAATGAAGTTGTTTTTTAAAACAATAAATAACATTTTTTGAAAGCTTTACACGAAATTCACTTAAAACTAGTTACAAATTTACATAATTTTCTTCCACAAATTATTCAAAGCATTGAAGATAATACAGAGTTTAAAATTATTAATAAATAAATAAGATTAGGTATAAAGATAAACAGTAAAAGTTTGAAATTGTGTGGTTTTTTTAACTAATTTACGAGGGCAGTTTGATATCTCCGTGACTTTAAGAAAGGTGGCGGTCTGATCGCACTCTTATTATTATGTTTTCAATTTATTATTATCTGCGGCAACATTCGTGAAGTTTGCTGACGATATTTTAAATACATTGTGTTCTATTGGACTGCAAAGCAAACGATTGGCGTGTTTTTTTTTTTTTTTTTTATTATGGATAAAGAAGAATTTCGTGTCTTGATAAAACACTATTTTTTGCCTGGAAATCAATTACTGAAACTGGAGAAAAGTTGAAAAAATATTATGGGGACTCTGCTCCATCACATGGTATGGTTCATAAGTGGTTTACCGAATTTCGTTGTGGCCTTACGAGCACAACAGATGCTGAATGGTCTGGACGTCCAATTGAGATCACGACTGAAGAAATGGTCAACAAAATCCATGATACCGTGTCAAAAGACCGCCGCACAGTGGGGCAAAATCCCGAAAAGCTGGCCAAAAGACGAAAAATAAAGTTATTATTTCGGGAATTTTGATTATACAGTTGGCTAGAATAATGTTTGGAGGGTCAGAATCTGTATTTAGAAAAAGGTTTTCGCGTTTCCCTGATAACATGCATCATTTCAAAAGTGACGCTTGGGGAAATATCATATGAGCTGAACAAAGAGAGCAAAACAGCGGTTCCTCTAAACACGTGCTATATTTTTCCATATCATCGTATTTTAATTCAGTAAAATGGATTCACACGATGATGGTGTGTAAATTATTAGCATGCATTAGAAAAATTATATTAAGTGCATAAAAATTAATAGTATCATGATTATTTTTGATTAAAATATTTTTTTTTTTTTCAAACATCAGAAAGTTTATACAGTGTTCCGCGACGAAATTTAAGGAGATAATGTCCTGAACTATTATCTAATGAATAATAAAAAACCAGCTGCCAAAAACCGCCATATTACATTTCGTGCAGGTTTTTGCAACAACAAGTAGAAATGTCACTGTTTACGTACCCATCATACGTAGTACAGGGTAAGTCTTGTAATCGTTTTAAAATTCGAAAAAAAAATTGACGGATTTACATGGTTTAGACACTGGAGATTCCGAAAAACATATTTTTAGAAAAAAAAAATTGCTGTCTGTCTGTATGTCTGTATGTCTGTGTGTAAACGCTCTATCTCCCGAACAAATTGAGATAGACACTTGAAATTTGGTATGTACTTAGTATGTAATAATGGAAAAAATCTTATTGAATTTCAGTAACCTCGATTATCCGGAACTATTTTTTGGGGACTCTCGAAATATTCGTTCTGATAAAAGGTGTATAAAAATTTCGAAATTGTTTATTTTAGAGAGTGAATATAAAATACAATTAAAAAACATAAATTTTGCATAAAGAATGAAGTCGATCGGATTATTAGCTGCCGAAATATTTGTAATCCAACTTGCCACACTCTCATGACCCTGTATTTCATTCAAATTTCAACTCAAAGATATATTTTAATTGGAAATGAGACGCTTAATCCGACGCAGTAAACTCTTAGTTAATATGATTATCATTTTTAGAGATATGGGGATGCTTCTTTTACGCAATTCAGTAATAGAGCATTTAAAGCGAGGCTAACGAAAAAGAAAGGCTACCGCGGTGCTTTACGCGTATCTTTTTTTACAAAACGCGGGAGTTACGTGATGCTGGAATGCACCAATGAGAGTGTACGAAAAAAGCACCACGTCACTCTAGCGGTCTATAAAAAAAGATAAGTGGAATGCACCGCGGTAGCCTGTCTTTTTCGTTAGCCTCGGTTTAAAGTTTATGACGTCATCAAGCCGCGATTTTATTCTCATTGCAATACATTTTATAAGTACTTTGCACATGTTTTACTTTATGCATATCCATGATGGGTAAGTAGTACGGTGGCCCCCAAAGACTAGTTTTTAGTCGCTTCAAAAACTCCGAAATTGTAAAAGAGTAGTGCATGTGTTAGACAGCCATACTCAGCCTGCGGCCCGAGACACTATCAGTAACATATATCTATAAAATTAATTTAGATGCGCATAAAAAAGTATTTAAGATTTTTCACTGTTTGATATACACTATATCTCCAATGATGACCGGTCACTTGCGATTTTAGACGTTTTGTTAAATATCTGGAAAGATACATAAGGAATTATCCTGTAACTTCAGGAGTATACACAACATGATAAACGTCATATATTTCCGTGAAGATTTTTTCCCGAAACCCCATAAGGGGCCGTCAACAAATTGAAGAATAATGAATATATTTTGGATAACCCTGTAAAAACTAATATTGCAAAAACATTCAAACTGTAGATTATGATTAAGTGGATTATTGTAATAATTTGGGTTCATTTGTATGAAGATAGCATCTATACTCGAAGAGAAATTCAGGTTTTTATAAAAACAGTCCCAAATTTTACCAAGTTTTTTGCTTATAATTTGCAGAGTTTTTAATATAAAAACAAGTTTTTTTCGGAAAATATGACAAACAAAATTATACACAATACCCTGCAATCAGAATTAAAAAAACAGTAAAAATTGTATGAAAAATGAGCAGGATTACTAAATATTGTTTCCCTGCGCATGCGCGAATTCAATCAAAATATACTGTGCATAATATATTAGCTAAATGTATCGACCAACTTTTATGAAAGGCTCAAAAACATAGCTTGAAAATTTTGATAGTAATCGTCGATAGAATAAGCTCGAATTTCGCTGTTCCCAAAAGAAAGCAAAAAGGTGAGGGGTTGTATCCAAATGTACTAGCTTATCAAAGTTGACATAATAAGAATGAAGTGTCTCTCATTCTATATTTGATACAACCCCTCATCTTTTTGTTTCCTTTTGGAAACAGCGAATTTCGAGAATATTTATGCTTTGGCCATGTAATGTAAGTATAATGTTACACGTATTTTGTTTTATTTTGAATTTTGTTGTGCATATTGTTGAGTTTTCCTGTTGAAAACTCAAGGTGGGAGATTGTCGCGAATCCAACTGAATTAAACGTATTCTTGGCTCCTACAAACAGGAGATGTTTTCATAAATGTATCTTTCTAAGCTGTGTGAGAAAGATGTTTTTTTTTGTAACTGTATCTTTCCAAGCTGTGTGAAAAAAATGTTGTTGTCGAAAAATGGTTTTGTAGAATGTTTTTGTCAGTGAGAGGATAAAGATATTCGTTATGTATTTTAAGAGGACTGTTTTACACGTATTAAAGTATTATTTTCATTTGCTTTAAAAATGACGAAAGTATTAAAACGGGTAGTTTTAATGTTTCGAAAATCGCTATGTATGTAATTTGCGATAACAAGCTCAAAATTACCTATAAAACTATTTTTTTCCATTTTTAATCTGATAAAAATATGAAAAGAAAGAAGAAACGTGTATCTATTACTCCTTTAACACCTAGCCTATGGAATGTATTTGAGCGGAAAACGCGCCAAAAATGGAAAAAAAAAATTATCTTTAATTTTGTTCGCTATTATCATCAAAATATGAGAAATAGATATTTAAAAAAAAAAAAAAAATTAAACGAAATAACTACTAAAATTACAAAAATCTGACAAATGGCGCGAAACTGCCGAACTTATCGCGAGATAGTATCGCCATCTATTGAGAAAATGGTAAATTATATATTACGCATTGGACGAAGTGCGTTCGGGCTTCTCGGAATTGAAACACCATTTTCTCTTGCCCGAATTCAGGTCGGGCATTCGAAAATTTGCGCATTTGCGTACACCGATTTTTCTCTTCCCGAACTCAGGTCGGAAATTCCAAAATTGGCGCATTTACGTTGCTCAAATTGAGTTCGGGCATCACAAGCAAGGGGTTAAAAATTACGTTTTTGTAATGCACGTTTTTAAGATATAAAATGGCAAAAATAGTCATTTTGTTTCACTTTGCGACTCCTGAATAATCTTAAATAAATTAGCATAATATCGTTTGCCATCGTGTATAGTTTCAATTAATTGTTTCATATCTGCAAAACATTTATGCATAACCACTTCATTGAAATGTTAATCTGTTTTATATTTAAAAACTGAACAATTTTGTAAACTACAGAGGTGAATATTAAATATTTAGCTAGTTAATTAATTAAATTTGCGTCGAGATGTAAATTTCAGCATGTACAAATAATGATAGATGGTATACTGTGCCATGTATTTGGAAGACTGGGAAGCGCCTTATGAATTATTCAGTACTTACACATGTCACACGGGTGTATTTTAAATTTATTAATAAATGATGATTAGCTGAACACTTGAATATTACTACATGAATGATTAATATTGGCAAAATAATTTTCGTAGGAATTGTCTATTCATAAACCGCTTATTTTTTAAATAAGTGATTGAAATAAAATATCGTTTCGTAAAACAGATTAAAAACGTATCTAAAAATAATAAAACCCAGTATATGGATTCCAGTCCGAACCCATCCAAACACTGAATGGAAAAAAGCATGTGTACTTTGTTTTTACAAGGGAATAAAAAATCATATATATTATGGCATCACTAGAATAGTGCTTATTGGGTTTATTTTTTCTTTATGCATTATAACTGTATTGCTGCCATTGTGTTATTCATTACAATTACATGCAAAATATATTTTTATTTGGGTTCATAGCGGTTAAATATCAAATACGTGTGAAAAATTTGTGCCGGTTAAAATTATGTTATGCTGATCTTAAAAGTTATCTTTACACTGATAAAACTAAAAAATAAATAATATATATGATTTTGCAAAATGACGTAATTTCTGCTGGTTTTTAACTTGTTAATTATAAAAATTAGAATTCGAGCCTTTATTGATTACTTCATCTTCATTATATACATTGATTACATATTAGCGATTGCTATTTTTTTTAAATATATATATATATATATATATATACATAAGATGAATTAAATTTTTAATAAAACTATTCAGAAAAGTAGAGGATTTCAAGAAAAAAATAAAATTATTAAGAGCAGTGTTATGGTTTAAAAAAAAAAGACCTTGGAACGATTACGGAACCATTAATACGTTTACACTTAAAACAATATAAATATTAGTTCAACGTTCGTTTCCGGACAATATACCGTAATAAAATTAAGATTTCATAATAAAACAGAGATTAGAACTATAAATATATATCTGTTTACTTTTACTAATTAAGAAAGATCTGTAATTTCACCTCTGTTCTGCTATGTCAGTTGCATAAAATTAAAAATTTGTTGTTAAATCTCCAGAGGCCCATGCATTAATCAGAGTCTGAACTTGACGTTTCATGTCAGTTTTCCTTATTGCCGATGAGTAACATTATGAATATTTTTATCAATTATTTCAAATTATATTCGGGCATTTACACTAGTTTCATAGTAACAAAGACTCCTTCCATTTTAGAAACTTACTGTAAAGATGCATGTTCCTATAGATTTAAAGTTATTTGTTTGAAAGATAAAAATGAACTTAACAATGTAAGAAATGTAAGATAAATGTTAATTCTACACTGTAAAAAAAAAAAAAAAAAAAAAAAAAAAAAAGCACGGAAACATACAATATCCGCTTCTTTTTACCTACGATTCGGAAAAGCGCTCTTTATCATTATAAACCTCAGAAACCAATATATTTTTGAAATTTAAAGAATCATTTATAAAAACAGTGTTTCTTTTGCTGCCACCGATTTAGCATTCTCTCACTCTAATATGACTAGATGTTGTCTGATAGCTCCAAATGGTAGAGCATTGTTGCGTAATATACCAAAGGTTCCGGGTTCGATACCCGGTCAGGACGTTTTTTCACTCTGTTGATTGTACGCTTTGTAGAAAAGTGATAATTCACAAACTTTGCATTCATTAATTTCCAACGTAATTTCAGGACTGTTGAAAATTTAATTAGATTATTTGATTGATTATTTGGTTATTTTACATTTATAATACAAAGTAGCTCGCGATGTATGTGATTCACGATAAATTTGTCTTCACAATGTATCGTCAGGATGCATTTGTCTTCACAATGTGTCGTCACGATGCAATTGTCTTCACAATGTCACGATTCATATGTCTTACGTAACTTAAATGTTAAAATTATTCCAAAAAATGTAAATTCTTTCGTTCTTAAATGATTATTTCATTTGCATTCGTGCAAATGAATCTGAATTCATTTTAATTAATTTTCATTTAAAATGGAAGGATAATCTGATTCACGTTTTAATTTTGATAAATTGTCTCTGCTCTATGAAATCATTCTAGTGATAAGTTAGAGAAGAGTTAATCCGCGAATTGTAAGAGATTTACAAAATTCATAAGTTTAGAGAACTTATACATTTATTACTGATGGGTAAGTATTAGGGTGGCCCCCAACCACTAGTTACATACCAATCATACGTAGTATAGGGTAAGTCTTGTAATCGTTTTAAAAATCGAAAAAAAATTGACGGATTTACACGTTTCAGACACTGGAGATTCCGAAAAACATATTTTTAGAGAAAAAAAATGCCGCCCGTCTTTGTGTCTGTAAACGCTCTATCTCCTGAAAAAATTGAGATAGAGACTTGAAATTTGGTATGTACATAGTATGTAATAATGGGAAGAAGCTTATTGAATTTCAGTAACCTCGATTATACGGAACTATTTTTTCGGACTCTCTAAATATTCGTTCTGATAAAAGGCATATAAAAATTTTCTATATGATTTATTTTAAGGAGTTAATATAAAAGACAAAAAAAAACATAAATTTTGCATAAAGAATGAAGGCGATCGTATAATGAGTTGCCGAGATATTTGTAATTCTATTTTTCAGACTCTTCGATTTTTCATGACCCTGTATTTCATCCAAATTTCAATTCAAAGATATATTTCAATTGGAAATGAGACACTTAATCCGACGCAATAAACCATTAGTTAATATAATTTTCATTTTTAGAGTTATAAGGATGTTTCTTTTACGTGATTCAGTAAATAGAACATTTAAAGTTTATGACATCAAGTCACGTTTTTATTCGTAATTGCAATGCATTTTATAAGTAGTTAACACATGTTTTATTTTCATATTTTATATTATGCATATCCATGAGGGGTAAGTATTACGGTGACCACCAGCGACTAGTTTTTAAATAAATTGCGTAGAAGAATTTCTTAAAAGGTTTATACGAGCAGTAAAGGCAATTTAGAGGATTATTTTATTCAGAGATATAATCACTATTCCTGAAATTTAATATTCATGTTACAGAATAGCAGATTAATTAAAACTAGTATATTTATTCGCATATAGTGATATAATTTTAAATTAATATAATTCTCTGAATCGACAACGCTGAATGCGAGCACAATTCATAAATAAATTGTGCTATATTTCACATTTTATGTGCTATTTTAAAGATTTTTGAATAACACATACTTTAAAAAAAATTCCCCTAATTTATACACTGTAAAAAATGACCAATGTTTCTTATTTTATGAAAATATACTATAACCACGAACGAAAATATAATATAATCTTCTGAGTTGTCCGAAATTACGAATAGCGTGTTCTATTGTCTTTCGAATCCCCAGAAACCAATACATTTCCAAAATTTAAAGAATTATTTATAAAAACAAAGTATTGTTCGCTGCCCGTATTTTTCAGAAACGTATTCGAAAGGTTTTTATAGTGTATTAATTAGTGTCCTCAGCCTGGAATACCTGTTTTTCGAATGTCATCCATTCTCAAGTAAATTTTTCAGCCTCATAAGTTAATTTATACATGAAAGAGCAAAGAAATAATCTTAATTTTAATGTTATTGTTAACGCTGTTAATTTTGCATGTTTGTCTGTTAAACATATTTTTTGAGCCTGAAAATATTTACTGGAAAACTGATAGTATTCTAAAAACAGGTATTCCAGGCTGAGGACACTAATTAATACACTATAAAAACCCTTTAGAAACGTTTCTGAAAAATACGGGCAGCGAAAAATACTTTGTTTTTATAAATAATTCTTTAAATTTTGGAAATGTATTGGTTTCTGGGGATTCAAAAGACAATAGAACACGCTATTCGGAATTTCGGATAACTCAGAAGATTATATTATACTTTCGTTCGTGGTTATAGTATATTTTCATAAAACAAGAAACATTGGTCATTTTTTACAGTGTAATATGTTGATCTACAGTCGGCCAGAAAATGGGAACACCCTACATATTTTTAAAATTAATTTTACGAAAAAAATTTGAATTTTAATCTATATTTTTTTAACATAAGTAGTTTTCTACAAGGTTTAAATATGCGAATCCAAAATTAAAACGAAAATAGATTTTGAGTTATGCTTAAAAGGCTACCCATATTGCAATCTGTTTTGCGTATTACAAATGAATTTAGCGTTAAGAGCTCCACACTGTAAACCCTTATAATTCGTAAACTACTTCACTGCGCACTGAGAAAAACGACACTTTTAAATCTTAGTAAATCGATGTTTTCATTTTGTTATGAAACTTCTTGTTTCAAATAGGACGACGCAATGCTTTCAATTCTGAAATACCAGGAATACTCAGAATATTGAAACATGGAGATACTCAAATCTGAGCACATAAAGGTCAGTTCATACTCATTTTTGAAACATGAACATACTCAATAAAGATTAGGATCAGTTAAAAAATTTGGAAATACTGAAACATGAACACACAAAAGTCAGTTCATACTCATTTTTGAAACATGGATATACTAAAATATGAGCACGTGATGTTTTATTCTTGAGTGTGTGCATGTTTTCAGAAATGAGTGTATACTTATTTCAAACTTGAGTAATTTCGATTCGGAGCCATTTTGACTATGCGACATGCTCAGATTTGAGTATTTTTTGCTCAGTTTCGGAAATGTCGTTTTTAACGTGTACGACTTATGGCTTTGAATCCTAAGGATAAATTTACCGAAATAACCAAACATGATGTCAAAAATAGGTGTTGGTCTTGAAAAGATTCCAGTTTCGTTTGCCTTTAACAATATTTAATAATATATTAATTTGCATTTCTGTTCAATATTAAGTTATTAACAAAACAAGATAAAAAATTTGAACAGTTGCTAAAAGAATTCCCTTAAAAAATTATAAAAAACATATTGCAAAATATCGATAGTATAGGAAGTTAATATGATGTTACTCGTAAAACGAAGTAAATTTGAACTCTGGAATTCAACTTTAAGTTTATGTTACATAAATTTGTGTCTTCTTTTATTGCAGATAAATGGTTAATTCTTAAACTGTTAACTTTAGATGTGTAATTCTAAATTCAACAAGTTGGAAACTGTACGTTAAACGTGACAAATGAGGTGCGTTCGTTTTTTAACTAGTTTCACAATGTACAAAAATCATCCTTATTACATCTGTGAAATGAATTATATCGTCTGCTATGAGCGAAATGTGCATGACTTTATTTTTATTATTATTACGCATGTCACGCTTACAAATGGATTTTTTTTTCTACACAAGACAGCGCTGCAACATCCGCCATAGAGATTTTAGTTTGAGAATTGATTACTTCCATGGTTTAATATTTTTATAACTCATAATGAACGAATCTCCTGTGTTTATTTACTCTAATAGATTGAGATATTCGGCTGTTAACCTAATTTCCACTGAAGATATCTCAGAATCTATGCATTTTTTAATGTAACTCATCTCTCAATAAAACAATTCCTTTAAATGATCTTTCTAAAAATGTAACTTTTATGCAGTTTTATTCTAAAAAATAATTTTTTTTTAAAAATGGGCACCTGGCACATGAAAAAAGAAATGGTTTCCGCGTATTTGTTTTCCTCAGTCACATGACTTACGCCTTTATTATATAGATTCGCACGATAGGATTTAGCAGAATAAAGAAAACTTTTATTAACATCTTTTTAAGTTTTGAATCTATTTTCATAAAATTTGAAATGACTCCACAAAATTCTGCAACGATAATATATGATAAATTTCAAACCATTCGGTTGGGTAGTTTTTGCACTGTTATATCGGATGGACGGACGGACCAGACGACGACTATAGGTGCTACATATTTATATTATTACGAAAGCACCTAAAAATGATTCAGGAAGGAGTTGTTCTCAATCATATTGAAACCTATAAACAATAATCAGGAGACGTCATAGAAAGAATCATGTGACGTAACAGTAGTGGCTAGCCTGTTTTCTTTTACATATTACGTCATTGTTGCAGCATAAATACAGTTACATGGCATGCGTAAAATACTTCAGATTTATTTTGTGCGAATTACTATTGGATAAATACATATATACTTATTAACTAAACTTTTTATTTTCATTTTATATATAAAATGAAAAGTATTCATGAAATTACATTAAAATAGTGAAAAAGATTCATGTATAACATATACCTGTTCCTGAAGATCCAGTGCAAGAGGGAACGTGACTACCTTTGTAGGTTGCTCACACCTCTTAAGCTGTGGTAAAGCAAGAGCCGTTGTGGTAGCTCGACATATGACCTAGCGACCGTCTCCCCCTATGGGGTTTCGCGAACGAAGTCGTCGGGGGTTCCATGGAGGTTCATCAAGGTTTCGTCTCTGCGGAAGTTTCCTCCGAGACGTGGGGTTACTGCCGTGACGACCTATGTCACCAAACCTTGGTAAAATAACCTGGGTGTCCGCAGTGGGGAGCGGCCTCAGGCCGATCGCAGCGCCGGGCGAGACAAAGCCCTGGTGCATTATAAGCCCTTCAGAGGCTTGGGTGCGATGGTCGTTTACGCGCGTCGGCGACCCCCGTGGGCACCTGACGGCGCAGGATAGTTTAATACCTGTTCCTGAAATAGTCCAAAGTTTAAATTCTCTAAGCACAATGCTTTTCAATGGAGATCAGAACCAAGCAGATGAAGTTTTATAGTCTCGAACCCAAAATAAGCATATTGTCCATTTACATTAAAATAGTTACTTTTATAAAATTTACGAAAACGAAATTGTATACGGCAACTTGGTCGCCATATACAATTATTTAAAATTGTTTAATTTTTATCGTTATTTAATATTATTTTAATAATAATAAATTATTTTAAATTATTATTAAATTATTATTAATAAATAATAATAATAATATTAATAAATAACTATATTATTAATAAATAATTATATTATTAATAAATAATTTAAATCATTATTATTTAATATTATTTAACATTTTTAAAAATAAGATATTTTAAAGAATATATTTAGTCTCTATGCTTTAGCAATTAAAACTGAAACA
This sequence comes from Maratus michaelseni, assembly GCA_963931845.1. Classification (NCBI taxonomy): domain Eukaryota; kingdom Metazoa; phylum Arthropoda; class Arachnida; order Araneae; family Salticidae; genus Maratus; species Maratus michaelseni. The sequence goes on along the minus strand of OZ007588.1, from coordinate 56,587,977 downwards.
CATCATATATTCTAATACGAGCAAATGTTGTGTGTGGTTATATATATATACCACACACAAATTTTGTATCCTACCGTTTTGGGGCACCAGAAAACCATTGGGCTAGGTCACATGTTCGAGAAAATTCGATTAGTGGGTCATTTTGGGTCATTTTGGGTCAAGGTCAAGCTAATTGTATCTAAAAAACGGTTCAAACGATTTTGACGAAATTTTGTATCCGACATTTTTGGGCACGAGAAGACTATTGCGCTGGGTCACATGCTCGAGAACTTTCGATTAGTGGGTCATTTGTGGGTCAACGCGGGTAAAATTAATTTTATCTAAAAAACGGCTCTAACGATTTTGATTAAATTTTGTGTCCTACGAGTTTCGAGCACGATAAAATCATTGGGCTAGGTCACATGTCCGAGAAAATTCGATTAGTGGGTCATTTCTGGGTCATTGTGGGTCAAGATCTAAAAAGCGGCTCAATTTACACTAAATTTTGCATCCAATGGTTTTCGGGCACGAGAAGACTGTTGGGCTAGGTCACATGTTCGAGAAAATTCAATTAGTGGGTCATTTTGGGTCATGGTCAAGCTAATTGTATCTAAAAAACGGCTCAAATGATTTTGACGAAATTTTGTATTCTACGAGTTTCGGGCACGAGAAAATCATTGGGCTAGGTCACATGTTCGAGAAAATTCGATTAGTGGGTCATTTCTGGGTCATTGTGGGTCAAGATCTAAAAAGCGGCTCAATTTACACAAAATTTTGCATCCAATGGTTTTCGAGCACGAGAAGACTGTTGGGCTAGGTCACATGTTCGAGAAAATTCAATTAGTGGGTCATTTTGGTCATGGGTCATTGTGGGTCAAGATCTAAAAAGCGGCTCAATTTACATTAAATTTTGCATCCAATGGCTTTCGAGCACGAGAAGACTGTTGGGCTAGATCACATGTTCGAGAAAATTCAATTAGTGGGTCATTTTGGTCATGGGTCATTATGGGTCAAGCTATTTTATCTTAAAAACGGCTCAGACTATTTAAACTAAATTTTGCATCCTATGGTTTTCGGGCACGAGAAGACTGTTGGGCTAAGTCACATGTTCAAGAAAATTCAATTAGTAGGTCATTTTGGTCATGGGTCATGATATTTGAACTCAAATTTAATTTTGACCGAGCATAGCTCGGTCTTCCCTGCTCGTTCCTTTTTGTACAACAAAAAATTGTCGAGTTATCCATTTTCAGCGTTACATAACACTGAAACACAAAGGTTTGTTTTTAGTACTTCAAAACTCTATAACTTCCTTAAATTGAAAATATCATAACCTCGCTAAGTTTTTGTCTTACAAGAATTGCTTTTTTGCTGTGGTTTTTTCTTGTTACAGAATTGAGAATGCTTCTATAGCTGACAATTTTCACTCTTATATATATATATATATATATATATATATATATATATATATATATATATATATATATAAATAAAAAAGATTATTTTACTTAAACTCCGAAATTTTATTAAATAAGAGAAAGTTTTTAGTTTAGGTATATTGGTACGTAAAAAGTGTATAAATTGGCAGCTATGGGTTCCCCGAAGCATATATTTTGAAAATCGGCGAGCGTAAAGAAATATTACTTTCATAAATTTACCAAAAATAATTATTTTTTGGAAGTAAATTTTCATTTGTTGATTAACAAAATTTGATTTTTTTTTCTAATTAGAAAAGTACCTCTAAAACAAACGGTTAATGAATTTGCTATTTTTCAGCGGTAAGGGAGTACTTTTCTATAGGTCTATATTTTTTATATAGAATTATTCATACAAATTTATTCACATATTTTTTTTGTTTCAAGAATACTATAACACTTAATAATTTTATTAATCAATATACACACCTTAGAATACAAAACAAATAAAACAAAATACAACAAAAACATGCAGTAAAACAGACAAAATTGAAACAAAAAGTCTAAACTAAATGTCAGTAAAATCATTTTTGCAAGACATGTACTAACGAAGTATATGCTATATAAAAATATCATAAAAATATTTTTTCTGTAAGATAAGTTACTTTTTTTTTCTCTAAAAACGTGTAATAAGGAAAATATTTTCTTTATGCGGACTTCACGGATAAATTTAACGCTGTGTTTTCTTTTGATAAGCACGTTCCAATAGATTTAACCCTTTCGATCACAATGTATTTTTTATAGAATACAGCGTTTTTATGCTATTTTTACAAAAAAGAGATTTTTTTTTCCCTCACATAGATTGAAACTCGTTGTACGAAATGACTTACTCAGCAAAACTGTTACTCAAAATGCTTCGTCCAGCTTTTGTTTTTAAAATTGAGAGTGTAATTATAGATGTCATACCGTGTTATACTTTCTAATTACATATTGAATTAGATGCTGAATTCGGGTTTTTGCTAATTGAACAAAAACATTTTTTTTCTATTGCCACCACCCTTTCGTTTAATCTTTTAAAAATTGGAATAGTTGCTAAAAGAATTCCCTTAAAAATTGATAAATGATATGTTGCAAAATATCCATAGTACATGACGTCAAAATGATGTTAATCAAAACACGGCGTAAATTTGAACTCTGAAATTCAACTTTCTGTTTCATGTTACATATACGAGTATATTCTTTTATTGCAGACCAATGGAAATTCCTAAAGTGTTACTTTTACAGGTGTAATTCTAATTTCAAAAATGGTTCAGAAGTTGTTCTCAATCATATTGAAACCTATAAACAACAATCATGTGACGTCATAGTGGGAATCACATGGCGTAAAAGTAGCGGTAGCCTGTTTGTTTACATATTACATCACTTGTTGCAGCATAAATACAGGTAAATGGCATGCGTAAAATTCTTCAGATTTATTTTGTACGATATTAGTATTGCATAAATACATATTTACTTATTAATTACTTAATTAGTTACAAATTTGAAAACTAAACTACAGGGTGAATGAATATCCCAACTTTGAAAGGGTATATCTTCTGAACATTAAAATGTAGTGTTCCATTTCATACATCGAAGTGAATGAGAAGTTATGAAGTTTCATAAATGCAGAAAGAAGAAGAAGCACGAGCCAGTTTACGCCACCATCAGAAACACGAACTACATTCATTCTGTAGGAGAATTCATCGCACACTGTTTTCAGCATGTCGGGTGTTACAGTTGCAATAGCTGCAGTTATCCTCGTTTTCATTTCAGCAGTGTCAGCTGGTAGAGGCGGAAAAAAACCACTCTATCTCTTATGTATCTCGGTGGCAACTGACTGAATGAACTCGCAACGGAACATGCCGGTTTTCTTTCAACCCGTAGAGATCCTACATAACAGAGAGATTGGACATTGACGAAATGTCTGCCACGTTTGTTCCAAAATTGATTGAGCGCCGTAGAACGCAAGTTAATTTCTTCAGCATTTAACGCTTTTAATTTTATTAATATCCTCGAAAATTTGTTTTATACACCTTCAGAGAGACATTTGAAACATAAATATAAGTGTAGTTTCACTGTAATGAATAAGACATGTCCGCCATTTTTGTTCAATGTCCAATCTCTCTCTTATCTATGATCTCTATCAACCCGTCACTATTTGCGCCATCTCTCGCCAGATAAACAAACCTTTACCTTTATGAAACTTCATAACTTCTCACTCACTTCGATATGTGGAATGTAACACTACCTTTTATTGTTCAGAAGATATAGCTCTTCAAATTTGGGATAATCAATTGTAATCACCCTGTATTATGTTCAAATTTATTTTGAAAATAACTCTAGATCCAGAAGTGGCATATAAATGTTTGTCTGACTACGGTTATGAATTTTTTGTTTTCAAATTATTATAGTTTGTAAGAATGTTTTAAAAACCGAATTTTAATAATAGATAATCATAAAAATTAGAATATTTCTTTAAAAGAATTATTCTAAGTTTTATGATTATCTATTAAATTGTGTAACACAACACCTGAACTTCAAGTAAGACAAATTAGTTTAAGTATTTTTTAACTGATTTTAAACCAAAAACGCAAAACATAGTCTTCAGCTACGACAATAACACAGATTTTTTTAAAGCCAAAAAAAGAAAGAAAATAATATATATATATATATATATATATATATACAATGGATTTTGTATATTAATTTTTTTATATGTGATTATAAAAATAACAAACACCTATGCATACATTAAAGAATTATTCTTTCTTCTTTAATGTGTTTTAATATTAAGACTAAGTGTTATTTTCGCTGCTGAAGAGAAAAGTTCTTTGTGTTTGATATTTTTTGCAATGTTTATTGTCATTTCATAATTGTCTATCAACTTGCAACGAAATGTTCAGTGAAATAACTTTGCAATTTCTTTAAAAAACTCGCTTTTTAAAGTAAACGGTTTAATTAAAAATGTTAATTATAAGTTTAGTTTTTCGTTTGCTGGTATTTTTACGTACTGTAACATCTTTAAAAAGAATTTTTTACTAACATCAAACATTTGCTTTCAACGTATATTTCGTTTAATTTAATATGAGTTTTATGAGTTTTTTGAGTTTTCTATTCCGGCTATCTGGAAATGTATATTGAAGGAACTTTGATTTCGTTGAACATGATTTCCAGTTAAGTAGCTGGTTCATAGAGGGCGCCACCAGGCTTATTTTCGAATATGTTTTGTAAATTCCGTCATATTAGCGTCTTGTCAGTTGAAACATTTGAGTCAATTATGTAACACATATTTAATTTTTTGCTGTTTGTATTTATGGAAATTTTCTCCTGAAGATCTTATGAAGAATAACCGAAACGTCGAGAACTGTATATATATGTAGTTTTAAAGTAACTCATATTAAATTAAACGAAATATACGTTGAAAGGAAATTTTTGATGCTAGTATTTTTATGTGCAACGTAAAGTCCTTATTAATTAAGAATTTTTTAATTGCATACAGACAAACATTTAAGGTAAGTCTGGGATAGTTGCCTTCTTTAACTCCGCCTTAATTTTTATATTTTTCTATTTTTTGTAGTCCACATGTAACCTATCTACTAAACATTGTATGTAAATTCTATAAAAAATATTCATATAATGTACATAACATATAAAATAGCGTTTTTATCAAACAAAATAACCAATGATTTTGGCCATTCAATCATAGACCTCGGGATCAGACACCCGAATTGATCGGGATATATGGACATTCGTAAAAGAATAGGAAGATTAGGTAATTAACATTTATAATTCAAAAGATGGCTTTGCATTTTTTTAAATATCCCATATTTACATCAAATTTATGAATTTTGTTATTTAAAAAAAATTATATTATAAAATCTTCAATAGAATTTTTCTTTAACTTCCACTTTTCTATTTTTCGTTTTTCGTTTTTTTCCGCAAGTATTGCAATCATCATTACTTTGTCTGGTTTTCTGTATGGCTTATCTTTAGAATTGAGATGTTTTCTTTTTTTTCTGTGACGTACTCTTTGTCAAGCTCTCGTGGAAACTTCTTCTTGCTTGTATTTTCTCGCAATTAAAGCAGAAACAGGGCTGATTTTATGTAACAATTTAGAATGAGAAAGACTTGTAGGTGTATGAGGTTTTGTCTTGATCGTTTTTAATCAATACAGGTGAGTTTTGACTTCAAGAAAGGTCGATTTCTATCAAATCTGTATTTTTTGGCAGACATCTAGTAGGCCTTCTCTACAAGAATTCAAAACAGAGGAAAACAAATCTCTTGTGATCCTTTCATCATTATGAGATTGAGGTTTGTCATAAATTGCAAAAACAATCTACCGGGACAGCTTCATTATTGAGCTGGACTATTCCGGTACGCACCAACCCCTTAATGCAGTACTCAGCACACATTGTCATTTTCCATGAATTTCCAATGACAATGACAGTACAAAGTCTTTTAAGTTGTTCCTGAGGATTATGCTTCACACACTAATTCACCGTTTTCTTGAAGTTAACTCTGCAGGGTTTAAAAAATGCTTCGTCAAGCGGTTGCAGAGCTTATGTTGTATGACTTGTCAGACACAGTAAGATTATGTCATTCTTATCTGCATAGTCCAGCATTAACAGAAAACTCACATGCGCTGAGTGACCATCAAGGATAAGCAGCACTTTGCCTGATGACTTTCTTAGAATGAAATGTTCCTCCAGCCACTTACTGAAAAGCTCGAACGAAATGAAAGAAGATTTTGGGTTCATATAATTTTTTGATCCCGTAGGAATATTTAATGTAATTTAATAATATATTAATTATCGTCTTCTTATTTCCTAAAAAAATCATCTCAGTCGCATACATTTAGAGGTTAATAATCAACAGATTTCATTAAAATTTACAAAATTGCTTATACAGGGGGTAAAATATATTAATTATGGAAATATATTTAATCAAGATCCACTATCACAGCAATGCTGGCTGTACACTGGAAATATTTCCAATAATGCAGAAATATTGGAATTAAAAAAGGCAAAATATTTCTTATCAATATTTCTGCAATATTGGACAAACGTAAACGCATCAGTCTTTTAGCAACAGCTTAAGCTAATACTAGCAATTTCGGCCCAGATATCGTCACAAACATAATCATTGCATATTTGCTTTTATTAGACTGTGTAATGTGATTGATTTACAGGTATCTCCTATGTAAATGAAATAGACGTGGGTTTGAGTTTAGGAGATGGTATCATAAAAAAATCGTGCGAATGTGCATCTTTCCCGTAGTATTTTAACTTCTTACGTATCAATGTACAATGTTTCAAAAAGCAAAACTATAATGCTAAATACGTACTGCCCTTCAAAATTGTATACAACAACGGGACTTCAGGAAAAAAATTGTCAAAAGATCTGAGGAATTTAAAAACAAAAACAGCCATTTTATTTTAGACAAGCTAAGAGAGGTTAAATAGGGAAATTACAAAAGACAAAACATATTTGTCTAATTATATAAGAAAATCACCCTTTATCATTAAACTACAGATGTATAGATTTAAAATGATTTTTATAAGCATTTATGTGATCTGTTTTATCACTATAAGTATATACATCTCTAGTTTGAAACACATTTGGTTTAAGGTCTCCCTTTAAGTTATTTATTACACAACCTAAGAGAGGTTAAATAGGGAAATTACAAATAACAAAACATATTTGTCTAATTATATAAGAAAATCACTCTTTATCATTAAACTACAGATGTATATGCTTAAAGTGATTTTTATAAGCATTTATGTGATCTGTTTTATCACTATAAGTATACACATCTTTAGTTTAAAACACATTTGGTTTAAGGTCTCACTTTAAGTTATTTATTACACAACCTAAAAGAGGATAAATAGGGAAATTACAAAAGACAAAATATATTTGTCTAATTATTTAAGAAAATCACTGTTTATCATTAAACTAAAGATGTATATGCTTAAAGTGATTTTTATAAACATTAATGTGATCTGTTTTATCACTTTAAGTCTATACATCTTTAGTTTATAGCACATTTGGTTTAATATCTGACGTTAAGTTATTTTCTATACAACTTCAGAGAAGTTAAATAAGAAAATTACAAAGAACAAAACACATTTATCAAATTATATAAGAAAATCATTCTTTATCAATAAACAAGATGTATATACTTAAAGTGATTTTTATAAGCATTTATGTGATCTGTTTTATCACTTTAAGTATATACATCTTTAGTTTAAAACACATTTGGTTTAAGGTCTCACGTTAAGTTGTTTATTTCATTTTAGTTTAATAGAATAGCTTATCTCCGAGCGATGTGTCTCAAATTCGTTTGTCGTCCTTTACAGATAGACTCATGCATATTTAATTTGGAGGTCGAATTCCCATTTTCCTTCCCACGTGTCCCATGTAAATTACATAGACGTAGGATTTGTATTAGGAAGTGGTATCACATTTTGTCCTTATTGGAATGGTAAGGGAGAGCGTAAATAGGGTTTTATAAAGACATTCATAGCATAGGATTTGTTATCGAAACATTATAATGATTACAACATGTTTAATTCGAAAAATAAAGATAATTTGTAATCGTCTAAGTACTGTAGATTACACGAAAATCTTAAATGAAACAAGCAGTGTTTAAGGGAAAATGATGAAGAAAAAGCGAGTCTATTTTATTGTCTCTCTCTTTCTCTCTTTCTCTCTCTCTCTCTCTCTCTCTCTCTCTCTCTCTATATATATATATATATATATATATATATATATATATATATATATATATATATATATATATATGAAGGACTCGAGCGTAAGGCATAATAATTGACATATTTAAAATTTTATGATTTTTTATGTAATTTTTTTAATTACATCCTGAAATCATTTTAAAAGTGCGAGATTAATTTTTTACTCAATATATACTATAAAAATGAAAGATAAATTTTAGATATGAATTTTAATAACGAACACATGTATCCGATACAATAAAATTTACCTGACCAAAATGTTTCACATAAGTTAACTGAAGCTCCAGTCTTAACAAATCATTTGTTTTAGAATAAGCAATCACAATAGTTTTGTTTGTAGTTCTCGTTAGAAAACTTGAGTCTTGAGTATATATCGAAACTTGATTCCATCACAATTTTAGTGTTAAACCGGATTACGTGAACTATCTTAGAAACGATCTTAGAAAATAATCCATCACTCATACATTGACTGTACAAATTAAATTTTTCTATTATTGGAGAAAAATATTTAACTTTAAACGTAACTATTGACTATTTCTGTATGTTTGAATTGTATAAGAGACATTTTTTAAGTGTTCTGGGAAAAAGTGATTTTTGCTGGAACAGCTAATATGAATGAATCGACTTTTTTCAAACATCGCCAGTCCTTTTTTAAATTTCAAAATCTTTATTAAAATTAAATCTTCCTATAGTAAATGCAGTACAAAAAACATACCGTTTTTCTTATTTCTTATTATTTTTTTTATGATTTAATAATTAAAATACTTTAAATTTCAGTAAAAATTGAAGCTATACAAAAGCTCTATGTATATTCAATAAGTGCTTTACCGAGCGGTGATACTCAAGGGTTTGTCGCATGTTTAGCGAACTCACTACTAGTTAAGAGGTTACTCTTATGACACTTTTTGACCAATCACCTACCACTTTAGGGACTTGAGAGCGTGATACATGTCCTTTTGTTTTCATTTTCCAAAGAAAGCTGTGCATTTTGTGACATGACCTATTAGTCATATACAGGGTGATTTTTTTTAAAGTTGTGAAAGTAAAGACCTATAACAAAAGAACCACTGATGCAAATGACCTAAAATTTCATCAGTATGCTCCCAAACCAGTGGGAATTTTTTAGGCGTGGATAAAAAACAACTTAAAGTCGCACCGACAGATGGCGCTGTAAGTTAACAGAAACAAAGAATATTGGCAGTGGGAGGAAAATAATGGGCGTACTTTAAAAAAAAAAGAAACTTTATTACACATATCAAAAGCATACAGAATGAAGTAATTGGTAAAAAGAAACTGCGAACACCTTCGCAGAAACAGAACGAAATAAAAATATGGAGTAAAGTATTCCTATGGAACTGCGCAACTAACGCAAGAGATTTTGAATGTGCTGTCCACCGTTTTCAGCTATGAGTTGGAAACGTGAAACTGCATGTTCCAGAACAGAGCGAAGAGTATCCACTGTGCGTGTGTCATCCGCAAGCTCGTCTCCGGACTTGGAGACGTATACTGCATATACAGTGCCATCTGTTGGTACGATTTTAAGTTTTTTTTAACCTCGCCAAAAAAATTCCCATTGCTTTGGGAGCATACTGGTGAATTTTTAGGTCATTTGGATCAGTGGTTCTTTTGTTATAGGGTTTTACTTTCACAACTTTAAAAAAAAATCACCCTGTACTTCACTTAAATTCCCAGTCCGATTTCAGTTAATAAACTTACACTGCTCATTGATGCATATACGAATCAATTAATATTTATCCTTTAATAAATAAATTCAGTTTCATGGTACCACTATATTTGGTACTTCTTTGTTATAGCTGCCCCCCCCTCCCCCGATTACGAGTATGTTAAGGTTCCAGTAACCATTTTGCCAAGATCATCGACAAATTTATATATACTTCATATATACGCATATCTATATATAAATATATATATATATATATATATATACAGGGTGCGCCATAAGTTCGTTAACTTTTAAAATTCATTAAAAAAGAAACAAATGATGCTAAAAAAATTGCGGTTTGCAGGAATGGGAATAGATGGAGACAGGATTTTTTTAATAACGACAAAAAAAGGCTAAAAAATTGCCGATATATGGCGCTGCATGCATAATAGGAAGTAGATTTATGCAAATCAGGCTGTCAATAAAACCCTTCAATGCACAGAGATTCTTCATTCGATGTCAGCATTATGCTATCATTACCAGATCAAGCGCTGTTGGTTTAAACCCCTTTAGAATAATAGAGAATCAGCAACCGGTGCATTGCGAAGATTGCGCATGGCAAAATGACTGAAGACGAGAAAAGAGCCTGTTTCCTATGCTGGAATACTGAAACTTGTCAGACGTTTCGCAGAAATGGGTATTTTAATATAAGCCTATTTTGCATACATCGGATTCCTGTTATGCATGCCAGCGCCCTCTATCGGTAATTTTTTAAACCACAAAATTTTTTTTGTTATTTTTAAAAATAAGATCTCCCTTTTATCCCATTCCTGGAAACCGCAATTTTCTAAAATTATTTGTTTCTTTTTAATGAATTTTAAATTATATATATATATATATATATATATATATATATATATATATATACTCTAAAAACTTTCACATATGCACCATTACCGTTCATATATACGTAATATGTGCGTCTTACATGTCATATGTATGTCTTATACGTTTTATACATTGGTAATATATATACGTAATATATGCAACATATATGACTATAACCAGGTAATATACGTTATATGTCACTAAAATGTCAAATATGTCGTATAATTTGGCGATACATTATGGTCGTTTGGCGATTCTTTTTCGGGGGTCGCTATAATAAAGAAGTACCCTAGAGTTAAATAAAAATATTTGGATTATGAAATCACAAAAGTCTGCTATAAATCAAATAAAATGATATCGCTGTTTAGTAATATCTGTACAAAACTAAAACTTAAAATATCGACAGACAAAACGGTATATATAATGCTGGGTAAAAACATTTTAAGAAACAGAGAACCTGAAATTAAACTGAATAACATTAAAATTAAACGTGTTGAAACACTTAAATTATTAGGTATCCACTATGAAAGTAATCTAACTTGGCATACACATATATTAAATATCAAAAGTAAATATTTATCATTAACATCATCCATTAAAAGAGTTTTTTCAACGACATGGGGGGTAAGACGAGATTTTCTTCGAGAATTTTACCTTACTGTCCTCGAGAAAATTATCGATTACGGCTCGGAGGTTTGGTACAATAATCTGAGAATAATTGATAAAAGAAACTTACAATCAATACAAAGAATTTGCTTAACATCAGTAACAAAATGTTATAAGAATGTATCGACACACACACTTCAGGTGCTCCTGGGCATTCCGCCGTTATTATTTACATTATAAGCAAAAAATCTTAAATACAAAATTAAAAATAATAAAGACGTCTTAATATTTAATAATCAAATATTAGAATATAACAAAATTGAAGAACAAGTCTATAAATTTCAAACAAATCCTGAAATATATATTTACAATTTAATTTTGACGGATGTAAACATAAACAAACCTAACATAACACAGATCTATACTGATGGTTCTAACACAGATAACAAAAAGCATATGCTTATTCGTTCCTTTAAAGATCAAATTAAAATTAAAAAACAATCTTGCAAAATTCAAAATAACAACACACTCTTTCAAGCTGAACTTACAGCAGTTATTAACTCAATAAAATGGGCTATCTCAACAAATCAAAAAATAACTCAATTTTTTTCAGACAACAAATCAACAGTATTCGCATTAAACAATTTGTTCCCTAAATATAAACAAATATTTGACCTTCATAAATTACTAAAAGAAAATAAAAAAATAAATTTTCTATATCACGTGGGTAAAAGGACATGTGGGCATTGTGGGCAACGAACTGGCGGGCAAGCTGCGTACCACGTCGCACAGTACTGCAACTTGCCAGTAAGCAAGGAAGTTAAACTTTCATGCTCTTTACTTAATAAGCTTAGTAAATTGCAATTGCTGGACAGGTGGCAGCACAACTGGGACTCCTCAGGGTGCGACAGGTTTACTCATAGTATTGTTACAAAGGTTCAATGCTGAACTATATGTAAAGATAAAGTCTCACTCTACTATCTCAGTAGATGTGGAAGTTTTCCTACATTCTTACATAGAATTGGCAAAAGAGATGATGACTTGTGTCAGTGTGGTCAGAGAGGGGACCCACTACATTATTTATTTGGCAAATGTAAATTTATGAAGTATAAATTCACATATAATGAAACTAAAACAACTCTTGACAATATTCTAGATATACTATCTGGTAAAAAGCAACTATTTCAACTTTACGAAAATTATAATATCTTAAATCAAAAATATTCATTTATTAAATACAAATTCCTCTTATAGTTAGTTACCTCTCTTTAAGAAAAAAAAAAGTTTGTTTCATGTATTGTACCAGTACCAAATTGTAAATACAGTGACCTCTCACTTATGCGCGATGTTCGGTGGTTGCTTTTTCGTATTGCTGTTTCAACAGTAAAAGAGGGGAAAAAAGTTTTTAATTTGCATTTGAGTATGGGTGTTACTTTTATAAAAGTTTCTGGTGACGAGGTTTGTTTGCCGTGTGTCGCGTGTGGGTGAGGAGTTACTGTATATAGTGTATTTCAAAATGTTATTGTGTGTAAATAAACTTGTTTGCATTTTATATTGTAATTATATATTGTAATCATTTTTAAAAATATATTATACCTCTAAAGGTTATTGTATACGTATTAATGCATTCAAAATGTACGACTGTAAATAATTGTCATTATAATGTTAATCTCAAAATGCTATATAAATAACTAAAATTAAAGTTTATGTAAAATATCAGTTATTGTAATAATTTTAACGTTCGCCCAGCCTTGTGGCAAAATTGGGTAACGTTTACACTTTGTAAAATTGTAGTTTAACTTGTAATTATTGTAGCTAGTGCCGGATAGTAATATTTTCCCTCCCTAGGCTTAGGGGTTCGTCCTAGCCATTAGCCAAAAACTGGTCCCGAGGGTGGGCGCTGTCTGTCTGTCTGTTAAATAAAACGAAGAATTACTGTATCTAATGGTGGTATCTAAACCTAAATATAAGTAGTATATCTATAAAAAATAAACATACTTCCAAAAGAAAAAAATCCTGCAGTATACGGTTAAGGGAAAAATTATTTAAACATACTAATGTTTCGAGTGATGTACTGCTATGTTTTTCTTGTAAAAAGCGAAAAAAAATTAGAATTATTTTCAAATATATGTAGTTTGAAAATAAGTAACGTAAAAGAAAAGTATATATTTTTGCGTCTGTATTTGATATGTTTTTTAATTATTAATAACGATAAATTTTAATTATTTTATTAAATAAATGTATACTTTCTTTTATATCTAATTTGATTTAATATGTGAAGTCGATAGGAAAAAATTATTTCAAAAACAATTAATTAAAAATATATGTTCCATTGGACGGCTTTTTATTTCATTGAATGATTTGATTTTCAACCTAATTTTCAAAACTTCTTTTCTAAAAATATTCGCATATTCCTAATTAATAATTAAAAATATTTTCGAATGGAATAATACCAATAAATGACTTTTGCCGTATATTGTACTAATTCTGATTCAATGAATATTTTTATTAAACTCTCATTTTCTGTCTTTGAAGTGAAAATAAATTCTGTTCTTACTCATTGCATCTGGAAATTATGGCTGCATTAATTTAATTTTAATTTTATTAATTATTCTTCGATAAATCTAAATCAGCATGTAATTAGTGGAACCTTATTCAATTCTTTCTGCAATTAAACAGTTCACTTGTTTTAAAATAAATGTTATTGTTACAGGCAGTTTGAAACAAATATTTAACATTACTGCTTTTTACGCTTGAGTGGAACAAATGATTAAGATTTATTAATAAACGTTTTTCCTGACAAAGGTCACATTAATGGAATATTGGGAGTAGAAGCGCATTTCTAACACTCTATATTGCAAAAAATATATTAGATTTTGTGAAATCAATATTGTTTTTTACTATGTTTTTCAATTTAATTGTGGGTTATTTAAGTTGCTCTACCGATATGTCAAATAGACAAATCACAAAGTTAATCATCTTTTTGGCTTGATTTTACTAGGGTTAATTTCAAAGTAAGCACTGTTTTCAAATTCAGGCGTTGCGGCACTGCGGTCGGCATTCCACGAGTGCGCGCTGTTTACCTACATCAGTTGGCAAGCGACAGGAAACATTCGATTGTGTTAAGGTTTGTTTTTGAGCATTTAAAATGGCTCCGCCGATTGAGAATCTCGCCGCTTTTGAAATACGATTGGTGAATCGTTTTCTTAGTGTTAAAGATTTGAAAGCGGCTGACATTCATCGACAAATTAGTGAAATGTATGAACAGCACATTCTGACCGATGGAATGTTACGAAGATGGGTTATAGTTTTTAAAGATGGCCACACAAACATGCATGATGAGGAACGATGTGGGCGAACTTTAGTCATTACTGGAATTTTTGGTGCAGAACGTTTACGAACGAGTGAAACATGACAGACGCTTTACGATTTCGTTATTATCTGATGAATGGTTACATTAATGTATATATTTATCTCTTATGTTACCGGGTTCAGAATGTTTTATTTTATCAGCTACAATATGTAAAAAAAAACAAAGATATTAACAATTATTTAAAAATTTTGCACTTCTAAATCATAGATAAATCATCAAGATATTATTTGTACATTTAAAAACAAGATAAAAATATTTAAAATAGACTTGCAATATATTTATTAAGTCTTTGTTGAAAAACTTGAATTGGTGCAGAAATAGTTAATTGACCACTTTTGAAAACAAAATATAAATGGTGGTCATAAAATCACTCCATGATTACAGTACTTTATAGCAGAAAAACTAATATAATTAGGCATATGCTTGTTTCAATATATTGTAAAGACATTTATGAAGTTTATAATGCAAGTACTTACGTCAGTAAATTTCGATGTGAGCACACATGGTAGCTCGAAGAATGTCAAGGCGGTATTCCATTTCTTGCCAAGTATTGCCCAACATTTGGTCTGTCACACAGCATCTCTGATCCTGACCTTGCGTGTGTCTTTTACTGGTGATGCAAACACTCTGTCCTTAATATACCCCCAAAAGAAAAAAATATAGAGGAGTTGGTCCAAACCGTCCGATCGATCTCCCAGGAAATTTGTCATCAAAGAATTCACGAACGATGGTAGAGACTGGACTAAAAAGAACTTAAGAACATGACTTTTCCATAATAAAAAAATTACAGTATTACATTCAATGGTTGTTTCGTAATATTTTTTTGTAATCAGGGAAATAATTTATGATTACCCTGTATATTACATTCTGTTTATTTTAGTTATATCATGTTCTTAAAATATCAAGATTCGAAATAATTTACTTAATTTTTTTCTTCAATCACAGAAAAGGCTTAAAATTTAGTCGCAGCTCGATGCAAAGATGGAAGTAGAAATTAAATTATAACGAATTGGAAATTCGGATATCTGAAATATGAATTATTTTTGAAAGTTTTAAAAGAAAAAAATCCTTTTCTAGAGCATTAAATTTTTTATACGACAATTGGTATTAAATCTTTTTACAAAGAAATAAAAATTTAATCAAATAATTTTGAAACTTGATGTATGAAATTCCCTTACAAGCAAAAAATCAAGAAGGAAATGATCCATTTTAATAAGACGTGGATTGGAATAATTTTATAGATGAAATGGATAACTCATAAATTAAATTTAAAGGTTTCAAATATATGAATTTGATTCATGTTTCATTCAATGTTTTCTTTTGAATAGTATGAATCTTAAATTAGAAAATCTGAAGTTATTAAAGACAAATATTGAAATAATGTGATGTACAGTATAATGATATGATATATTCCCTACTAAAACTGCTTCAAATAATCGTATAACAAGAACGAAAAATCATGTATCAGGCGTAGATTATAAAGCACTTTCCAACACCAACAGAATATTATTAAGAAAATTAATTTTTTTATACGATGAAACGAGAGAAGTATCTATATAAGCAAGTTAAAAAAAAACATATAACTCAGTAAATATCCATTTTCAGCAATTGCTGCCCATATTCGAAGTCTTTCGTGCAGCCCTGTATATGATCTACAGAATTTGTAAACAATACGTAATACACTAAAAATGCATATCACTACGGAAAGATCACTTCTAGTAATTACCGATCCTAGTCAGTACTTTAAGAAAATTTTCCTGTGCATCTCTGTACATGAACGATAAGTCCTACGCACTCCATAATCCATAGAAAATAATTTGTATTGAATATTATACTCCTTTTCAATTTAATTATGTTACGTATGAACACTTACATAACGTGTTCAAAATGCACCGTAAACGATTTTTTACCATACATCATAAAGCAAAATAATTATTTTGTGTACGTCCCTGTAATTGAACTATAAATGCACTCATTGTATACTCCGGCAAAAGCATAATGTACTCCACCTCAGTAATGTATATTAATTTCATTATGTTTGAAATATCGTAACATCCATAAAATGAGCCGCAAACGTGTTTCCCCATAGACCATAATGTAATGGAATACTTTTGTGTGTTCCTATAAACGAACTATAAATGCTACACACTTCATTTTCAAAACCAAACATTCTATAGTAAAATTCAATAATGTATAAAAATTTTGTGATAATCCGAGTATATTTATAAGAGTTAGAGCACGGACAGGTGGTTTCATCTTTTAATTCATAGAATAAGAAAGAGTTAGCGAACAGCCATAAAATTTAGGGGGAGAGGTGCCACTAATTAAATCTTGATTCCCCACGGCAACAGTATATATTTTATTAGAAAACTATAACGTGTACTTTTTGGATTTGATTTTATCTAAGAATTTATAAACAAAGAACGTGTCCAAAATTAGGAAAATTTTTGGATACTTACTTATTTTATAGTTGAGGTTGATACTAGTTACATCACTATTTTACTAATATATATATATTATGTATGTACTTTAGTAGAGATTTTTAAGCTCTACATTTTAGCACTGATTTCATTTCTTATCTAAAACAATCAACAAGAATCGCAAATTCTCTAGACAACGTATATACTTCAGCAGAAATTTTTACCCCCTACGTCTCAGCTTTGGTTTCAGCTTTTAATTAATGAACTATGTCAGTATTATATGGTAGAAATTACACTACCCGAACAGCTTTTTCACTAGGCAACACCATACATTTTAGTAGAGATTTTTATGTTTTACATTTTAGCACTGATTTCATATCGTATCTAAAAGACTGAACAAGCAATCAAAAATAACTTTCATTTTTCAAATGTTGACATTAATTGCATCGCAATTTCTCTAGACAACGTACGTATATATATCAGGAGAGATTTTTAAGCTCTACGTCAAAGCTTTAGTTTCAACTTTTAATTAATGAACTACGCATGTGCCCATAATAAAGTATTATATGGTAGAAATTACACTACCCGAACAGACATTTCACTTTGCAACACCATACATTTTAGTAGAGGTTTTTATGTTCTATATTTTAGCGTTGATTTCATCTCTTATCTAAAAGACTGAACAAGCTACCAAAAATAACCTTCATTTTTCGTATGTTGGCATTAATTGCATCGCAATTTCTTTAGACAACGTATATACTTCAGGAGAGCTTTCTAAGTTCTACGTCAAATCGTTGGTTTCAGCATTTAATTAATGACCTTCGTAGGTGCCCATAATAAGGTATTTTATGGCAAAGATTACACTACCTGTGCAGCCATTTTACTAGGCAACTCCATACATATTAGTAAAGATCTTTAAGCTCGAAATTTTAGCGATGATTTCATCTTTTAATTAATGACATAAGCAAGTGATCAAAATAGTCTATTTTGGAGGTCAGGACTAGTTACATCGTGATTCCACTAGGCAACTCTATATACTTTAGCAGAGACATTTAGTTTCTATGTAATATAGTTGGTTTCAGTTTTCAATTAATGAACTACTTGGGTGTCCAAAATAAGATCTACATTTTTGGGATTGCTGGTACTCGCAACGCTATTTTACTAGGCAAATCTATATACTTCTATAGTAATCAGCAAAGTTTACATTTTAAGGTTAATTTCACCTTCTAATAAAAAAAAATCAATTGTCCAAAAATAGCCTTAATATTTTGGGGGTTGCCATTTTTCGTATCCTGATTTCACCAGGCAAATCTTTTTGTCATATAGATTTGTAATATCTGCATTTTAACACTGATTTCAAATTTTAATTATTGAACAAAATGGCAGAAATTCACACCGGGAGTAATGTTAGATCTCTTCTCGGTATCAGCTTTTGCCATTGAGCTCTATATATAACAGGAGTTCAGAATCAGCGGTCAGAAGCATTCAATGTCAGATATTAGTATTCTCATTTACTATTATCCTAATTTATGCTTTTATAATTAAGCTATGTTTATCTAATTCATAAATAATTCATTAATCATGCAAGGGAATGCGATAGAAAGGATGTTTTGCCATGAATGTGAGCTAAACTTATCGTCACTGTATCCTTCCGGGTTGACCGCTGGAAAGCATATTGGGCATTAGAAAGACAGATCTCCTGTTATATTTGGAGCTCAGTGGCTTTTGCACAGGTAACTGTGTCACTTTTGCTTTCCCATCTTTAAAAAAAACTGTAGCTTTTAATCTAAGAAATAGTTTTTCCCTTCTCCGCTTGAACTATAATTATTTAAAAGTTAAAATGTATCAAGATAATCACTAATAGCAGGAAATTTTAACTTTTCAATTCATTAGCAGTTAAATGTACTACTACTATAAATTAAGGGGGCCGGGGCATCAAAGAGCCAAGCCAAATTTTTGGTGAAATAAGTGTGACACTGTAATCTGTTGCTTATTATTGTAAATTATAATGTCATATATACTATTTGTTTCTAATGTCACTATCTGGCAGCATATGTCCCAGGTTTCATTTCTGTCTCAGACATTTTTATAACCTTTATACCGAGAAGAAAGTGTTTATCATTAAAGTAATATTACTAAATATATATATTTTATTATTATTATTATTATTTAGAATATCTCAAATGTTACTAAGGAATGGACAATAAAACTTTACGTTATATATTTTGATTTAAATATTTTATTTAAATTTCAAATTAAATCTCAGAAGTTTACAAATGTGACTTAGCACTCATTTGCCCCCCCCCCCCCCAACTATGCATGAATATGCTACATTTGCTGCTTAAATATATTGGAAAATTTTATGTATTTAAAAATATATCATTTATAAAAAATATATAAAAGCGATTTAATTATATCTGCTATTAATTCTTGTAAGTAATTGAAATATAATGTGATCAATTTTAGCTCTTTAAAAAACTTTGTTAATAAATAATTTAATTTTAACCTTGAATAATACAAAGAAAAGCTCAAAATACAATTTTCATTATGTCATATTAGTTTTAAATATGTTTGTAAAACTAACAATTACGTACGATTTTTAGAAACACATTTTTTTTTAAATTGGCTTTTTGGCAGTATAGCTTTGGGGGTTTAACGGGAAGTCTGTATAAAATATTTTGAGTTTTCTCGTATAATAAAATACACAATGTTAATGAATTATATGAATGTTCCAATATTGAACAAACGTTCAAAATTATATTAAAAGTGTTATAAGTTTTTCAAAGTAGGGACAAACAGCCTCAACTCACTTAATAGTGTTAGCTCACAATGGATTCCAATGGAAAAAAATCGTGTGAATAGACGTTTATTTTCTTCCTTAATTATTATCGAACATTTTCCGTTTGAATGTATTATTTTTTCTCTCAAATGATACAAAAGTTGCATATTTTAATTAATGATTATGTAAACATTTTCAATATCTGCGTTTCTGCCAAATCACGGTGGATTTTCGCTAACACTGTTGCTAACACTGTAGTTTTTTTATATTTAGATAAAATTTATAATTCGTCTATTTTCACTCAAATAACGGAAATTTCTCCAATATTGCCTAAAATTAATGAAAAACATTCTGCAGTCTAAGCTGCCTAATTTAACAAAATTTCCATTAAATCAAGTGCGACTTTCACAAACTGCGCTGTAGGAGGTTTCCGTTCATTGACGAATTCGTCGAATTTAAGAATTTAAGAATAGGAGCAAATACTGCGGAATGATTGAAATTAAATGCAAATTTATTAGCATAATTTGAAGCATAGCGATTTATTTACTCACTAACTTTTCAGTATTTTCAGAAATGCATATACAAGGGAAAGTCATTAAGTAAGTCACAAAAGATAATTAAATAATAACTTACAATGGTATTCACTTCAAAACTATTTTTATTTATCCACATATTCTCTACCACTATTTATGCTCATATATCACCGTTTTATCAGTGCCCAAACACCAACTGCATACATTTGTTTGCTTTGCTGTTTCAGCCACATTAGGACTTCAAGTTGAACACAGGAGACAATTCAAAAGTTTATTCAAGGATGTTCTTCAACATCCACCAAACAGCTTCGACTTAGCCCCAAGCGATTTTCATCTGTTCAGTCCACTAAAAACCATCTTGGAAGCAAGATAATGTTCACAGATGAAGAAAATGTTAAACTTGAAATCCTAATGGGGCTGAGACAGCAACCCAAAGAATGTTATGCAGTTGGTATTGGGGCACTGTTAAAACGGTGATATAAGTGCATAAATATTGGTGGTGAATAAGTTGAGAAATAAAAATAGTTTTGAAGTGAATATAATTGTAAGTTATTATTTAATTATCTTTTGAGACTTAATGACTTTCTCTCGTAAATTGTGTTAAATATTTCCCCATTTAAAATATTATCTTATTTTAAACATAACTTATAAATTACATTAAAAATAGTTATTTAAGAGATTTCACGAAAAAATATTCTTTTTTAAATGAAATAACTTGCGGTATAAGAATAGCTTTCTTTCAGCTGAGTGAGAATAAAAATAATTTCCTCTAGAAATTCATCTAATGATTTCCTGGCGATGATTACGCAAGAGAAGACGTTTATATTGATTTCTTGTTGTAAATTAGGCTTACAGATTACATTTTTTTAAATTTCTTTTTGATTAAAAAGTTTGAAAAAATATTTTATTATTTTTTATTTTTTATTTTTTTTTACATCATTTTAGAAAGGAGTGTAATAAAGACAAGGAGAATAAATATGATAATCGCGCGATTATATTTGAATAATAAAATTAAATTCTATGCACATTGTGACAATTATTTAGTTAATATGCATGATACAGAATGAGGTAGAAGATTTTTATGTATCGAAAATATGTTCTACTCGTAACTATTCGTAACTACTAACTGCTTCTACCGATCTTGCATTCGAAAAAAATTTATATTAGTGCATATAAAATTTAGTTATTCATTGAATATTTTAGAAAACAAATGAGAAAAAACAGTAGGCTGCAGACATCACAACACTTTAAACTTTACACTTTTTACATATTAATTCATATAACGTAATCACCCAAAAAAAATTAAGAATAAAGCATAGTGTATTTCTTTGAATTCAACTTAAAGTTACAGTGATCAATGATGAAATAGTAACTTAAAAATCTATTAGGTATTAAAAAAATATATATTTACAAATATATTTTTTATCAATTAAGTAAAATATAAATTTTATCCAGTATGAATCCATTTAGTTGACACAAATAACTCTTCTTAATTTTAGAATCCCTATTGCATTTCTTACGTATAAAACTTTTCAGATAAAGCTATAAAATAAAAATACACTGAATAAAAATGAAGAACTTTTTAACAGAGTTGTTATTCAAAAATGTACAAGTAAAATAACTTCCCAAATCCCAAATGAATTATAAATCCAAATATTAACTGATTGTGAATAAAACATCCACTGGCAGCACAAACTGTAAGACAAATCCAGAGCAGCGTCATGAGTGGTGAGAACGTGAACGATGTACCAGCAAACAGCTCAACAAGCACGGCTTTTGTACAAACTTCCATATATATTGCTGTGGTGTGGAAGACCATTCAGTTTATAAAGCAACTAGCAAGTTACATTTACAGACAGAAAAATCAAATGAAACTCCTGCCTGTGAATGCACCCAGCTGTCAAGATTCCAAAAGATATTCTTCCATGCTTCATAACTCAGTAACATCCATATCCTCGTCAGTCAATTCTCCATACCGAAAGTAGACTCGCATCTTCAGTGATAACAGCTTATACATATTAAATTAATATTTTCGATATTAAATTTATTTGGGAATTCGAAAGTTATTTTAACTGTAAATTTTTGTATAACAGTATTAATTTTTTTTCAATTAAAAATTTTCGTATATACACATCTGAAAAGTGTTATACATTAGAAATTTCAAAAGTAATAAGAGTTTACTATAGCTACTAAATTAAAATTAAGTAATCTACATAGGAAGCAATTTATTTCTACTAACATAAACAAAGATATACTAATATAAACAAAGATATACTAATATAAAAAAGTCCTTACGGCCTGTACCGGGAGGAAAAGGTAGCTTTCCTATATCTTCGTTTTAAAATTTTACAAGCAAGTTAAAATGCAAAGAAAATATTTACAAAAGATTCATTTATACTGAATTTGAATAAGAAATTCGCCAAATTATTAAGCTATAGCCAAATTGGCTTCATTTATGAAGACATATTTTGGTCGCCAAAGTTGGCGATATTTCGCCAAATGTCGCCAAGTTTGGCAAAAATTTGGAGCTAACGGATATCAATAGTTTTATGCGTATGATTGGGAAAATTGTTACAACAATGAAAATTTTTGTAATGTGCTGTATTGTTTCAAAATGTCAGCCACCCTAGAATTTCAAACTGCTGTATCTCAGCCATTTTTTAAGATAGAGGTAAAACAAAAAATGCTCTGGAATCCTTGTATCAAGGCCAAACACGTAATTAGAAAATAAATTTAAATTTTTAACCTTTTTTATATATTTATTTTAGTTTTAAATTTTTAAGTGGCCGCCATCTTGAAACAAGATGGCGGACCAAGCTGGCCAACGAACTCGGTTGAGACATTGGTGAGCTTAATACACACAATTAGTTTCATCCAATTTGATTTATAAATACGAGCGTTATCGTATGACATAGGTCAGATATATATACAGGGTCATTCATAATTCCGTCCGGGGTTTCGAAACGTTATAGTAAAAAAACGAAGACGAATATGAAAAAAAGAAACATATGAAATTATTCCGAAACTATTCAAGTTTTACTTACATACATTACAGGTGTTCTATGTGTGAACCCTTGGTCACACGGCATACATCCATGCGATAGTCCAGTTCCTGCCATACTCTACTCAACATGGTACTGTCTATGTTATTGATAGCACGTGTTATCCAGGTTTTTGTACAACCTATGCCACGTGATTTAGCTGACCTGCGTGAAAGGATAACACGTGCTATCAATAACATAGACAGTACCATGTTGAGTAGAGTATGGCAGGAACTGGACTATCGCATGGATGTATGCCGTGTGACCAAGGGTTCACACATAGAACACCTGTAATGTATGTAAGTAAAACTTGAATAGTTTCGGAATAATTTCATATGTTTCTTTTTTTCATATTCGTCTTCGTTTTTTTACTATAACGTTTCGAAACCCCGGAGGGAATTATGAATGACCCTGTATATATATATATATATATATATATATATATATATATATATATATATATATATCTGACCTATGTCATACGATAACGCTCGTATTTATAAATCAATTTGGATGAAACTAATTGTGTGTATTAAGCTAACCAATGTCTCGACCGAGTTCGTTGGCCAGCTTGGTCCGCCATTTTGTTTCAAGATGGCGGCCATTTAAAAATTTAAAACTAAAATAAATATACAAAAAAATAAAAATTCAAATTTATTTTTAATTACGTGTTAGGCCTTGATACAAGGATTCCAGAGCATTTTTCGGTTTACCTCTATCTTAAAAAATGGCTGAGATAGAGCAGTTTGAAATTCTAGGGTGGCTGACATTTTGAAACAAAACAGCAGATTAACGCGAATACTCGCAAATTATTTTCTTTCATTGTTGTAATAATTTTCCCAATCATACGCATAAAACTATATATTCATATCCGTTAGTGCAAAAATTGGCGAATATAGCCAAAATTGGCGACCAAAATAAGTCTTCATAAATGAAGCCAATTTGGCTATTGCTCAATAATTTGTCGAATTTCTTATTCAAATTCAGTATTAACGAATCTTTCGTAAACGTTTCTTTGCATTTTAACTTGCTGTTTTCGTGTAACATTAGCTAAAATTTTAAAACGAAGATATAGGAAAGCTACCTTTCCCTCCCGGTACAGGCCGGAAGCACTTTTTTGTATTGAAAGCTACCTAAAAATATCATAATAATTTAAATAAAAATAATTAAAAAAAAATACTTGAACTAGAGTAAAATATTGTTGAAACAATAACATATTAGTTAAGTATATATTTCAAAATATAACATTTTTTACTATGCTAGCAACGGCTAATAATAATAAAAGATGATAGCTTAGCTGGCATTTTCATCACATATAAAAAAACCCCTAAATTTACAAAATTACTTTATTCAAAGCGCACTCAGGAAAAATCTGAAATAGTATATTTTACTTTGTTATATATGAAATGTATCTGGTGTTCATGGTGAGCATAGAGATAGGTCACAGTATCCAATGAAAACATACTAAAAAATGCCAAAAATATAGACTATATTATTATATATATATATATATATATATACAAATGATATAAATATACTATCTTATCTATAATTACTAAATTAAAATTAAGTGATTCGCATGAGTACATTTTCATTGATTTAGAAAATTACGAGTAACAACATTATGAATATATTTAATTTTGGGGTAAAACATTATTAGCTACTCTCACAGAAAGACATTTTTTTATCATTTTGTCAATACTAATGATTTAAATATGAGGTACATATTGAAGTAACGATAATTCACTTTGAGTAAACTGATAATTCACAATAATTTATGATATTTCAAAAGAGATTTATTACTGAGAAGATAAATTTACATGGTATTACTATTTTGTTTGTAAAAGAGCAAAATCAAAGACAATACGAAGCAAATACTTTCTATAAATATATAAACAAAGATATATTTAATAGGAAAAAGAGCTTATTCAGAATGCGTATACTTGATTTATATATAATTATATCAATATAAACCAAAAATCAAAACCTCACGTCACGTAGGTAGCTAACTTCTCCGATAAATATTTTTTCTATAATTGAAAGTTTCCTATACCCTATACAAATTGGTCCATTTCGTCTTCAAAGATTTAAAGGAACTCTATATTTCAAAGAAGATAAATAACACTTACACGCTATCAAAACGGTTAAGACGAGTTCAAAATCTCACATCACGAAATCAGCTAATTTTTTAGAAATTTCTTTTTAAATGCGTCTCCTCCACCCCATAAAAACTGGCCCATTACCTCACCACACACTAAAAGGAGCCCTATTCTTCAAGGAAGAGAAATGACTCTAACATGCTATTGAAACTGTTAAGACGAGTAAAAATCTCACGTCACGAAAGCAGCTAACTTTTCCGATATATATTTTTCTTTTAATGCCAGTCTCCTCCACCCCATAAACACTGGCCCATTACCTCACCACACACTAAAAGGAGCCCTATTCTTCAAGGAAGAGAAATGACTCTAACATGCTATTGAAACGGTTAAGACGAGTAAAAATCTCACGTCACGAAAGCAGCTAACTTTTCCGATATATATTTTTCTTTTAATGCCAGTCTCCTCCACCCCATAAACACTGGCCCATTACCTCACTACACACTAAAAGGAGCCCTATTCTTCAAGGAAGAGAAATGACTCTAACATGCTATTGAAACGGTTAAGACGAGTAAAAATCTCACGTCACGAAAGCAGCTAACTTTTCCGATATATATTTTTCTTTTAATGCCAGTCTCCTCCACCCCATAAACACTGGCCCATTACCTCACCACTAACTAAATGGAGGCCTACTCTTCAAAGAAGAGAAATAGTTTCTACACGCTATCAAAACGGTTAAGACGGGTTCAAAATCTCACGTCACGAAGGAAACTAACTTTTCCGATATATATATTTTTTAATGCCAGTCTCCTCCACCCCATAACACTGGCCCATTACCTCACCACTAACTAAATGGAGGCCTACTCTTCAAAGAAGAGAAATGGTTTCTACACGCTATCAAAACCGGTTAAGACGGGTTCACAATCTCACGTCACGAAGGAAACTAACTTTTCCGATATATATATATATTTTAATGCCAGTCTCCTCCACCCCATAAACACTGGCCCATTACCTCACCACTAACTAAATGGAGGCTTACTCTTCAAAGGAGAGAAATGACTTTTACACGCTGAAATTTTACGTCACGAAGCGGAGCTAACTTTTCCGATATTTTTTTTTCTTTCATTGCCAGTCTCCACCACCCCATTAAAACTGGCCCATTTCCTCACCACTAACTAAATGGAGGCCTACTCTTCAAAGAAGAGAAATGGTTTATACACGCTATCAAAACGGTTAAGACGGGTTCAAACTATCACGCCACGAAGGAAGCTAACAATTCCGATATTTTTTTATTTTAATGCCAGGCTCTTCCACCCCATAAAAACTGGCCCATTACCTCACCACTAACTAAAATGAGCCCTACTCTTCAAAGAAGAGAAATGACTTTTACACGATATCAAAACCGTAAAGACGAGTTCGAAATTTTACGTCACGAAGCAGAGCTAACTTTTCCGATATTTTTTTCTTTAATTGCCAGTCTCCTCCACCCCTTAAAAACTGGACCTTTTCCTCACCACTAAGTAAAAGAATTATCCCTATTCTTCAAAGAAGAGAAATGGAACTTACGTGAGCTCAAACTTAATATAGAATCATTTGGAAACGCTCATTGGCGACTTAGGTTTTTTCTTTTTTCTAAATTTGGTAAAGCCACCACAGCAACACCTTTATCACGGTAAAAACTTTTTAGTCCCTAGCTATCTATTTTATTTCCGAAAAAAATGAGACTGTCTAACACAAACTTTATCCAAAAAGAAAAAAAAAAGAAGAAGCGGGGGGGGGGGGTTACCCTGGAAACTCCCTGCCAAATTTAGTTAATAAATTAAAAAAAAATCGCTCTCCCCCTCTGTATGCATGTTTGTGCATGTGTGTAAGTTCCTGTTTGCGTATGTTTGTGTATGTGTGTGTGTGTCGGTGTGTGTTCAGAGAGAGAGAGAGGGGGAGGGGAAGGATAAGACATTAATCTGTCTCTTTTTCAATTTAACGGGTAAAGGGAACAAAAAAAGAAGAGAGAGGATTTTAACGATTTTCCTTTTACACAAGGAATACCACAAGACCTAACACAGCCAGAACTTTGGATCGTTGAGCACCCCCTTCAAGAAATGAGAAATGAACAGAAGATGGAGAAGTCTTGAACAAGATCATTTTTCAGCACCCGGACACCTCCAGCCAAGACACACGCCTCCTACAGAACCTGAAAGCATTTGAAATCCATTAAGCAGTTGGGATGGAAATGATTTATACAGATCCAGTCTTTCTGCATAATGTTAGTCTATTGATGCACGTTAGTCTATTGCACGTTAGTCTATTGCAAGTTACCAAACCTAACCTATTGATGTTAGTTTGATAGTCTATTGTATTGATTTTAAAAAAAATTATTGACTATTGTTTCCCTGTTAACTATTGTCAGTTACCGTTGTCAATTATTACTATTGCTGTTGTAAAATGTTACTATTGCTATTGTAAACTATTACTATTGCTATTGTAAATTATTAATATTGCTATTGTGAATTATTACTATTGTTATTTCTATTGTAGATACTATTGCAACTATTGTTATTGTATGGTAATTTTGATTTTCAGGCCTAAACAAACATTTTATACATTTTGAAAAATTCAAATATTTCAATGCCAATTTAGTCTTATTTACAGAAAGGCCGGATTTTTTTAAAAAACAAAATGCAACAAAACTTCGATAAACTAAATTTCACGAAAGATAAAGATTTACAAAATCTTCTTTACGTAAAGAAAAATAAATATGGATGTTGATGCATCAAGCGTAATTTTTAATAAAAATAAGAAAGAAAATTTTAAATTGAAAAAAAAATAATCTCATAGTGTCGAAATAGCAATTTAAATATTTTTGAAAAATGCCAGCTTCTGAAAATATTCAGGAGACGAAGTGACAAATTGGACGAAAAGTAAAGTTTAAATGTCTGTATTTCTCAGAAATTTTTGAGTATATTTCTTAATTTTAGGCAACAACAACAATAAAAATGGTAAATTCGATTTTCTTTTTACGACTGAAGTCAAAGTTTAGATATTACACAAATTAACAAAATTTGAAGCAAATTGACCAGAAAGTAAAGTTTATTTTTCTTTAACCAATTTTGAAAACATATATTAAATTACATAGAAAGGGGAATCCGATGATGAAATTTTTCTTTTCCAGGTAATAAAAACACACTCTTACATTAAAAACTAAAGTGTCAATTCAGTTCAGAGAAGTTTCGTTGCATTAGAACTTAAATACTAAAACTTAGTTACTAAAACTTAAATGCTAAAATTTAAATCTAAAAATAAACATACATACATATATTAAAATACAAAATACAATAAATAAAGAAGAAGAAAAACTCAAGTGCCATCCGTCTTCAGCCTTCTAACTCCTAACCTACCAAACCCTACTAATTTTCATTTTCATGACCCCTTTTCCTAAATTAGTTAAATTAATTTAAACATTTTGGTATTTATACCTAACGTCTTTATCCTAACCTTATCATATTGTATTGCTCTCCTAATCTTAACATCGCGTCGTATGCTGCTATCCTAACACTTAATATCCTACCATTTCTTATCTATCTCAGTTTGCACTATTTTAAATTTTTTTTTTTTTTTTTTTTTTTTTTTTTTTTTTTTTTTTTTTTTTTAATTCTAGAAAACAAATTTATTTTAAAATTTTGTGTCTTTGCCCTTTTATTTTATTCGCAACTTCAATCCAAATTTCAACCTTCTGACTGATTAAAATTATTTTTTTATAAGAAATTATATTGCGCGAATTTTAATTTTTATTATTCGAAATTCGAAGATTTGCCTACTTCTTTAAACTTATCTTGCTTTAAATATTTATCTTTAAACTCCCTTTAATTTCCATCAATACAATTCAGCAAAAATAAGTGTGAATTCGAATTATCCGAAACCCCTAAAAACTGCCTATTTATTAATTTAGCTTATTTCCGTCTGAGTATATTTAATCCTCTATCAATTCTAATCCACGAACGCCTTTTTATTCATTTTTGCCCTCATTATTACCTTTTATTCCCCCCCTCTCTCGCCCCCCTCCCCTTCTCTCTTAAAGATCTAAAACCTGGCGCCCCCGAAGGCGAGTTGCATGGACTCTAGTGGTCCGAAATACTGCTCGCCTTCAAACCTGACCATCGCGTAATTCCCGTAGACAGCAAAGTCCTCGTCGCGTGACTGCAAGACGAGCTTTGCCACCGACAACCCAGCCTCATCCGCGACCTCAGCGACACCCTCCCCCCCTGACCCAACCTGACAGGCCCCGTTCCCGAAACGAACCTTGGGGCGCACACTGGGACCATCCCAGTGCACAACGCGACCCAGAACTGGAAAATCCCCAGCCAACCACCTGCGCACGTCCCTAAAGTGAGCGCGAATCTGTTCCCTCACACCCAACTCACGCGGCCCATTGCCCCCCTCTCCCTCCTGAACTAACGAACCTACACCTCCCACCCCGCTACCTGTCCCTGTACGCGAAACCCGCCTGCGACAACCAAAACAGCGTGAAGAAAACCAAGCCCTAACGCCCCGACTCCCAGATCCCTCCCGTTGCCCAATCCCTGACTCCCCGTCCCGACCCGCATCCGACGGAGGCACCCTGTTACCTCTTCCTGCACACCATGCAAAAACCGCCGACCTGCAAGATAAAGGAAAGTACATTTAGTAATCTTACACTGCTTACATACAAAATTAAATTTACGCAAACAAGAATGTAATAATTATATATTACAATGAAGTTATTTATTACAGAATCTTTGTTGAAGAAAAAATCACTAAAGAAATATAGTGATATAATAGAAGTATTTTTTAATACACTTTTTTTTATAAGCAATCTATGTTTATCGTGAAAATCACGAATCATTTCATGACTGAAATTCATGATTTTTCATAAGCATTTCATAAAATTACAGAAATAACAATAAAATATGCACCAGGCATAGAGTATTAAACATTTTCCAACACATTAACATAATATTATTAAGAAATGTCTTTTTTATTCTATCTAAAAAAGCTACTTATAAAGCACATCACTCAGTGAAAATCCATTTTTCAGCAATTGCTGTGCATATCCGGTAATAGGTGCGAATTCTTTCGTATTGCCCTGAATGCGATTCATAGAATTTATGCACGCCATTTAATACACTCAAAATTAGATGTTTAAAAAAGCATAACCACAGCGGAAAACGCACTTCCAGTAATTATCGATCTTTGTCAGTTGTATAACCTAATTCTTTTGTGTATCTCTGTAAATGAACGATAAATGTTATGCATTCCACAATCTATTGAAAACATATTATTAGTGCATTTTAGTCATTTCAAGTGTCATAAAATGCATTTCATGTCGTTAAAATGCGCCCTAAACGATTTTTCCCAATGGATCACACTCTAATGGAATTGTTTTGTGCGTCGCTGTAAACGAACTGTAAATGCTACTTACTCTGTACTCCTAATAAAGCATGTTGTAGTCCATCTCAATGATGCATATAAGTCTCATTATGTTTGAAATAACGTAACATTAATAAATTGCATCGTAAACGATTTTTCCCTTATTATACCATAATGTAACGGAATTCTTTTGTGTGTACCTGTACACGAACTAGAAATGCTACACACTTCATTTTCAACACCGAACATTCAATAACATATAAAAATTCCATGGCAATGCAAGTATATTTAGGAAAGTTAGAGCGCATATAGACATACCTAATTTATGAACATTTTTCAACTATGTTGGAAAGTGATAAAAAAGTAACTATATATATTTTCTTCTAAGTCGTACGTATATTTTTCACACTCTTATGAATGTACTATTGTTGTTTAAAGTAAGCAACAAAGTAAATGCATCGTTTTGGAAAAAAAAATAAAAAAATACTGGTGAAATGCAAATATTTTGCACCATCCTTCCCCCCCCCCCCCATCCCAATGAAACATTCCTCTCTAAAGCCTAAAATGTCAATCGGTGTCATTATCTACCATTTTATGTCAGTGAAGTATCCAAAATGTATCCCAGATGTAGGGTAAGATAAAGAAAAGAAGACTTAGTAACGTTGTAGCCATCACAAAACTTTCTTCTATATAAATCGAATCGTCTGCAGCCAAAATGAAATAAACAATCTATTCATTCTTGAGGTATGGCAATCGCGTAAATAGTAAAAAACAGAGCATTAAGCGAAACATGTTAGGCGGTATACACCCAAACCAAATAAGGATCTATTTATGCCAAGGTCAAACAAAATATGAAGTTTGATGAATTTCAGTGCACTAATTTTTTAGGTATAGCTATCGCGGAAATCAGGAAATATGCAGCATAGCAGCGCCACCTGTTGTATTATTTACACCAAAATCTAATCAGTACCAACTTATGTCACGGTCTAATAGTATATGCAGTTTAATGAAATTCAGTGCACTAATTCTTGAGGTATAGCTATCACGGAAATCATGAAAAATGCAGCATAGCAGCGCCAACTGTTACGCGATTTACACCAAAACCTAATAAGCATCAATTTATGTCAAGTCTTAATTGAATCTGAAGTTTGATTAAATTCCGTGCATTAGTTCCTGAAATAGAGCGCCCACTGAATTCCTGTCACGGACAGATATTTTCTAAAAGCAGTCAATAAGTGTACAGGATTTTCTAAAACGTATAAATCTGTCGAAAAATTTCCCGACTCCAATACTTTCTTCTTCTAAGAAGATAGAGGAAAGTAAAAGTTAGCTGAATATAATGACAACTATAATGCGACTATTCCGCTATAGGTCATCAATTCGGTGATTCCTAGATTATATAAACTTACCCAAGAAAACCTAACAAATATAAACTATAAATCTGGCAGACAGCGGTAAAACCAATTAACATTTGTATTTTTCATATTCATTAATTAAACCTAATTTTATACATATAAATATTCTTAATTTGAGTACATTTTAATTCTGAATTTTCTTTGATCTTGAAAATTACTCAGTAATGTACGTCTGTTTTAACGGTAATGTATTAATATTCCGTAATCGGGACCACCAGCAGAGGTTCTCACCAAACAGGAGTGATTTTGGCTGAGCTTTAGGGTACAGCTGTCGCAGACGCACTAGGGTATCGTTTTGATGCCAAAACGAAAATTGTATGCCTAGGGAACCCGGCGATTTTGGCGAGATTTTGTTCGGTATGGCAACTCGGTAGAGCAGATTCCGTGTGCTTTATAATAAATTAATCACTGTGCGTGTATTATAATAAAATTATATGTGTATTTTTATAATAAAAAAATTGTGCTTGTTTTATAAAAACTTAAACACTTTTATTTTAAAATAAAACTAACATGCTGTTTTAGCAAGCTTAGAAAACGTTGTTTTCTCTTCAAAATGACTCAAAACAAAAATCGCGCCAATCCCGGTGCATCTGCGACAACTGTTAAAATGAATTAGGATTTCATAAGATTGTTACAAAAACCGCTTTGTTGCGCCAATTCATTGTGAACCCGATGGTAGAAAATTAACCAGGTGAGTTAACTATTTTACTTTATAATAACTACTATGCATAACATGTTTTACGTCTGATAAATCTAAATATGCCAGATTGCAGTGTCTAACATGTGGAATTTTTGAATTTTAAAGCGGTTATGTGATAATTGAAATGAAATAAAGAATTTAAATAAACATTTTGTGATTTTTTTTTTTTCAGCTATACACTATTACCAAAAAAATATAAAGACAAAAAAATCAAGCAATATCAAAATAATATCAAGTTAAAAAAAAAAAATACCATACCATATAACCAATTCATCAAATAATAATAATAAAAAAATAAGATACTGAAGCTTTTAACTCATTTTAATACTTTCAGCCACAATGAAATTACGATCTGATATCTATAATTCATTTTTAATTTAATTTTTGTGATTAAATTAAGAAGTATTGGATACAAAATTTTCATTTGAAAAATACGCACAAACATAAAATTAAGATTTGTAACACATTTTAATCTTATCAAGCTTTTAACCCATTTTAACACCAGTGTTCGCCGTATTGAAATTAGGCTTAACGTACATCTTGTGTAACTCATGTATTTCAACGAAAATACTGAATTTTAACATAAATATTGGCGACAGTACACAGTAGGAAATAGGCCAAAGATATTTTTATTTCAAGAAAAATAAAACAGCCGAGCACATAAAGTTAAATTTTTGTAACAGATTTTTGCCACGTAATACTGCACAATCTGTAAATGTGATTTCACTTTACCACACATTAATTATATCAAAGAATATGTTAAAATAAACAAAATTACTTACATTCGACGAAAAAAACCCATTTTAAATATCAAAATACTGTAATATATATCAAATATAACTGCTGTTAATATAAGACAACCAATAGTCGTATCAGTCTAACAGCAAAGATAAAATAAAATTTGAGTTTCAGTATAATTGTGAATTTTTTAACCAGGGAGTCTTGTTTTTAACAATCTACAAAAGAAATTAAAAGTAGCTCATTGTTGCATGATGCAACTGACGTCAGAAAACTGATAGAACTGACGATCTAATTGACAATAATAAAACTGACGTCACTTTCAAAAGAAAACCAGCAATTTCGTCGCTCATCTTCTGTTCAGAAGTACATGGTTCAAATCCCTCCAACGCCATTTCCCGACTTCTACACACATTTTTAGGTGCGTTCGTAATTATATAAATACGTAGCACGTATGCGAAATGAATTATATCGTCTGCAGATTAATTTCTGTCCTAAAATAAGTATCTCGGTCGCTTGACGATCCAACCTCGGAAGCTCCGATTACAAGAAAGCACCGATTTAAATCAGATTTCTTAACAAATGTTTTTATTAATATCTCCTAAAGTTTTGATTCGATTTTTATAAAATTTTAAATGCCCCGACAAAATTCTGCAACGATAATATATCTTAAATTTCAAACCATTCGGTTGGGTAGTTTTTGAGTTGTTATATGCGGACGGACGGACGGTCCAAGTGACGACAATAGGTGCTACGTATTTATATAATTACGAACGCACCTAAAAAGTGAAATTGACTTACGTAAAAAACGTTTTCGGAAGGGTTAACATGAATTTTTTTTAAACTAAAGGCTTATGCCTGAACCCGATAGAACGTAAATGTCTTTAGGTGTGTTCGTTTTTAGGTGCGTTTGTAATTATATAAATACGTAGCACCTATTGCCGTCGCTTTTTCCGTCCGTCTGTCCGTCCGTCTGTCTGTCCGTCCGTCCACATATAACAACGCAAAAACTACCCAACCAAATGGTTTGAAATTTAAGATATATTATCTTAGCAGAATTTTGTCGAGACATTTAAAATTTTATGAAAATCGAATCAAAACTTTAGGAGATATTAATAAAAATATTTATTGAGAAATTTGAATTTTTTTTTAAATCGGTGCTCTCTTGTTATAGGAGCTTCCGAAGTTTAATCGTCAAGCGACCGAGATACTTATTATATGACAGAAATTAATCTGCAGACGATATAATTCATTTCACAGAATTAAAAATCATCAAGATCTAAATATTTATATAGGTAGCTACGGTACGAACGCACCTCATTTGTCACGTTTGACGTACAATTTCCAGCTTGTTTGTTTGGTTAATTTAGAGAGCCGATGTCGAAAAAGAAATAAATGTAAACATTGTCTGGTATTTTTAATTTTTCGTACCTTTCTCTGAATCGCCGATGCAATTTTTTTAAAATTGCCAAAATCGCAAAAAATGCAAAACGGCATACAGAAAATATACTTTTTCGAAGGGTTAATTTTCATATTTTTAAAAACCAATAGTAGCTTTGAAAAGGGCAAACTCAGTTCTTTAATTTGGTGACCTTCGTTTTTCCGTATCTTTTGTATTCCGGTGGATGCAAGATTCGGAAAACAGGAGAAAATAAAAAACATGAATTCAATGCTTTTTGATTATTTTTTTTGAAAGGGTTAAATGTAAAATTTTTCAAACCATCCAGATCGTTCGATACGTAAAAGTATGTTCTTTCAGAATATGTAGACGGTTTTTCCGTATTTCTAGCCGTTCGTCCATGGCGAATTTAGAAAATTTTAAAAGAAATGGAATGACCCACGCTTTGTTTCATCTTTTAACGGAGGAACCTTCTGGGCATGAGCAAGCTTTTTTGGAAGACAGATTTTTTATTTACGATCTTTGATCAGTTTTTAAATAATAACTAATCTAATTTTCAAAATATTAAAAATCTGAGGTTCAGGTGCACCAGGAGAGGGTTTGGACTACCTAAATCTAAATTTGCAGGCTTCTAGGTGGGACAGATTTTGCTAGCCATCGCCAACAGACACACAGACACACACAAGCACAGAGCGAAACTTTCTTTTATTAGTATAGATTATTCGAAGATGTTGAATGAGGGTGTCGGAACTCACTCCACCCCCGTTAAAAGGACGTTAGACGTTGGATTGTGCTCTTTAGCTATTTGTTGCTGCGTTTTGGGAGTTGGGGATAAAGTCCTGCACGGGTCGGGTACAACCCGACCCGAACTCGCAAATTCCATTTGAAGTCAACCCGAAACCCGACCCGAACGCGACAAAAAAAATTCTGAACCCGCAAAAAAAATTTCTGGAACCGCAACCCAACCCGAACCCGCAAAAATAATTTTTGACGACCTGCAACCCGACCCGAACCCGCAATACCTCAACCCGCACCCGCAATAAAAGGACAAATCAAGGGCCGAATAAATCATGTTTTAATGCTATAATGAAAAGTTATGTCCAATTATATCTCTAATACCAATTTTATATTTTATATAGAAAAATGGACAAATCTATGTTATTTAATATTCAAATATAGTGAAAACTCGGAATAGCGGACACCTCGAGATCGTTGAATAGAGTCCTGCAGCGTTTCGGGTTGCTTCTATTTGTTTTTTCGGGTCGGGATGACAAATTTTCTTTCTACGAGTCAGGTTCAATCTTGAATAATTCTTCCGGCTCATATTTATGATTTAGCATGTCCGATTGTTGGGATTTTCACAAAAAGTTTGAAGAGAACTATGAAAATAAATACGTATTTGAATGTGGATAAGTTAGGGGTCTGAAACACTACTTTTTTAGTAGCGAACTACAATTATAACTACTTTATCAAAAATGTAGCCAACTACAATTATAACTACTTTATCAAAAATGTAGCCAACTACAACTACTTGTTTCAAGAAGTAGCGACTACAAACTACTTTTCAAAACTAGTCACTAGACTTCGCTACTTTAGACTTTATCGAAAGATTCAATCTTCACTCGAAATTGAGGACAAGGAATTATAATTCTGCATGGGTCGGGTTGCGTATCCGACCCGAACTTGAAAATTCTGCTTAAAGTCAACTTGAAACAGACCCGAACCCCAAAATATTTACACCCGAATTACAGTGGCGGTCAAAAGTTTCCGGCCAGCATAAAATTTTTGGTTAATTTGTAAGTATACCCATATGAAGAGGAATCTCAAAGTGATACTTATACATTTTATTGACATAATAGTTAGTAACTTATTTATGGAATCACACATAAATATCAATAAATTTAATTGACAAACTTAAGTGCAAAAGAAAACGCATTTTCTCAAAAGTTTCCGGCCAGCTTGGCAAGTTTGGAAACAAATGGTTTTATAATAGAAAATAACAGTGATCAACGACATTTACAATTAGTATTTTGCCGTCATAACTTTAGCAATAATTACTGTGGCGCAGCGATGTGGCATCGATTCAATGAACGGTTGAAGATCATCTATGGTAAGTTTTTTCCACTCTTCTTGCAATTTTGGGGGAAATTAAGCGGAATTGCAATATTTATAATTCTGCACATGTTTGTAAAGTTCGCTCCAAAGATTTTCTATTGGATTCAGATCAGGTGATTATGCTGGCCATTTCAAAAGTGTATTTTTTTGTGCGAAAGCCACTGATTGACGAACTTGTATGTATTATTTGGGTCATTATCATGCTGAAAAAAATAGTTGCGACCACAATTTTTCCTCCAATAAGGAAACAAATGATCTTGCAAGATATCCTTATACATTTCACCATTCATCTTGCCACAGATTTCAACTAATGGACGGACACCTTTTCAGAAAATGCTCTCCACAGCATAATGTGTCCCCTGACATGCTTCATTGTAGGAATAATGTATCTCGAATCATATATTTTGTTTTAGGTCATCGGACGTAGTTTCTGCCATCACTCCCAAAAAGTTTGAACTTCGACTCATCCGAAAATACTACTTTTTTCCAGTTTTCACTTGTCGAGTCTTTGTGTTCCTTGGCAAACGCCAGTCGGGTCCGCTGATTTTTTTTACGCATGAAAGGTTTTTTTAGCACCGATTCTTCCATAAAGTCCTACGTTACAAAAGCATATTGACACGGTAGACCGATTTATTTCAGCAATATTTTCACTCCGTAAATCACCGGATATTTCACCGGCATTTTTATGCGGGTCATCAACTGCGTTTCTCCTGACAATTCTGTCCACACGAATAGTCATTTTCCAGGGTCTCTCGGATCGTGGTAAGTTCAGAAGGCTATGGACATCTGTATATATATATTAAATTATCGTTCACAGTAGATTTTCCGATCGACAACTTTGCCGCAATCTCACGAGGGGTTTGGCCCTTTACCGACAAACAAATCACTTACTTACGAACAATAATTGTTTAACTTTACATTTTTGAATTTCAACTACGTTATTCACGTTTATTAATTAACAAACACGGCCGAAAAAACAGCTTTACTGACCGCAATACCCCGACCCGCAACCCGATCCGAACCCGACCCGCAACAAAAAAGTAGAAGTCAACCAGACCCGAACACGAACCGCAATGAAAAAATATAGCTCCAACCCGACACGAACCGCGGGTCGGGTCGGGTGTAGGTAAAAGCGGGTAACCCGACCCGATGCAGGACTCTAGTTGGGGATGAAATCGCTTGTGCTGCCATCTGTTGTGTAGGTTCCGCGCTTGTTTTCCGGGTCACCAATGTAGAAGTCGGAAAATGGCGTTGATTGGGTTTGAACCAGGGACCTCTTAAACCGAAGGTGACCGACATAGCGTGGAGCGAAAGGCTAGTACATTCTTCTCATGCTAGCCACTCGCTATACATATTGTATTTCGAAATTGTTCAGATCTTTAAATATTACGTAGCTACACATCCTCTGAAATTCTGCACTGAATCACGTACAAAATAACTTATTTTCTCATCAAGGTTCATTCTTGTGTAAATCCCATTAAAATCAATACAATATTTTTTGCGTGATGCTCTTATAATGCACAAACACACTTACAGTTTTATATAATATTACGATTAGCATAAGCAAAGTTAAAAAGTTCTCTAAAACTTGACGAGCACTTTATAAATTCATGC
The DNA here is from genome assembly GCA_963931845.1 of Maratus michaelseni. Lineage (NCBI taxonomy): Eukaryota > Metazoa > Arthropoda > Arachnida > Araneae > Salticidae > Maratus > Maratus michaelseni. Next base: position 56,549,012 of record OZ007588.1, on the reverse strand, counting down.
GCAAATAAGTATTTTTGATCAATTAAAATTGTTTTAGATTCTTAATTAACCCAATCGTTTGGTAAATTAGCAAACGAAAGTACAATGATAGTTTAAAAGATTTTCCACAAACAAAGTTGAAACAAGAACGAAAAATCATGCGTCAAGCATAGATTATGTAACACTTTCCAACGCTTCCAAAATAATTTTACAAATCATACCGTTTAATAAGCTAAAAGATAACATCTAAGTAATCCGAATACTTTTCATCAGCCCTGTATAGGATCTATAGATTTGTATATATACTACATAGGATGCTAAATTTTAGTTCAGTTAGGAAACGCGTAGCACAGTTTAAAATTCTCCGTCTGGAGTTAAATAATACGGAAATGTGTTCGCGAACTTTTGTGCTTCCCTGTATAGGATCTACAGAATTTATACACACCACGTAATAGACAAAAAGCGAGTTAAAATTAAAATCGCGTTCAGTAACTTAAAACGCACTTCCAGGAATTATTGTTAACAGGCAGTAGAGAATTCTTTTGTGTGTCCCTGTCAATGAACGATGACTGCTATGCACACACTATTCTGTAGTAAGCCTCTTGTAATGCACCTTATATAAATTTCAATGCGTTTAAAATAGGGAAACATTATTTAAATAAACCGCAGACGATTTTTCTCCATAGACGTAATGTAACGGAATTCTTTTGACTGTCCCTGTAAAGTAACTCTAAGTGCTATGCACACCCTATTCCATATTAAGCATCTTCTAATGCATCTTAGTGATATATATAAATTTCAATGCGTTTAAAATAGTGAAACATTATTTAAATAAACCTCAAGTGATTTTTCCCCATAGACCGCAATGTAATGGAATTCTTTTGAGTGTCCCTGTAAAAAAAGTATATGTGCTACACACTTCCGTTGAAATAAGGAACATGCTATAGATAACGACTATAACATATAAAAATTGCAGAGCAATCCGAGCATATTTGCGGGAGTTAGAGCACAGCCAGACGGCCAGACGGCAGACGGCCAGACGGCCAGACAAACCGAAGTCATAAACACTTTTCAACTAGGTTGGAAAGTGTTAAAAAGGAGTACAGGAAGTAATGCAAAGAGAATATGAACGCAATTGTATTCAAAGAAAAACAGAAAGATGTTTTCATGCTGTCTACTATTCATATTCCAGATATGGCTTATAAAGGACGAAAAGACAGACAAACAGGAGAGAACATTTTAAAACCGAAATGTATCTTAGACTATAATAAAAATATGGGCGGTGTTGATATCGAGGATGCAATAATGAACAATCATCCATCTTTCAGAAAGTCCATTAAATGGTATAAGAAATTATTCTTTGGTCTAATGGATATCGCTTTGTTGAATGCCAGTGTTCTCAGTGGTAAAAAATATGGGACTAAAACTCCATTTCTTTTAACTCACAATGAAAGTTGTAGAACGAATTTTTGAAAATTATGGAGATTTTAGGATAGAAAGACAATTCACAGCTAAATCAACATCCAGACCTTTAAGGCTTAATGGAAGGCATTTTCCATTACTAAATGTCAATGAAAGGTGGGAAAAAAGAAGAAGAAAGTGCGTAATTTGCTCACAGACTGTAAGAAGTCAACGAAAAGTAAGACAAACTTTTTACTCTTGCGTGAACTTATGCAACGTGATACTTTGTGTTTATCCTTGCTTTAAAGACTCTCACACACTGTCTCCTTTCTGAATTATTTATCTATATAATATTTGCCGCATATATTACATCATTTTTGGATTTGTTTAAGTGTAGATGTAGATAAAGTTTTGCTTCTCTATAAAGATTTTGTATGATATTTAATCAAGGTAAGTCAAATATTTTATTTTTTGCATGTAGATTTTAATGAAAATATTTTCAGAATCTTTTGATATTTTGTATTTATGATTGCATTATTATTTGTTACAATTTCACAAATAATCAACTCAATCTACAAAAAAAAAAAAAAAAATTATTTTCTATGATTTTTTTTTTTTTTTTTTTTTTTAAAGTTAGGCTTATCAATGCGAAATGCCCCGTCATCAGAGATAGATCCATTGTGACAGCGCACCGTCCTCATAGAGAGTTACGTTGAGTGACGTGCCGCCTCGAAAAGAGAGTTCGGGACTGGTGTAATATGACACACCCGTCGCGAAAGGATTAAAGCATGGTTTAAAAGAAAATATATCTCAATAGTGAACATTCGTGGCAAAATTACTACAATTAGCATTTCGTTGAATTTAAAAGAAAATTTAAAAGAAACAAGAAATAAAAATCAAGCGTCAAGCACAAATTAGGGAACACTTTCCAACACTTCCATAATACTTTGAGCAAACTTCGATGTTAAATAAGGTAAAGAAAATTCCCCAATAAACAATTTTTAAAACGCACAACACATTTGAAACCCACATTTACCTAATTACTATCCATAGCCGGAACGGTACTAAAATTCTTTTGTGAAGCCCTGTACATAATCTATATTCTTGTATGCATTATACACAAATTAATTTAACTTATAATTATACGTTAGAAAACACTTTAGAAATCATCTATACAAAGTTTAAATAATGCTTTTTTCTCTTTTCTGTTGCCATTTAGTAAAAAAAAAAAAAAAAAAAAAAAAAGAGCAAACATGTATTTTTTAATAAACTCACTAGTTTGCGCTTTTTATCAAGCATAAATCAATAATGGAATGTTTTTGGAGTACATGCATTTCTCATATGAAATGAGGCGTGATTTTCACGACAAAAATTGAATGTTTATAAAGGGGTGTTTTTTTTATTATTATTTTTACTTTATTTTGTTTTATTATAACTATATTATTTATCTTCTATTTTTTAACCTTTACTAACATAGTTGGAAAATGTTTAAAGTTTATCCGTCTGTATGTTTGCCTGTCTCTCCGTGCTCTAACTGTCGTGAATAGGATCGGAATTCCACATGTAATTTTTATGTGTTATTGAAATTTAGTATACAATGTTCGGTACTAAAAACTAGTACGCAGCATTTACAGTTCGTTTGTAGGGGAACACAAAATAATTCGTTACATTAAGGTCTACGGAAAAAAATCATTTACGGTGCATTTTATGGATGTTATGATATTTCAAACAATAATGAAATATCATAATGTATATATGCCTGACTGAGGTGGACTACAACCTACTTTCTCAGGATTATGGAATAAGTAACATTTATAGTTTGTTTACCGGGTACAGGGACGCACAAAAGCATTTCATTACATTATGATTTAATGGGAAAAAATCGGTTGCGGTGCATGTTAAAATATTTATGATACATCAAACATAATGAAGTTGAAAAGTATCACTGAGGTGCACTACAAAATGTTTTCTATACATTATGGCATGTGTAGCATTTCTCGTTCCTTTACAGAGATGCACAAAAAAAATTCTGTTACAGGACTGACTAAATACGCTGTCGATAATTGATGGAAGTGCATTTACTGCTGTAGTATGCATTTTTTAAGTTATCTAATTTTCAGTGTATCAGGGTAGATTATGGAGGGTTCCGGTACATATTTATGCAGTTCATGTTCGACGATATCTCTGAAAATATAATACCTAAAATTAAAACATTATTTTTGAGTTCGATATCACGAGATCTTTCACAGGATACTCCACACGATAGACAAAAAGAAAACTATTTGTTTTCAAATAACTTAATTAGCCCTCTAAAGTTTTCCTAAACGCATTTGTGAATGGCTAATAATCTGTAAAATATGTGGGTAAAAAAGCTTTATAATTTTCCCAAGTTTGCACTTTCCACGTCCCATAATTTAATAGAAAAACGACTGTGACAGACAGCCGGACAGACACAGGAGTGATCTTATAATGGTTCCGTTTTTACTTTTTTAGTATACGAACTTTACAAAGTACCACCGACACTCGATACTTATGGAAAACCGTATCTAAATGCGAGATGAAGTATGAATAGCATTTAGAGTTCGTTTACAGGGACACGCAAAAGTATTCCGTTACATTGTTATCTTCGGGGAAAATTCGTTTACGGTGCATTTTATTGATGTTACACTCTAAAAACAACATTTTCAAAGCTGATCAAAAAATACTCAAATCTGAGTATGTCGCATAATCAAGATGGCTCCGAATCAAAATGACTCAAGTTTAAAACATGTATTTACTCATTTCTTAAAACATCACACACTCAAGAATAAAACATCATGTGCTCATTTTTGAGTACATCTATGTTTCAAAAAAGAGTATGAACGGACCTCCGTGTGGTCAGTTTTGAGTATGCCCATGTTTTAATATTCTGGGTGTTTCTGGTATTTCAGAATGGAAAGCATTGAGTCGTCCTATTTGAAACGAAAAGTTTCTTAACAAAATGAAAACATCGATTTACTCAGATTTGAAAGTGTCTTTTTTCTCAGTGTACAATATTTCAAACATAAGGATATTGATATTGCGTCACTGAAGTGGACTACAACATACTTTCTCAGGAGTACGGAATAAGTAGCCTTTATAGTTCGTTTACAGGTACGCGCAAAAGAAATTTCACTGCATTGTGATATATGGGGTTAAAATCGGTTGTAGTGCATTTACGGATGTTATGATATTTCAAACATAATTAAAAGTTGTCACTGAGATGCTTACAAAATGTTTTCCATATATTATGACATGCGCGGCGTTTATCGTTAATTTACCGGGACGCAAAAAAGAATTCGCTTACGGGATTGACTGTGATCGATAATTATTGAAAGTGTCTTTTCCGCGATGTATGCATTTTTATATTATTTCATTTTCAGTGTATTAATTGGTGTGTATTTCTATCATGTGCAGGGCTGTACGAGAAAATTCGCACACTTTATAGCATATAGACATGAATTGTTAAAAATGGATTTTTACTGAATTTTATCTCATTTCATTGTACGAAAAAAATGAATTTTTTTAATAATATTCTATCACTTTTGGAAAGTGTTTTATAACCTATGCAATGATGCCTGATTTTTCGTTCTGATTTTCTATTATTGATATTGAATAATTCTCTCCTAAATACTAAAGAATCATGGATTGTATTAACAGATCTTTTTACACATTCAAAAAGAGTAAAAAAAATTATCCTAAAGTAGAACACGCTGTTTTTCAAAAGAGAAAATAATATACATATTTACACATGCATACAGCCTTGATATGTATCAGAGATCATGGAAGATACCCAATTTTGTATAAAAAAGTACCACCGATTCTCGATACTTATGGAAACCGTATCTAGAAACTCTGCACGCGATACTTTTGTTAAGAGTCATCCGCCATAAGATATTTTTGGTATCATTTTTTCGAAATATACAAAAAATTCGAAGTTCCGTCTATCAATATGTCATTGTATCCACTTTTTGGAACGATTTTAGAATGTATTTCGTTTGATACAATATTCGTATTTCTTTGAAAGAGGATTTAATTTTACTTTTTTCAAAGAATCACACCCAGAAAAAAGTTTTGTTGAATCAACAAAAATTTGGTTGACCGAACAAAACTTTTTGTTTAAATATAGGTCAATGGAAATTTTGTTTGAATCAACAAAAAAATTTTTTTTTTGCAATTCCAAAAAAAAATTTTGTATCATCAGCAAAAAATGTTTTGTTAATTCAAGTAGAATGGTTCAATTTTACTTGAATTTTGCTAAAACACACAAAATGTACTCAACAAAACATGTTTTGTAGTTTTAATCAATTCCTTTTTCTGGGTGCATCTAATATCATTTTTAGTGTAAAGTTATAATATTAGAATGCAATGTAATGTTGCCAGTGTTTTCAAATTTTAGCTGCCAGTTTATCCACGTTTGTGTTTAATAATATACTAGCTGCGTGGCAACCCGATGGGTTGCATTTTTAGAGCATCAAATATTTCGATTTCTTGAGATATAAAGATATTCAATATTATTGTACATTTAGGGAAAAAAAATGATAACATTAATTTTAATAAACACTAAATTTTAAATAAGAAATCATATTTACAATGCAAGTTAAATAGAGATTGAGAAAATTACATGTTGCAGATTACGTGATTTTGGATGCAAAATGTTATTTGTTAAAATTATTGTCCTTTCAATATTTGTTTTCTAATTTTGGAGCTAGCGGAATAAAAATAACGTAATTTTGACGAACTTATAAAGACATATTTTAGCTTTTTGTATTAAAATAAATGTTTTACAATGGGGGAAAAAATAATTTTTAACCGATAACTAATTTTATTTTTGGTGCTTTTGTGAAACGTTTTAACCACCATCCTTAAAAAACAATTACTTTAAAACAGCACCACACACCCATACGTTTAAAAGTATCGAGGAGAATTAGAGATTTTATTAACAGCTCGAACAGAGAATATGGCTAATCTTCCGTAATTGGGTTTCCCGCTAATTTAACGAGTATAGTTTGGCACAACAGACTGTTTCTTTAAGACAACGCTATGATAACCACAGTAACCACAGTAGTATAGTAACCACAGTAGTACCATAGTAACCACAGTAGCTCTAAACGCGATTGTGAACGATAACGGTTACCCTTGTCGAGAGACTATTATGGAAGATTAACCTGAAATTTTTTGGTACTTCTCTGTTCCACGCAATTACGACTATGCCAAGGTTGCAGTTAAGATTTCTCCACAGTTTTTGCCAAGTTTAAATGTACGTCACACATATGCCTTATATGCCATACACGTCCTATTTAAATGTCAGGTGTCATACAATATGTCATAATTACATCTTATATATCGTACATTTTCGCCATGTATGTGTCATATGTGAGTATACTTGTTCATATACGTCATATAAGACTGTAACTCGCATATATTATACAAATTGGCGATGCATCTCCGTCGCTTGGCGATTTTCTTCGGCGACCGCTATATCCAAAGAAATACCAAATTTTTATGAAATTGCAAATTTGCATTGATTTCTATTTTAAATATCTAAGTGCTATAGAAGAACTCTGTTAATTTTCATAAATATTATTCGCCAATTTTCGCCAAGGCATTGTAAAATATTAACAATTTTAAATTCTTTTTTTTTACGCTATGAACACTATAACTTGCCTATACGGAAACTTATTATCCTATCTGTAATATAACAGAGAATGTATTAATTTTAATAGCACGTAACTGTTATGGAATTTTAGTATAGACTTAAGGTTTTAATCTTAGCTGAATTACATTTACTACAATTAACTTTCAAATTTCGGGGGTTTGCAATTTTACAATTTATTTAAGAAAATTAACAGAGCTAGTATAGCAAAATAAGTGTAACTTTTTTCGTCAAACTTTTAATTCTTAATGATAAGTAGTTATGTTAATAAAGTATGAAATACATTCAACATAATAAATATATATATATTTTTTAAAATATTAATACACTTATGGATATTGAGTAATAGCAGATATTTCACACATACAAGTTTTGAATCTTAATCGGTTTTGGATCAGTACACGAATATAGAAAAATGTGAACTTACGAATCACTGCATACATGTATAGTAATATGTGTACAAAAACCGAATAAAGTGTACCGATTCAATATTCAAGTGGTATAAAAGCTCTTACGATCTACGTTACAAAATCATTTGAGTAACATTACAACTACATTAGTACTCCGCAATGCCATATACAATTTTTCTATTTTCTGTTTAATTTTTTTTATTTCGAAGTTCATACACAACCGTATGTCTTAAAATTAAAAGATTACACTTCAAAATTTTACAATATATGTAAACAAATGCAACCACTTGAACTATTTTTCACGCCTTATAAAATGATTACGTGCAACGTTCGCGTGCTGAAACGAAAATCTCCATTATTTTGTAATATAAGCTTAAATAATAATAAAAATACTTACAAACAGCGTGGCACTTTCATAGTTAAGTCTTTTAGTCCAATAGCAATCCAAATCACAGATAGAATATAGCTAAAACTTCAATATTTTACAGCAGTCGTATAGATAAGTAACACAACTGAGTAAAAGTTTAGAGCTTTATAACAGCAGGTTTTTAAATTGCCAGATGCACCATCTAAATGAATCAGATATCGATAAAATTCACGAATTCACCATGGAGATTAAATATTTAAACAGAATGTGGAGAGAGTGTAAATATTCTGGTCCATTTTCGCCTATTTCTAAACTTTTTGGAATTTTAATTTCGTTTTCAAATTTTCCACAAGTGCGGCTCTTAATCTCAACAAATGCGGAATGAAAAGTCTGTTAAAATTGAGTTATTTTGAAACAATCGCAATAAAAATCTTAACTTTGTATGTTAAATTGCGCTTATTATTACGAATCATGACGTCATTTTCGCCACCCGAAACTTTTTCTACTTACTCAGATTAGAGTCTCTCACTACAAAAGAATCGTTCCGTTGGTGAAAATAACGTCATAATAAAACGAATGTGCCTTCTCATTCATAAATTTCAAACATTTTGCCTTTTCAACTCCTCCTTTGCAGGTTTTACTACAGGGGTGACACTTCAAGAGTTTCTTGGAGAGGGGGAAAGCTAAGTTTTTTTTTTAAGGACAGGGGTTGAAATAGCGTGCAGGATTGCCCAAATCGAAAACAAAATAGAAATAGGCCTCCACAATAAAAACTGCAGTGTGAGGTTTTGCCTTCTTATCTTAACTTCTTTCACAAACGTGATTCTTCAACGAATATTTTGTTAATTTTAATGGTAGTCCGCAATTTTTTTTTTTTTTTTTTTTACACAAAAGCAATTTGTCAACGGATCGCGGTAAACATCGCGAATTTTACGCATTGGAATTAGAAAGAATAGAAAGAATAGTTTTTTAAAACGACCGTGGAAAAATATTGCGAATTTCGCCAAAGATCGATGAAACAAAAAGCTATTTTCGTCAATTGGTCGCGGGAAAAAATCGCCAGTTTAGTATAACTATTGCGGAACAATATCGCGAAATTCGTTAAAAGATTGAGCAAAAACAAATCACGAATTTAGTCAAACAATTGCACTAAAAGGGGAATTTTGTCAAAGATTGCGCAAAAAATATAAATTTTTCTCAGTCGGTTGCGGAAAAAGACTCCAGAGTTTCAACAAACGAGTCAGGAATTGCGTCAAAAGATGGCGAAAACAAATAGCAAATTTCGTCGATCCGTTGCAATAAAAAAAAAAAAGAAAAAAATGTCGTGAATTTCGACAAATGTTCGAAAAAAAATCGTCAACGATCGGAATTTCGTCAAAGATCCCACAAAAAAAATAGCAATTTCTGTCGGTCGGTTGCGGAAAAAGACTCCTGAATTTCAACAAATGATCGCAGAAAAAAGTCGCGAATTTCGTCAAAAGATAGAGAAAATAAATGGCAAATTTCGTCGATCGGTTGAAAAAAAAAAAAAAAGTCGTGAATTTAGACAAATGGTCGAAAAAATCAAATCCGTCAATGAGTCGTTAAAAAATAGCGAATTTAGAAAATCGCCACAAAAAAAAAAAAAAAAAAAATCGTGAAATTTAATTGGTCACTAAGTAATCAGCATACGAACACCATCAAGATGTTCCGAAATTTGCAAATGTTGTGATCCATAGATATAAGAAAATTTTCCTTAATGATTTTCTGTCAGTAAAAAAATTTCGCAATCATTTTCTGCCTTCTTCTTCAGACTATGATCTAAATTCCATACATTTCAGAAATCTGCAAAACCCTTGTTCTCAGATCCCTTGCTTCTGCATTGGGTAGGACACTACGACCCAATCTGAAGTACGAATCAGGCCTAGTTGACGCGGCTTATTTTCGTTGCGGGTCAGGTTGATTTGGAACATTTTACTATGGTCGGGACATTCTATTAGTACGACTTTTTGAAATTTGTGATACACTTACTTATATTAGGATATTTTCAAGAGAAATCTGTCACAAGGAATTTTTATTTGGAAATTGTAGAACGATCGAATGCAAAATTAGTCGTCAATCCTGGCCAATTATCAAAGGGTTATTGTTTCGGGTTCAAGTTGGGTTTTCACTATTTTGAATCGGGTTCGTGTTGCCAAAGTTTTCAAAGAAATCCTAAATATTTTCAGATGAAAAAAATCATTTTTCTACATAAAAGATAAAATTGTTATTAGAGATATAATTGTAGTCTACTTTTCCATAATCATATTGAAATATGGATTAATTTTCCTTCATTTCGAGTGGGGTTGCGGTTAATGAAATTTTTTTGGAAGTTTCCGGATTTACTGGAAATTGCAGTGCAGCATCGGCTACTCGAAATGCATTTCGTTTTGGGTTTGGTTAATTCAATTTTTTGTTGTTGTTGTTGTTGTTGCGGGTCGAGTAAACTTTGTACGCTTCGGGTTGTGCTTTGTCTCTTTCGAATCGGGTTCGAGATGAACCGATTATACAAAAGGAGGTTCTGAATAATTTTCAAATGAAAAAACTATATATTTGTATATTAATGGGTGTATATGTGTTATTTTTTGCACACAAGCGGTAAACTTGTAGATTAGTTTTCCATAAATGTATTAAAATATACATTCATTTTTTTCACTTCGGGTTCAGGTATGAATATTTCAGATTCGACTTGAAGTCTATCGGGTTAAAGTCAGGACTTGGGTCGGCTACAACTTAATCTGGGCAGGACTTTAGTGCCAGGTTGTGGAGATTTTTAAGAGCATACTGTATATATATCATTTAATAAAGCAAATGATTTAATAGCATTATAACGATTGGAGTAAATATAATGTGACACTCATAAAACAAAATTAACAAATCAAATAATTATGAAATTGAATACACCTACCTCCCCCCCCCCCCCCCCACCCGATAAAAAAAAGAAAAAAATCGCCTTAAATTTTAGACTAAAGAGAGAATTTATCACTAAAATTCTACCCTTGAAAGAGTTTTCTTTTAATCATGCTGTACTAGAGATGTAAAATTTCCGGAAATTTTGAAGTGGCGGCAAAAACAGTTTTTTAGCGTTTTTTTCTGGAAAAATTTGTTTTTTTTTTAAAAATTGATTTTTTACAAATGTTTCTCAAAAATAAGTTACATTTTCTTAAAAAATATAAAATAATAAACATTTTTTAAATTTCTGCATACTAAAGAAAATAATTTTCTTCTCTTTACATGATGTATTACAAAAAGAAAAAAAAGTTAGCTTTTAAAAGTTGGCCTTTCAGTCTCAGAATTTTAACAGTAGCTTTTCTTGCTTAATTTAAATTAACGCCATTGTTTGTTATACATCATATCTCTGTTGAAATGATTTTTCAGTTGAATTTGTTCAATTACTAGTAGAGATAATTAAAAAAATAACTAAAAAAAAAAATCTTATGAGTTTCAACCAATATCACTGCAGTTTGAAAGCAAATTTAAATCCCCTCTACATGGTATTGCTTTGTATATAAATGACGCATTTTAAAGAAACAAATTATTGTAGTTGTGACATTATAAATATTATCATTTTTATTTCTTCTATTGCTTAAAAATTGATAATAATTTAGAATCTTACAGGGGTTTTTTTTTTTTCGTACAATTAGAATTTTCATTTCTTGTATATTTAGCAAAATATACTTGAGCTATGAAAAAACAACACTCATTTGAATCTATATTCACCTTTGTACATAATTATTATTTAAAACAACACAAATGTCACAAACACATATGCATCATTTAATAAAACTTTACTTAAGGTGTTTTTCAAACATACATAACTGTATTTCACAATGATAAAAACCTAGCGCTTTCGAGCAACCTTCCCGTAAGGCATAGTGACGTCACGGCGACGTCACTGTAAAGTCACACTGTGACTTTGTGACCGTCGTCGTGACGTCAAGTGACGTCGATGTGAAGTCACTGTAACCTAAATGCGAGGTCGTTATGGCCGTTTTCAAAGCTTTCTGTGACCTCACAATGTGACTACTTTGTGAAGTAACCGCGCGACTTCAATGTGAAAAATGTGACAAATCTGCATCGGATAGGGTGACCAGATTTTACCCGAATCCTATACGGATTGTTCGGATCAAATTTTTTTTATGGTTCAAGTTTGCGACGTTTGTGACGACACTGCACCGGGTCGGGTGACCAGAGTTTACCCGAATCCAATCCAGAAACTTCGGATCGATCCTTTTGAATTTGTTTGGCTACAGAATAGATTTGGATTAGTTGTCGTGTGACCTGATTTTCGTGAAACCGATCTGACCCGAGTCGGATATAATGTTTTTACTGTAAGTCTCGTTCGGAATAGAATCTTGCATACGACCGAGTAACCAGATTTTATCAGAAATTGTGTTACTCTACAATTTCTGATGTCGGCTCGGATCTAGAGTCATGCACGAATCCGGTTATATATTTCTTGAACATGACTGAATGTCTACTTGAACATGAATGATGGTTGACTGAAACTATATTTCGATTCAACCCGTATTCTTACCCTAACCCAACAACAACAACAACAACAAATCTGTAGGCCCATAACCCGACCGAACCTGATAAATAATTTCGGAAAACAAGATTTCACCAAATACGGATAAGATCGACGATAATTATTGGATCGGCAATGATTTTTATTGATGCAACTTGTATTCAAATTAAAACTTTGCATCTGATTGGGAAACCGGCTAATGTAGCTGTTAAGCAAGAAAATTATAAATGTAAAAAACGCATACTAATATAAAAATAATAGATGAATCCATTAAAAATTATATTAAAAGTAAATATTTCAATAATATGAAATTCTATTGTGCAAATAACAACTTTTTAAATTAATTTCTACTTCCATTTGTTTTATGTAACCACCAAAAATATTGACAAGAATTAAAACTATGCTATTTTGCTGTTAAGTATTGAAGTTTTTAAATGTGTATACTTTGCCATATTTCCCCTCGCTCAATGTCACGAAACTTTCTGACACATTTTTGAACAAATTTTTAAAAGCATGGCACTTGCATGCCTGATTATTAAAGCTATTTGGAATGAATAGCGTTTTCCATTTTTAGATAAATGTAATACTTACGATCAATTTCGGTCACGTTTTACCCGTTTCTGACGCTGCGCGTCGGAAATTTGGTTCAAAACACCGACTTTGATAGTGTTTTCTGAAACATCATCTGCCGTTACCAAAAAATGGATAACGCCATTCGATTATATATATTCTGAATAAGAACACCTGCCAATTTCATGTATTTCCGAATAAAAATGAATTCAGAAATATGTGAGAAATTAGTTATTTTGGATTTGAGAACAAATTTAATGAAAATATAAGTATACATTTTAAAATAAGCATTCTGAAAAAATTATATTAGGAATCAATTTAAAAAATAGATATACTTATGGTGCGATATTATTAAATAATAAACATTGTATCAAGCAGTAAAACAGTTTTCGTTGTAAATGAAATATAGAACTTAAAATCATAAACGCCAAAAAAAAATTACATATTTTTTTATTTACAAATTATGTTATTTATAGTTTTTGAATACTAAATGCAGAACTTAAATATCAATTTTTACTGTAAAAACATTCGATAACACAACTGGAAAAATTACCTTAACTAAACAGTTATTTTATTGTTTCATCAATATTTTTTTTATTTTTGTGCACCTAACATTGACATATCTCGACAAATAAATTATTCAATGCATTAAATTGTCACAATTTTTTCAAATATACCAGAAAATTATTTCTGGAAACCTACACTAGCAACGAAATTATCAAATTGCAAACCAAATATTAATAGTTTTAAAAATTCCAATGTTTTTAATTATAATGAATAACTATGAAAATTGAACCAAGAAACGCAAAATATTAAATACATTCCTCATTTTAAATAACACTTTACAATTAGAATACATATTGTTAGTTAGTACTTTAAGCTTTTTTCCAAACAGTCTATTAAAAAAAATTTAAAACATTAAAGATAAAATTTAATACAAGTGATTTTTTAAAAGAAAATTTAAACATCTTAACTTTTAAATAATGCACTATTAAATGTACTAGAACTAAACATGCACTGTAACAAAACTGCGAAGACATTAAAAGTTACCTGCTGATCTATAGGTAAAGGGAAATGAATCCTCCTGTTATTTTGTAAGGTTTGAATGCTCCTTATCTGCTTCCCTTTCATTGAAAAATTAGACTGTAAATCCACGACAATAATTTTCAAATTATTCCAGCAGAAGAGGTGTGTTCATTGATCTGAGAAGTCAAATATCACCCAGGCCTTATGAACGCACCCGTTTAGACACAGGGAGATGTTAAAATGGATGGGTTACTTTAAAATGGAAATGGTTCACTTTAAAACGTTAATTTACTTACACAGTATAAATCTACAAACTTAAAAGAACGCAACATACACTAATCCGAACTTGAAATGAGAAAAAAATCGTCTGCATTCAATATGCGTGCGCAGTATTGTTTAAACACAACAAAATAACAACTGGCAGGTGTTTCCAAGTGTACCGCAAATGATATAGAAAAAATAACTTAAATAAAGACATTTCAAAAGCTTTATAATTTATATGGCTGAAAAATTAACTTATGATGCTATAATATTCTTTTTTTATATGAGAGAGTTTTGTATTCTTAGAAATAAGCTGTGAAAATTTATAATTTTATATATTTTTTAATCAAATGCATTTGCTTTAGACGTCAAAAGTAAAGATAAATTTTAAATACAAATTTATTTATTACGTTTTATAAAGTAATTTTCATATACATTTAAATACTATTCTACAATCAAATTTCCCAAGTACGAATTTTTCATTTTTTACACTTTATCGAAAAAAGCAATATATTTAATAGAGGTGATATCTTACTAAGCACAGTTTTGGATAAATTGCTATAGGAATGACATATACTTTATAATATGTTTTTAATTCATTTTTGCTCGGAAATACATGAAATTTGCTCGTTCAGAAACTATGTAATTGAAAAACCTTTTCCATTTTTTGGTAAAAGCTGAAGATCTTTCAGAAAAGAATGTCAAAGTCGGCGTTTCTAACCGAATATACGACGTGACAGTGAAAGACAGGAGAAAAACTGGTCATCGCGTGACACGAATTGCTTATAACTCGATAAGTAATTTATTTATCAAAAAATGAAAAACTCATTTCGATTCCAAATTGTTTCCATAATCAGTCTTGCACATTTTATGCCTTTGCGCTTTAAAATGAGTCTGAAATCATGTCAGAAAGCTTCGTGTTGTTGAGCAGGTCAGTTGAGAACCACCTTAATTATACCGTATAAGTAAAATCCTGAAAGCGTTGGACGGTGAACCCGACCAGACCGTGTTGCTATCGAACTCGCAAAAGTGGTGCCCTTATTTTTTAACCAGAAAGCTGATGATTGGGTTGAGTGGCCTATCAAAATAATTAAAGATAGGATATTTTTAAAGAAATATTTGTAGTATTACAAAATTAGAAAATGAGTCCCATGCGGTAGTAGAAAAAAAATCTAAATGTTTGTATTTAAAATGCTAACAAACCTCTAAATTGCTAACTATTTTATTAGAATGAGAGATCTATTTCTGAATTACTTTCCGCCAAAACTTTCACACGTCACTAAATTTCCATTTAAGGATTTTTACCTCTGTATTGTATAGTGTATTTTGTTAAATTTCTTGAAAATGGTAATGAAAATTGTAAAAAAAGTTATGTCTCATATACGTAGACAGATATTTATTATTTAATTTTGGAAATACTCAATTTATTTAAACAGTGTGTGACAATGCTTTTATTAATGATTTAGGTACATGACATAATTCAATTCTATATTTTATGAGGTTTTTTTTTCCAAATTCACTCTCCTATCACACCGTTAAGAGCCTACGCTAGTCACGCGAAGAAACGCTCAAGCTAATGTTAAGTCTATGGGAAGGCTCTGGTGTGATTTCTCGCTCGCATTTTAATATTTTTGAATGATTTTTTTTGCACAGGATAGTTGACACCGATCCCTAACGTTGTTAGTTTTTACTTTTTTAATTTTGGTCTCAGTTTTTTTAAAGGTACTTTCACTTTCAGAACCGGTTCCAACCGGTTCTGAAATTGAAAATGTCCACTTATAAAAAACAGTAATTAAAGTCCAAAAAGTAAAAACTGACAACGATAGAGATCGGCCTCAGCTGTCCTATGCAAAAAAAAAAAATCATTTAAAAATATTAAAATGCGTGCGAGAAATCGCGCAAGAATTTCCCCATATACTTAACATTAGAATGCGCGTTTTTTCGCGTGACTGATGTAGGCTCTTAAGTCACAGAGTGTTGGTATGTTGGTCATAGGTGTGACGTGACTTATGTGACTTGCAGTGACCAGACTTCGAGTCGATTACAGCGGACTGTAATCGATTACGATTACGATTACTTCCTTTTTTTAAAAACAGATTACGATTATATCTCTATTTATGTAATTTGGACTACGATTACGTTTGTGATTATCTCTTTTTTAAGTTCTAGATTACGATTACGTTTAGATTACGATTAATATTTTTTCCTTCGATTTCGATTACTGAACTAGTCAATTACGATTACAATTCGATTACACGGATTTCGTAATCTGCATGTTACAAAATAGAGTCCAGCATCGTGTTGGAAGACCTTATTTTACCCATTATAGTATATATATATATCATTTTTACAGCAATCAAAAATGTATTAATATAATATAATTGGATGTAATAATTAAAAGATATATAGTTTCACAGATAAAAAGGTTATTGCATGATAAATAATAATAAAAGTATAAAAAAATTTACTTTTTGTGATATACCGTTAAACATGTTAAAATGGAATCGTAAGGGATGGGGGATTTCTTTCGTTTTAAGATAAGTTCTTGTGTTGCATGTAATCTGTAATGTACGCTGCCTATTATAATTGTATTATATTCTTTTCGGCGGCAATTTGAAAATTTTTCATTTTAGAGAAGATTCCGCGATAGAGATTTCCATTTCTACACCGTTTACTCTATTTAAATATTTAGGTAAAAAAAAAAGAAAAGATCCAGTTTGAAAGTTGTTCAATAAAATGTAGCTAATTATTAATACACAATACATTTAAAAGTTATAATTCCGATTTGTATTTTAATTAATTATTCAAATATAAATTTAATATTGTAAAATTTGTGAAAAGTGGCCTGTGTATAACAGTATTCTGATTAAACGGAAAATTTCATACTCCTCGAGAATACAATATATATATATATATATATATATATATAATATATTAGAGTCTCCCGCAGACAGTTTCAGAAGGGTGCTGCACCCTGCCTTCCCTTTGGTTTACAAAAAAGACCCTTCTTGCCACCCCCCACCCAGTAAAATAATTAGCACCCTTCTTGCCCCTCAGTAAAAAAAGTGCTCTTTCTCCTTTTAGCATTAAAAAATTTGCTTTCATAGCTAGTCAAAATTGACTAAATATTGTCTTGAAAAGAGTGCCCTGACTTTTAACTATCAAAAGTGACATTAAAACCAAAATAATACAGCAATAACAATTAAAAAAAGTGCCCTTAATAATCTGAAAAGTGCCCTTAAGAATAAAAACTTACCCTTTTCTAACCAGCAAAACCTTGCCCTTTTTAAAACCTGGGGGAAACTCTGGTATACATAATATATATAGTAAAAACTGTCAAAACAAAATCTGTCTATAATGGAAATTTTTCGGATTATGAAGAATAGAATACAATACAATCATAATAGACAATGTACCTTCTACGACGAAAATTTGTCTATAATGGACAATTTCCCCGGTACTTAGCGATTCCGAATCAGCATATTTCGTTGGATTAATTTTTCATTATTCCATAATTGATCAAAATATTTTTAAACAGTATTCTAAAATATATTACATTTTAAAAATACAGTAAAACCCAGTATTACAGAAAAGCAAGCACCCGGGAAAATTTTCCATATTAGCAAATGCACTGTGTATTGCTACTGTGTTGTCTTCATCGAGACTCGAATACTATACAATTATTCTGTTTTAGACAGGACTCCGTTATACATAAGTTCCCTTTTGACAAGTTTTACTATATTCTAGAAAAACGTTGTTAAAAAATACAAAATGTATGTCGCTATTTCTTTTTTTAAGAATCATTAAATAAATGATTTAAATTAAAAGGGCTGGTTCTTCCTATTTAAATATATATATTCCCCGATCTGCATATTTTGGAATTGATTTCATTAGTACAGAGCCATTATGAAATTAAGAGCATTTGTACGAATAGAATAGTCAAATTGAGGATGCAAAATTCTGATTTGAGATTCACTGACATTGGCGTTCACAGGGGAGAAACCACCCCCCCCCTCTAAATCTTAAAACAAAAATATGTGCTCTTGTTTCACAGCCCTTTTATAAAATGCAGAATATAAACATCAAATGAGTTAAACTTATGAAGTTTTGATTTTCCCCCCAGAATCCTCGCTGCAAGACATTTCGGCCTACAAAGCAAAACAAAAATTAAAAAATTAAGAATTATTAAATATTCAAAAATTGGTTTCTACCAAAATTTTATAGCTTGGAGAATTGGAACAGTTCATTCAGTTTCTTTCGTGTGGACGACTCTGCCTCCTTGAACCCTCCCCGTCCCCCCTTTTAAAAATAGGTTTCATAAAACACATGAACTAACTCTAAAATGAAAAAAGAATCAAAAGTTGTCTTTTGGGAAGAGAGAATTTAGTTGGAGAGAAGTTGCATACCCCCCCCCCCCCCCCCCAACAAAAACAACAACAAAATCTTAGTTCCCGTTTCTTTTAATATTTAATTATTAAGTAACTTAATTAAATATGAAAAATATTTCACTGCCATTTGAAAAGAAAAAACAGGTTGTAAATATACAATATTTCTAAAATAAATTAATAATTCATACTAATATATATATATAAACTTACTTACATGTGGGTGGTTAGGTTCAATTTTGTCTTCATTGACACTCAGACATCTGACGAGCGTAGTTTACATTTTTATTTCAGAAACATTACGCCTTTGTCATTTAAATCTGAACCCGTTTCATTAAAAAAAAATCCTCAATTTTTTTATAGCTTTTTTTAGACATTTCTGCAATATATACAAAATATACGGAAAATTAGAAAGTATATAAACAATCTCTAAGAAGAGCAAAGTGAAAATGAGTTGTTATACAGGGTGATTCATAAAAGATGGGCAGAACTTTAAGGGGTTATAGTACACTTAAAGACAAATAATATTAAATAGGAGACTAAGGGTCCCAGACGTATTCCCAAGGAGATAGGGGGCATTAAAGTTTAGGGTCCGAAATTTCAAATGATTATAAAACATGGAAAAATTGGTCGATTCGTTTGCGGTTTTTGCAAAAAATTTTCTTTATGCCAGTATTTTCTTGAAATAAAATTTTAAAGTTCAATTTCAAAAAATGCCGATAGGGGGCGCTTTAGACTTTGGAGTAACAAACAACTATTTTTTAACGTTATTTTTTGTATTTCTTTAAATGATTTCGAAAGCTTAGACTTAAACTTAAATTTTGATCTAAAAATCTGAGTCCTAACGAGTAGTTAAGTAGCATAAACTGAAATTTGAAATTTGAAACCCTTCTCCCCCCAGAACAAAAATCAGTTATTCCCGATCTTTGTGTCGTAGATTAGGCTCTAACTACTGCCGCGTTTTGCTAAAATTATTCTTTATGTCAGTATTTTCTTGAAAATAAATTTTAAAGAAAATTTTCAAAAAATTCCGATAGAGGGCGCTTTAGACTTTGGAGTAACGAACAACTATTTTATACCGTTATTTTTTGTGTCTCATTAAATGCTTTCTAAAGCTTAGACTTAAACTTAAATTTTCAGCTCAAAATCTGAATCGCTGAGCGTGGTTCAGTAGCGAGGGGAGGGGGTTCAAATTTCAACTTCTGAACATAGTTCAGTTTGCACTACTTAACCATGCCCAACGATTCTGTGCTGTGATACGAGGCAAAAATACAACTTTCGTCAAGGACTGCATAGTCGGAATTCACTCATAAAGGCACTGGCACAGTTGGAAACGTCGCTCATGCAAACGTTAAAGCTCCATTCCTGATGCTAGTCACCGGGTGAAGAAGGAAACAGAAAGTATGCAAATGTCAAATGGGGAAGAGGAAGAACACGTATGCAAAATTTCGACACGATTCAGGCATAAAAACCACTGAACGGTGAGTCAAGTGTAAGTCGCTGTAGTAATGAATCGGAAGATGGTGCCCTTCACGAATAAGGAAAAGGCTGAGATGCATTTAATTTACGGAGCGGCAGATGGAAATGGTGCAGAGGCACAACGAATGTACGGAGAGCGATTTCCTAACAGGCGGTTGCCTAACCGCAAAACTTTCGAGCGCTTGCACAGACAGTTGTGTGAGACGGGATCATTTCTCGCTTCCCGGTCAAATGCAGGTCGTGCAAAAAAGGACGAATCAGTAGTTGTTGCAGAAGCCATTCTGGATGTAGTAGCGGCGCAGCCAAGTACAAGTACACGAACAGTGGCTAGCCAGGTGGATACCTCACAGTCCACGACTTGGAGGGTACTGAAGGATGAACATTTGCTCCCGTTTCATGTGCAACGAGTCCAGAAACTGTCTCCAGGGGATTATCCAAATCGTATTGAATTCGCCCGCTGGTTTCTGCAGCAGAACGCGCTAAATCCACATTTTGGACGAACTGTGCTTTTCACCGATGAATGTACCTTCACACGTGAAGGTACATTTAACACACACAATGCACATGTATGGGCGGATATCAATCCACATGCTACGTATCCACATGCTCATCAGAGACGCTTTTCCATCAATGTTTGGGCAGGAATCCTCGGAGACCACCTAATCGGACCGTACCTTCTTCCTGAACGCCTCAACGGTAAAACATACCTCACATTTCTGCAACATGTGCTGCCAGACCTGTTAAACGTTGTTCCTCCACGCATCCGGCGGGTCATGTGGTTCCAGCACGATGGAGCGCCAGCCCATTACGTACGAGACGTCCGCAACTATCTGGACATCACATTTCCGAACAGATGGATTGGTCGAGGTGGTCCTGTTGCTTGGCCTGCTCGCTCGCCAGATCTTTCACCCCTCGATTTCTTTTTTTGGGGACGATTGAAGGCTCTTATGTATGAGACACCCATTGAATCCCCCGAGGAACTGGTCGCCAGACTTTCCGCCGCTGTAGGGGAAGTGCTCGAAAAGCCTGATGTTTTCGCGAATGTTCGCCGTTCCATTCGTCGCCGTTGTTCTGCGTGCATAACCTCTGGTGGTCACAATTTTGAACATTTATTGTGATTACATGTTAATAAATATGCTTTGGTAACATAATCCTAATTTGTGTCTTTTTACCTCGTATCACAGCACACAATGTGTGGACATGGTAAACTGAACTGTGCTCAGGAGTAGAAATTTCAAACCCCTCTCCCCAGAAACTTAACCACGTCTAACGATTCAGATTTTGGGCTGAAAATTTAAGTCTAAGCTTTAGAAAGCATTTAATGAGACACAAAAAATAACGGTATAAAATAGTTGTTCGTTACTCCAAAGTCTAAAGCGCCCTCTATCGGAATTTTTTGAAAATTTTCTTTAAAATTTATTTTCAAGAAAATACTGACATAAAGAATAATTTTAGCAAAACGCGGCAGTAGTTAGAGCCTAATCTACGACACAAAGATCGGGAATAACTGATTTTTGTTCTGGGGGGAGAAGGGTTTCAAATTTCAAATTTCAGTTTACGCTACTTAACTACTCGTTAGGACTCAGATTTTTAGATCAAAATTTAAGTTTAAGTCTAAGCTTTCGAAATCATTTAAAGAAATACAAAAAATAACGTTAAAAAATAGTTGTTTGTTACTCCAAAGTCTAAAGCGCCCCCTATCGGCATTTTTTGAAATTGAACTTTAAAATTTTATTTCAAGAAAATACTGGCATAAAGAAAATTTTTTGCAAAAACCGCAAACGAATCGACCAACTTTTCCATGTTTTATAATCATTTGAAATTTCGGACCCTAAACTTTAATGCCCCCTATCTCCTTGGGAATACGTCTGGGACCCTTAGTCTCCTATTTAATATTATTTGTCTTTAAGTGTACTATAACCCCTTAAAGTTCTGCCCATCTTTTATGAATCACCCTGTATAAATTGCCGTATCTCGTATGACGTTTAAAACAGTTTTTTTATTGCCAAACCCAAGATTTCCACACTCCCACATTTAAGGGTGGAGTCGAAGTGTTGTGTTATTATAACTGTTATAGTGTGTTACAGTGAAATAAATATGCTTTCTTCTCTCCTTTTTATTTTTTATACTTCATCACTCACTGCCATTCAAGGAGTTTGACACATGACTCTTGGAGTGACCACATGCCAGGATGCTATCCCCAATTCTCACATCTTTGACCAAGTCAAATCATACTACTTCTATGTCACAGTATACATCCTGTTACTTATCCCATTCTAAAGGTCATCTACTGCCAGGACTATAGAATCTCTTATCTATAGTTCTGATCTACTGCTACTGTCCCCTGTGATCTCTGACCTCCCCAGGCTCACCACTTGTGACTGATTTTAATGAGCTGAAAACGTGAACATATCCAAATGTCTTCCTTTAGAAAAGCAGAGTATTTTTTGGGTGGAAAGCGAAAGGAAAAAAAAAAAAGTTGTAATCGTGACGTAATCGCGTGTTTGTGCGAAATTACGATTACATTGCGATTACATTATGTAGCGATTATGATTAGATTATGATTGTAATCTGAATGAAATCTTTGGATTACGATTACTTTGTGATTATTTCGAAAACAAAATTTATGATTACGATTACGGCGCGATTACACAGTTTTTGTAATCGATTATAATCGACTACGATTACACGATTACGATTACTCGAAGTCTGGCAGTGACGTCATTGCAACGTCACAAAAAATTTAAAGCTGTCAAAAAGTAATTTTCTTGATGCCATAAGATGTTCAAATCTTTATTTTAAGTTTTCTTTAGGTGTTCAAGACGTTCACATTTTAGTCACAGTGTGACATTGCAAAGTGGTGGCATTTTGGTCTCAGATGTGACGTGACGTATGTAACTCACAGTGACGTCACTGTGACTGTGCATACTATGCGGATTAGCTCGTCATCAGGGTTATAAAACTAAAACGCAGACATACACAAAACAATTAGTCTAAAACTAGTTTTCTGTTGAAGAATGGTCAAACCATTACAAACAGGTCACTAGGAGTGGGAAAAATTGGGAAGGATGTGCTAATCTTATTCAGTCTTGAACAATCTGCAAAAGTTTATACCAAAATTTAGGGATATTATAAGATAACGTGTGAGGATTGCGCATGGCTTTTCTTGCTCTAGTAGCGCCTCCTTCTGGAAAAACGAAAGAGCGCGGCAGTAGAATTTGGAATGTCAGCGGCGAAGAACGTCGTTTGTGATATGAGAAACCAGAATTTCTTATGAAAATCGCCGTAAATGTTACCGGTCATGAATCTTGAAAAATATGAATAATCTTTTATGTTTATTTAATGTACCTGTCCTTGTCATCGTTATGTCATCGTTTTATTAAACTTGTGTTCGTCGTTAGAAAAGCCTGTTTAATTAGAATACTCCCACATTCGGTAAAGACATCACACTGGTGTCAGAATTAACGGATGAATTACAGGTTATATTACTTGATTAGTGACTGAAAGTTTATAGTGAAATATTTTGGATAATCTATATAGACGTTTCAGCCACATTAGGATTTCAAGTTGAACACAGGAGACAATTCAAAAGTTTGGTTGGCAACTTCTTCAACATCCACCATACAGCTTCGACTTAGCCCCAAGCGATTTTCATCTGTTCAGTCCACTAAAAACCATCTTGGAAGCAAGATAATGTTCACAGATGATGAAAATGTTAAACTTGAAATCCTAATGGGGGCTGAGATAGCAACCTAAAGAATGTTATGCAGCTGGTATTGAGGCACTGTTAAAACGGTGATATAAGTGCATAAATATTGGTGGTGAATAAGTTGAGAAATAAAAATAGTTTTGACGTGAATATAATTGTAAGTTATTATTTAATTATCTTTTGAGACTTAATGACTTTCTCTCGTAAATTGTGTTAAATATTTCCCCATTTAAAATATTATCTCATTTTAAACATAACTTATAAATTACATTAAAAATAGTAATTTAAGAGATTTCACGAAAAAATATTCTTTTTTAAATGAAATAACTTGCGGTATAAGAATAGCTTTCTTTCAGCTGAGTGAGAATAAAAATAATTTCCTCTAGAAATTCATCTAATGATTTCCTGGCGATGATTACGCAAGAGAAGACGTTTATATTGATTTCTTGTTGTAAATTAGGCTTACAGATTACATTTTTTTAAATTTCTTTTTTAATAAAAGGTTTGAATTTTTTTTTTTTTTTTTTTTTTTTTTTTTACATCATTTTAGAAAGGAGTGTAATAAAGACAAGGAGAATAAATATGATAATCACACGATTATATTTGAATAAAAAAGTTAAATTCTATGCACATTGTGACAATTATTTAGTTAATGTGCATGATACAGAATGCGGTAGAAGATTTTTAAGTATCGAAAATATGTTCTACTCGTAACTATTCGTAACTACTAACTGCTTCTACCGATCATATAAAATTTAGTTTAGTTATTTTATACATATAAAATTTAGTTATTCATTGAATATTTTACAAAACAAGTGAGAAAAACTAGTAGGTTGCAGACATCACAACACTTTACACTTTTTACATATTAATTCATATAACGTAATCACACAAAAAAATTAAGAATAAAGCATAGTTTATTTCCTTGAATTCAACTTAAAGTTACAGTGATCAATGATGAAATAGTAACTTAAAAATCTATTAGGTATTAAAAATATATATATTTACAAATATGTTTTTTATCAATTAAGTAAAATATAAATTTGGCGCATTTCTATTCAGATGAAATTGAGATACAAGTTTAATGTTCAATGGAAAATGTATAGCATACACCGTTAAAAATATGCAGCAAACTGTCCAGTCATTTGACCATTTATTTAGAACACGGTTAAATTGCGGTTATATAACCGTTTTCTATAAAAACGGTCAAATGACTGGAAAGTTTGCTGCAAATTTTTAACAGTGGGGCCGATCCCAGTTGAGTAAAGCCGAAAAAGAAGTAGCGTAGACTTTCATACATATCAGAATACCAAAAAGTCCTGGACCAAAAGTCCATCATATAAAACTTTCATACGTGAAATAATGGCAAAATACATACACAGTGCTAAATTGATTTATTACTTTAAAAGATATAAAAAACTACCTTAAAAACACATATCTACAAGTTTCGACCTACATTTGTGGCTATCATCAATTTAAAAGTCAATCACAAGATGTTTCTGACTGTACTGTCGTTGAGAATTCCAAGATCCGTACACTTGACCAATCCGCATCAACTTAACTAAACCGTATACTAAACAGCCAACGCCATCTATTAACTAAAACTAGTATTAAATTCCAGGCAGTTATTCCCTCAGTCTGATATCTACCCTATATATATAAAATCCTCATGAAACGAATTTGTGAAACGATTTTATGAAACGAATTTATGAAACGATTTTATGAAACGACTGATTAAACGACTGATTATGTTTCAGGGCTATTTTTAATGAAATATTAAACGCTTGATGATGAAATTAATACCAATTGTCCATAAAAATCCGCGGATGTCAAAACTGGTAACAGAATTTTGAAATTGGAATTAGTTTTCGAGATATTAATTTTTTTTTAATTTTAATGACATTTCTGTAATGATGGCAACTAATTACTCAGTTTTTTTGTGACAAAAAAGGGAAAAACATTGAAAAGGATCCCGATAGGGATTATTAGTTTCTTTTTATTCGTCATTTTCAAATTGAAATTGAATTTATCTTTTATTTCAATCGATAATGAAGACAAGATTGTGATTAAATTATGTTTTTCAGGAAAATTTGAAAAAAAATCACATTTCTATCGTCAGGATTCAATCGTCTGTCAGCATTTAATTTAATTTATAAACTGAAAATATTTTGAATAAATTCGTCCAAATGAAGTCATTTATGTAAACGCAAAAGGAATTAATAGTAATTATTATTTATTGATATCATTTTGTTATTTTTTTGTAAAATTTAATTAAACGAACTTATAAAATCACTAATTCGGATATTTGAAACGAATATATAAAATAATAATTGCCCAACTGAACGGAAGAAGAATAAAATATCCTGCTTGGTTTTCTATCCTGCTTGGTTTTTTCCGCCAAGCTTTTTAAAAAAGCGTCAAGACCCCTATAATAGAAAAGCACCAAAAGTTCATTGGATTTGTTTTCATAACTTTTGGCAACAAATCTATGTATATTAACGAATCTATCCCTTTTTGAAGCTCGAATTACGCCAAACCTAAAAGCAAAGGATCCTATACTGGAAAAGTACCCGAATTTCTTATGGACAATATTCAAGTGACATAACATGGTGTAAAATTATCGCGGATAGCAAATTTGTTTAAATGTCTCATCAATTGATGCCGAATAAATGCAGGCATGCATGTACAAAATATTTAATTCATTTTGTATGATAAATAATTATTAGAAAATTTGTATATACATATTAATTAAAATAAATAATTTACATATTTAAAATAACATGAAAATATGCATGATGGTGCACAAAAATGGAGAGAAAATTAAAACCTGTTACTGAAAATGTCTATAATATGGTACTTTTCAATACCGTGGTTCTTAATGTTATTCACAAGCAAATGGAATTTTTCTCATCCTTAAACGCAAAGGAAGAATAGAATAAAGATCGTTGTTTTAAAAGTCAGAGAGGTAGCCGCAATTTAAACCTAACCATTTTATACAAGCTGGTTTTCAAGTTGTAATTGATGTTACTTAACAATCCTGAAAACAGTCGTCAGTTGTCGCAACAGCTGTGTATGAGGCGATGATAATCAAAAAATGCCCCATTAAAACGTTAAAAGCATGGCAACCCAATTACAGATTTACCAATATTTTTAAAATAAAGCACGCTGTCATGTTTTTACAGGCCTCGAAGTCTGAGCGGGGGTTGGCGAGCGTAGCTCGCAGGGGCTAGGCCCCCTAGTTTAATACTATATTAAATTTCACGTTGTTAACTAAGCGTAAAACTGACAGAGTGAAAAAATGTTCAAACCGAGAATCGGACCCGGTACATTGGAATACCGTTCCAATGCTGTGCAAGGACGATACCTAGCCTGCCATCTGCTGCATAAGATGGAAATGTAATCAGGAGCACACAAACTCTGCAGCAAACATTAGACGTCACATAAGTCAACATATATATGCAATTTTAACTGATTTTTCAATTAATTTTTTCGCCTGGTTCGATTTCCGGCTTGGACATTTTCCACTCTGTCAGTCGTACGCTTAGTAAGCAATCTGAGAATTCATGTGCATACGCATTAATTTATTCAAAAACGAATCAACAGCAAAATAACTAGGCATATGTGAAAAAAAAATTGCTTCCTAAAAATAAATAATAATAATAATTCTAAATCCCTTTTTGTGATTCATTACCATTTTTCTTGCTCACAGAGCATAATGTCATTTTACATTAAGTATTCAAATTTAGAAAATTTACGAACTAAAATATTATTTACAATACAGTGACGGTAAAAAATACATAACTATTCAGAAATTTGTAAAATATTTGTGGAAAAAAATCTGAATTTTATATAAATCTTTCTTTATTAAGAATGATTACAAATACTTGAAATAAATTAATTTAACAAAGCGAATTTTTATTTAATCAATTTCATCATTATTAATTTATTTTTCTCCTACATGTATAAGTAGACAAAAGTGAAGAAAAATAAAACATATTAATATATGATTTAATTCATTTTCATATAATATGATCAAATGGAATGGGGATACTTAGTATGGGAAGAGGTTTACGATTCCAATGCATATACATTAAAGATATAAAGCATATTGGACTCATTAGATTTTTCAAATCCATTAAGGGGTACTTAATGACATTTAATATCCTATTATAGGGAAAAAACTGCCATGATTATGAGATTGTTTATTCAAATTCCCAAGTCTATAAAAAATAGTATTAGAATACTAGTAAATATCGAGTTTTGTCAAATTTCAGCATTTATTCGTAAAGTGATACAAATCAAACAATGAATTTCGTCAGAAAATTCCAGACATGATTTCAAGCATGAAAGCGAATTAAATTTTATGTAAACTAAACCAGAAATCAGTCCAAAACTTTTACATCTTCTGTAAAAACGGAAAAAAAAAATATTTATTTTCACAAAAAAACAATTACGATCAAGCAGACTCTAAAAAACTTTGTTGAATTTCCGGAACAAAACTTTCCATAGACGGTAGTAAGAAACTATCTATTTTATGGAAATTTTTATTTATTAGAAATACTACGTTGTTTTAACAGATTTTGTACGTATAATAAACGCAAAAATTTCAAATTCTTTCACTTTATGTGTTGAATAAACTTAGAAATTTCAAAATATTTCACTTTATGTAAAGATCAAAAGACATAATAGTCACAAAAATTTCAATCTTTGTACTTCGGATTCAGTTGGGGATATGAATAATAATATAAAAATTAATTTTAAAATCAACGATCTTCTAAAAAAGGTTTTATTAAGTTAAATTCAACGTTCTCCAGATTACAACAGAATGAATATTATTTACAATATAATATATTTTATGTTAAATAGTTTATATATTTACAGATAAAATTATTTTTTTCATATATTATTGTTGAATAGATTTATAAATAATATATGAAATAAATTGTGTAACTAAAATTATATTATAACGGTATGTTTTAAACATTTACAAACATGTGACAGTCTGTATTTTTGGTTGAGAATAAATATTTAAAAATATATTTTATACCTGTGATATTCTGAGTAGAAAATGCATAATTAAAAAACGAATTTCTCTGTTAAATGTAAACCAAGAACCCAAATCTTCAATTTGATATTTTTTTTTTTATAAAATGTCAATACTAAAACTCATTTAATTTTCAACGTGAGTAAAACGAAATAAATTTAAAAAGTACAATGTGAAGATTGCTTTGAGAATGAAACAATGGTTCATTTACAATATCCTATTATATGTTTGCCCTATTGTAGATTTTATTTTGTGCTTCTACTAAAATCATAAAAAGGATTTCAGAGAAGACATGTAAATTAATTGCATAATAAAAACTTCAATTTCAGTCATTTTATTATGTTCATAAACAAGAGTTCAATTTTCTTTTCAAAACTGAGTTGATGAATTTATATTTGATAGTGTATTTAATTTTATGCGGGAGGGATTAGCTGTTCAACAGTAAAATCAGTAAATAATCTCAGAAATTTAAAACATTATGTAAACATTAAAAGATGTTACACGCTTTCCAAGTTTCAGTTTTATTAGTTCGTATTATTTTTATATGAATAATGAATTAATGTTTAAAATGTAATTAACATTTCAAGTGTTTTGAATTAAAAATAAACATTTTTATCTTGGTGGAATTAACATTTTGAAAATTGTTCGCAAAACTGTATTTTTTATAGCTAGTAGTTTCTGTATTTAAAAATAAAATAAATATACTTTTTTTATATAGTCAGTGTTGAATATATTTATAAACACATAAAATAAAATATTAAATGTTAATTATATGTAAGCTTTATAATTGAAACATTTACCAACGCATCAAAACCTGTGTATTTGGTTTCAAATAATATGTGAGGTACCTGCACCAAATTAGGCCACGTTAAGATTTCAGATCACAGTAAACTGTTTTATATCAGAATTAATATTTAAATGTTGTTGGATATAGTATATATAAATATTTTTGCAATAGTGAACTATGCATTCTTTTGTCGTTGTTTCATTGTGTCATGTAACTTTAATTAAGATATATTTTTCAGTTATTACACAAAACAAGAGCAAAGTAAAGAGTTCTTCTTGTACTACAATATTCCGTGGCTGATCCATTTAAGGGTATACAGTTTCGAACAGCCAAAACTACTGAACTGTTTTAGCTATTTTTAAACAAAAAATACACCTTTTTGTCACGTGGATGTTCTGTTCATTCAATGAAACACAGCAAAATGCTAAAGTCTTAACTGGAAACAGGTAATTTCAACGTTTCCCAGTCCTCAAATATCTACAAAAAAGGAATGTGTCAAAGAGTTTGCGTGATAGAGCTGGATCTTGACTTTACAAGACAAATAATAATAATAATAATAATAATAATAATAATAATAATAATAATAATCAAAACCATACACAAGTATTAAAGCACAATTAATAAAAGAAACTACGCTCGGAATATTGCTCATACGACAAAAAAAAACTTAATTAAAAACTTAATTTACTCAAATATAAAAAATTGGACTTAACAATTTTTTCATCAGTTATTTATTTTTGGTTTTTACTTGTTTTTCGAATTTTTTGGATACATTTTCTTCTAAAAACGGTGGTAAACGGGGTAAAACACAGTAAGGGTGGAAATATATATATTTTCCCATACTGTGGGACTTATAGAACAACTGTAGATAGTTTTTTGTTAGATTATTTTTTTTTACACACATAACAGTAACAAAATAGAAAAATAAATACGAGAACTACCAACTTTTACGTTTTTTTCCCCTATCACTGTGTCTAAACAGAAAATTTCGCAGTATATAATCGCAGATTTTCTGAAATTAAATATAGTAAATTTTATTATTAAAAAAGTCCGATCTCTGTCTAAACCCATTGCTGCAAAAAGTAATTTTTTTAACATCATTGGTTTCTTTTTTAATGACTTTTTTTAAGTTTTAAGAAATTTTTGACCCACTCTGCATATCTATAAACATATAAAGAATTAGAAGAGAAAGCGATGTTAGTCACAGGTAGTTTCATAATAATAATTCATCGTTCCTTTTTTCTTGCCATTTATATTTAACAATAAAAGTAAGGAATAATCTTAGAAATAGGAAATTATTACACAAACATCAAAATATATTAAACTGGTCAAGAAATTCCATATTATTACTTTGTATTATCCTAATATTAATAATGGATTCATATTTATTCTGAAATTAAGATTAATATTTTAAAAAGTTTTCAATTGAAAATCTGTATTCTCTTTCTCGATTTATTGCAATTTCTTGATTTTTCTTATAAATAAAATACTAATAAAAGTAATTTCTTTATTTAAAGGGAAAAAATATTTTTATTAATATATGAAATGAAATGTCACATATTTATTGAATTTCAACCGTATATTGAAATAATGTAAGAACGCACCACAGTGTGTATTTTAATTAACAACATACTTTTAAAACATAATAATAAATAAGTAAACAAACTATAATAAATAAGTAAAGAAACTAAATAAGTAAAACATACAATGTGTAGATAGCCGTAGCTGCCAGTATATCCAAAAAGTAATCTTCGCTATATTATAATCTATTTTATTCTTGGTAGAAACAATAAAATTAAAAACGGATATCTATTAATTGTTATTCCAGAAATAAAATTTTTATGTGATATTTTCTATGAATAACAATCCTCAAATTAATTTATATTTTATCATTAATAAACTAAGTAAGTAAAACATACAATGTGTAGATAGCCGTAGCTGCCAGTATATCCAAAAAGTAATCTTCGCCATATTTAATCGCATTCGTCTGTGATTAAATAAAGGGAAATTTAATAATGAGAAATATTTTTGACAAAAATCTCGTAAGTTGGAAACTGAAGTAGCTTTCAGAAAAAAAAAATATTTTCATTTAAACCACCATATTAAATATTTGCATTTGCAATGAGTTTTCATTCATACTTCTTTTAAAAGTGATTTCATACGATTTGTAATTTCATTACGTAATCAAATTTCGTTCGCTTTAACCCACTTGCTAAATTCATAATGGGAAATTGAATTTTATAATACAAACTCAGTTGCTAGATTTATATTTATATATTAATTTTAATTTGATTATATCACAATTTCTCATTCAATAGTAATAGTATTGAATAATCTTATCAATTAAAAAAATATATATCTTATGTAAACCTCAAAATGCACTATACGGGTGGAATATATTTCCATGTTAATACTTCTGATTTCTTTGATATGATAATGAATAAATATTTATTCTGAAATTAAAATAGATATTTTCAAAAGTTTTCAATTAAATTCAATGTTCTCCAGCTCAACAAATTGTGTGTTTCTTTATTAATATTATTCGGATAACATTTTTATATTAACTGTTTTATATAATTAAAGACAAAATTGGTTTTCATAAATGGAAACAGGAATACATTTATAAAACAAATGAAATAATGTGTTCCGTTTTAATTATATTTCAGAGATATGTTTAAAACATTGATGAGAATATCTTAATTTGTATTTTCGGTTGATAGTATATAATGAATGTATTTATATTTCATACATGTCATTTAATTTGAAACAAGAGTTATTTTTCATTCAACAGAAAATATTGTAAATTTCTAATTCGTATACCTAATGAAAACTTCAAAGAATATTTTATGCTTTAGAAATATCCATAATTCGTATTAACATATATTTGTATACATCGAATTCTCTTCATATGAATAATGAATTAATAATTAGACCAACATTAACATAAACATTTTTTAAAGCTTTCAATTAAAATAAATGTTCCCCTGTTCGACGAATTGGAATGACTTTAATGTTTTTACACTATAGTATTATACATTTAAAGTAATATCTATATTTAAAACAATTTTATTTAATTTTAATATTAAAAAAACTAAATATGTTTGAAATACAATGTGTAGATAACTTTGAGAACTCAAAAGTATTTACATTAATGACAACCTATCCATTATACACGGTTCATTAATATTGTCTTCCGTACTTCTGTTAAATGGATTAAAAGGATTTCAAGTTTTGTATTTTCATTACCTAATCAATTTTTATTCCATTCAGTCAGTCTAGTAAAGTCATAATCAAGAATTCAATTTTCTATTCTAAACCCAGTTGATAGATTTATATTTCATATATATCATTTAATTTGAAACAAGAGTTATTTTTCATTCAACAGAAAATATTGCTTAATCTTGCAAATTTCTAATTCTTACAACTAATGTAAGCTTCAAAGACTATTTTATGCTTCAGAAATATCCATAATTCGTTTTAACATATATTTGTATACACCGTATTCTCTTGATATGAATAATGGATTAATAATTAGTCCAACATTAACAAAAACATTTTTTTAAAAGTTTTCAATTAAAATCAATGTTCTCCTGTTCGACGATTTGGAATGACTTTAATGTTTTTGCACTACAGTATTATACATCGAAAGTAATTTATATATTTAAAACAATTTTATTTAATTTTAATATTAAAAAAAATACGTTTGAAATACAATTTATAGATAATTTTAAGTATTCTAATTAAAGACACTATACACGGTTCATTAATATTTTCTTCCGTAATTCTGTTAAATGGATTAAATGGATATAACAAATTATAACACCTTGTAATTCTTTAGTTATATATTTCTTTTAATTTCTAAAAGGTGTACAATAACAAAAATACTATAAAAAGTAAAATAAATTTAATTATACTCTTGACATGTTTCAGCTCAATGTTAGTCATTATAACAACAAATAAGATATTCTATAAATGCACGGTCTATGAAGTTATATGAAACGCTATAATTTAATTTTTAACGTACTTTTTAAAACTGTGCACGTTATTTTTTATTTTTTACTTGACTGTTTATTTCCATATTTGTAATCATGCAGCAACTCGAACCACAATTTAGGTAATTTGGCTTAAAAAGTACGTGAAAAGATAAATGACAGCGTTTCAAATAACTTCATAGACCGTGCATTAATAAAATATTTGCTCGAGTTACTCCATGTTTACAACTATGGAAATAAATATCTAAGTAAAAATTTAAATATAACGTGCGTAATTAAAAAAAGTAAGTGAAAATAAAATAAGTTCATAGAACGTAGTGTTATAGAATATTCTTATTTGTTTTGATAATGGCTCAGATTGAGATGAAACATGTCAACAATCTAATACAACTTATTTTACTGTTTATAATATTTTTATTTTACTCAATGATTTCAATATTTGTATATTCCGTACATAATCAAAATTAATTCATTTCCATAGGAATAGTTAGTCCTATGGAACGCAGTTAGTCACCTTAATAAATTCATAATAAATAATTCTATTCTAAACTCATTTGATGGACTTATATTTAATATATATCATCTAATTTGAAACAAGAGTTATTTTTTATTCAAAAGTCAAATAGTATTGATTAATCTGAGAAATTTGAAATTCTTGTTAACGCCAAAAGATATTATATGCTTCAAAGATATTCACATATTCGTATTAATGTATATTTACATGACTACCAACTTTTACGATTTTTTCTTACCACTATTTTTAAAAGCTATTTTTGGTTATATAATTGACAAAATTCTTCTAGTAAATAAGCCAAATATTTGTATTAAAACCTTCTCACCGCTATGAACTGATATATCTGTTCACTAAGCTCTAGATTTCTCCAGGCTAAATAGATATATTTAGCCTTATCTATATTATAATAGTATATACTATTATCTATATTATAATAGATTTATATATATATATATATATATATATATATTATAGATACAGGCATTTTTAGTATTAATTTAATTCTACAGGTATAATTCAGTTTTTAAACATTTAGTAATTATTCATACTCTCAAGGATTACATTCATATATGTAATTAAGTTTTTTATATCCAGTTTGAAAAATTATCTTTTATTACCTTCTATAGAAAATTACAGAGAAAACAACATTACAATTTTACACTTTTGCTCGGCGGTCAGGGGTTTTAAAATTTAGTGGTAACAAAAAAGTGTAAAAGTTGGTAATTATGTACATTTAAACATCATAAACATTATATCGTATTCTCTTAATATCAATAATGGATTAATATTCAGACTTACATTAACACAAAAAAAACATTCTTTTTTTAAGTTTTCAATTAAAATTACTGTTTTTCTGTTCGATGACGAATGGGAATGTTTTTTTTTATTATTATTGCTTTCAATGTATTATCTAAGTAATGCAATTTCTATATTTAAATAAAAAAATAGTTTTATATATATTCAGTGTTGAATGTATTTATAAACTTGTGACGACAGGAAATGTTACATTTTAATTATGATACAGCGATATATTTCAAAACTTTACGAAAATATCGCAATCTGTATTTTGGCTTTAGAATACATTATAATGCTTATTTATCTAGAAAGAAACTTTACAAAACAATGCATCTTCTTCTGAGTTAGCCACGATTCCGAAAAGCATTCCCTTATTTTCAGAAACTGTGGAAACCAATAAATTTCTGAATTTTAAAGAAGCATTTTTAAAACAAAATTTCACTTCGGAAATGTGTCAGAGTATTTTTTATAGTGTAATAATCAGATTTCTCAGTCCAATATCAACACAAAATATCGTTTATTTTGGTTCTATTCATTCAAAAGTAAAAATATTCAGCTGTGGAACGGAATTTATGCATACAACAGTAGCAAAAGAAGGATCGTTTTACGCTGTTAATTTAAAATGTTTATCTGTTTAATATAATTGTTTAAGATGAAAATATTTACTTGAAAATTAATTGATAGCATTCGATATTTAGTAGCGTCCATTTTGTGTGAAATCATCGAATGTTGTACTCAGGGCCATATAATTGCTTTGTAGTTTGGTTTACGGCCCTACATAAAATTTGAAATTCGATTGTAAAATACTGAGGACCATATAATTTCTTTTTAGTTTTCTTTTTATATTTTCTTTTTCGTTAATTTGAAAATAGCGTCTTTTAAAATCTTCTAAATCTTTTTCTAAATCTTCTCGTAAAATAGCTCATGAAAAATGTATTTTATATTTATGTGTAAAGCTTACATAATAGAATTTTGGAGTTTTTTCCAGTGAACTACCTGTTTTACGGAGAATTATTTATATGTTAATTTGTGAGTTATTTTTTATCATTATAAAAAAAATCAGTTTTAAGCATATTTTAAATTGATGGATTTTGACTAATTTGCTATCTAATGATGATTGTTTGTTTTATAAAATTTTAATGTATGTTTCTTTTTTATTATAGAGTGTAAATTCAAAATTTTAGGAAATGACCCTAATTGCAACAAGTTTACCTAAGAAGAATAAAACAAATATACCTAAGAAAAGAAACTTTATTCTACTAGGACTTCACTCAAAGGGATTAGTCTGAGTGATATTAGTGAGAACATAGGGTTAACAATTACCATATAAAGAAAAAGAGCAAATTAAATGATAGAATTAAAAAATATCATATATAAATTCATATACATTGTTAAAAAAATAGAAAAGAAGTACCGTTCATCAGATGTGTTGTCATAATTTTTTTTTAACATGTGGCAAAGAATCTCATTTTCATAAGCGCGTATTGCGCAAAACTTGAAAAAAAAAAAACCGGCGGATCTTTTAAAACGCCAAGCTTTTAAAAGTTACGTAATTGGATTTGCAGCCAATAGATTATTCTAGCAAGCGTGGCTTAACGCAAATTTAATTTCATTGTTGCACCTTTTTTGTGTGTGAATTTAAAAATTTTCTTCCTTGATTATATATCTATTATTTGTATAACTGTTTATAGAAACTCTTACACTTCAAACCACATTGATAGCATGTTTTGCTACAAACCAGATTGCAAAACTATAGTCTAAATTACTATTAAAGTATACAAAAATTCTTTCGATGACTTCTGTAAAATAACTTTTACATTAAATCTCCATATCGGCAAAATTGAAAAATTATATATATTTCAAAGTTAAGTTTAACAGATACTTCTTGATTATTCTCTAGGAGGCTCTGCCCCCTGCACATTTACTGCGCCAACCCACAGACTTTTCTTTTGCCTGTCTGTCTGTCTGTCTCTCCACAATCTGTCTGTTTCCCTATCTGTTCTTCTGCCCGTCTCTCTAACCGATTGTCTATCTCTCTACACGTCTCGCTACCTGTCTCTATATTTCTCTACAGGTCTCTCTACCTGCCAATATATTTCTCTAACCGTCTGTCTATCCGTCTAACTACTTGTATGTCTAGCCGTGTCTCTATCCACTTCGCTACCCATTTGTCTAGAATCTGTCTCTCTACCCGTCTGGCTATACGCCTCTCTACCCATCTACTGTCTCTCTACTCGTCTGTATACCCGACTCGCTACCAATCTCATTACCCGTCAGTCAACTCGTCTCTGTAATCATCTCTCTACTCGTCTCTTTATCTACCATGCTACGCGTCTCGCAACCTTTCTCGCTACATTCCTGTCTACCGGTGTTGCTACCCGTCTCGTGACCCATCTCGCTACCCCTCTGTCAACCCTCTTTTTACCTTTCTCTCTAGCCGTCTGTCTATTCGTTTCACTACCTGTCTCTATATTTCTCTACCGGTCTCTCTACCCGCCAATCTATTTCTCTAACCGTCTGTCTATTCGTCTAATTACTTGTATGTCTAGCCGTGTCTCTATCCACTTCGCTACCCATTTGTCTATCTGTCTCACAACTTGTCTATTTGGCTCTCTACCCGTCTGGCTATACGCCTCTCTACCCATCTACTGTCTCTCTACTCGTCTGTATACCCGTCTCACTATCCGTCTGTTTTTGTACCCGACTCGAATCCAATCTCATTACCCGTCAGTCAACTCGTCTCTGTACTCATCTCTCTACTCGTCTCTTTATCTACCATCCTACGCGTCTCTCAACCTTTCTCTCTACATTCCTGTCTACCAGTGTTCCTACCCGCCTCGTGACCCATCTCGCTACCCCTCTGTCAACCCTCTTTTTACCTTTCTCTCTAGCCGTCTGTCTATTCGTTTCGCTACCCGTCAGTCTACCTATGTCGCTACTCATCTCTCTACCCGTCTGTCTACCCGTTTGTTTACTCGTCTTTCTACCTCTCGTCACCTCTTCCTAATATTTAAACAATTCATTTAATATACAGAAGCCGTTTATCAGTTATTAAATGCAAACAGAAGTAATTTATCTAATAAGTGTAATTAGATGAATTTTTTTTTAAATACATACATAAACCTGAATAATAATTCATCAGTTTTGTGTTCATAGTTGTGTGTATCATTTGACAGTAAATCTCAACTTCTTAAACCTGAATTGTCTCAAGCTTTTTAAAAAAGCCACAAGGTCTGTATAACTGCAAAGTACCCTGAGGGCTATATTAGCTACATGTTATTAAGTTAAGTGAAAGTTTCGTTATCGCGTTTGAAGCCAATTGCTTATGTCAGAAAGCGTGGCTTGACGCCATTTTAAATTCATTACTGTAACTTTCTTTTCTTTTCATTTTTTTTTTGGGGGGGGGGGGGTAGGGAGGGAAGGGTTTCAAATATATACATTTAAATTAAAACTTTTGCCTCCATGCCATTAGTGTTGTTTGTATTATTAACTAATACCTTATACACCGAGCTTCATTTGAAACAAATGTAAAAGACTTCTTCTACAGTATTTTTTTAAGAGAAACTTTCGTAATTAGGCCCAAAGCCAATCGGAGCATTTAATATCATTATTGTAACTCTTATAGAGTTAAAACAATATTGTTGCTAGCTTTACTCTTGTTTGAGACCAGCCTTGCCTGTGTATCTGTATGGGGAAAAATTTCGTATCCTATGTCGGTTGGCGAAAAAAATTTTAAATGGTGCCAAAAGGTAGTTTTAGCATCTTACAAAATTTTTCAAGAGAGCGGTAAAACATGTTTTTCAAATATTTACAAACATACGTTTATTAAAGCATGTTTTTGCACCATCTTAAAAATTTAAGCACGATGCTAAAATAAAATTTTATCGCCATAGTCGATATTTTAATAAGTAATGAAAATACATAAACAAACTTATTTAACAAACCTAAGAGGCATTTTTGTGATAATTAATTGTTATTGTGAGGGGGGTAAATTGTAAACAATTAATAAACGGCTAGTAAATAATAAATAGCATTTAAAATCTAAAAATGGAGAAGTGGTCCGTATAAAAATGCAAAACATAACATTATACGCTTGATATATGCAAATCTTTTTTATTTTTTAATATTTCCGAAGGCACAGATAAAACGGTCAAAATCTCTTTTCCAAATGCCAAATAGAAAATATTCAAAATAGAATGCCAAATATACAAAATAGAAAAATATCTGCAAAAAAATATATTTACATAATACTACATCTGCAAAAAAAAAAAAAAAAAAAAAAAAAAAAAAAGATTTAGAAAAAGTAACCAAAACCTGCAGATCCCAACAATCATATCGAAAAACTTATCACCAAAAGAGAAATCGCCAAGTTATCGCCAAAGAGAAATCGCCAAGAGAAATTGCCAAATCTTACGGCACAGGTGATGGGTTTTTCCCTCTGAATGCAGAATATTAGTTTTTTTTTCTTGTACGATGGGGGATTATAATATAATTGTTTCATTTCACATACTACATACCGTTTGATATATTGGTACTTTTATGTTATCCTGGCGCAGTTGATAAATCACCAAATGTTGTTCCTATAACATTTTCATATTGAATTCATTTCATTTAAATATAAACCTTTCACTCATTTAATTTAAAATACATGCTTTTCATTAATCCCTTTTAAATTGCTAAAAAGAGAAAAAAAAAAGAAATAATGCCATAAATCGAAACCTTTTATTTAAACACCAAAGAATTTTTTTTATAAATTTACACACACGAAATAAAAAAAGCTGCTATTGCTGAAATTTGCGCCAAATCTCTAATACCAAGTCTACCAAGTTATTGCGGGGTTTTTCTTTCAAACAGAAAAAAATACAGATTAATTTTCGATTTCTATTAAATTGAAATATATTTTATTGTGCTGAATATTAGTGCGTGCATATTTTTTGCTCCATGTACTCCATGAACTTTTCAATTCCGATTACCTACAAAAATCTCCCGCCGGTGAAAATGACGTACGCACAAAATTTTCGTGACGTATGTACTTTAATTGTGCTTTTTTGTCTATTTTTTTAATATAATTTCCAAACGGTTTGACATTTATTATTGGTAATAAATAGACGTCGTTGTCACCTTTATAGGTACATGCTGTAAAAATTTGAACGAAATCCGTTAAATATTTTTTGAGTTATGCTTGACGAAGGGTTTTAATATTCATCGTAGCTATATATGGGGCAAAGTAATACTGCGCTGTGTATGAGTCTTGGTTGCACTCAGACAATTAAAGTAACTTAGGAAGTGATATTTTCTCTGAATAACAATGACATTGCTAACAATGAAAAACTAAGTAAGTTCGAAATAAAAGATGTAAGTAGATTTGAGAGTTCAAATGTATCTTAATTATTATATCCTATCAACTATTTCGGCTTTCAATTATATTCGCTTTGGTAATTCTATTAATTTGATTGCTAGTAATTTTTATGAAATAAAATAAATAAAACTGATTCCAAAGAAATGTTACCTTCATGTTTTTGTACCACCTCTTGATTGTAATCCACATTAGAGGCATCAAGAAATTAGGTTATACCCGATACGAGGTCGAAAATTCTATTTCGTGGCAAACCGATACCAGACACCAACCAGTAACCGACTGGAAAACCGAAATTAAAGAAAATTAATCTATATTGCAATTATAAAAAAGTACTCTGTATCTAATATCTTATTTTTATTTTTATCAACAAAAATCAATATGTATGTTCTCATTTATATACAAATATGTATTTTTTTTTTATCGGAAGAAGTATTGTGGACTTTCTGTTGAAAAAACGTATTGCTAAACCCGACACGCAAGAGTCAAAACTCAAACCGAACAATAAAGAAAATCAAAGCAATTAGAGTCAGCCTCACCGTATGCCCGTGTTGGGACATGTTCGGATAAACGCGGGTTACCTGATTCGATACAGGATCACAATATTTTTAAATCCAATTGTTACCAATATCGCATATTTTGTACAGTATCGTACAGTAGACGCTGATATATTAATTTAATTACGGATTCCTTAGACAAAAGAAAATCTATACACGATGGGACTACTTTTTTAAAAACGTAAACTATGCTGTTTTCTTTAATACCATATGAAAAATTAGTGACGATTGATAAACTTTTACGAATATTAAAGACTATAAATTCAAAAATATATACTGTAAATATAAACCAATTGTTTAAATTCTTATGTTGAAAAGTTGATTAAAAGGGAATTCAAAAGAGTTTTATATAGATAGTTTGAACTTAGACTGAAACATTAAAAATAAATAAAATATAGATAAAGTGTTTAAGTGATACAAAGAGGAAACACAAAAGGCTTATAAAAACTTTTAAAGATCGACATATGTTTCAGCGCTCATATACGGCGCCATTTTCAAGATATATAACGATAAACAAAAATATTCTTGCAAATTTTTGAAAATAAACTTGAAAACATAAATCACGAGATAACATGTGTAAAAACATAAATCACGAGATAACATGTGTAAAATAATCAGGTGCTTGAAATAGTCAACTGTAAACGTGAAAATTAATATTCCCTTATTGTTTTTTTTAACTGAAAAGTACCTCGTGCCAAATGTTAGGTAATTCAAATTAAGTGGATTCGTTGCAAATGTTCACGTTACGCATATAGGTTTCTATTGATTCACGGATAATAGATGGGAAATAAAGCCTTAATGGATAAATCATTTTATTATTTTTAAAGTCTCGGTTCGATGTAGTCTTGCCAGTGCTGTAGTTCTTCTGTCATATTTGATATCTGCCATATGCTTTTTTGTCTTGTTTTAAATTTTCTACTGGTCATCCCTATATATTATCGCAATGTTCCATCTGCTCTGGTGAACGGGATTTCATAAACACCTGATAAGTGCTATGAAATATATCACTAACGGGTGTTTAAAAAATATAGATTTCTTTAAAATATAAATAAAAAATTCATTTATTTTTTATACAAAATTTATTTGTTGCAAAAATCTTGTTTATGAAACCCATTCCAATATAAAAGTATTAAGCTACACAGAAAATAATACGTAATTTTTAAGGATTGTTTCATATATAAATTTTAAAAAAGAAAAATATTTTTTATACCACATTTATTTAAGAATTAACTTCTTCCAAAAATCTCATTTAATAACACGTGGTTTAACTTAAAATCAATTCATGGAAAGAAATCTTATATTTTTAGAGGAAACCCCACCTTCAGTGAATATTTTTCCATACTTTGAAATTTTAAGGTAAATCAAATAAATGAAAAAAATAAATAAAATCTTTTGATATTCTATATATACCAATTTGAATTTTATACAAGTTCATGATGGACAAAATATATTTGAAATATGCTAAATAAAATGATTTCCTATATAAAAGTAAGAATTCAGTGCGATGAAATTTCAGTCAATTCGTCGGTTCCAATTTCTGATTATTGAACTTTTAAACTATTGAAAAAAACCCACAGAACTTCGCTGTATTCTGATTTTCAAAAATTCTTGAAAACTACTACTTTTTATTATTTTATTGAATATTAACTTACTTAACATCGAACAAGTAAAAAACAGAAGAAATCATTGCTTATATGTCTGTACATACACAAATAGTCATATAATATGTTATATAAAATGCTACGTCCACGAAAAGTGGTTCGTTCATTGAAAAATATATAATACGTATCTATCTTTTTAAAAGGAATTATCTGACCATCTAATGATAAGTAACTTCTTTTTTAATTTTGTTTTTATTAAATGCAGGGACTTTTTTCCAAACTCACTGAGGAAAAAGCCTGGTAGGTTACCTCCAATTGATGATCTTCAAATAGTATTTCGATGACCATAACATCTGATAGTTTCATGAGAAAAAGTGTGTGCCATAGATAGGGTGCTTTAAGAGGACAATGGACATTCAAAATCACAAAATTCGACTAAAAGAGCGATTATTTTTTCTTTTGGAGAATTGGGAAATTAGACGCTCAGATTTATCTGATGCAAAAATATTTTTTTTTTTTAATTCTGACACTTCTTCCCAAGGATATAGGTTTTTATATTTCTAAAAACTCTATATTTTTATACAGTTTTTTTTCGACTTAAAATACTGTTTTCTCAAAATTGAAAATTTCGCCCATTTATACCTTTTGAAAAGTACCATGCGCATACCTAATTATCAGTTTCTTTTGAAATTTGAATTGTATATCTCTATAAAGTTACCTGTATATCTGTATAACCTCTATATAATAATAAATAAGTGTTAGAATAAAAAGTCGCATTTCAAGGGTATTTTAGAGTTGAAATTTATGTGGTTACTTTTTAGGTTTTTCAGCTGTATATATACTTTAAAAAAAACAAAAAAAACAATGCATAAATAAGAAAAAATATATTCAGCGTTTAAATCCAGCGAACTTTTACAATTCATGCTAACTTCTCTCGTAATATATAAAAGTATCCCATAAATAAACACTGTCATATTTTATGCAAGAGCATGTATATGTGTTTAAAATATATCGTTAATAAAATGTGCAAAGCTATTTTTGAAGAAAAAAAATTCCTTGTCTAAAATAAACAAAATATGTGTCATATTTTAGCACATGAGATATTTTAAAATATGACAATTATTCGACATTTTAAAAATTAAAAATTAAAATTTTTTAAATTATTTTAACACCAAATTTTGAATATAATTATTTGAGCTTGTCATTAACAAATAAGCCAATTTTCAGATGAATGCATTAAAAATTGTAGGATTTGGTTTTTTCAATGCCGACTATGACCTTAAAGTCGTCATGTTTTCATTCATGTTTTCATGTTCCAGTTCATGCTTTCATGTCCCAGTTCATGTTTTAATGTCCCAGTTCATGTTTTTAATGTTCTCTTGATTTAAAGCTGTCATATTGAATGGCATTGTCATAGATGGGGATATTGTTTTGACCAGAAATCTGTATCTGCTATGATTTGCTTCGACAATAGTTTTTTGTATAAACAAAAAATAGCAAACATTATTGATGTTTTCGTCAATCACGTCATACAACTAGTTTCATGCTTCTATCAATCACCGTTTCCAAGTTATTTATTTTCAAAGTTAGGGGTCCTTCGTGAAACACCCTGTACA
This sequence comes from Maratus michaelseni, assembly GCA_963931845.1. Classification (NCBI taxonomy): domain Eukaryota; kingdom Metazoa; phylum Arthropoda; class Arachnida; order Araneae; family Salticidae; genus Maratus; species Maratus michaelseni. The sequence continues at coordinate 56,504,943 of OZ007588.1, read as the reverse complement.
ATAGCCTAAGAAAATCTAAAAAGAAGTTTGAAAAATTATTAAAATGCACATGGAAAAGAAAAGTTAAAAGCTCCGTAACTAAATATACATTTGAAAACATCTAAGAAATCTGTTATTTTAATAAGCAGAAAGATTTATTATTATTTGTGCTTTTAACTTAAAGGGATTTCTTGATTTCTTGGCAACCTGTATTGTAAGATTTCCATAGAAAAATATATTCTATCTAGACAAATCACAGAACATGTTCCTCCTTAATGTGTTTCATATCTTCTTTGTTCATTTTTAAAAATTCTTTTTATGCTTGTTAATAACCTGTTACAGTTTCTAATAACTTTTGTTTAGAACCACCGTAAAACCTTTCTACAAAATTTCCTTTACATTTAAAACAACGGTCTGTTATTTTAATAAACAGAAAGATTTATTATTATTTCTGCTTATAACTTAAAGGGCTGATTTCTTTGCAATCTGCATTCTGGAATTTCCATATTTAAATATATTCTACCTAGTCAAATCATAGAACATGTTCTTCCCTAATGTGTTTCATATCTTCTTTGTTCATTTTTTTTAAAAAACGTATTTTATGCTTGTTAATACTCAGTTACAATTTCTAACAACTTTCGTTTAGAACCCCTGTAAAAACTTTCTACAAAATTTCCTTCACATTTAAAACAACAGACGGTTAAAGCGGGATAAAGAAATTCCTATCGCGTTGAATAATAAATAGACCGTTTCACAAGTCATCTCAAAGGTAATCTGTATGGTGAGATTTCTATATATAAATATATTCTACCTAGTCAAATCATAGAACATCTTCCTCCCTAATGTGTTTCATATCTACTTTGTTCATTTTTTTAAAATCGTATTTTATGCTTGTTAATAATCTGTTAAAATTTCTAACAACTTTCGTTTAGAACCATCGTAAAACCTTTCTACAAAATTTCCATCACATTTAAAACAACAGACGGTTAAAGCGGGATAAAGAAATTCCTATCGCGTTGAATAATAAATAGACCGTTTCACAAGTCATCTCAAAGGTAATCTGTATGGTGAGATTTCTATATATAAATATATTCTACCTAGTCAAATCATAGAACATCGTCCTCCCTAATGTGTTTCATATCTACTTTGTTCATTTTTTTAAAATCGTATTTTATGCTTGTTAATAATCTGTTAAAATTTCTAACAACTTTCGTTTAGAACCATCGTAAAACCTTTCTACAAAATTTCCTTCACATTTAAAACAACAGACGGTTAAAGCGGGATAAAGAAATTCCTATCGCGTTGAATAATAAACAGACCGTTTCACAACTCATCTCAAGGGTAATCTGTATGGTGAGATTTCTATATATAAATATATTCTACCTAGTCAAATCATAGAACATCTTCCTCCCTAATGTGTTTCATATCTACTTTGTTCATTTTTTTAAAATCGTATTTTATGCTTGTTAATAATCTGTTAAAATTTCTAACAACTTTCGTTTAGAACCATCGTAAAACCTTTCTACAAAATTTCCATCACATTTAAAACAACAGACAGTTAAAGTGGGATAAAGAAATTCCTATCGCGTTGAATAATAAACAGACCGTTTCACAATTCATCTCAAGGGTGATTTAATTCTACGGTTATGGACAATTTGGCTCAGTAGATTTAAAAAGGGAATGTGTGTTTTATGTTCCGAAGAGTAATTCTTGTAAAAGGATACATTTTCTGATTGATTTTTGTTTAGAAACACTATAAAAAAAACTTTCTGAAATGTTTTCGTTCTTTACGACTAAAACATTAAACAATTAAAGCTGAATAAAATAATCGCTATCATTTTGTGCAATAAGTAGGCAATGTCACAAGTCATCTCAAGGGTAATTTAATTCTATTTCATGGGTAATTTGGTTCAATAGTATAATATAAAAAAGCTTTATTTTGAAAAGAATAATTTCATAAAAAAAAGATTCGTTTTGTTGATATTATGTATTCTGTTGCTATATCGTATTTCTTTTAGGTATGGAACGCAATTGCATTTTTATAAATAACTGTGTCTTTTCTATCAACACAATTTTACAAAAAATATTTTTCTTGGAGTTTCTGTCTGGCAAACATTTTTTTTAAAAATATGCTACGTGAAAACATTAGTATCATTTCTACCAGAATGTAGATACTGCTTAAATGTTTTTAAAATATCAGTAAACTAGTCGTTGGGGGCTACCGTAATACTTACCCATCATGGATATGCATAATGTAAAATATTAAAACAAAAATGTGTAAACTACTTATAAAATGCATAGCAATTCAAATAAAATCGTGGCTTGATGACGTCATAACTTTATAGGCTCGATTACTGAATTGCTTGAAAGAGGTTTTTCCTTATAACTCCAAAAATAATAATCCTATTAACTAGCGGTTTATTGCATCTGATTAATCGTCAAATTTCCAATTAAAATGTATCTTTGAAGTGAAATTTGGATGAAATACAGGGTCATGAAAAATTGAAGAGTGTGGAAAATAGGATTACAAATATCTCAGCAACTAATTATCCGATCGACTTCATGCTTTATGCAAAATTTATGTTTTTTTATTGTCTCTTATATTCATTTCTTAAAATAAACAATTTCGAAAATTTTTATATACCTTATATCAGAACGAATATTTCGAGAGTCCGAAAAAAATAGATCCGGTTAATCGAGGTTATTGAAATGAAATAGGCTTCTTCCCATTATTACATACTAAGTACATACCAAATTGCAAGTCTCTATCTCAATTTTTTCGGGAGATAGAGCGTTTACAGACACACACACACACAGACACACAGACACACAGACGGACGGCAAAATTTTTTTTCTAAAAATATGTTTTTTGGAATCTCCAGCGTCTGAAACGTGTAAATCCGTCAAAAATTTTTTTCGATTTTCAAAACGATTACAAGACTTACCCAATACTACGTATGATGGGTAAGTAATATACTACGTATGATGGGTAAGTAAAAAGAGAAATAAATTGATGTTTGTTTTAGACAAGGAATTTTTTTTTTTTCAAAATTAGCTTTGCACATTTTACTAACGATATATTTAAAACAAATATTTTAGTTATAACGGCAATATATAAGCGGAAAACAGATAATATTTTAACAAGTTTTTTTTTTTTTTTTTTTTTTTTTTTTTTAAATCACAGTTTTTTACTTTTAACAGATATTATTTTATTTATAATTTAAACAAAATCTGCAATGTAATTTTTACACTTGTGTAAATCACGAGAATGTAAATTTAATTACTACTAATTAAATAACATGTACATTAATTATACTAAACGTTTACAATAGAAAAATAATTAATGATGAATTATGATTTATGTAAACATATTCGTTAAACGAGAAAGCAGACTAGCTTATGCTCATGTAAACATACATTTTATCTAGAAACAGAAAGAGGGTTGGAAGCGATGTTTGTGTTCATAAATGTTTAGAAAAAATAAAATAATACCATAAAAAATACATTTAAAGGTTTCTTTTCAAAGAATAACTAAAAAATTAGAAAAAAAATTAAATAGTGACTGAAATTACAAACTGTAAAAAAAAAGTCCAAATGCTTCTTAGATCTACTAAAACATAATATAACCACGACCTAAAATATATAATAACCTTTTCCGACGTAACCATGATTCCAACAAACATTCTTTGTCTTTAGAAACCTCAGAAAGCATCTTATTTTCGAGAAATAAAGAAGCATTTATAAAAACAATGTTGCTTTTGCTTCATTTTCTTTGGCCAAGAACGCTTAGTCGCCGAAGATTTCGCCGTTGAAACGTGATCGCTATTAGCATGTATAGTGAAAGAAATTCCGGAAGTGACACTGAAAGACATTGTCTACCGCAACAATCCTTTAACACTCGACGAGCTGGAGGAGGCTATTTATCAAGTTTGTGTGTTCATTTCCGGTGACATAATACATACTGTCACTGACAATTTCTTTCTTCGTTTGCGACATGTGTGCTGTGTGAAAGGTTCACATTTTTAATCGATTTTTAAGTGATACAGCCTACTTATAATTATGCCTATTGCAGCGTCGTCTACCGGCGCAATTACTGAAATGCTTAGCTTTCCGTGTCAGATTTTTGCGTTTTTTTTAATAACCATACAACTGGTTTTATGCTTCTATCTATCACCATTTCCGAGATATTTATTTTCAAAGTTAGGTGTCCATCGTGAAACACCCTGCCTAAGGAAATCTAAAGAGAAGTTTGAAAAATTCTTAAAATGCACATGGAAAAGAAAAGTTAAAAGACCCGTAACTAAATGTACATTTGAAAATAACTAAGAAATCTGTTATTTTAATAAGCAGAAAGATTTATTTTTATTTAAGCTCGATAAAAACCGATAAGCTTTTAAAGGGATTTCTTGATTTCTTGGAAATCTGTATTGTAAGATTTCCATAGATAAACATATTATATCTAGTCAAATCATAGAACATGTTCCTCCATAATGTGTTTCATATCTACTTTGTTCATTTTTTAAAAATCGTATTTCATGCTTGTTAATAATCTGTTACAATTTCTAATAACTTTCGTTTAGAACCACGGTAAAACCTTTCTAAAAAATTCCCCTTACATTTAAAACAACAGGCAGTGAAAGCGGGGTAAAGAAATTCCTATCGCGTTGAATAATAAACAGACCGTTTCACAACTCATGTCAAGGGTGTTTAATTCTATGGTTATGGATAATTTGGCTCAGTAGATTTAAAAAGGGAATGTGTGTTTTATGTTCCGAAGAGTAATTCTTGTAAAAGGATACATTTTCTGATTGATTTTCGTTTAGAAACACTATAAAAAAAAACTTTCTGAAAATTTTTCCTTCTTTACGATTAAAACGTTAAACAATTAAAGCTGAGTAAAAGAATCGCTATCATTTTGTGCAATAAATAGGCAATGGCAGAAGTCATCTCAAGGGTAATTTAATTCTATTTCATGGGTAATTTGGTTCGATAGAATAATAAAAAAAAAAGTTTTATTTTGAAAAGAATAATTTCATAAAAAAAGATTCGTTTTGCTGATATTATGTATTTTGTTGCTATATCGCACGTCTTATAAGTATGGAACACAATCGCATTTTTATAAATAACTTCGGCTTTTCTATAAACACAATTTTATAAAAAATATTTTCCTTGGAATTTCAGTCTGGCAAACATTTTTTTTAAAACATGCTACCCGAAAAAATTAGTATAATTTCTACCAGAATGTAAATACTGCTTAATTCTTTTTAAATATCAGTAAGAAAAGAGGGGTAAATTGATGTTTGCTTTAGACAAGGAATTTTTTTTTCAGAAATAACTTTGCACATTTTATTAACAATATATTTAAAACAAATATTTTAGTTTTAATGGCAATATCTACGCGGGAAATAAATGATATTTTAATAAATGTTTTTCTTTTTTCCTTTGAAATCACAGTTTCTTAATTGTAACACATATTGATTTACCCGATATTATTTTAGTTATAATTTTAAACAAAATCAGCAATGTAATTTTTACTTTTATGTAAATCATGAGAATGTAAATTTAATTACTATTAGTTAAATATCATGTACTTTAATTATACTAAACGTTTACAATAAAAATAAAAATAATGATGAATTATGATTTATGTAAACATATTCGTTAGACGAGCAAACAGACTGGCTTAAAAACGCTGATATAAACACACATTTTTTCTACAAACAGTGAAATGGTTGGAAGAGATTTTAATTTTTATAAATGTTTAGAAAAATAAAATAATACCATAAAAATAAACATTTAAAGGTTGGTTTCTTTTCAAAGAATAACTAAAAAATTGGAAAAAATAAACAGTGTCTGAAATAACAAACTGTAAAAAAAAGGTCAAATGCTTCTTAAATCTACAGAAATATAATATAACACCGAGCGAAAATATATAATAACTTTTTCCGACGTACCCATGATTTTGACAAGCATTCTTTGTCTTTAGAAACCTTATAAAGCATTTTATTTACGAGAAATAAAGCAGCATTTATAAAATCGAAGTTGCTTTTGCTTCCACTGATTTTCGGAAGTAAATTTATTTGTGTTTAATCAGATTTTTCAAACTGGATATTCGATTTTTCAAATGCTATCAATTCTCAACTAAGCATTTCTAGCTGCGTAATTAAATTTATACATGCAATAGTATAAAAATGTTATTAATTTTAGTTTTAATGTAAATGCTGGAAATTTACCATGTTTGTCTACAAAACATGTTTATTGAACATGAAAATGTTTAATGGAGAAATGATAGCAATTGAAAAACGTGTACTTCGGGTTGAGAAAACAGATTAAGATTATACTATAAAACTACTCGGAAACTTTTCCGGAAATCGGCGGATTCTTTAAATTATAAAATGCCTCTTTAAATGTCGAAAATATATTGGTTTCTGAGATTTCTAAACATAAAAAGTTATTTCTGAATCGTGAGTAACACGTAAGAGGTTATTCTGTATTTTATTTCGTGATTAAGTTATATTTTCATAGATTAAGAAACATATATTTATTTACTTATTTATTTATTACGGTATAGATATTCAGACATCCCTTTTTTTTTTTCTAAATCAGACAGTGCTGAATTCAGGGGGTGGTCTGGTGGAGTATTGAAATGTCCCACCCCCGGACGATTTGAGAATTTATGGTTTTAATGGATAAAAAGTGCAATCACCCCTCCCCCCCCACCCACGGAACTCTAGAACGTCCCCCACGGAAGCACAGAAATCACTCCCGGAGAAAAGTGTCTGAATTCAACACTGTTACCAGAAACAAAATAAATCTGTAAAAAGAATGAAATAGTGGATGGAGAATGCCTACTTAACTACTTGATTGTTTCAAGAACAATGAAATGATTAATAATTTACAATTAAAATATCAGCTTAAAACAGGGGTGCAAAAATCTAGGCGCCAATGGGCCGATTCCCACCACTAAATTTTTAGTATCCCTCGTCTAATAAGAATACTGATAAAAATTAGACGAAATGTACTAATAAAATTTAGTGGTGGGAATCAGCCCATTGGCGCCTAGATCTTTGCACCATTGGCTTAAAATACAAAAATTAATCATTAATCGCTGCGTAATTTTCGGAAAATTCCTCCAAAATCATCGTTTTTTTTATGCCCCATTTTATTATTCATAAAATTCTGAGTTAATTAGTAAAATAAATAATTTATTTTTTTCAAATTGAAAGTATCCAGGATAGACTGTAAAAAATCTTCAGATTTTGCTGCATAGTCACTCCACCGCCTCTACAGAATACCTCTATTTTGACCAATAAAAATGCTCCATAATATAGTAAATTAACTGTTTTCTCTAAAAGCGGTGGAGTGTGTCTGCAGCAAAAGCTGAAGATTTTTAACAGTGTAGATAAAAATTTTAAAAATCACAATTTCACTTACCTATCATTTGACCTGTTTTGTGTACAAGCTTCTTCTTTTAATTCTGATTACTTTATTGCCACCACTTTTTTGAAGTAGAAATATTCGTCTTATTTAATGACAAATTAAATAATGCAAAATTCTTGACCGCTGTCGGCAGCTTACGGACCGCGTGCAGCCGGTTGCCTACAGACATTTTCTGTATCTTTATACTTAACACTATTCTAATTTTATGCAGTCCAAAGTGAACTACGGCTAGACATTTCATATGGCTCTCTCAGGATTAGAAATACAAATACTTATAGCCAGGGTGTGCAGTTACTTCACAACTGGGAAGCCAATTGAACCTATCACAAGTTCAAGTAATGAAAAATAAGGTCATTTCCACTATTTAAATAAAAAGAAAGGTACCCAGTTAAACTGATGGCATTGAGCTCACAGGCTATTCACATTAATTGTATATTATACTCTTATTTCAAAGAATAATGCCCTCGAAAAATAAAGAAATCGTTAATAAATTAAGGGGGCGGAATTAACCTCCACTTGTTCCCCTCTTTATACTTAACCAGTGAACCTCCAAAACTAACCAGGGAAGTGTCTTATCACAATGAACGTTTATACAAAATTTGAAGCAAATCAAATAACTCTGCATCAATAACCAATTTATCTAACTTAAGGGGGGGGGGGCGTTCAGCCCCCGTTTCCCCCTTTATACTTAACCAATGAAACCCTAAAACTAATCATGGAAGCGCCTTATCACAATGAACCTATAAACAAAATTTGAAGCAAAACGGTTATTTCTATAAAGAGTTATCGCGTTACGTACATACGTACATACATACATACAGAACGGGCGGGCACATTAGTTGTTAGGCGTTGATAGCCTGTGAGCTAAAAACTGGTGGGGATCAAACAATCTGAGTTTAACAAAAAAAAAAAAAAAAACAGAAAAAAGTAGGTTACACTGTCCGTGAGGGTTGCAGGCGCGACAATTTTTTTATTTTTACAAATGACTGCAAGTGAAGGTATCAGGCGCGACTATTAAAGTGTTAAGCATTTAAAATAATTTCAGGAGTGACAAAATCACTGAATAAACCATAATATTATATCACGACTGCCACTGGTAACTATTTTTATAATCTATTTGCACCACTATTCTTAAAGAATAAGTTTAATATTATATTTCTCTTGCTAGTGTATTTCCTTTATTAATTCCTATACTAATTGTAATTTAATTTATAATTTAATGTATGACAATGAAAACTGCTTTTTTTTCAAATGAGAGTAGATTTACGCTCTTTCCTGCTTGACTTTGCCTTTTTTGCGAACTATTCTCCTTTTGAAACAGTTAAACATGCTTCCTCATCATCTCTTTACTTATTTTTCTAAGTAATTATTATATTTTAATGCTTTTCTACTCATTTTTTTTACCTTTTTCTTCCTTCTTACTCTCTTATTCTGCAAGATAAATTTGATTGGCTGCTTTATGCAAGTTAAACTTGATTGGTTAGCTTACTTATTTCGGATTGATTTATAAAGTTCTCAGTCGAATCTTTTCTTTTTCTTTCGTTTTCTAGTGCTAAAATGCTACATTTATGGGCAATTTCTCCGTTACGTGTGTGACTTTTAGAGAGTGTTTTTTTTTTTTTTTTGCAAATTGAGAGAAATGTGGAAGGGAAATTGTTTAGATAACGTTTTACTTTTTTTTATTGCTATTACAGGACACATACAGAATCATTTTTGTAGTGACACCTTTAGTCTAAAGTAATAACAATGTTTTTTTTTTTTTTTTTTTTTTTTTTTTTTTTTTTTTTTTTTTAAATATTAATTGTTACGTGTGTTACTCAGAAAAGTCATACACATAACAGCGACTTTGTTATTAAAAAAAAATATATATATTTAAAAATTGTTAGACTAAATGTGTCACTACAAAAATTATTCTGTGTGTGTCCTGTAAAAGAATAAAAAAATAAAACTTTATCTAAATAATTTCACTACTAAATTTGTCTCAATTTGCAAAAATAAAAAACACTCTCTAAAAGTCACACACCTAACCGTAGAATCGCCCTTATACTTTTCTTCTCATGGCGCCTCCGATGTGATATACAACTACTCATATACTGGGAGTGACATTGTTTGACAACTGGGAATCCCACTGAAACGATAACTGTTTCTGTTAAAGTATATTAAAAGATTTTTACTTTGAGAAAGTGGCGCGAGACAGAATTAAGCTCACGGGGATTGCACAATTTGTTCACACATTTTGCAAGTGTATGTCACGGGCACGACGATTAAGGGGTTAAAAATATGTTTTACTCAGGTGCAGATTTCTAGAAAATACAAGCTAAATTGTACAGAAGAGGCGAAAGATTTGAAGGTAGACATTTGAAGGTATAGATAGATACCTATAACAAATATATACAAGTATTCTTTATAATTTAGTTGTCTTGTACACTTATACAGGTATGCGTGGGTCTCTGTATGTGTCTACATACATTGTGAATGTGTTTAAAACAAATCTTCAATAAATTAAAATAAACAAAATATAACAAAACAACTCTCTGTATGAATAAATTATGAATACGTAATACGTTTAATTGGAAAAATTTAAATGATTAAGATTTTTTATGCTTTTAATTTTAGTAATTAAGAATATATGCAAACCTAATTAAATCTAAATATTTTATAAATCTCTTTTTCTCTCCTTAAAGATATTTTATCAGCTTAAGAAATTAAAATATTTTGAAGAGTAACATTTAAGAGTCAGTTTCTTAATTCCCAAAATGGCATGTTAAGCCTATAATAGGATTGATATAAACATTTTTTTCTGAAATAAAAAATGAAAATGCTAAAATATAAGAAAAATATTGCTAGCTAAATTTTTAGAATACGCATAGAAAATGCTAAAGTCATTCTTTGTGATTTTGTTTTATATTTTTTACAAAACAAAAAATTAAAATTAGTAAAAAAATATTTAAACAAAATTTAAGTAAATTTATTTTGACGACAATTATATGGAATTCTTTTGGATTTATAGGTGATTGCAATATGCATAACGTATCTGATAAAACATTTCATTAACAAGGAAGGTTTCCTTAAAGCGCATATACTCAGAATATTTTGAAAAAAATTGCTAATGAAACTACTCATGTGCGTAATAAAGAAACAGTCAAATTTAGTTGCAGGATACCAGTAGAAAATCCGTAAAAAACTAACATACTTTCGCGTATTTGGCTCAGAAAGACGCGATTTGGCGAGCAACACTTTTTCCTAGCCAAATGCAAGCTATTTTAACCCATTTGAAAATTCTTGCGTAAATGAGTGTTTAAATGCATAGTGATGTATGAATTTTAACTTCAACGATTAAATAGTTTATTAGTTTTTGATAAGCTTATGTAATTAATATACATACAAGTTGCGTATTGGGGAAGATATTTAATTTTACACAGACAGTTTCGCCGGCTGAATAAGTTTTAAGTGTGTGTTAACAGTAAGTATACGATTAAAAACTCTCTCATGATACATTTCGATATTTAATAAGTCATTGTTTCCGTGGCAACAGTACTTTTCTCTTGTTGTCTCCGAAGTCAAATTGACAGTGTTCAGAATCGGACATTAATTTTTAGTTTAAAGCATTCATATAAATTTTGTTCTAAGCCGTAGAATATGATCGTTACTTTTCCTTATATATATACATATAAATGCATATGCCAAAACCGTAGTTATAAAGATGTAGTTTTTTAAATTAAACTTACTTAGACGAGTTCAGTATGAAAAGTAGTAAAAGTTTTCCTAAAAGAGTATTTATCATACAAGCGTATTCTTTTCCATTGTATCGCTATTCACAATAAATCGCCAAAAACATAAAAATTTCATAATTGTTTTACGGACGTTATATTGTGATTCCGCAGCAATTTTTTATAAACTTATATAGCCTCATAAGAAGAATATTCTGTAATTTTTTTCAAAATTTTTGGAGTATGCGCTTATGGAGACCTTCCTTGCAAGACACAAGTTGCATAGAGCTTTATAATGCTAAATTTTGTTAATGTTTATATATTTTCGTGTTTAGAATGTTTTCTTCGCAGCACTTTTTAATTTCCGAACTGATAGTGTAAGGAAAGTATTGTAATCGTGATTTATATGTGCGTGTATGAGTGAACACTATAATTCCAAAACGGTACTGAACCCCCATTTGATGAATATGTTATAGCTCACTGTCGCAAGACCTGTAAGGATTTTCGTAAAAATCCACCGTCGAGTAGGTATTTTATCCAATTTTTAAAAAAAATTGCGACCGATTCAATATACTGTATAATAAGATAAATGTTTCTCAATCTACCAAAATGTAACATAACGAAAACAGAAAACATAGAATAACATTTTTACGAGTTTTCCATGATTCTTAAAAGTATTTTTCATCATTTGAAATCGCAGAAACCAATATATTTTGAGATTTCAACAATCATTTATTTAAAAAAATTTCCGGTAGCTCTGCCACTAATTTTCGGAAACGTCGGCAGCCCTCTTCTCAGAAATTGCCACTGTACTTATCTGAACAATAAAATAGCAATTCGTGTTTTTGGCATTAAGTCATAATACCCCGTATCACCAGACCTCAGGAATTAAACTTTTTTCCCGTCTACAATTCTCTGATTGAGTTTAGCTGTATAATTTACTTATAACTTCTTTGTAATTACATATCATCCCAAGTAGCAGATACTGTTGATGTTGACCCATCGTTGGCAGATTCCTAAAACTGTTGGGATGTTTAATTGTGTGGAGAGGGTAGATACAATTCTATCCTTTCTAATTTTGAGCGTACGTGAGCTGGTTTGTTAAAAAAGCTAACGGTTGGTTGGCATATTGTGTCTTATGACGTTAGGTATTTTATGCAACTTCAAACAATGTCAGGACCTTCATCATCATCTCTATATACTGTAAAAAAAAACAAAGGTTTCTCTATCTACGAAAATATAACACAACCAAAAAAGAAAACATACAATAATCTTTTCCGAGTTATCCGTGATTCCGAAAAGTGTTTTTCATCATTAGAAATCCCAGAAACAAATAACATTTCGAGATTTCAAGAATAATTTATTAGAAAAATGTTCCGTTAGCTGCCACCAATTTTCAGAAACGTTTACGAGTAGTTTTTACAGTATATTAATCAGCTTTCACAAAATGGAATACTGGTTTTATGGATGCTATGCATTATCAATTAAACAAGTTCAGCTGAGTAATTGAAATTGTACATGCAAGAGTAGCAAAATAATCTTAATGCTAATGTTAATGCTGTTATGTTTTTAAGATTGTCTGTGTTGTTTGTCCCTATAATCTCAAACTAATTGGAAAGAATCAATTTTCTGGTACCGTGACACATCACGACCAACGAGATACACGACCGGTTCATGACGTTTAAAACGTCACTCGGAGTGAACCATCAACGATCACTCAACGGCTGGTGCCACACCGTTTTGTGCCAATCGCCGTGTAAAGGTGATCCACTTCGTGTAACATTTTAAAAGTTATGAACCGGCCGTGTATCTCGTGGGTCACGAACACACCCGCAATTAACATCTCCCCATTCAGATGACTTTCTACATCGAAGTTTTACGTAAACATATATAGCATATAAACAATTACGTTATAAAAGGAGGGTTTCAGACTAAATCCATAGAGCCTCCGCTAAACGACATTCTATGTTATATGTAGTAACCTCGCAAGTATATAGCTGCAATTACTTTGTCAAGAGGTTTTCTTTCAGTTTGAACTCTTTTGCTAAAAATTGTCACCCATTTCTTGTAAACATGGGTAAATATTCATTTATAGTTTCCATTATGTCGGCCAATAAATGGAATCAGAAACACTCCTGTTTTTATGCATAAGATGATCGCCAATATCATTCGAATTTGATTCGATTAAGCAAGATAACATGCTTAAATATCATTTACAGTATTTGTCTCACACAGAACAGAATTTTAACGAGCTGAAACAGCGGGTTCACTTGGAATGGCCACACATACGCTAAAACTGCCAGAGATGATCTTGAAATGAATCAATTGTAATGTTTGACATGTTTTAAGGTGGACTAACGTCATAGAATGCTGTACAGCATCGACTCCCATAAGAAATACCAAAATTAAACAGCAACGTGCATTGTCAATACGTTTGATGGTGGCGTTTAAGAACACCATGCGTTATGTTGATGCAGCAAAATTGCACGTAATACCAGTGTGGTGGATTGTAAACTAAAAAAAAATTATGAGGATGTCTTTATAAACTACAGACTCTCATGAGACTCTGGCACCTCTCTTCTCAGAAATTGTCACTGTACGTTTCTGGAGAAGAGAATAACAATAATTGTTTTGGATGAAGTCATAATACTCTGTACCGATAGATCTCAGGAATTAAACTTTTTTCCCGTCTACAATCCTATGTTTGAGTTTAGCGATATAATGTACGCATATTTTCTTTGTATTTACGTATCATCCGTATTTACGTATTCTTGTTATAATTGATAAAGTGTAATTAATTTGTGTGGTACATGGACATTCAAAACACATTTCTTTATGCATTTTCAAAAGACATATTGACAAAATATTATGTATTTACGTAATTGTTTATATGCTATATATGTTTAAATAAAATTTCGATGTAGAAAGTCATCTTAATAGAGATATGTTAATTGCAGGTGCCTTCGCTAACAAAGCAATACAAGACCGGTTCATAAATTTTAAAACGTTACAGGAATTTAGGCTGAAGTCATAACACCCCGTATCGACGGACCTCAGAAATTAAACTATTTTTCCCGTCTACAATCCTATGTTTGAGATTTAGCGGTATAATGTACGTATATTTTCTTTGTATTTACGTATCAACCGTATTTACGTATTCTTGTTATAATTGATAGAGTGTAATTAATTTGTGTGGTACATGAACATTCAAAACATATTTCTTTAAGCATTTTAAAAGAATATAAATATTAAAAGAGATAAACATGCATTTCATCTTTTTTCCAGAGGACTTTTGAAGACGTTTTAAATGAATATTTCTTTTTCTTTTGCACATTTTATATCATTCATGATATTTGCATTCCAATGTATGATAATACATTTTTGCGCATAAATGAGGTGCATCCAGCACTTTTAAATGAAATTTTAATCTCAATGCGTGATATTCGATCTAAATATTTTAAATTATTTGCTTATGTAACTTAAAATACCTTTATTGTAGGAATATTTCAATATTTATTTGCTTGATAATTTTGTGATTCTGACATAGATACCATGTCATCCTCGCCATGAATTTGTGTTAAAAATTGTATCCTAATTTTATTTTATTAGAATTTTTGTAATACAACTCTAATTGTTTTCTTATCTAATGATGTAATAATAATGATGTAATAACAATTACGTTATAAAAGGAGAGTTTCAGGCTGAAGCCATTGAGCCTCTGCTAAACGACATTCTATGTTACAGTAACCTCGCAAGTACATAGTCAATGGATTTTCCTCAGTTTAAACTCTTTTGCTAAATATTGTCAACCAAATATTGTCAAATACTGTCAACTAATAAATTTTAATTCTTTAATAGGACAGGAAAGACGTAAATTCTTTAGAAGAAAAAAAACTTTACAAAGTAAAGCAGACAAATTTAAAATAAGGATCTAAAGGATATGGGATAAAATACTGAATTTTTCGCACTAATAAATTCATTTACATTAAGAAATTTATGCTAGTTTAGAAAATTTACCAAGTATTGTATAGCGGTAAAAAAATTCCTAGCATTACAATTTTTCTAAGTTACAATTTTTTAATTATCACAAACCAAACAATTAAAGCGCGTTTAGCAATCAGAACATATAATATAAATTGGATCTCGTAATTTTAAGAAAATACTAAAAGGTTATGCAATCATTTTAGATTCAATAAAGTTATGAAAGAAATAAGTTATTTCAATGTGTTTTCATTTTATCTACCCTATATATATAAAATCCTAATGAAACGAATCTACCCTATATATATAAAATCCTAATGAAACGAATTTGTGAAACGATTTTATGAAACGAATTTATGAAACGATTTTATGAAACGACTGATTAAACGACTGATTTTGTTTCAAGGCTATTTTTAATAAAATATTGAACGCTTGATGGTGAAATTAATACCAATTGTTCATAAAAATCCGCGGATGTCAAAACTGGTAATAGAATTTTGAAATTGGAAATAGTTTTCGAGATATTAATTTTTTTCTAATTTTAATGACATTTCTGTAATGATGGCAACTAATTATTCAGTTTTTTTTGTGACAAAAAAGGGAAAAAAATTGAAAAGGATCCCGATAGGGATTATTGATTTCTTTTTATTCGTCATTTTCAAATTGAAATTGAATTTATCTTTTATTTCAATCGATAATGAAGACAAGATTGTGATTAAATTATGTTTTTCAGGAAAATTTGAAAAAAAAAATCGCATTTCTATCGTCAGGATTCAATCGTCTGTCAGCATTTAATTTAATCTGAAAATATTTTGAATAAATTCGTCCAAATGACGTCATTTAGGTAAACGCAAAAGAAAGGGAGGAAAAGGAATTAATAGTAATTATTATTTATTGATATCATTTTGTTATTTTTTTGTAAAATTTAACTAAACGAATTTATAAAATCATTAATTCGGATATTTGAAACTAATATATAAAATAATATTTGCCCAACTGAACGGAAGAATAAAATATCCTGCTTGGTTTTCTATCCTACTTGGTTTTTTCCGCCAAGCTTTTTAAACAAGAACGAAAAATCATGCGTCAAGCATAGATTATGTAACACTTTCCAACGCTTCCAAAATAATTTTACGAATCATACTCTTTAATAAGCTAAAAGATAACATCTAAGTAATCCGAATACTTTTATTCAGCCCTGTATAGGATCTATAGATTTGTATACATACTACATAGGATGCTAAATTTTAGTTCAGTTAGGAAACACGTAGCACAGTTTAAAATTCTCCGTCTGGAGTTAAATAATACGGAAATGTGTTCCCGAACTTTTGTGCTTAGCTGTATAGGATCTACAGCATTTATACACACCACGTAATATACAAAAAGCGATTTAAAATTAAAATCGCATTCAGTAACTTAAAACGCACTTCCAGGAATTATTGTTAACATACATTAGAGAATTCTTTTGTGTGTCCCTGTAAATGAACGATGACTGCTATACACACAATATTCTGTAGTAAGTCTCTTGTAATGAACCTTATATAAATTTCAATGCGTTTAAAATAGTGAAACATTATTTAAATAAACCGCAGACGATTTTTCTCCATACACGTAATGTAACGGAATTCTTTTGACTGTCCCTGTAAAGTAAGTATAAGTGCTATGCACACCCTATTCCATATTAAGCTTCTTCTAATGCACCTTAGCGATATATATAAATTTCAATGCGTTTAAAATAGTGAAACATTATTTAAATAAACCGCAAATGATTTTTCCCCATAGACCGCAATGTAACGGAATTCTTTTGAGTGTCCCTGTAAAAAAACTATAAGTGCTACACACTTCCGTTGAAATAGGGAACATGTTATAGATAACGATTATAACATATAAAAATTGCAGGGCAATCCGAGCATATTTACGGGAGTTAGAGCACGGACAGACGGCAGACGGCAGACGGCAGACGGCCAGACGGCAGACGGCCAGACAAACCGATGTCATAAACACTTTTCAACTAGGTTGGAAAGTGTTAAAAAGCGTCAAGACCCCTATAATAGAAAAGCACCAAAAGTTCACTGGGTTTATTTTCATAACTTTTGGCAACAAATCTATGTATATTAACGAATCTATCCCTTTTTGAAGCTCGAATTACGCCAAACCTAAAAGCAAAGGCCCCTATAATGTAAAAGTACCCGATTTTCTTATGGACAATATTCAAGTGACAGAACATGGTGTAAAATTACCGCGGATAGCAAATTTGTTTAAATATCTCATCAATTGATGCCGAATAAATGCAGGCACATGCATGAACAAAATATTTAATTAATTTTGTATGATAAATAATTATTATAAAATTCGTATGCATATTAATTAAAAAAATAATTTACATATTTAAAATAACATGAAAATATGCATGATGGTGCACTAAAATAGAGAGAAAATTAAAACCTGTTACTGAAAATGTCTATAACATAGTACTTTTCAACATCGTGGTTCTTAATGTTATTCACAAGTAGATGGAATTTTTCTCATCCTTAAACGCAAAGGAAGAATAGAATAGAGATTGTTGTTATAAAAGTCCGAGAGGTAGTCACAATTTAAACCTAACCTTTTTACACAAGCTGGTTTTCAAGTAGTAATTGATTTTACTTATCAATCCCGAAAACAGTCGTCAGTTGTCGCAACAGCTGTGTATGAGGCCATGATAATCGAAAAATGTCCCATTAAAATGTTAAAAGCATGGCAACCCAATTATAGATTTACCAATATTTTTAAAACAAAGCACGCTGTCATGTTTTTAGAGGCCTCGAAGTCTGAGCGGGGGTTGGCGAGCGTAGCTCGCAGGGGGTAGGCCCCCTAGTTTTAAAATAAAATTATAAGAGATTTTGAGTGTATTTTATTTCTACTTCTACATATCATATATTTCATCATTCATGAGAAGTACATTTCACTTTATGATAATGCATTTTTGAACATAAATGTTATGTATACAAAATATTGAAATGAATCCTGAATGCTAGATGCTGGATTTGAATATTTCAAATTATTTGCTTAAGAAATTTCAAATATTTTTATTGTAAGAATATTTCAGTATTTATTTGCCTAAAATAAAAATGCGATTTTGATATATATCTCTTAGAATAATTATGTTTCCATATTTTGCTTTAAAAAGCTTTTCTGTATCTACGGATTATCCATGTTTTGGATACATCGCCAACAATGACCCTAATAATACTATTTACAGTACCCATATTTTTTTACCACCATATAGTTAATTTATTATAGTTTACTTATTTATAATAGTTTACATACTTATAATAGTTTATAGTTTATTTTTCTAATAAATCTTACAGGTTATATATTTTAATTATTTAATTGATGCTAGCTGAAAGACCCGGCGTTGTTCTGGATTTTAAGAATGTTTGTGTAGAAAAATCAATTTCAAGATTAAACATGTTGTATAGAGACTTCAAAATGTTAAAATATGCCAATATTTCCATAATCGGGTTTTTATCATGATTCAAGATTCAATAAGTTCCTCAAACTCATATGACATAATTTTCACCTGATGCTGACGTCATATCTATCTGTTTTCTCTATTACTCATATTTGATACTCTTTTTGTATGATTCTCAAATATTTGAAAAAGTCCATTAAACTTCCAATATGATTTCATATTAATTTTCTTTTTAATTATCTAATGACGTCATATTAACCTGATCTCTGTACTTACACATACTCATACTCCTTGTATTATTGACAAATGGGGGAAAATTTCCATTATATTAACAATATGACGTCATATTAATCTCTTTTTTTTCAGTTGTTGAAAATTTTTATTTCATTTAAATTTTTCCCGTGGAAATCTGTCAATCTGTTTTTAATTATTGTAGAAATAATTTTATTGTGGTTTTTTAACTGTTAGCAACTTCTATAACGGAAAATGTTTAAATTTAATAGGAAAAGGTTATTAGATTTTTTGGTTTTTTATTAATTAAAAATTAACAATACATTATTTAGATTCCGGATTACTTTAGTTGCCTCGGTCGTATTTTAATACACCTACACGTAACATTTCACAATTCTGGCTTTCAAACTGTTGATTTGTATAGAAGTGCAGACAGATAGACAGTAAGACGAATTTTCATTTTTATATATTATATATTTCATTAATTTTTAAAAAATATTATTTACCATTTTTAACAATCTTATATATTTAATTATGTTAATATACTGTTTCAAAGGTTATTAGCAATGGTAAACAAGATTGGCAATTAACAAACAGTTTTGACTATCAATATTCAAAGCACTGTTAATACACATGTGCTTATTATTCTAATTTTTTTTAATCATGATGATAAAAATAAACTATTTTTGAAACAATACAAAGAGCGTTATTGTCTTTTATAAATAATTATTGTTACGTACATTGATTTTTCTGTCTGGTATATGGGAATATAATAAACATTTTCTTAAGTATTTTCAGCAGACATAAAAGTTAAAACGACATAAAAGTTAAAATGACATAAAAGTGCTTTTCATCTTTCTTCTAGTGAAATTTTAACGACATTTTCAAGTATTCTTTTCTATTTCTGAATGCCATATGTTTCAACATTCATGAAAAATTCATTTCGCTTTATGGCAATGCATTTCGTCACATCAATTGGACGCATCCAAAATATTGAAATGGAATTTGAACCTGAATGCGAGACATTCGATCTGAATATTTTAGATAATTTGCTTATGAAATTGAAAATACTTTTATTGCATGACTATTTGAATACTTAATTGACTGTTTCATGAGCCATATTTTGCATAAATACTTTTCTTAGAATATTTATGTGTTCAACGTATAAATTTATGTTAAAAATTTCATTCTAAATTAATTTCATTTTTATACTAGCGGTTCTGCTCGTTGTTGCCAGAGCCCCGGATAATAACAAAATATGTCTAAAAAAAGTCTTTCCGGCCTGTACCGGGAGGAAAAGGTAGCTTTCATAGTCCATGTAAAAATTCACCTCATTTTACTCAAACATCCGAAGCTAAATTGCTTGGAGCCCGATTATAGGAGATTGAATCCCGATTTTCGTTAACCCCTTCGCGACGAGCGTCCTTTACAGAATATTTAATCTTTTACCACCGGTTTTTGAAAACAGATATTTTCTTCTAATCGAATCGCAGAAATGCTGTCATTAAATAAGGTAAAGTTTACAATAAAAAGTAACTGGTGGGAATAATCAAGGATTCTGAGCATCTTATGCGTCACGTATACGTGTCGCTCGTCCCCAAGGGGGTTAATACTGAATTTGAATGCGCATTTTAGAGTGAGAGTTACAGCATAACAAAAATCAGATCGTTTCAAAATGTCAGCCAACCTAGAATTTCAAACTGCCATATCTCTACCATTTTTTAAGATAAGCCATAACAAGAAATGCACCAGAATCCTTGTATCAAGTTCTAACACTTAACGGAAACATTTTTTTTCAATTTAAACTTTTTTGTACATGTTTTTGAATTTTTTAAAATTTAAAATTTTTTAACTGGCCGCCATTTTGAAACAAGATTGCGGAAGAAGCTGTTCAACGGACTTGGTCGAGACCTATACGCATGTCCTATACGGTATGTCCTATACGCATACTCAGTAACATCCAAATCGGTTCATAAATAAGAGAATTACAGCATGGCATATGTGATATATATATATATATATATATATATATATATATAAATCAACATTTGAATGGAGGTTGATTTTGAAGTCTGGGGGTCATGATCAGTACCAATTTTTTTTTTTAAATTGCTTTCCTCCGAACGACTGCAATAGGTAGCTTTTTGTATTGAAAGCTACCTAAAAGTGTTGAATTCTGACATTTTCCTCCAGGAGGAATTTATTATTGGTAGCCAAACTGTCCCTCCGCATGTTAACGTGCTACGTACACTCCGGTCTACAGACAAACCTCGAATTTGTATGATTTTATATTTTTAAACGAAAATATTTCCCAGCTAACCTATTGTGGGAGATTGAAACTGGATTCTTTTTATGAATGTCACAAAATCGCCACAGAAGGCGAGAGAACTCTAAGGATCGCTTGAACAAATTTCAAAAAATTCTAAAATCGCTGGACGAATAAACTTTGATGATTAAACTTTGATGAATAAACTTTATTGTAAGGAGAACAACATTTACTTTATTGGGATAAAAGATTCACATCAAATTACTTTTACTAATGTAAAAACGCAAAAATAAAATAAAATAAAAATAAAAATACCATTGAAAACTAAATTAAAAATCGCTAAACATTAAAAAAATATGGTAGACAAAATTTACTATAAAATGCTAAAAGTTTGAAACCGAATTATTTTTACAAATGTCAAAAAATCGTCGCAAAACACGAAAAACTTCTAAAAATTTTATGAAAAAATCGCTGATCGAATTTCGAAGAAATTTTATCGAATGGAGGACAAAATTCTCTATACTGAGCTAAAAGACTGAAATTACATTCCTTTTACGAATGCGGAAAAATCGCCGTTTAACGTAGAAAAGGAAATGCTGAAAAATGCATCAAAATTTTAAATAGTGTGCAAATTCTTAAAAATCGATAAAAATTGAAAAGTCACGGATAATAAAATTTTCTATATTATAAATTAGATATAGTACAAGTTTGATAAAAATATGAAACTGAATTCCCTTTCGAATGTGAAAAAAACTCCAAGGGAGGTAAAGAATCTCTGAAATAAAAATTTCGCGAAAAAATCAAAATAAACTGTACGAATTCCGAAGAAATCTTACTGAATAGAGGACAAAATTTGCTATATTTAACTAAAAAACTAAAATCCGATTCCTTTCACTAATGTGGAAAAATCGTCAAGGAAGGCGAAAAATCTCTGAAATACGCATACAAAATTATCGAAAAATTCAAAATAACCTGTACGAATTTCGAAGAAATGTTATTAAATAGAGAACAAAATCTATATACTTATTTCTCTTACATGGCGCGAAAATAACGCTGAATTTGGAGCTTGCCGTTTGACAATAGAAGTAGTCTCCAGACCGACGATTCTGAGTGGTTCATTTTACGGTCACATGATCCGTTTAGCAAATCATAATTCAGAGCAGAATCTCATTTTAAACAGCCTGATCCTTTGACCGATGTAGCTGTTTTTTGCGATGTATATCATTTGTTCGTTTTACGGTCACATAATGAATTCAGCAAATCAGCTTTTTTTTTTTTTTTTTGAACACAGCGACACAGCAGAAAATGTGTTTACGTCTGAGAGATATTGTATTTTACACGTCGAACAAATTTAGACGATGATTGTGGATTTATGTTGAATTATCTTAATAATTAATTATGCTGAGCTATTTTAATATATATGTATAACATATATATATATATATATATAATTCAGACAACGACAGTTATAAATCATCATACACGAATAGATAAAAAAAAGATGAAAGATGGAACTCATACCCGCTATGATTCAGGTGTCCAATAATATATTCAGATGTAGGATTCACAATTACATAAAACCAAAATTAAAATTAAAATAAACTGCAACCAAAATAATTGTGAAAGTAATTATCCATAAGCTAAATATATATGCTATTAATAATTCTGCGTTAGAATAATAAAAAAATTAACAAGCGTTTCTTTTATATTCATTCAAAATATTTTGATACTAGACAAAAAAGAAATGTCAACTTTTTAAGCACATTTTATAAGAATACCAATTTTATTAAAAAAAAAAAAAAAATTATTCATTTTGTTTTTCGTACACAGCCGACCAGGCTCCTACCTGCCTGGCAACGATACGAGGATTCTCCTGGTCTCCGCAGGAGGAAGATCGGTTTGATAAGCCTCTAGGCCGACGTGGCTTCAAGGCCTTTTTTTGCCATAGTTGCTTTTCCTTAGCTGGCCGGTTGCTAATTGATGTTTGGATGAGCCGATTCAGCACTGCATAGTGTAGCGAAGTCATGCCAGACGGATGTGAGATGCTAGAGTATTTACTAATTTCACGCTGCATCGCACATCCATACGTCATGCTATCACCACGCGAGTTGGTCTCGTAATTTAGAACCTTGATCAGGTGACGAGACCTTCACCGGACTAGGCATCTCCAGAGAAATAATTCACAGGGAACTTGGAGGGCTTTTTGCCCACGACGGATTTTACATGCACCGGGTGCCATTAGCGTAAACTAACTGACACACTGTGTGTCGCCCGGTCCCGTGATATTAACCTTATATAAACCACAAATTTATATGACTGTATATCTTTAACGCTATTTTGTAAGAATTTATACTTTTAAAAGAAAATCTTTCCAAAAGAGCCTATCGTATCGGGGACCCCGCAATAATTATGCTTTATAAAACCGAATGTTTCGTATTAAAATAAAATGTACGCTCTTTAAGAGGGTGTTATATACTTTTCTGTATTTCGATTAAAATAGCGGATTCAAAATTTTAAAGTGCGCGTCTTTTTTTATTCACATCTGGGCATTTAATATAAAAAACAATAGTTATTTTTGTTCAAACTCTTTGAAATTTTTATGACTCATAAATATAATTGTTTTGAATCTTATATAAAAGAAAACTTGTAAAAATGTATGTGTATTTCATTTAGTAGTGAAGGTGGTTGTAAGAAGACAATTTAATTTTCACATCGGGTCATATAATAGTTTTAAAAAAAGTTCTTATTGGCCAAATTCTTTGAAATTGTTATCGATTATAAATATCGTCATTTTTAAGCCTGCGTAAAAAAAATCGGGAAAAAATATTGATATGCAGATGAAAAAGAGCTATGTTTTCTTTTCGTTTTTTTTTTTTTTTTTTTTTTTTTTTCGCGTCTGGTCGTTTAATATAAAAAACAAAATTGTTCTTATCGTCCAAACTATGTGAGTTATAAATATTTCAGAAACTTTCCTTTAATTTTTGTGAAAAACAATAGATATTTACTTGTAAAAAACGTGAGAAAAAGCCACACCTGTGTTGACGTTTTGGGCAAAATTTTGCCCAGATTTTTTTTTTTTATATATATATGCGTCTAATCGTCCCACTTTTTCGAGATTTTTATACGTGATGTAAATCCAGTGTACAAAGCATGTGTAAAAAGATTGTTTTAAAATATTTAGTTAATATTAACGTAGAAGCAAGGGAGTCTAGATAGAGTGTGTATAATGTTTTTAATCGTTGAGTGCAATTTGTATGTAACTTAAATATACTCAAATGTAACTTAATAAACAAATTGTATGTTCAGATTTTTATGAACGTAGTCTTTAAGTCATCATATATCCTTAAATATTTTTATATTCATCACTATTCATGGAATAAATTTACTATTTACGTTAAACTATGCATCTTATATTTATATATTGTATGTAATTTTCTTTACGTAATTAATAAGCACCAACTTTTTTCCCTCTAATTTCGCGTAAATCATTTTGTTTAATCTTTCTAGACAATGGGCCGATTATTACACTTGTTTTCAAAGTTTCAGAAATCCCATTATTAAGCTAATGCAAATGTTCATTCACTCTGATCATAAAAAGATGTTTAGGAAATAATTGTAATGCATATGCTTTTTAATGAACAGTAATTCTCACGCATATACTGTAAATAATTATATTAAACATCGAAATTAATATATTCTAGATATTAGCTATAACTAAATGTATGTTTACAGGTTTCGTTTTCAAACTTACTCTCTTGTCAAAAGTTAATAAATATTATGAAATTTTGGTTTGTTCTAAATTAGAATTATAGCATGTTGAAAAATGTTTTTTTTTTTCATGAAAAGATATAATAGAAATTATTTTTTTTTAATTACCATTGAAATTAATGCAAAGTTTTAATTTTAAATTAAACTTCGTTTATTCCTCTTTGCAGTTACACAAAGAAGAAAAATACTTTTAAGCATTAGTTTAAAATGAAATTTTAAGAAGATCATTTATATTAAATTGAAATTCATCAATAAAGAACATATAAATAAAATTAAGATGTATTTTCAATTTTAATTCATGACGTTTTTTGAAAAAAAATGAATCCTAATGTTACTCGTGTACATAAATAAGAGCTTAATTCAAACATAAATATTTTAATTTTTTTATCATTTCTAGATTATGGTGTTTAAGAAATGCAAAACACCAAATTTTACTTGATTAAAGGAAATTAAATAGAATATAATATTAATTTACTTTTAGATAACGCCTTCCATTTTTAAAACAAATTTTGTTTATGTGGGCTGGAAAGAATTCTTATTAGTATTTTACAGTAACTTATTTAAATTTCATTATGCAATCTTTTCCGTAATTAATGTTAATAAAGAAGTTTTTCCATACAGTTGTTGAATTGTTAAATACCGGATAATATTTATGAAAGAGTGTTTATATATAAAGTTATTGTAACCCAAATTATCAGAACGGCAGGTTTTTTTTTCGGAGCACTGTTGCCAGTTGTGCAGTTTTTTTCCTTTTACATTACTTGATTGCTACCACTTTTTTCATATAGATATATTTGCACTGCTTCAAGTAATATTATAAAATTAATAAACACAAAATTGATAAAAAAAAAAGATTAATTCAGTTTAAATTAATATAGCACGGGTGGTTTGTAGTAATACTTCTATGCCTGGCAAAAAACACGAATGGGAGCAAAAAAAGAAGTGATTGGAGAATCTATGAAACATAGGATAAATGATGCGCAGGTATTAATCCTGTAATTATTCTGTAATTATTCGCAGCTTTTTTTTTCGGTATGTGGCGCACTCAGTACGATGTCCCTGCTTTTAAATGCTAAAATTTAAGGTACTTCTCCATTATCCCGTCGTCCATTTTCCATAAAAAGCAAATATCGCCAAACCATCAAATTTAACTTGGGAATAATTCATAAGCGCGACGTCACGTTTATTTGTTATTGCGGCGCAAACACGTACTGTACGTATTTCATTTTTTTTTGTGTGTGTGGATAAGCTAATTTAGTTTTTCGAATGAAAAATATTAGTAACTGTTACTTCTCTGCTTTATCCCGCATTTTAAGAAACAAATGGTAAAAATCTGGAATCTTCCATTTACAGAACTTTATGCGATAAGCTTTTTACAAGATTATGGAATTCTGCATAAAAAAGTGTCCATTAATGGGCATGATGAGAGATTACTTGTAAATGGATAAACAATAGATGTAATGTAAAATTTGTGATAAGCGAATATCTATTAGAAAAGAACATGGTAAGATGGTTCTAAAATTACATTTGTAACTGCATTGATGTTTATATATGGCTGTTCAGAGGAATTAAAATCAGTGCAATTACGGAAAAACAACTGGATTTAAGCCAGAGTACAGTGATTGATTGGAATAATTATCTCTGAGAAGTTTATTTGTCCAACATTCCAGAAAGATGTTTCTAAAAAATAAAATGGTCTAAAAGGGTTGTAAAAATTGATGAAACTTCCGTTATTATTGGCATTCATTACGTCTCCCAGGAACTTTAATTAAAACAGTAGTATATAAGACCATAAACAAGGAATTTTGTTTCGGACGTCTTTATCCCACTACTTTCAGTTCGGAAGTCCTGCCTAATATATTTTTTTTAATGTTCGGCTGCATAACTTCACAACAATATTCCATATTGAGGACCACACGAACGTTGGCCGAAAATCAAAAACGTGACATCAAATGAAAGTGAAGCCACAATCATGCATTTTTTACGTTAATTCCTATTGTTTGGCAATGGATTTTTTTATGAAAATTGGTCGTCGTGATAATGGAAAAGTACCAAATTTAATTACAAGTAAACGGTGAGAACTATTAATGTTATACTTGGAGATAAAAAATGTGGGTATTCAGGAATTTCTTTACTAGTTTTAGTTCAACACGGACAGACGTTGCTGTTCTGTGTAATACTGCTAAATATAACATTGCAATTCGAAAACGCATATTATTTTCTTCTGTGCATTTCAACAGCTAAATAGAATTAATTTTAGGTGATGAATTAATTTTTATCTAATTTATGCATTATTTTGTTCTTTGCAAGAGTGTGAGGTTGTACATCGCCATCTATCGGGATTATTTGGAACTGAAACAAGGAAGAATTATAAGTACACTTTCAACTTCATGCATTAATATTCTGCAAAGGAAT
The DNA here is from genome assembly GCA_963931845.1 of Maratus michaelseni. Taxonomy (NCBI): domain Eukaryota; kingdom Metazoa; phylum Arthropoda; class Arachnida; order Araneae; family Salticidae; genus Maratus; species Maratus michaelseni. Next base: position 56,477,699 of record OZ007588.1, on the reverse strand, counting down.
ATCTTTAAAGTTGTTACCGTTTATATGTTACTAAATTTTAAAATTCTTCAGAAAATTTCAATCACCGTGTATGCGAATATTTTTACTAAACAAAAATAATACTTAAATCGTTTTCGGCAATATTAACTTTATAGTGATTTCAAATATATTTTTTTTGTAATTCCATATGTTTAAATTTAATGGTAGTAGAACAATATTATTACCTTATGCAAATAGTAAAATACAATTATAAAATCTAGGGAAATAGTCAACATTATGCAATTAATTTAATCACTTAAAATTTAGACGGTTTAGCACTCCTCATATCCGATAAGCAAATTAGCACAGAGTTAAGTAATACGCAGTAACTTGCATTATCTAATTGTGAAATTTGAATGTTTTAGACAAATAAGATTATAAGCTTAAGCATAAGAAAATGCAATTACAAGTCTTAAATATTCATGTGCTGATTAGGAAGTATTAATGTTATTGCGATAAGTGAATAAGAAGGTTATGCAGTAAGAAAGAAATGTTATGTTTTGTGTTAATATTAAGTATATTCGGAAAATGTGAGAAAGGAAAGAAAACACATTTATATAGATAATATATGGGTATGTGTGTGTGTGTCGTACTAAAACAATTAATGCTTAATTTTTTTCAAACACATCTACAACAGTTAATATAGATTACAACAATACATTTTGCAATATAATTTGTTTAATATTAATGATATTGGAACAATATTTGTACTTTACTTTCCCATGTGCATATTAGATTACATTTATAAACTCTAAGGGATATGTCACAATTACCTAACTACCTTTAATCACCTTAATGAAAATAGATTTTTTGCCATCTTAAGTTGTAAACTAGCAAATTCATTGCTTGCACAGGATTAAGTGATTAATGTAATATGCATTATTTAATTAGGAAATTGGAATGTTACAGACTTATATACAATTATAAACTTAGACACAAGAAAATGCAATTACATGTGTTAAACCTTCTTGTGCGAATTAGGAAGAATGGATATTAATTTTACCTGGTTATTTGTATTGTATACAATTACATGTAGCTACATATTTAATATTAATAAGTAAAATAGCAAATGCTATTTACTAAAGGGCTTGATTAGCTTTTATTATTTCATTTATTATTTTATTTTGTTTTTTTATAGTATATAGTTATATTTGACTATAATTTACCGTTGATTTAATTACTATTATTTATGTAACTTTTACAGGCAAAAGTACAGTAGTTTTATAGCATAAAACATGATTTTTTAAAAATTTAATCTAACATCTGCCTCTTAATGCATGAAGGAGTTTTATAACATTTTGTATCTAAATAGTTATTATTATTAAAAGGATTTTGACAGAAGTGATTATATAATATACACAAGTCTGGAAAAATTTAGTTGGTAGCTCTCCTTTCGAAAGCTGTAGGATAATGAAATTTGCAGAAAAGTTCCTAGTTAAGGATTCTTTAATTTATTTTTATAAGTAAAAGACAAAGGTCGATAAACACTATGAATGTGGATTCTCAATGGTGAACGTATAAGTTTCTTCTAAATCTTTTAGTATAATTGTTTGAAACTGCTTATATCTATTCAATATTAGGTGTTATTGTAGGCTTCTTCCCATTTCTATATAGAGAAATTTGGATAGCCGAATTTGAGTATTTTGTATATTTTCACTACATTTTTAACAATTATCTTATTTAATTAATAAATAGTAAACAAAGGTACCATTTTGATTTTGATATATATTTATGTAATGGTATAAAGGTTTGTGAAACTTTAATCAAAAATTGTTGTCACAGTTTACTCATAGTTAAAAACAATGTTAGTTTAAAAGAAAAATACTTTTTATTTATACTAGTAGTCCTAGAGGCAGCGCAACACTTTTGCATCCAATTTTAGCTTCGATGATTTTGATATAATGTGATAGATTACATTTACATATAACGAAACTGACAGTCAGCTGGCACAACAGCAGGAAGGGGGTGTTGGTACAGCAACATGGATTAACGTGCTGTAATGTGAAGTGAGTTGCAACCCGATTACCGAATACCCCGACTAGCCGGCATTCATCAGTAATCGGGTTCTCTGTTTTCCCATTACAGAAGGCAATGCGATGTTGCTGTTTAACACCCGCTACTGGTGCGCCAGTTCAATAGCCGTTTCGTTATCGGTATAATCAATTCTATCATATACTTTAAAATCATCAACATTAAAACTAGTTGCAAAAATGTGACGCTGCTTCTAGGACAATATATTTTTTTTCTAAATTTATCATGTATTTTTATATATTTGTGTAAATTTATATTTATCGAAATATAAATTATATTTTTCTAGTGTCCCTAAATTACTTTACTACAGTATCAATTCATATTATTTAATTTTTAATAGTCATTATAAATTAAATACTTTTCGTTTTCTAAACAATTGTAATTTTAGATTTTGTTATATTGTAGTAATTAATAGCTGTTATATTTAATACTTGTGGCAACTCCAACTGCCTATAATAAAATTCAGCTGATGTTGACGACATATAATTAATCAATTTTAATATAATTGATTTCTAAAACTATTTAAAATAAATTCAGTAAGAAACAAATTTTCTTACCTTCTAAGTTCCAAAAAACGGGCATCGGGGCTCCATTGCTTCAATAAAGAACGTCTTTCAGATGATTCGATATATTCCAATATATGCAATATTCACGAGAGAATAATCTTGACTCAAATAAAATTCTGCGATTAATAAACACATCACTATTTAATGACAAATAAAACGACGAACACACATCATTATATATATTTCTAATACGGAGCGACACGCTCTCTTACAATCATAATCATAAACAATACTAAACTGAAACGTTACAGTTCAAAAACTAAAGTTCTAAAAAAAAATATTCAAGAACAGTTACAGGAGAGAAGAAAAACATAATGTTGCGCGCACGCGCCAGCTTCATTGTCTCTTTTCAGCTAATCAGAGAACATTCCTACCTCTACATTGCGTAGATGCTTTTTACGTTTCAAAACTTTGAGAAGCAAAGGGGGTTTTGGATGATGCAACAGGAAATGAATTCCCAATTACAACATCCTCCCACCTTTGAGTTTCGGGATCTGGAACTCAAACCCAATTCGTTCGATGTTTTATGATACGCCCGTATCTGGAGCGACGAACCGAAACGTCCGATGTACTGTCGCTGACCGAACCACTAGGAGGATTACTAGCACCTTTATGTTCATTAAAATCTTGTTTATTTTTAATGTCCTTGAAATGGTTTCTCATACTGTCATTATCTTGTGATACTTCTAAGGGTATTAACCTGCTTGTAGGTCTTAAATATTCCCCAGTTTTCATTCTTATTTTCACTAAGCGGATGTGTCCATCCTTAGATGGAAAAATTTCAATCACTTTGGCCAGAGGCCAATCAATTCTTTTATTATAGTCACTGGAAACAATCACAACATCACCTATAGCTATAGGTTTCTGTATTTTCTTCCATCTACTAGGTTGTCGCAATTGGCCTAAATATTCAGATCTAAATCGTTTACGAAGGTCTTGTCTTATTTTCTGTTGATAAGCAAGTTTTTTGTTCAATGATTTGGCATCTAGAATATCAATATCGGGTGTACCACTACCCTTTACTTCTAGCAAGAACATGGACAGAGTGAGAGGTACGAGATCATTTAAATCTTCTGACACATAAGTAAGCGGGCGACTGTTGATAACACTTTCTAGGTCACATATAATGGTTTGTATTTCTTCGTAATTCAGAGAACTTTTTCCTAAAACCTTTCTGAGTATTCTCTTGGTTAGGCCAATCAATCGCTCCCACCACCCTCCCCACCACGGAGCTGAAGGAGGTATAAATTTCCAAATAATTTTCCTTGATATACTATCATTTTGTACTGAATTCGAGTTTATTTCTTTCAACAAATTTTCCGCTCCTACAAAATTTTTACCATTATCTGTATAGATAATAGAAGGTCTGCCTCTACGGGCTATGAATCTTCTCAACGTCATTAAAAACACTTCCGTTGATAATGAGGTAGCTAGTTCAAAATGAACTGCTCGAAAAACAGCACAAGTGTATATTACTAGCCAGATTTTCCTATTTTCTTTAAGAATAAGCGGACCGGCATAATCCAGACCAACAATTTGGAAAATGGCAGCTTCTCTTACTCTATCTTCAGGTAAGGGAGGAGTGGAAATTTCTACTGGTTTAAAATCGTGTCGTCTGCATCTTACACAGGTTCTAATAATTTTCCTGACAGTTTTTCGGAATTTTAAGATCCAAAAATCTTCCCTTAAATTAGACATCATAATTTGTACACCAGCATGACCTAGTTTCAAATGTCTAGATCTAATTAATTTTTCAACTACAGGATGGTCATGTGGAAGAATAATAGGAAATCTGAAATTCAGAATATCATCTCTCAAATGTATGCGTGATTTCAGCCGCAGAACTCCAGCCGAATCTGTTGTGGCCTGAAATGCTTTTAGACGTTTATCTTCAGGACCAGTAAACGATTTTTGAACTAATTTCAACAATACATTTTCAGCTTCATTCTGCTCTTCCACAGTTAAAATTTTAAATTCTCTCTCTTCTTTAGCTTTCTTACAATTTTTGTAAAATCTGTATATCCACGCGATTACTTTTACTAATTTATCGTAGGATGAAATTCTAGTGTAAAATTGTTCACTGTGAACATTTACATTCGTAGCACTAATAATTGTTTTTCTTCTTTCTGCATCGATTGTTTCAAAATCGGGAAACATTTCCGATTTAGGCCACTCGTCCATTGGTTTTCTCAACCACTGCGGTCCCTCCCACCATTTATCTCGGGCTAAAAACTCAGCGGTACAACCCCTTGAAGGCAGGTCAGCAGGATTCAATTGGCAAGGAATAAAGTGCCATTTTGAAGGATCATTTAATGAGCGAATTTCGGACACTCGGTTGTAAACAAAAGGTGCCCAATTTTCATTTCTTTTTATCCAGTAAAGCGCATTGGCCGAATCAGTCCAATAAAAAATGGCAATGTTATCTAATTTCAAATCAGTTTTAACACTACTTGCTAATATACCCCCAATATTACAAGCCAGTAATTCTAACCGTGGAATAGAAATTGTTTTCATAGGAGCAACTCGGCTTCTTGCTTGAACCAACTGACAGAAACCGCCGTTCTCATTTTCGGTCCGTATAAATATACACGTAGCATACGCTACTTTACTAGCGTCGCAAAAAACGTGTAATGAATGCAACTTATCTGCATCTCGAGAAAAACACCTAGGTATTTCAATAGTCCCTAATTTTTCTAATTGTTTTTTCCATTTTTCAAATTTTTTCTTGATAGAAACAGGTAATTCCGTTTCCCATGTCACTTTAGCTTTCCAACACTCCTGTAATAATATTTTAGGTTCTAATGTTACAGGACATGTGTATCCGATAGGATCAAAAATTCTGTGTACAGACGATAAAATGTTTCTTTTAGTTACAAGGCAATCATCCTCTGAAATTTCTTTTAAATCAACTGCTAGTGTATCCCTTCTAAAATCCCACATTAGCCCTAAAACAGGGACATTTTCCCCTGTAAAAACTTCTCGAAAACTATGCTCCCACCCGCGAAGCTCGAATTTAGCATTGTTAAGAAGAGTTTTTGACTCTTCGATAAATCTGTTTAGCTGTTCCTTATTATCAACACTCGTAACACAGTTGTCTACATAAAATGACTCTATCAATTTTAACGCAGTGTTTTTAATTTGTTCAGGCGCATTTTTTAAATGATATTCTAACGTGGCATCTAGAAGGTAGGGGCTACATGAAATGCCAAATACTACTCTTCTATGTTGAAGCGTTATCAACTTTTGAGGGTCCCCTTCTTCATACCATAGAAATTTCAAGAATGATCGATCTTTTTCTGTAATGCCAATCTGTAAAAAAGCCTTTTTTATGTCAGCAATTACCCCTATTTTCCCCAATCTAAATCTATTTAAAACAGAAGGAATCAGTTCTACGAGGTTAGGCCCCTTTTCAATACAATCATTTATCGATGGTGAGTCCTTTTCCCGAGCTGAACCATCAAAAACTGGCCGCACTTTTGTAGTGGAGTTTTCTTTAAACACTGCTCTATGAGGAAGGAAATGCTCACTACCTAACGTTTTCCTCTGATCAACCTTTTCAATTATTTTCTCGTCTAACCATTCATTAAATATTTGATTATAATCACCTAATTTTCCTATCTTTTTTAATGAATCGACACATGATTTTAATCTACGTCGAGCGATATTTTCGTAACTGGGTAGTCTAGGGTGGCCCTGTATCCATGGAAGACTAACTTCATATCTACCCTCGTCATCTACTCTTATATTACTAAGAAAATGTTCTTTAGTGGCTAACTCTATCTCTTCTCTACCCTTTTTCTCCCCAGGATCTGGAATTCCTAAAGTGTCAAGGTGCCATAACTCGGAAATTTTTGCCTCTTTGACATGCAGCGAGAAAACTAAATTGTTCATATTTTTATTTTCATAACCTTCAGTTTTCCCGAGAATTGTCCAACCTAAACGAGTTCCCATGCAAACTAATCCGCCCTGTAATTGTTTTACATTTCCGGTAAATAATTTTCCGGCGACATCTGCACCAATTAACACATGGATTTCATCAGGAGAAAATTCGTATAGTAAATCATTAGTTTTAGTGACTCTATCAGTCAATTAAATTCCGTACCGTTTTATTTCATTAATAAAGGATCCTTCCGGTATAGGTGAAATTTCAGAGCAAATTTTTTGTTGGTCTAATACCTCAAGTTTACATCGATAACTATTATCCATATTTCCTAAATTAATTAAATATCTATCGTGTAGTTCTTCACATTGTCGACCGCCAAATAAACTATGCACTATTTTTTCTTTACTTATACTATTATATCCTAACATGTTAGCAGCAAATTTTGATATATACGACCGTTGCGATCCCGTGTCGTATAAAATTCTAACATTTCGTACGATATCCCCATTGTATATGCGTACAACCAATGTTTGGAGCAAAACCCTTTTTCTAGAAGTTGTATTCGCAAGCATACAATCTTTATTAGGAGTAGAATCCTCTTTAGAATTATCGCCTAAATTAATTTTATCCTTGGTGACTTTTCCCACAATGAGTACAATTAGTTTTAATTTTACAAGCTTTAGCCAAGTGGTTGTCATTGAAGCATCGAAAGCAAGCTCCTTTTTTAATAAAGCATCTTTTCTCTTCGCGAGTGTCATTTTCCATACCGCTCTACAATTTTGACTACGGTGTTTATTTTCGCAAAAAAACACACTGTTCTTCCAATTTTTTATCATCTGCATTATACAGTTCGGCCGCCGTAGGAAGGGGAAAATTTTTATCCTTACGATCGAATCTAAGTTCTCTATTTACTGAGACATCTTTATCGAAAGAAAATCCACTCTTAGCCAATTTGACCTTTTGCTCCATTTCAACTTCAATTTGTAAAAATTTCATTAAAGTATCTAATTTATTAATTCCCTGATCTTTATCTTTATCATTAACAGATAAAGTGCCAAGATGTCTTTCCCATAATTTAAGAATATCTGAAGGCAATGCTGATTCGACCAATGGATATAAAATCGAAGAATAGTTTTCGCTCGATACTCCTAACATTTTTAATGACCGAAGGTATGTTTCTATTTTATCATACAACTTAACAAGGGACAGTCTCTGGCCTTGTCCTAAAGAATTATTAATAACTAATCCTAGTACTTCGCGTATGTATACTTCGATTAAAATATCTGTTCTACCGAACCGTGCCTTCAACGATTGTATCGCCTCTGGATAGCTATCGGCTGTAGGGGGGAAAGATTCAACAATTTCCGTTGCCCTAGATCCCTTTTGGGTAGACTGAATAAGATACTGTATTTTGTCCTCGTTAACAATATCGGGATCTTCGTGGATTTTTTCAAACTGACCCCAAAAAGATAGCCAATTTTTGATATCACCATTAAAGGGCTTAAGCTCTAATTTAGGTAATTTAAATTTTCTTCTTGTGGCCATACTGTCTAATGACAAAGAGGTATCCTGATTGCTCTCTTTTTCTAATTTTTTGATGTATCTAGATAGTTTATTTTTATTTTCCCAGTAATTTATATTATACTTGTCTATTTGCTCATATTCCGAATCGAAGGCGTCTTGTTGACAATTTTTATCTTCAGATGAATTATCTAAAATTTGATTATCTATTAATGAGAGCTCTTCATGTTTTGATTCTAACCTATCTAAAAGAGATGACAGACTATCGATATCATCACATTTAGCCTGCAAAATATCTTCTATTTCTTTTATCAACTTTGTGAAGTTGGAACGCACCGGCGTCCTTGATTTCTTTAATTTATCCATTCTTAATGTTCAATTCTAGTTAACTAACTTCTAATTAACTTTCTAATCTCTAATTCCAATCATCTACGGAGCCACCGAATCCCGGCAGTGATGCCAGTTATGTGGCAACTCCAACTGCCTATAATAAAATTCAGCTGATGTTGACGACATATAATTAATCAATTTTAATATAATTGATTTCTAAAACTATTTAAAATAAATTCAGTAAGAAACAAATTTTCTTACCTTCTAAGTTCCAAAAAACGGGCATCGGGGCTCCATTGCTTCAATAAAGAACGTCTTTCAGATGATTCGATATATTCCAATATATATGCAATATTCACGAGAGAATAATCTTGACTCAAATAAAATTCTGCGATTAATAAACACATCACTATTTAATGACAAATAAAACGACAAACACACATCATTATATACATTTCTAATACGGAGCGACACGCTCTCTTACAATCATAATCATAAACAATACTAAACTGAAACGTTACAGTTCAAAAACTAAAGTTCTAAAAAAAAAATTCAAGAACAGTTACAGGAGAGAAGAAAAACATAATGTTGCGCGCACGCGCCAGCTTCATTGTCTCTTTTCAGCTAATCAGAGCACATTCCTACCTCTACATTGCGTAGATGCTTTTTACGTTTCAAAACTTTGAGAAGCAAAGGGGGTTTTGGATGATGCAACAGGAAATGAATTCCCAATTACAACAATACTATAAACTTTTTATAAATGTCGCTATCTTCCCTATTAAAGCTAGATCAATCCTGGGACTTTCACTGGGAGAAGTATACATATTTATTGTATATGAAATTTGAAAATCTGAATACGAATGCCTATTTTTAACACTTTCCAACATAGTGGAAAACTGTTTATGAATTCAGTTTGTCTTAGTGTCTGTCTGTCTGCCTGTCCGTCCTCTAATCCGCGTAAATATGCTCGGATTGTCATGGAATTGATATACATTTTTTTGAGGTTTACTATCGAATGCTTAGATATAAAGTAAAGTGTGACACTTTACTACACTTAAAAAAACTGCAAAACTGCACTGTAAAAAAAAAAATTACTTTTAAGCAGAGTTTTCAGGAAATGATAATTTGCAGGAAACTGAAAACAGCCATGTGGTCTTGCTTTTGGTTCTGAAGCACACTATGGTATTTGTCATGTAATTGATATATATTTTTGAGGTTTACTATGGAATGCTTACGATATAAAGTAAAGTGTGTAGCACTTTACTACACTTTAACATATACATGTTTTTTTTTTTTTTCAGAGACACTGAAAAGAAGTACGTTACATTACGGTATATGGAGCAAAATCGATTCCGGTTTATTTTAATAATATTTCACTACTTCAAACGTTTGAAATTAATATATATCACTAAGGTGCATTACAAGAAGCTTACTATAGACTATTGTGTACATAACATTGATCGTTCATTTACAGGGACAAACAAACTCAACCCGTTGTTAAAGAATTATCATACCTTTAGACAGGTTTAACATATACATTTTATTACATAATAAAATAAATAGTAACAGAAGAACATTATTATATTAGTGTGAAAATATATAAGTGTATGACAGATATTATTTTTTCGAAAAATGATACGAATAGAAGAAAAAAATTAGCTCACTGGGACATATATGTCCCATCTCGTATTCAAAGGGTTATCATACATTTAGAGAAGTTTACATTTTAATACATAATAAAATAAATAGTAATAGTAATAGACATGGCTTGACAAATGCGGTCGCCAAGCCGCCACTGGCTATCAAGATTTCTGATTTGGCGACCAAATTATTGAATCTAAAAAATTCTATCTATTGTAAAAAAACCTAAGAAATGAGCAAAAATGCCATTTTCTCTCTCCCCCACTCCTACTCGTGTACAGCAAGCTGTGATCTTACTCTTCTCTCGTACTTCTAATGGAAAACTAAGTTTAAAAGGCATTTTCCTGCTCATGCACAGAAAACATCATTCTTTTCAGCTCTAGCCAGCTAGCATATGTAACGTGATTAGAATGTGAGGGGAGGGGAGAGATAAAAAAAAACAGTAAGAAATAGTGTCAGTTCAACTTCTGTAGCATCTAAAATTGGATACAATGTTAAAAAATGCTCTTTTTTTTAAGTTTAAAATTTGAAATTCTGTGTTTGTATAAGTTGTCAACACATTAGTGATTACAGGTGATTGTAATTTTTAAAAGTTTTATTAGAACACATAATTCATATTATTTTTCTAAATTATGTACTATTCTATGTAACTAATAATTCTAAACTATGCTTGTTATTATCTTTTCTCAATTAATTCATATAAAACTTTTGTATTTTTTGAAAATCAGTGACGTGGGAGGAGGTGGTTGTTGGGAGGAGGGGGATTTTTCTTACAGGCGACTAGAATAATTTTCTGGCTACCAGATTTTGTCAAACTTGTAAAGCATTGGTAATAGAATAACTGTATCGCATTAAGATGAAAATGTTCGATTAAAACTGAGGATATATCCTACATTAAATAAATACTGTAATAATTTTACCGACAGTATATTGTTGACATCTCTAACATCTAGTTAGCAAATACATCAGCTGTATAGTAAACGATTAAATATGCACAGTAACTTGAATTGTTTAATTATGAATTTCGAATGCTACTGACGAATAAGATTATAAACTTAAACACACAAAAATGCAATTACACATATTAAAGGATTGTTATATGTCTCTAAAGATTACTAAGCAGAGATATTATTTTTAATGTAATAAGTGTTTTACTTTAGAAAATAGTTTTTTAGTTCTTCAAGATTTTTTAAGAAATAGCATGTACGATATTACTTATTGATAGTAAATACATGTTTAATTGTGTGTTTCACAATTTAGTCATAATAATTTTAATTTAAGTAATTTAGAAAATGTACGGTAGGACATAAGAATATCTATAACACTAGCTTTGTTTATAAAAAAGTCCTTCCGGCCTGTACCGAGAGGAAAAGGTAGCTTTCCTATATCTTCGTTTTAAAATTTTAGCTAATGTTACACGAAAACAGCAAGCTAAAATGCAAAGAAACGTTTACAAAAGATTCGTTAATACTGAATTTGAATAAGAAATTCGCCAAATTATTGAGCAATAGCCAAATTGGCTTCATTTATGAAGACTTATTTTTATCGCCAAATTTGGCATATTTCGCCAAATGTCGCCAATTTTGGCGAGAATTTGGCGCTAATGGATATGAATATATAGTTTTATGCGTATGATTGGGAAAATTATTACAACAATGAAAGAAAATAATTTGCGAGTAATCGCGTTAATGTGCTGTTTTGTTTCAAAATGTCAGCCACCCTAGAATTTCAAACTGCTCTATCTCAGCCATTTTTTAAGATAGAGGTAAACCAAAAAATGCTCTGGAATCCTTGTATCAAGGCCTAACACGTAATTAAAAATAAATTTGAATTTTTATTTTTTTTGTATATTTATTTTAGTTTTAAATTTTTAAATGGCCGCCATCTTGGAACAAAATGGCGGACCAAGCTGGCCAACGAACTCGGTTGAGACATTAGTGACCTTAATACACACAATTAGTTTCATCAAAATCGATTCATAAATACGGCCGTTATCGTATGACATACGTCAGATATAGATATATATATATATATATATATATATATATATATATATATATATATATATATATATATATATATATATATATATGGATATATCTATATATATAAATCAACATTTGAAAGGAGGGTGGTTTTGGGGTCTGGGGGTCATGATCGGTGAAAATATATCGAAATTTTCCGGAACTGCTTTCCTCGGAACGGCTGCAATAGGTAGATTTATACTTTTTTGTATTGAAAGCTACCTAAAAGAAGTTTTGCGTAAAGTTTCATATACTTTTATATCGATTTATCTCTAATAACATAAGACAAGTTTTTCAAGAAAATTGTTGTATGAGATGTTACCCTGAAAAAAAAGGATCCCTCCAAATAATTCTCCTGCAAATAATTGTAGGAAAAATTGGGATACCAGTTAGAGGTCTGCGTGGATCGGGTTGTACCGAACCCGATGTTGTAGCTAATCAGGTTTCGGGTTATAACTTAACCCACACCCGATTTGAAAATTTTGTTTACAAGACATCCTACCGGCACCAGGAATATAAAATTTGTCGACCTAAACCCAAAATATTTCAATCTGACCCGAAATCCGAAATCAAAGGAAATTGATCTATAATTTAATACAGTTGTAAAAAAAATTGTCTACAATATTATCTCTAATTTCAATTTTATCTAAATTCGTTATCCGTTTAATCAACTTTGTATATTATTATACATATGTAAAGACTCATTTACAGTGAAATCTATAATTTTTCATCTGAAGCATTGTTCTAGATATTCTTTTGCACAATCGGGTTAATCCGAACCCGACTCGTAAGTATCAAAACTCATCTCGAAACCGAATCATATCCGAAAGAACTAGAGTCAACCCGATCCACAACGAAAAAAGTAAGCTCCAACTGGATCCGACCCACGTCTCGGGTTCGTTTTGGATAAAATTGAATTACCTGACCTGATGCAGGCTCAAGTACCAACCGACTGGTAATAATGTTCACTATTTAGTGCTGTGCATGTAAATGACTCGTTACAAATGCCTTATTTTACTTAAATTTTGTAAAATTTCCGTTGTGGGATTCGGAATAATATTAAATTTATTATATTTAATTACCATTCTCTATAACTCGTATGATTTGTCTGTTTAGGCTGAAAAATTACATTCACTGAAGAAATAATAGAAAGAAATGTTGTATCAATAATGTACTTTTATTTGAATAAATTTTGAATTATAAAAAATATTTATGAATTCCAAACATTATTTAGCATTTCCCAATTTTCAACTTAAACATGTGATATTGAATTTTTTTATTTTTTAAAATGATATATTAAAATACATCTTATTTCTGAAGTGAAAAAGATTTTTATTGCAAAGATAAATTAAATCTGTCTATTACATACATAATTTAGCTACGCATTATAATGCATTTCACGATTTCAAATGTAAAAGAAACAGAATTTAAAACAATGTTTAAAAATTTCTTGAAAGTACATTTATTTTAGCAATATGTTTTTGTTTTATGAACGAAAATTAAATTAATATCATAGCACATACAATATGATTGAAATCCAAAGAGAAATATGCCAATTTCTATTTATTGCATTATGGAAGCTTTTACTGCAATTAACTTTTAAAACTACATTCGGTTTGACGTTACATGTAGAAAAAAAATGCTGAAATACATATTATAATCTTTTTAATTTTTTTATGTGTCTGCTAAAATTTATAAATCTGACGCTGCATTTATATATTTTCTAAAATATTACTGTACAAATAAAAGAGAAAAATATTTTATGTCTGCTGTGATGGATTTATGTGTCCTTTGTATTAAAAGAGTCTATAAAGGAATAAAATTGTTAATGGTGAACACAGTTTATTTTTGAGAGCAATCTTTCACTAAGCAAAATAGAGATTTATGATGTACTTTGCGAGAGAAATATACACGTTTCATCGAAAACGTTCATGTAGAAAATTTATTTAATTTCTTTTCTTTTTTAATTCTGGACCCCACTCACTTTTGCTTTTGTTGGCGTTTGATCACGTGATGCCAGGCTAGCGGAGTGGAAACGTATCGAAATGTTTATTTTATTTTAACCACCTTGAAGGGCGGTGGAATATAATATATCCCACTTAATTTTCATTGCCAAACGCCACAATGCCATCGGAATTTTGGAATCAAATTTTGCTTTTATAATTTATATGAGGAAAAGCTTTTACTTATTTCTAAATAAATTTGTTGTTAAATCCCTGTGTAATTCAATGATTTTGGCATTTTAGAAACATAAGTACGTTGCCCCTGAAAGGGTTAAAGCAGAAGTAATTTGTCTGTTCTCTTGAAAAGAAGTGTTTTTTCGTGGCTTCCTTAACGGAAGTTAAAAATGTTTTTTTTTTAATTAGATAAAAGGCGTATCATGTTTACGATCAATGAACAATTTATATTTTTACAGATTTAAATTAAAATAGCACTACAAAAGATGTGAATTTTCTTTTCACTTTGGTAACAGCATACAACCAACAGAGTGAAAAATGTGTCCAGACCGGGGATCGAACCCAGATACCTTGGTATAGCGCACCAAGTGCTTTACCAATTAAGTCATCCGGACAACATCCAGTCTGGCACCTCCTTCAGTAATATACGTTGGCAAGGCTGCAATCCCGCAGCACAAGATGCAATGTCAACATGAGCACACTATCAGTAGCATACATGAGATGAATAAATTCCCAGCATAGGATTTAAATTTCCAATTAAATTTGCAGTAGGACTGTAACTACGCCTTAAATCTTTTAAAATAGCACTACAAAGGATGTGAATTTTCTTTGCACTTTGCTTGAGTGCTTGAGCAACTTGAGTGAAAAATGTGTCTAGACCGGTGATCGAATCCAGATATCTTTGTTTAGTGCACCAAGTGCTTTACCAATTAAGCCATCCGGACGAGACATCCAGTCTGGCACCTCCTTAACTAATATAATTCCATCTTGCGCTGCGGGATTGCAGCCTTGCCAACGTATATTAGTGAAGGAGGTGCCAGACTGGATATCGTCCAGATGGCTTAATTGGTAAAGCTCTGAAGTGCAATTTACCGAAACATTAAAAAATAATATACATGGTGCCCTAAAAAGCTTAAATGGGTAATTTTAGCACGCGAAAAAATCTCATTTTAATAAGACTTTTAACACGAAAGAAATCTGCGTTTCTATAAATTTAAAAAATAAATTACAAGATATTGCTATGAGATAGAGTACAGGCTTTACATTAGATCAATTTTAACACAATTATTTAAATTGGTAAAGAAATCATATGAGTTGTAATTTTCCAACTGGGCGAAAAAAATTTGGACCAGGATTCAAACCGTGGATCTCTTGGCTGAAGCTGAGCTAATTGAGCCATCCCGGTCAAATCTGGAGGGCCTAATTCTTCCAGTTAACCTTATTGATGATAGCCTCTGGTCTGATATCTGAATCAGCTCAACAGAATAAATCGCAGATAATTTCAATAAGGTTAACTAGAAGAATTAGGTCGTCCAGATTTGGCCTGGATGGCTCAGTTGGTAGTTCATCACAGCTTCAATCCCTTAATCCCAGGTTCAAATCCTGGACCGGACATTTTTCGACCAGTTGGAAAATTACAACTCATATACAGGCTTTATGTCTTCAGAATTTTGTCTGAAGTACAGTTTGTCGAAACATTAAAAAATATTACACATGGTGTCCTAAAGCTTCATTGGAGCATTAATGCTTCACCTTTAGAGATAAGTAGGTAATCGTAATTGGAAATGTATTCAAACTAAGATAGGAAATAACATTATGTTATTTAAATATTCCTGTCATAAATTATGCAAAATATAAACTTCTGAAAATTTTACATGTCACCCTAAACAAAACTAGTGAATAAGAAAAATTTCCCGTTTTCTAACACATGATCAAAATACTTCAATACAAAAAAAAACATACTTGTATTATTAAAAGTTTGTGAATCTTGCTTAATTAAAAATTGTTCATTATGATTGCAGATTATATATCAAATTAGTAACGTAAAATTGTGAAATCATACAAGAAATAGTTGACACGGATGGTAATGTATAGCAGAAAGGTAATATATTTCCGCGCAGACTCGGAAAACTTTCGTGCATTCTTATGTATTTGTGTTATTGATACATGGTAGATTATCTCTTAAATTTAAAATTATAATTTCTTCTTGAAATACAATATTTGAAATTTTCTTGTGACTTCATTTTTATTTCAAGTTATAATTGCTTTAAAATTAAAAAAGGGCATACTTTTCTATAATGTGTCTATAAAAATGTACGTAAAAATATTCTAATTTTAATAATTCTAACATCATCTAATGGGTGCTATCGACTATACATAATGAATATTATATACTAATCATGAAAAAATATGATTTAATTTTGAAAAATATTATTGATTATATGACGTATCATTTACTTCTACCAAATTGAAAGTTATATCCTTTTTCATTCAATTTTAATTCGTACTATAAATATTTTTCTTTATATTGACGATTAAGTGTTTATTTTGATCCAGTGATAAAAGTATACTTTCGAAAGTTAGTAATAAAGTTAGTAATGAAGATTATACAGTCAGATATTCAATTGGAATTCGTATCTCATTTAATATTTTGAAGATATTCTGAAGTATCAAATTCCTGATCTGGATTGCAGTCAGAGATGTTGGAGCCTGCTAATCTCATACTTCAATGCGAATCAGATAAGTATAGTAGGAGTCTTGGAAATTGCAAATATTTAATAAATGTGTAAAAGGATTGCTATAAGATGTTGCGAATGTTGATTTTAGTGAACAATCCTTCATTGAAACCTTGTGATTGTTAAATATTAATTATATTTTTGTGATACTTCAATATTAAGTGAGGACGTTACAGTATATTCTGTGAATGATATTGTGATTAGTAATAATGTATAATTCAAAATTTCTCAAAGTATGAAAGATCTACTTTATTTTTCTCTAATTTTACCTTTAATATTGCCACATAATAACATAGTATTGATTCTAAAGAATATATTTTAATATGTCATATAATTTTGCCATATTTAAAATGTGATATTTTTTATTCAGTTTTAGTTAGCACCTTAAGTACTTTGCTTCACATTGACACTTAACAATTTGTTTTGCTTCAATGATACAAAATTACATTCGAAACTATTTGAAGATTGAAGTGAAAGTTATTCAAGGAGATGTACCTTCGGAATTAGTATCTTAAACAATATGTTGAAGATATTCTGAAGTGTTAATCTGATGACTGAATTTCATCTAAAAATGATCGGGCTTATTTATATGATACGTCGATGCAAATCAGATTAAAAATTCTCTATACGTTGTTAAGAATATATTTTTCCTTGAAATCTTCTTTATAGGAAGCATATGATACTTAACCCAGGAATAGTCGCATGTTTTTTTAAACGAGTTTTTTCGCGTTCGGTCTTTTTACCGGTTTCCGTTGGGACAAAAAAGGGGAAAAGAAAGAATGTTCACTTTATATTCGAATTATTGCTTTTCAATGGGAATATAAGCTACAAATTGTGATTTGCAGTGTGGTGAAATTGTATAGATTTTTAATAGTCTTAAAATATTGAGAATGGATAAAAATGAACTGACACTATTGATCGTGTTCAAGTCTTTATCATGAATTTCTGCTTTGCCAGTTAATGTATGAAAAAAATAAATGTAACGAAAAAAAAACAGGTATATATTTTACTATGGTGGAGGTGAAACATTTGAGATCAGCTGCATTTAATTTTTCTGTTGTATCTTTAAGTCGAAAAGGGTTACGGAAACATGACTGAAAACGGCGGGGCTTAAAAAAACAACAACATGCAAATACTTCTGGGTTAAGCATGAATATTTTCTTAAAGTTACTTACAATATCTTACGCGAACAGTGCATTCTAATACTTCAGAAAAAAGTAATTGAAATTTAATGATTTTTTTTTTAGTAATACGTTTTTGTAAATTTTATATTCTAATACACACCTAAATATATTAACTTTAAATTTTCACATAATAAGATGTTTGGGCTAAATACTATAGATGTTTCTAAATAAAATAGGTGTACCTAAATACATATTTTCAGAATATATTTATAATTATTCTAAACATGTTTATTTATAACAACATCACTTAAATATATCATGCATGTTTTGAAATGTCATTTAATTTTATAAAATCTAAAATGTGATATTATACCTTTTATTTTAATTAATGTTTAAGCAGTTTGCTTTATATCGATACGTAAGTGTTTATTTTGCCTCAAAGGTATAATACTACATTCGAGAACTATCAGAAATTTGGAGTGAAGATTATTCTTATAGATGTTGACCTTAATAACCTGGCACTAATTCTAAAGAATATGTTTTGAAATGTCATTTAATTTTGACACATTGAAAATGTGATATTTTCCATTCGATTTTAGCTAGCGATTTACGTACTTTGTTTTATATTGACGCTTGACTGTTTATTTTGTTTTAATGATGCAAGACAACACTAAAGAACTGTTTGAAGTATGAAGTGAAAATTATTCAGGGTCTTTGTTCATTGGAATTAGTATCTAAATCCAGATGTTGGAGATATTCTGAAGTGTTAAGCTGACAAACTACACTGATGTCCAGAAATTAAGGGTCAGTGACCAGTTTCAGCCATTTCGTTGAATATCGACTCAAACTCGTGAGGAAATGCCCGAAATGCCCTTGAACTTTGAGGATGTAAAGAACATGTTTGACTTCATATTTTTCAGTGAAGAATTTGTCGCGAGGACAATTAGAGGGGGGGGGGATAATAATTTTAATACTAAAATAATATTTTCGATTACCCAAGTAACAGAAAATGCTAAAAATGGTCTGCTACTGCGGCAAATGACTATGTAGGTCCTATTCAACATTTGTGTGCATTTGTGTAAGCATGGCACGTATATTCGTAAAGATGTTAACGTTTCTGTAAAAAATTCAAAAGTTATATATATATATATATATATCATACAGAGTTTTCAACCGAATTTAACACCGCTTTCCAAAAACTTGACAAAAAGGTATAGAAATAGTATACTGCAATTAAAATATTAATATATTGAATATTTGATGAGATATGGGTATTTGTATGAAACAAATTTAAATGCGCATGCGTGAACTACAACAACATTTTTTTGTCACGATTTGATAGTCAATTCTATAGGGCAACTCATATAAAAAAGCCAATGAAATATCGTGAAAACTCAAAAAGTTACAGAAATAATTGATAAATTCAGGAAGAAATCCCATAGGATTATATGGGATTTCCTCCTCTTTGAACAGGACCTACATAGTCATTTGCTACAATGATAGACCATTCTTTAGCATTTTCTGAGTAATCTAAAATATTATTTTATTATTAAAATTATTATTGCCCCCCTTCTAATTGTCCTCCCATTAAAATCTTCACGGAAAAACATGAAGTCAAACATGTTCTTTACATCCTCAAAGTTCAAGGGCATTTCGGGAATTTCTTTGCGAGTTTCAGTAGATATTCGACAAAACGTCTGAAATTGGTCAATGTCCCTTAATTTCTGGACACCAGTGTGGATTGCACAGAAAGATGATTCTTTGATGGAAATCAGATTAATTTGCTCTGGGATCTCTTTAGTAACAGTAGTTAAGTATATATATTTGGCTGAAATCTTCTTCCGTGGAAACATGTGATAGCACTAATTCTAAATAATGTGTTTTGAAATGTCATTTAATTTTGCCATATTGAAAATGTGATATTTTACATTCGATTTTAGTTAGCACTTTACGTACTTTGTTTTACGTTGACGCTTAACTGTATATTTCGTTTTAATGGTGCAAGACAACACTCAAAACTGTTTGAAGATTGAAGTGAAAATTATTCAGTGATATGGTTCATTGGAATTAGTACCTAAATTAAGATGGTGGAGATATTCTGAAGTGTTAAGCTGACGAACTAGATTGCAGTTAGAGATGTACGTGCTTATTAATCTGATACTTTGATGGAACTCAGATTATTGTGCTCAGCGCTTTAGTAATAGTAGTTAAGTATATATATTTCGGGGAAATCTTCTTCCGTGGAAGCATGTGATATCACTAATTTTAAAGAATATGTTTTGAAATGTCATTCAATTTTGCCATATTGAACATGTGATATTTTTCATTCGATTTTAGTTAGCACTTTACGTACTTTGTTTTACGTTGACGCTTAACTGTATATTTCGTTTTAATGGTGCAAGACAACACTCAAAACTGTTTGAAGATTGAAGTGAAAATTATTCAGTGATATGGTTCATTGGAATTAGTACCTAAATTAAGATGGTGGAGATATTCTGAAGTGTTAAGCTGACGAACTAGATTGCAGTTAGAGATGTACGTGCTTATTAATCTGATACTTTGATGGAACTCAGATTATTGTGCTCAGCGCTTTAGTAATAGTAGTTAAGTATATATATTTCGGGGAAATCTTCTTCCGTGGAAGCATGTGATATCACTAATTTTAAAGAATATGTTTTGAAATGTCATTCAATTTTGCCATATTGAACATGTGATATTTTTCATTCGATTTTAGTTAGCACTTTACGTACTTTGTTTTACGTTGACGCTTGACTGTTCATTTTGTTTTAATGATGTAAGACAACACTCAAAAACAGTTTGAAGAATGAAGTGAAAATTATTCAGGGTCATTGTTCATTGGAATTAGTACCTAAATCAAGATGTTGGAAATATTCTGAAGCGATAAGGTGACGAACTAGATTGCAGTTAAAATTGTTCGTTCTTATAAATATGATACTTTGTTGGAAATCCAATTAATGTTCTCAGGGATATATTTAGTACTAGTAGTTAAGTATGTATATTTCACTGAAAAATCTTCTTCCGTGGAAGCATGTGATTGCTCTAATTCTAAAGAATATGTTTTGAAATGTCATTTAATTTTGCCATATTGGAAATGTGATATTTCCCATTCGATGTTAGTTAGCACTTTACGTACTTTGTTTTACATTGACGATCGACTGTTTATTTTGTTTTGATGATGCAAGACAACTCTTAAAAGTGTTTCAATATTGAAGTGCAAATTATTCAGGGATATAGTTCATTGGAATTAGTATCTAAAGCAAGACGTTGGAGATATTCTAAAGTGTTAAGCTGACGAACTACATTGCAGTTAGAAACACACGTGCTTTTGTCCGAGCGCCGCTCGTGCAAGAAGAGTTTCCTTGGTTTGTTAGGAAAAGCTTTAGGATACCACTAATTTATAACTGTAATCTTTGGTTTATTAATTGAGAAACATTTTTAGATTATATAAGACAAAAGTTTTAGTATGGAAAAAGTGGTGTTTGCCCATATTTTCGTGTCGACATTAAAAAAAAAAAAAAAAAAAAACGAAACTTTTAAGGGGTTAATACTCAACTATTACTTTTCAATGTGAATATAAATTCTATATTGCAGGTTGCCAGTTTAATCAAATTATATATTTTTCTCTCGAGTTTTAAAATATTGGGAATGGATAAAAATGAATTGACACTACTGATGATGTCTTTTTGATGAAATTTAACTTTTCTTTTTAAAATATTCATTAAAAACAGAAATTCCTTCTATTTTTGCTATAGTAGGGGTGAAAGATTTCAGGTCTGTAGTAATTTCTTCACTATATTTTTATGGCGAAAAGTTTTAGGAGAATATGACTGATAAGAGCGACAAAAATGGCACCTTTCGATAACTGTTGCGTTAAATATATATATTTTCTTAAATGTAATTTAAATGTTTTGTGTGAATAATGTGTCCTAATACGTGAGATAAATGTAACTTATGTTTAACGTTTTAAGTTGTTCAAGTTATATTCTATTTTAAATTAAAATGTCTTTGTATGAAATTTCTTACTTCTAAGTTTCAAAAAATGATATTTTTGTAATACGTTTTCGTAAATTTCATAATCTTATACACACTTAATTATTTTCAGAAATTAAATTTTCGCCTAATAAGATACTTAATGAAAGGAGACAAAGATAAGAAAATTAATATTTTCAAAAATCATTATAAAAAAATGATCCAATTTCATCTTCTATACTTTTAGCAAGTTTTTGTTTGTTGGAAGAATTGTCACTACGATTCTTTACCACCGCAGAATTCGCGGAGCGCAGCGTTTCGCGTGATGGTCCTTGATACGTCCCTTATATACCGAGACACTAGCGGAAGCCAGGAAGATAGTGAAAAAAATATTCTGAAAATTGATACTGGACAAATTTAAAAGGAAAAATGAATAAATTAATCACCTCGAATAGCAGGAAGGGTTGGTCTCCGGGCTAAACACCATAAACGTTTCAAAATGTACTTAAACACATATGTTCAAAATACATTTATAAATATTCTAAGCAAAATTCTTTGTAACAGCATCCCATTAATTATAACATGTATGAAATTTTACAAAAGATAAAATGTGATGTTTTTAATGTTATTAATGATATAAGCATTTTGAGTTAGACTGAAGCTTAAGTGATTATTTTGCCTCAACGATACAATACCATATTCGAAAACTATCAAACGTTAGGAGTATAGATTATTCAGATTGATGATCGCTTGGAATTAGTATCTTAATCATGATTTAAAAGGTTTTCAGAAGTGGGAAGCTGGGGAAGCATATCGCAGCTAAATATGTTCATGCTTACTAATCGGCTATTTCGTTGAAAATAGATAAATATGATCATGGAACTCTTTAAGCAGTTATGAATGGTTATTTTACTGAAATTTCCGTGAAAACCTAAAATATTTAAATATATACATGTATTTTTAAAAGTACTTAAAATATTTCGTGTGAGTGATGTCTTTTAATACTTCAGATGAATGTAACTTATTTTTAAAGGTTTCTATAAAAGCCTTCCAAGTTATGTTTTATTCTTAGTTCGAACGTTTTAATTAAGAATTCCTACTTATAATACTTACATTAAAGTCTAATTAATGCTTAAAGTGATAAAAACATAACACGAAATGTTTAAAAATACCCTTTAATATAGACTACATGTGTTTTCATTCGCTATACCGGCGACATTATATTACATTATTCCTACTTTTAAGTTTTACGAAAGTATATTTGGTTGATTTTTTTTGCAATATGCTTATGTAAATTTTATAATACGAGCATAAATACATATTAGAGCTGAAAACTATGCATATTTTAAAATATATCTAAATGCATGTTTTCGAAATTACACCTAAAATTTTCTAACCATATTGTTTAAAACAATGTCATAATAATTAGGGACAATATAATAATCATTTCAACGTCATAATGTTAATGATACCTCATTAACGCACATTTTAAAAATACATTTAACTTAACCACATCGAAAAAAAAAAAAATGGGACTTTTTTCATTCAATTGAAATTATTACTTCAAGTACTTTCTTTATAATGACGCTTAAGCAGTTATTTTGCTTTATTAATACAAGGCTACATTCGTAAATTGGAAATTAGAAGTGACAATTATCCAGAGTTGTTCAATATAAAATAGTTAGTATCTTAATCAAGATGTCGAAAATATTTTGAAGTGTTAAGGTGATGTATTGGATTACAACTTAAGATGCTCGTGCTCATTATTCTGATACTTCGATGCGAACATGTTAAATATGGATTGAGGATCTTGGAAATTGTAAATGTGTTAATAATGTGCTTGGTGATACATACTTAAATATTTAAGAATGCTGATTTCACTGAAAATCTCTTCTGTGAAGTATTTTGATATTTAAATATGTATATTTTCTTATAGGTAATTATGTTTTAAGCATTAATTTCTCTATATTGAATAAGTAAATAAGATAAATAATAAAAGAAAACTGCCCAGTTAAACTGAGGGCATTGCATCACAGGCTATTCACATTAATTGTATATGATACTCTTATTTCAAAGAATTTGAAATAAGCCCCTCGGAAAATAAAGAATTCTATAATATATTAAGGGCGGATTATCCCCCCGTTCCTCCCCTTATAATTAACCAATGAACCCCAAAAACTAATCGGAGAAGTGCATTATTACAATGAACCTATATGCAAAATTTGAAGAAAATCGGATAATTTTGCATGAAAAATCCATTTATCTAAATTAAAGGGGGGGGATTACCCCCCGTATCCCCTTTATACTTAATTAATGAACTCCCAAAACTAATCAGGAAAGAGCCTTATCACTATGAACCTATATACAAAATTTGAAAAAAATCATATAATTCTGCATGAAAAACAAATTTATCTAAATTTAGAGGGGGGTTAGCCCTCCGTTCCCCCTTTAGACTTAGCCAATGAACCCCCAAAACTATTCAGGGAAGCGCCTTATCACAATGAACTTATAAACAAAATTTGAAGCAAAACGGTTGTTTCTATCAAAAGTTATCGCGTTACGTACATACATACATACATACATACGTACTTTGATAGTCTGAGAACTAAAAACTAGCGCATTTAATTGTACCACTCTTGTAACATGGATCATCTATAAACAGAACTCTACATTGAATTTTTAAGGTAAAGCTGCTCTTAAATGTAGCAGAATTTTTATAAGTTAATGCCTATCACTTACAAAATTATATAATAAAATCACTTCTTAACGTAAAACTGAATATGTAATTAATGCTTAATGTGATGATATATTACACAAAAAGGCTTAAAATACCTTTTAATATAAAGATGACATGTTCCATACGCTCAAACGGTGACATCTTTAAGATCGTAAATGATAAATAAACTATTTTCGCAACATTTTCAAAAAATGATAAACATAAATCACGAGATCACATGTGTAATGCAAACAGGTGCTTAAAATGGTCAAACTGTAAACATCAAAATTTTTATTTTGCCTATCGTTTTTTTAATTTGTAAATCTTCTCGTGCCAGATTTTAGGTAACTCAAAAGAGGCTGATTCATTGCATATATTCTCGTTTCGCAGATATATTTCTATTGATTCAACGATAATGAATGGGAAATAAATTCTTACTATTTTTCAAATCAATCTGCAAAGGCTCTATCCTATATGTATGAGTTGTCATTTTTCAACTGGACGAAAAATCTCTGGGCCAGGATTAGAACCTGCTATCTATTGGCTGACGCTGCCAGTGCTCTACCAACTGAGCCATCCCAGTCGGATCTTGAGGACCTAACTCATCTAGTTAATCTTATTGATCATAGCATCTGGTCTGATATATGAATTAGCTCAATAGAATAAATCGCAGATAATTTGGAACTCCAGTAAACGCTGGATACGCTGGATATACTACCGGCGATTTATTCTGTTGAGCTGATTCATATATCAAACCAGATGCTATGATCAATAAGGTTAACTGGATGAATTAGGTCTTCCAGATTCCACCGGGATGGCTTAGTTTGTAGAGCACTGGCAGCTTCAGACAAAAGATCCCATTTTCGAATCCTGGCCCGGACATTTTTCGTCCAGTTGAAAAATTAGAACTCATATGATTCTTTACCAATATGAATAATTGTGTTAAAATTAATCTAGTCTATCCTATGTACTCGGGTCAAAGTTGTAGTTCTTCTGTCATATTTTATCATATTTCTGTCCTACATCTTTAGTTTGACTGTCAATTAATTATACTTATCTTTTAAATTTAAAATTATCACGTCTTTTCTCAGTTAAATAAAATATTCGCGTTGCATTTCCTTTACATTTTAATCTGTAATTGTTTTAATTTTTATAAGTGGATTTTCTTATCCAATACCCTTTTGTAAAATAAATTTAAAATAATCTAAACTTAATTTTAACAACGTCGTACAAATGTTTGAAATATCATTTAATTTTACGAAATTGAAAATCTGATGTTTTTTTATTTAATTTTGATTAACACATAAGGTTCTCTGATTTTTAGTGACGCTGAAGTGATTATTTTACTTCAATGAATACATTAAAAAACTACTTAAACCTAAAATTGCAGATAACTCAGAGAGAAATGTTTCATCGAAATTACTATCTTAATTAGAATTTTGAAGATATTCTGAATTGTTACTCTGACGAACTGGATTGCTGTTAAAGATTTTCAGCTTATTTATCCGATACTTCGATGCGAAACAGTTAAATATGGGTTATACTCTGAAATGCAACTTTTTATGCTAGCATTAATATGTTTAATTAATGTACTCATTATAATGTATAAGAGGATATCCTTAATTAGTTAAGAAAGCTGACTGCATTCTCCAGTTTACGTTTATGATACTTAAATATGTATATTTTGAAACATGTATTTAAAGTATCTGGCGGTAATAATGTGCACGGACATTCCAGGTAAATATAACTTATTATTTTTTCTCTAATCGTTAATAAACTTCCCAGTTAAATTGCACAGGGTGCACGTGATTAATTGACAATAATGTTGCATACCGTTATTTGAGGTGTTTCTTATTAATTTCTAAAATTACGTTTATATGTTTAAGATTTAAGGGGAGAGTGGACATTAAAAAATAAATTGTACAATGAATTAATTTGAAAACTTCCAGACTTGTTAAAGGCAAGCTCAAATTATAATTTAAATATTCAAAATTTGATCTTAGAATAATAAAAAAAGTTAAATTATTCAATTTTTAAATTTTTAAAGTAACGAATAATTGTCATATTTTAAAGTGTCCAACGCGCATTTGCATTTGCATGAAATAGGACAATATTTATTTATGAGATACTTTTTATATGTTAGAAAGATAGTTAGCATGAATTGTAAAAGTTCGCTGAATATATAAGCAGATTTTTTTGTCATAGATATGCTTTGTTTTTTCTAAAAACGTATCTTTATATTACCATTTGTGCATAAATTGCAACATTAAAATACCTCTGAAATACGACTTTTTATGCTAATATTTATTCATTATTGTATAGAGGATGTGCAGTATAAATTTCAAAAGAATCGAATAATCAGGAATGCGCACAGAACGCTTCAAAAGATAGAAATCTTCGAAATTTTTAATTTTGAGGAAACAGCACTTTAAGTTAAAAATTTTACAAATATGAAACGTTTTTACAAATACGAAAGCTTGTGTCTCTGTAAAAGAGCGTCAGAATTGAAAAATTTTTCCATCAGATAAATTTGAGCATTTGGTGTATATTTTTAGTTGAGTTTCGTGATTTTGGATGTCCACTGTTCGCTTAACATTATTATTTTTTTTTCAGATATAGGCTTTCAAAGCGGAAAGCAATCTTCATTTAAACCAGTCACAATTTACAGACTGCCTGCAGGGCGAATTCATAAGACATTACAGACTTAATAACGTTATTTTTCATGAAAAGAAGCTATGATATGTTGATTTTGATGTCACCGCATTAGTAAGGAATAAGTTATAGGGTTTTCACAAGGATTCGTGAAAGTTTTCACAATATCTGGATTTATGAGAGACTTGGAAACTTTTCGTTTCACCTTAGCTGGCGTGGTGACATTAGGATCCGTTTTCTTCCCGTTTACGCGTTCTTCAAGTTATAAACTGAAAGTAAAATATTGTTATATGACTTCAATTTCCTTAGCAGTTCTCTCTGCTACGTAATATATAAATTACAGTTATTCTGATGTGATATTCCTTCGACATGATGACTGCTATCAGCATTTAACAATTACCAGCGGGGAAGACAGAGCTAAGTTCGGTTCCTACTGGGATATTCTAGAAAAGTCATTCAGATTTTTAAAGTCAATTTTTTTTTTTTTGCCAAATTTCGCTACAATTTGGCTAAAAGTCGCAAACTTGGATACATCCTTTCATTTGATGACAAGGAGGTGTTGAGCAAGTTCCATGTACCCTGATTGGTTGAATTCTGTTTTCGAGAACGTTCTATGAATTCTGATTGGTTGAAAGGTATCTCGGCTTGTATTCGGAATTTCTAGAAAATTCCTTAAAATTAAAAAAAGCAATTTTTCGCAAAATACCGCCAAATTTAGCGACATACTTTCATTTGGCGCCAAACATTTGTTTTGGCAATGGTAATCTTGAAAGTCTATTTTCCCGCCAAGTCTCACATTATCTCCGACATTTCGCCAAATTTGACGAAATGGTGTTATCTTTAAGACTTTTATTACTGCCAACTGTTCAACAATTTAATCTATTTCAATCTTCATTCCCATTGAAATTCATTGAGGAGCATGAAACTGGAGCATGTGACCTAGACCTATGGTCTTATCGTACCCGAGAACAGTAGTCAAAATCGTTACAACCATTTTTTAGATAAAACTCTCGTGACCCATAGTGACCCCAAAACGAGACCCACTAATCGAATCTGCTTGAACATGTGACCTAGCCCAACGGTCTTCTCGTAATCCAAAACGGTAGGATGCAAAATTTACTAAAAATTGTTAGAGCCGTTTTTTCGATAAAATTGGCATATTATACACACAGTAACACATAAACATAAGATTTGCTCGTATTATAATATATTATATTTAAAAAAAAAAGTTAAATCATAATCTTATATGCATAGTTTTCCAATTCCAGAAAGAAACACCTAAAATAAGACGATGGAAAATTATTGCCAATTTTATAATGCGTACCCTGTATTTTGACTTAAAATGTTTTATTTCATACTTTTTAACTGTAAAGGTTTCAAAATGTTAAATCTTTGATATTTTGCAGTACCTTTTGACAAAATTTTATGACACATCCCTAATTAAATATTAGAGCTGGAAACGTGGAAAATTTCAACAAATATTCAAAATTTTTTAATTGTTAAATGACAGACAAATCGCAGTTAACATTTATATTTATAAAAGAAAAAAATCTGTAAACATTTGTTACAGCAGAATGTTTTCAATTAGAAATAACGAATAATAATAAAAAAATAATAATAATAATTTCATTCATATTGATTTGACAATATTAGTAATCGATATTAAAATACAGGTTGTATTTTGAGACAAAAATTTTAGTCTTCTCTTAAAAACGAAAATTTAAATTATAATTAAAATATTCAAAAGCAATCAACTCAATTAAAGAGAAACAGTACGCTTTATTACAGATTAATGAAATTCATAAACAAATCTATTTTTCATAGTTTTATTAACATACAAAAATTCACTTTAAACTACGAGTATCTAACTTTCATCATTACAGAATAAAATATCAGATTTCGTATTTTATTTTACTGAGCTTAACTCAATCTCATATCTCGTATAAAGCGGCACATATTTGATATGTAAGAGCTTCCACTTAATGATATCTTTCTAAGTTTAAGTGATGACAGCGACACTTTCAGCAGCGACTTCATGAATATTCATTAGACATGTCTCAAGAGGTACGTAGAGTGCAGACATGTCACAAAAAATTATTAATCTGTGAGATTTCATTTCATTAGCTTATACGCAATTTTTGAACACTACGGCAAACACAAAAATGAATATAAATGTTTCTATGTCATACAAATTGGTGTGTGTCAGCAAAATCTATACATTATACAAATATTCTGCTTAAGCAAATATTTATTTATTTAGAGGCATTTTTATATGTTAACGCGTTTCAATGTTTAAACTAAAATTTGTATGAGAGCACAAGGAAAAATCTTCCAAAAAGTAAACTTATTTATTTTATTTTTTACACATAATATGTAAAACTGCATTATCCAACAAAATGTAATACAATAATGAATAAACACATAATTAGATTTATCAGGTTTTTTTAGTTCACTTTTCAAAAAAATATTTAATTTTTCTTTAAAAAAATATGATTTAATGTAAAATTAGAGTAAGACTCCGGATTATCTGACCCATGATTATAAGACACACACGGATAACCGACACCCTATATCTACTTATAAAAAAATGATGGTGGCTGTATTTATAATTTTCGGCTAATTCTTTTTATTTATTTTTTCGTATTTTTAATCATTTACACAATGATTTAAACATGATAAATTTAAATTAAATTAAAAAACAATGCACATCATTAAACTTTAGCAATACGCGTTGCTACAGATTAATTAAATACACAAACAAATATATATATATTTTTTATGAATTTATTAACATACTAAAATTTACTTTAAACTACAAGTATCTAACTTTCATCATTACAGAATAAAATATCAGATTTCGTATTTTCTTTTACTGAGCGTAACTAAATCTGATATCTCGTATAAAGCGGTACATATTTGATATGTAAGAGCTTTCCACTTAATGATACCTTTCGAAGTTGAAGTGCTGACAGCGACACTTTAGCAGCGCTTCATGAATATTCATTAGACATATCTCAAGAGTGCAGACATGTCACAAAAATTATTAATCTGTGAAATTACATTTCATTTGCTTATACGCAATTTTCAAACACCACGGCAAACTGAAAAATGGATATAAATATTTCCATGTCATCCAAAATCTATACAGTATACAAATATTTTGCTTAAGCCCATATTTAATTTTTTAGAGACATTTTTATGTGTTACCGCGTTGTGATACTTACTCTAAACTTTGTATTATTTCACAGGGAAAAAAATCTTCCAAATAATAAACCTATTTATTTTTTTTTTAAATATATTATATATAAACTTCGTTCGCCAACAAAAATTAATACAATAATCAATAAACGCATAATCAGATTTATCATCATATAATAAACTAACTAATAATCATTAAAATACAGATGTAAGTTTTTCAAATAAGTTTGCGAGAATATTTTGTTTGTCATGTATATCTGGATAATGGCACTGATATTGCGTTCGAAACATGTCAATTATTATATTAGAAGGTTTTTATAATCCTTCTTGTGTTCTGTTTTATAACTTAAGCAGATTTATCATATTAAAAATAACTCTCAAAAGCTAGATTGTTTCTTTTAGTTAAATTTTTACTTAAATATTTAACTTTTCTTTAAAAAGAAATTTAATTAAATGTACAGTTAGAGTAACACTCAGGATTATCCGACCCACGATTATAAGATACACCCAGATAATCGGAACCCCTTATCTACTTATCATAAAAATTTGATAATTTGAAATTTCCGGCGGATTATTTTTATTTATTTTTATATATTTTTTTTACTATTGTTTAATTATTTACACATTGATCTAAGCATGATAATTTAAAATTAAATTAAAAAAAACATTGCATTTAATTAAATAGAAACAATACGCGTTGTTACAGAGTAATGGAATTCATAAACAAATAATTTTTTTTCATATTTTTTTTTATAAAACTACCAAAATTTAATTTAAATACAAGTCTCTAGCTTTCATCATTACAGAATAAAGATATCAGATTTCGTATGTTTTTCCTGAGCTTAACGAAATCTGATATAACGGCATATATTTGATATGTAAGAGCTTCCACTTAATGATATCTTCCTAAGCTTAAGTGCTGACAGCGACACTTTTAGCAGCGACTTCATGAATATTCATTAGACATATCTCAAGAGGTACGTAGAGTGCAGACATGTCACAAAAAATTATTAATCTGCGAGATTACATTTCATTGGCTTATACGTAATTTTTGAACTGCACTGCAAATACAAAATTGAATGAATATAAATGTTTCCATGTCATCCAAAGCGTTGTGTGTCATCAAAATCTATACATTATACAAATATTTTGTTTAAGCAAATATTTAATTATTAACAGGCATTTTTATGTATTACCGCGTTTTAATACTTACTCTAAACTTTGTATTATTTCACTGAGACAAAATCTTTTAAATAATAAACCTATTTATTTTATTTTTTAATATAATATATAAAAGCTTCATCCGCCCACAAAATGTATTACAATAATCAATAAACGCATAGTCAGATTAATCATCATATCATAAATTCACTAATAATAATTAATTACGGATATAAATTAAAAAAAATTGCGAGAATAGTTTGTTCATCATGTAGATCTGGATAATGGCGCCGTTTGTGCGTTCGAAACATGTCGATAATTATATTAAAAGGTTTTTTATAATTCTTCTTGTGTTCTGTTCTATAACTTAAGCAGATTTATCACATTAAAAATTACTCTTAAAAGCTACAGTGTTTCTTTTAGTTCATTTTTCATAAAAATATTTAACTTTTCTTTAAAAACAAAAGAGTTGATGTAAAATTAGAATAAGACTTCCGATTATCCGACCCATGATTATAAGACACACCCGATAACCGAGACCCTATATCTTCCTATCATAAAGATAATAGTGGCTGTTTTTAAAATTTCCGGCGAATTATTTTTTTCGTACTTTTTTAATCAATTACACAATGAATTAAACATGATAAATTTAAATTAAATTAAATTAATGCATATCATTAAATTGAAACAATAAGCGTTGTTACAGATTTATGGAATTCATGAACAAGTATATTTGTCATAGATTTATTAACATACTAAAATTCACTTTAAACTACGAGTATCTAATTTTCATCATTACAGAATGAAATATCAGATTTCGTATTTCCTTTTACTGAGCTTAACTAAATCTTACTTCTCGTATAAAGCGGCACATACTTGATATGTAAGAGCTTCGACTTAATGATATCTTTCTAAGTTTAAGTGCTGACAGTGACACTTTTAGCAGCGACTTCATGAATATTCATTAGACATATCTCAAGAGATACGTAGAGTGCAGACATGTCACAAAAAATTATTAATCCGTGAGATTACATTTCATTGGCTTATACGCAATTTTTTAACACCACGGCAATCACAAAAATGAATATAAATTTTTCCATGTCATCCAAAGCGGTGTGTGTCAGAAAAAATCTATACATTATACATATATTTTGCTTAAGCAAATATATAATTATTTAGAGGTATTTTTATGTGTTACCGCGTTTCAATGTTTAATCTAAAAGTTGTATGATGGCACAAGGAAAATTCTCCCGAAAAACAAACATATTTATTTTATTTTTTACATATAGTATATAAAAACTGCATTCAGTGCAAAGAGATTTTGAAGTAGTTATATATTCAAATATTTAAAAAGATAAATTTATTGAAAACTACACGTTTCTGTACTACTCTGAGTTATAATCTATCCACACTAGAAATTTCGATGGGATTGGTTGACATATTTCAGAAAGTGTTGTTGAGAAAAACATAGATACACACTATAAGGTTTAATATTTTATTAGGATTTCTAAAGTTTTAGAAAGAATAACTAACATTAAAATTAAACGTAACTTATTTATATAGTGATTATCACTTCAAACGTGCATAGTAATAGGTTAAAAATAAAAAAAGTCAATGCATCGTTTTTTGTAAACATTAAATAAATATGGTACAAAACGCCCTTATAAAGCAATTTTAGACAGAAAATTATGTAAAGTTCCATTTATATTCCGTTATTTTGTAAAATGAAATAACTTTCAAAATGCACTAAAATTTTATTTAGCATTTAATCCTTTTTAAATATTCGTAATGTTTCTATATGTATTTTTCAACGGCATATAAAATTATAAAGTGAAAGCGATGTTTGTGGTAAGGGTAAATAAAATGATTCATTCAATTACTTTCTATATTAAAATAAAAATAAAAACGGATCTTTAATTTTATTTAGCGTATAATTCTGTAACTGGTATGCAAATATGCAATAGTGAGTTCTATAACTCTGTTTTTTCAAAATTTAAAATATTTCTAAAGTGAAAATAATGTTTTGGTGAAATATAAATAAACTGGGATCTGAAATATAAATTATGTAGTGTTCTTACTAAATATAACAGATTTCAATTTAATCCATGTAAAGAAAAGTTTAAAAATAAATATATATTGAGGCATAACGCTTAAATGGAATGTTAAAATAAATTAATACACTAAAAGACGTTTATATGGCACAAATGTGGAGAAAAGAATTAAAAGTTTTATTGTATTGTATTACAGAGGCTGTTTTTCTTTTCGTATTAAAAAAAAATACATTCATCTTGATTTAATATGTAAGATGAAATATCAAATTGTGATTTTAATAGCTTTATATTTTTGTCTCATGGAACGTTTTAAAAATCTAAAGCGGACATAGTTGCGAAATGAAACACAAGAAAAAGACTTAAGTAGAAACAATTTTTCCAACCCTTATGCTTTATGTTAGTGATTTTAATATAAAAACGTCGAAAATGAAAATAAAATTTTAATGTGGAATAGAATTTCTCTAGTAGTATTTTTTACTCTAGTAATTTTCAGAGCAATTACAGAGTAAGAAATATAGCGCAAATTTCAAGAAATATGCACGTTTCATTTAGGATTTTACCAAATTTTATTCTTCGTATCTACATGGAAATGTGTACTTAATGCGAAACATTCTTCAGAAAAGTATTTTTAAACCAGAAAGGTAACAAACAATCTGTTTAATGGGAAAGTTTCATTAAAATATAAGCCGAAAGATGTTACCCATTATTTCTCATTTTTAAGGTTTTTAGTAAAAAACATATATAAAAGAGCTTGAAACAGTGAAAATTGGGGAAAAAATTAGAAACAAAATCTAGGATTTCAGAGGCTCCTGTGCGAGTGATGAGTTTGAGCCTCCCCCACCCCTCCGCAAATAATTATTCTAGAACAGTTATTCCCAAGCTTTATTGTATCACGTAGAATCCAGCATAAAGTTTTTTGAAACCCAACATAAAGTGTCAAATTTTTTCTAGACACATCTGTAATGTAATTATGTAGAGCTTTTTGTATAAGCTATCCAAAGGAAAATGTTAAAATTTGACACAAATCAAACACATGAGAGTAGTAATATACAGGTGGTCATAGAGTCTTTCCTTGATTACAATAATTTATTGCAGAGAAACTAATATAATTAGACGTATGCTTGTTTCAATATATTGTAAAGACATTTATGAAATTTTTAATACAAGTACTCACTTCAGTTAATTTCGATGTGAGCAACCTTGGTAGCTCGAAGAATATCAAGGCGGTATTCCTTTTGTTGTCACGTATTTCCCAACATTTGGGCTGTCACACTAGACACAGCATCTGTGATCCTGACCTTGGATCAAAATCCCGTGAATGAAGTGGTCTCTTGTAGATTTTTCGGATGGCGGCCACCTGACGCCAAAAACCGAGTTTATATATATATATAAGCTATAATTTTGTGGAATCAGTATACGTCTAATGGGGACAGCGGGTGATTTTAATATTTTCTTTAAAGACTTTTTTATAGTTGTTCTACTGTTGAGAATGATCACAGTGGAGCTCGATTGTAGAGAACTCTTATTTAACGAAAACTGGGTTTTAATGAGAAATTGGAGAACAAAGGTTGGTCGAATATAAAAATACCGGGTGATTATAATTAAAGTTACGATTTCAAAAATAGATAATTTAAAAACTACTGGTCAGAATGACTTGATATTTTAGCAGAACAATCGTGAGGCAATGGAATTGTGTTTGGCAAAGGAAAAAATAGTTCCAAAATGTGCCGATAGATGGCTCTGTCAGAGTAATGTCCAGAGAAAGACCAAAAATGTATTCGTTAAAAACAGAAATGTTGTTAGCCAAAAGGAAATGATAGAGTTCAAGGATTTACTAAAAATTTATTAGCGAAAAGACAAGAATACGTGTTTACAGCAACAACAGCAATAATGACAAAAAATGAAAAAAAAAAGGCTTCATGGAACAAACACCTTAATGATTATTAAGGTATAAGTTGTTCGATATGCCCTCCGCCTTGTTCCGCTACTAATTGGAAGAGCAAAACAGCATGCTCCACAACAGATCGAAGGGTATCTGTACTGATGCAATGGGTGTGGTGTGTGATGCTTGGCTTCAAGTCGGATAGATTCTGAATCCGGCCGCTGTAAACAACATTCTTCAGGTACCCCCAAAGCCAGAAATCACACGGGTTTAAGTCGGAAGAACGTAGCGGCCACGTTGTTGGAAAAAAGCGGCTTATGATCCTATCATGTCCGAAATTAGCACTCAGTACCTGCTTCACAGGAGTAGCAATGTGCGGAGGAGCGCCATCTTGCATGAATGTTGTGACTGCACACACTGACGCTTCGGAAGTGCCAGAAGGACATGGTTACGCAAAAGTGCTTCATACCACTTGCCAGTAACAGAGCAGTTAACGGGACCCGCACGTGTGATCTCCTCGAAGAAAAATGGACCGACGATAAACGCTGCCGTTATTCCGCACCAGACATTGACCTTTTCAGACTGAAGAGGTAATGGCTGTAGCTGGGACGGATTCTCGGTCGCCCCCCATATCCTGCAATTTTGCGTATTTACAGAACTTTGGAAATGAAAGTGGGCATCGTCAGACCACAGAATGTTCCATGGCCACTCGTTGTCCACTTCCATCCGGGCAAGAAATTGTAATGCAAAAGATTGACGTGCTTCCAGGTCAGCAGGTAGCAACTCCTGCACATGAGTTATCTTGTACGGATAACAGCGCAAGATGTTCTGTAAAATTTTACGCACCGTGCTGTTCGGCATATCCAGTATATGGCCAATTCTCCGTGCACTGCTAATTCCAGCATCACTGTTAGTCTGTTCTTGTAATGCTGTAGCCGCATCTCTGCCGCAGTCGAAACTGGTTTCCTTCCTCTACCCGTTTAACGTCAAATGAACTGGTCTCTTCGAATTTAGCAATCATTTTTTGCAGACAATTTGTGGTTATTGTACCCCTTTTTATGGATTTTAATGTCCGAAACTTCCTAATAGCTGTAAGTGCACAGTCATCGTTCTTATAAAAAACCTTCAAGAGCAGAGCGCGATCCTTCATAGTCAGAGTCATGATAAAGCATTCAGGCAAAGAGCTGGTGCTCTGTATTTTTATGGCAGCTAAGTCTGCGGTGCGCATGTCACGTATTAGTAATTTGCATATCTGAAGACAATGTTAACCCTGACAGCGCCATCAATCGGCACATTTTGGAACTATTTTTTTCCTTCGCCAAACAAAATTCCATTGCCTCACGATTGTTCTATTAAAATATCAAGTCATTCTGACCAGTAGTTTTAAAATTATCGATTTTTGAAATCGTAACTTTAATTATAATCACCCGGTACATTGCAAAAAAGTTAATCTCGGATATAAAAAAATAAAAAAGTCAGAAGACTCATAAAAAAGTATATTTAAAGAAAACATATCATTTCATAGTCGATCTGCAGTTTAGATGCATTATAAAATGACATGTTATGTTGTAAATTTTACACCATAGCTGAAAATGATCAAGTTTAGGAGGATTACAGTGATACAAATGAATGTCAAAAAATAGCGTCTCCTCCGAAATATGAAGCTGCTTTTTATCTCTACACGAAACTTCACAGCTTGTTAGAAGCAAAAGGGGAAGCTGATAGTATTTTCAGTGTAATGAGTTTATTTAGTCACAAATTACGAGTATGGGATGTAAACGTTTCTAAAACAGTTTAGAGTAGGTTAATCTTTATTCTTTTCAATCCTTCAATAATAAATAATTTATTAGAGCAAATTTTCTATACTTTCTTTAGTTGTATTTTTATATTATTTTACTTAAGCAGGTAAAATGTTAAAAGGATAAAATGAAACACGAACTTAAAATTCTTATTTTCCTACTTTTAATTACAGGACGTAAATTTACCTCTACAAGTGTGATAATTCAGTTGTTTTACTGATTTTAATAATTGTATAGCGACTAAACTATCAGTTCTTGAACTCGCTAATTGTAAGAACATTACGAGCAAAGGTACTCGTCCCTTCACTCGTCTGTCCCTCCACTAGTTCTCGTTGTAACCGAGTTCGGCTTTTAAAACAGCTGAAATCAGAATTCACAAAATACTTCTTCGTATTTAACTGTAATAGAGTAACCTATGCTTGAATATTTTGTGCAATAAACATTTGGTTGTATTAAGGTATTTTAGTCCTTAAAAAGTATTTTAATGAAAAACTTTTCTTAAACAATAAAAACGAGATTGCGATATATCCACTCAGTGTTACCGACTGCTTCCTACTTAAACATATGTGCTAAATATCTTGAAAATAAATTTATATTGGTACATAATTCTGTGTTTGTAAAACAAGTTTAAATTAATATCGTGGATTTAAAAAGGACACAAATAAGAAAAAATAAAGTCAAATTTATTATCAAAGTCAAAATTAAAGTCAAAATTAAAGTAAAAAATCATGTATTATATTACATAAGTTTTTTTTTTTTTCTAAAAAGATTTGAAACCTCATTCATCTTAATTTAATGTGTAAGATAAAAATGTCAGATTTCATGTATTAATCATTTTTTTCTTTTCATTCTTGAAAACTTTAGTAAATTTGAAGCAACATGAAGCCTCTGAAGAAGAACAATTAATCTTTAAAAATATTTTAACATGGAATTTTTGTTCCATCTAACTTGTATTTGTCTGAAATGAAAAAAAAAATTCTTTATATGAGACAGAATTGAATTTTATAAATCAATTATTGAATTAAGAATAAATTAACATAACGCACATTTGAAGAGAAATTTGATTTCCGATTACATTAAAACTCAAATTTTATTACTTGTATTTATATGGAAATTTGTGCTTAATATTAAATTTTGTTTAGAAGTTTATTGCCGAAGAACAACTGAAAACAAAGGAAAAAGATTTTCACTGAAAGAATTTTCATTAAAAGATGAAAATGAAAAAATGATTTATCTACTGATTATCACATTCACGGATCCTAGTTTAAAACGTGCAAAACAGCTTTAAAATAAATTTATATTCATGGATAATTATTTGCTATAAAGCCACGCTAATAAATCATTTTAATTAAATTTTTCTTTCTCAATTTGATGCTAAAGTACCTTTCATATATTTTTTTTTATCTTACATTAGATATATCTCAAAACTTAATTATGCGTAAAATAGTTTTGTATATAGATAATTTGTTTTCGGGAAAAGAAAAAAAGCGCTACTGCCGATTAGAGGGTTTAATTATCGTACAATATGACGAAGATAGAAACTAGTCGTTGGGGGCCACCGTAATACTTACCCTTCAGGGATATGCATAATATAAAATACGAAAATAAAAAA
The DNA here is from genome assembly GCA_963931845.1 of Maratus michaelseni. Classification (NCBI taxonomy): domain Eukaryota; kingdom Metazoa; phylum Arthropoda; class Arachnida; order Araneae; family Salticidae; genus Maratus; species Maratus michaelseni. The sequence goes on along the minus strand of OZ007588.1, from coordinate 56,438,807 downwards.
TTTGTAAACTATTTATAAACTGCATTGTAATTCGAATAAAATCGAGGCTTGATGACACCATAAACTTCAAATTCTCTGTTACTGAATTGCGTAAAAGAAACTTCCTTATAACTCCAAAATTGATAATCCTATTATCTAAATGTTTACTGCGTTGGATTAAGCGTCTCATTTCCAATTAAAATATATCTTTGAATTGAAATTTGAATGAAATACAGGGTCATGAAAAATTGAAGAGTGTGGAAATATAATTACAAATATATCGGCAACTCATTATCCGACCGACGTCATTCGTTATGCAAAATGTATGTTTGTTTATTGTCTTTTATATTCACTCCTTAAAATAAACAATTTCGAACATTTTTATGTACCTTTAATCAGAACGGATATTTCGAGAGTCCGGAAAAAATAGTTCCGGATCATCGAGGTTACTGAAATTTAATAAGCTTTTTCCCATTATTACATATTAAGTGCATACTAAATTTCAAGTCTCTATCTCAATTTGTTCGGGAGATACAGCGTTTATAGACACATACACAGACAGACGGACGGCAATTTTTTTTTTCTAAAAATATGTTTTTCGGAATCTTTAATGTCAAATACGTGTAAATCCGTCAAAATTTTTTTTTTCGATTTTCAAAACGATTACAAGATTTACCCTATAATACGTATGACCGATAAGTAAAATGACAACTAACTATAGAGAATAAAGTCAAGTCTCATTATATTACAGATGCTTTTATGCTATAAAGTTTTTAAAACGCCATTCATCTTCATTAAAAATACAGGATAGAAATATCAGACTACGAATTTTAATTGTTTTGTATTTTTGTTTCATGATAACATTTATGAACGTGAAACGCCATACCTGTCTTTAAAAAATAATAATAATAAACATAGAAAATATTTTAACAGAAGCGTATTTTCTGTCTCTAAACATTCTTTATTTTTTTTCTTTCTCGTTATTATAACTTTTGAAATGAAAAAAATTTGTAATGTTAGAAAGATGTATTCTCAAAGCATATATGATATAACATAATTGGAAAATATAATGGAAGTTTTAAGATAAACATACATGTTTCATTTAAGATTTTATTAAAACTCATTTATTTTCTTTAATTTTACACGAACATTTGTACTTGATATTAAATTTTATTCAGAAAGCGTTGTTAAAGAGTAAAAGAAAGCCATCAAAAAAGATTTAGCAAGAAAAATTTCATTAAAAAATGAAAATGATTATCACTCCCATTCCCCGTTCCAAGTTTAAAATATGTAGAAAACAGCTTGTATAATAAATTTATATTTATGAATTATACTGCGTTTATAAGCAAAGATTAAATTAATATAATGGGAGATAGCGATTCGACACAATTCTAGATAGAATATTGCCAATTTTCATGTTATAATACAGAAGCTTTTTTATTATTATTATTGAACTTTTGAAATTGCATTCAAATGGATTTAAAGTGTACTGAAAAAATATCAGATTTTTTGTTGAATTTTTCTTCCATGAAAACTTTTATAAATTTAACATAGCTTTACAGAAAACTAATTAAATGAAAAAAAAGCTTTGAATAAGATAATATATTTATTAAAATATCATTTTATTCACAATCATACAATAAGATCACTAATAATAATTAAAATATAGATGAAAATGCTTAAGTGAGACAAAGAGAACAGAAAAAGGCTTATAAAAACCTTTTAATATAAAAATTGACATATGTTTCAACGCTCAAATAGCGCCATTATCAAGAAACTACAACGATGAACAAACTATTTTCGCAATTTTTTTACAATGAACTTGAAAAACATAAATATTATATTTTTAATATTACATAATAAAATAAAATTAAATATTAAAAAATTTAATATGAAATAACAAACACATACAATTTATGAAATACAGAAGATGTGAATTATCACTTTACTAAACAGCATACAACTACTAGAATGAAAAAATGCCCAGAACAGTGTTCGATCGAGGATCACTTGGTATAGCGCACGAAGTGCTAGTTATTGAACTAACAAAGCAGTTATTGAACTAACAAAATAGGAACATATCACAAATTTAAAACGAATATAAATCTTTCATTTGATATTTTATTAGAACTTGAAATTACATCTTTATAATTACATGGAAATATGTTTTCGATATTAAATTTCTTGAAGAATCCGTTGCTGGAATGCCAAGGTTAATGTAATGATACTTTTAATGAAATATTTTTAATGAAGGCATTTCTTTAATAAATGAAAACGAGCAGGTAATATATTAAGTATCTGTTATTTTTTTTATTCACTTGTTTCAAATCTATTTTCCTATGTCTTTACATATAAATCATACTTATTTATATTGTATATACTTTAGTGTAAAAGTCTAAAAGTTAGTTTTAAATCGGTGAAACACTCAGTAATAATTCACAGTTAGAAGATAGATGGAGCTCGAATTTGAAGTTTTAACTTTCTAAAGAAAATACGTAAAATTAATTATTTTGTTCTAGAGTCTCAAAATTATCATTATTTTATATTGTTTGAGATAATAAGTTTTATCTAATATAAAATTATAACAATATTTTAATGCTGACGAAAAAGTGAACAGGCTTCGAAAACACATTATTGACTTATTTTATGATTGTGAAAGTATTGAGTAGTAAAACTGAAAACAGTAATGTACAGTTTTGCGATGGATATTTCTCTGAAAACAGCTACTTTAGAGTGTTGGTGCAGGAAAACAAATTTTGCCACCACAAGAACTTTATTTGCGAAATACTATGTCCATGCCATGGTTATATTTAAAAAGCGCATTGCTATGAATAAAGAACAACTAAAAAAATAGATCTTGATAGATAAAGTGTACTTGCTTGTTGAATCATAAAACGAATCTTTTGTTTATTTCAGAAAATATGTATATTATACATGCAATATGTGTTTTAAAGTAGACCAATCAGTACTCTGAATAAGTGGACAACGGATATGGTTGTTTCGCAATCTTGTTTTCATTCTAAAGACCGAGGTATTTTAATGGAAACAAAGTAGATATTTTTAATTTTCTCTGCACCGAATAATCCGTATTCAAGTTGATTAACTATTTATTTCTTAAGTGGAATAGTAGAGGGTATTAAAACTGAAAACAGTAAAGTACAGCTACGCAATTGCTATTTCTGTGAAAACAGCTATTTTAGATTGTTGGTGCAGGGAAACAAATTTTGCTACTAAAAGATCTTTATTTTCAGAACAATATGGTCCATAGCATGGTTACATTCAAAAAGTACCGTACTATGATATGAATACAGAGAAACTACTCTGAAATATATTGGCAGATAAAGTGTACTTACTTGTTGAAACATAAAAAAAAGCATTTGTTTATTCAAAAAATGCGTATATTGTAAAACTTAGATGTGTTATAAGTCTACATAACAGTACTCTAAATAAGTGGTCAGAGTATATAGTTTTTTCGCAATCCACATTTGGATCATAGTGAAAGAAGAGAAATGCATCTACATTGCGTATATTAGCGTCATCCTCTTTCAATTGAAAATCCTAGATTTTTTACGGGTAAACGAGCAGATATTTAAAAAATTTTCTCTGCAACAAATGAAAGTATTCAGGATGATCAACCACAGGGCACTTTTTTTGGAGCTTCTGCGTGATTATTCTGAAACAATCCGAAATGTAGAAGAAGAAAAACATTTTTCTTATTTTTACAGAGATTATTTCATATTTTTTAGCTTACTTAGAATAATTTTCAAAAGCTATAACTTTAGAAATGTAAACAATTTGACATTTAAGGCTAATATCAATTACTGTCTAATTAAAAAATGAAATTATCAATGACAAAAATGTAACAAAATTATAGTAGAAATTTAAAATCAAGAACTAGGTTATAATTATTCTATTAAAATAATAATAAAAATAAGTCGCTATATAATTCAAGACTATAAAAGTCAAGACTATAAAAACCAAGTCATTATAAAAGCGAAGTCACTATAAAAGTCAAGACTATAAAAGTCAAGACTATAAATTTCAAGACTATAAAAGTCAAAAATATAAAAGCCAAGTCACGGTAAAAGCCAAGTCACTATAAATGCCAAGACTGTAAAAAAGCAGATGTTAATTTAATCAATATAACATCGGAGGATGAAAAAAATGTATTGAAAATTTAATGTTATTTTACTCAGAGAAAATGAAAAAAAAAGTTCTTATACGATAATTGCAAACAGTATCAATTTGATTTTTTAACACCATTTCTTGTCCCTTTGAAAATTATTTATAATTCTGTATTATTTGTACTATGGTAAATAATTACTTTAACAAATTTCAGAATCTACAAACGTGTACTATCCAAGTAATAAAAAAGTTCTTTCTCATTTTTTTCATTATTGTTTTATTAACACAGTATTTTTAACTGGACATTTATTAACCAGAAATCACAAAGTAAAAGAAAAGTAAATTTTAATTAAATTCATATCTTCATCTCATCTCTTGAATTATATTCTACATAAAAGCGATTTAATTAAATATACACTCTCATTAAAGTAGCAGAAAGAAATCAAAAGGACAAAAGAAAAGAAAAAGAAAAACAGAGCATAATCTTGAATAAAGAAAATACAATTAAAACGTGGTTTCATTTTATACATGCCTTGTTAAAACATAAATAATACAACTTCAATTAAGATATTTCAACTATTATAAATTTTAAAATTTTAAAATTAATTTAGCATATTGTAAAAGATAAAAATGAATTCTTCAAAAATTTTTAACAATATAAAAAATATAAATTAAAATGTCGTTTAAAATAACTTTATAAAACTGTAATAAAGAAGTGCATTGTTGAACTTCAATATACACAGTGTGTTCCAGAATTTCCTGGGTTGACCCTATAAACAAAAAATTAAGAACTGAAATGAAAATATTGACCTTTGTTTAATCGAAGTTATCCCCTCGAATTTGTCTCAACACACTTTTTCCAACGACTGTAATATTCATCAAAACACTTCCGCCTTTGCAATGTGCGTCAAATAGTCGGTCGATGTCACTTAATGTGGTCCCCATTAGGTGCAATTTAAACTTGGGTTACACGAAATAGTCAAAGGGAAATAAATCTGGCGATTAAGGAGGATGGTTGAGCACAACGTCGCCTTTAGTAGCCAGAAACCCCCACACAATGATTGAAGTGTGCGTTGCTGCGTTGTCGTGCAAGAAGGATTAATTGACTTTCTGTCGGTACCGAGAGGGAACTCTGTGTACTCTGGACAAGAAACGCTTCAACACGTCCAAATAGCAACGTCCAGTAACCTGCAGTTTTATGTCCGTTCGTTGTTCGACCTTCGGAAGCTCCGACATGATCACGTTACACTGCTACAACAAACCAGAAGCACGTAAAAGGAAGGTCTCCATAAACGCATGCTCAGAAAAAAAAAAAAATAGAGAGTATTCTTCTCATGAGGATATATACGTTTATAAAAACTTTTCCTGCTAAACCTTGATATAAGGTCCTTAAAACAATTATGAAATTTTCGTGTTTGTGGCGATTTAACGCTGGTTGGCGACAGAATGAAACAAAGAAAAACGCTTTTATGATAAATACTGTTTCAGGTAAAAAAAAAATTGTATTCTTCAGACTGAACTATTTTAAGTACGCTTAACTGATGTAAGTACACTTTTACAACTACGGATTTGCCATATGCACTTATACGCAGATATAAAGAAAATTAACGATCATATTCTACGGTTTAGAACAAAATTTAAATTGAACAAAACTACTTCAAATTTAAAATTAAAGTTCGATTCAGAAGAGACAAGAAACTAAAAGTATTTTAGCCATGGAAACATCAACTTATTCAGTATTGAAATGTATAATGAGACACGAGAATGTTCTTAACCGGGCATTTATTGTTGAAAAACACTTAAAACTTATCCGCTAGTGAAAACGTGTAAAATTAAATAATTTCAGCAACACGCAATTTGTATATATTACATAAACTTATAGGAAAAATAATAAACAATTTCATCGTTTAAATTTAAATTCATAAAGTACTGCGCATTTAAGCACTCATTCATTTTACCGGGAATTTCCGAATGCATTGAAATAGTTTGCATATTTGACGAGGAAAAAGTGTTGCAAGCCAAATCGCGTCTTTTTTGCGCCAAATACTCGAAATTATTTTATTTTTTTACAGAATTTCTACTCGGATTCCGCAGTTAAATTTGACCGATCTTTTATTACGTACATGAATAGTTTCATTAGGATTTTCTTCAAAATAGTCTGGGTATGCGCTTTAAGGAGTCCTTCCTTGTTAGCATTACACAACATATAGCAACGTGACACTGTATTGCTTTACAAGACGAAGTATAGTCGTACCTTCGACATCACCTTCTGACACACAGAGTGCCAGTAATTTAACAATTCCGGGAAATTTTGGGATGGGCTGTGTATTAGCAATGAAAAACAAATATGAATATTCCAAATTCTGATGAGCTAAATATTTCATGATTTTGTGACTACATTTTGAATGAATCGAAAAATACTTGCATGGATAAATTATAATAATTATACAAAATTACGATTGTTTTTTCGTGTATTTCATGTGAGTTTCCACAGAAAATTCGCATTAAACCGCAAGTTATGCGTAAGTATTAAGGAAATTTAACCCTTAAAAAGCTTTTTAATGAAATAGTTTCGTGAATAAAATTAAAACGAGATTGTAAAATAGCCACTCAGTATTACCCACAGCTATTTTAAATGATTGGTGAAACTGAAACAGATGGAAAATAAATTTATATAAATGCATAATACCATGTTTTTAAGATAATTTTAAGTTAATCTAATAATACAAACTTAGTACACAAATATGATACAAACGTAGGTAAAATAAAGTCAAATTTCATTTATAATATTACATAAGTTTTTCTTCTAATGAGATTTGAAACTAAATACATCTTAATTTAAATTGTAGGATAAAAATTGTCAGATTTTAGTCATTTTGTATTTTTATTTCACGCAAACTTTTGTAAATTTCAAGCGACATATATGTCTTTCACGAGGAACAATTAATATTAAACAAATTTTAACATAAAGTTCTGTTCTATCACATTTATTTTTGTTACCTGAAATCAAAATAAATTCTTGATGTGAGACAGAATTTCATTTTATACGGCAATTATTGAATTAAGTAAAAATGAACCTAGCACAAATGTAAAGAAAGAAAAAAAAATATATATTTAATTATACATGTTTCATTTCAGATTTCATAAAAACGCAAAATTTATTTTTTCTAAATATATGGAAGTTTGTGTTGGATATTAAATTTTCTTTAGAAATTTATTACACCAAAACAACTGGAAAACAAATAAAAAAGATTTCATTGGAAAAAGTTTCATTAAAATGAAAATGTCTACTCATTATCAAATTTACGACTCCTAGTTTAAAATGTGAGCAAGGCAGTTTTAAAATAAACTTATATTGATGGATAAAGTGTCTTTGTAAAACCATGCAAATAAACCCTTTGATCGTCTCAAGGCTGTCCTACATTTTCATTAAAATGTTCATAAAACTCGGGTTAATTAAGATTTTCTTTCACATTTTAATGCTAACATTAGAGATGAGTTCGGGCTCACATTTTGCAGCCCGGGACCGCCAGAGACCGGCGATTTTAAATCCGAGCCCGCTCGAGTCCGAAACATTTTTTGTTTTTAGAGCCCGAGCCCCCCGAGCCCGATACCAAAAAGTTTACCCCAAAGAAAAAGTACAATAAAAATTACATAATATTTCAAAGTTGTTCTAAAAATGTAATATCTCATTTTCTTAACAACTTCGTACATGAAAAATAACTGATAATCCCTAGCATATAATTAATTTTAAGAAATTCACATTGAATCTTATCAAAGGAGAAGTTTAGTGTCAAATAAAAATACATATCCCTCAAAAGATTCTCATATTTTTCTCACGCAACAAGCAAATCTGATGGACACTTGACGAAATGCATTTTTTGAATAAATAATTGTAATTTGCAAATATTACGATTTACATGACGAAGAATCGGACAACGTTTATCTATCTTCCATATAATGTGTACATCTATCGTAATTTTTCTGTCCAGCTTAAATTAAAAATTTGACAACATTACCTTAAAGAAACGATTTATAGGCTTTTATAGGAAAAGCGAAACCACTGCGCGATTGATTTCTAACATAATAAACGGTAATAACAGTATACATATCGATTTTATCTACTTACGAACAAATATGAGTTCATGAATGTAAAAAGAAGAGCCACAGAATGAGCAGAGTTCAAGAAGAAAAACTGATAGAATCACTAATGTATGCTGTACAGCGAGCTTCATGCATCCAGTGATATTTTTATCGGTTAATGCGAAGCATATATATTATTTGACAATATTCATTTTTTTTTTGGATTAAGGCCCTGTTACTTCACAAAATAATCCGAATTTATTACATTCCCCTTTACGAGTTGGAGATTTTATAAACTAACCAGTAAATTTTATAAATATTCAATAATTTATCACATTTACCAAGTTTATTGGTGGTTATCACCGGTAATTATACATAAGCAACTGTTTATTACATTTACCGTAACAAATATATCTTAAAAAGTTTTGCAAGATTAAAATAGTTTTGCATATAACTAATTAAATTTTCTTTCAGGAAACCGAAAGATGCTAGACAGCCGCTTAGATTGTTTAATATCGTAGAATATCATGTGGGGGAGGAATGGGGGTAGATGGCGCAATACTAGAGGGAATAAAATCAAGTTTAATTATATTACATACGTTCTTATGCTATCAAGTTTTTAAAACGAAATTCATCGTTATATAAAAATACAGCATAAAAATGTTAAACTGCTTATTTTAATTGTTTCGTATTTTTGTTTCATGAAAATGTTCATAAAAAATAATTTAACAGAAGCATAATTTCTTCATCCTCACGCTCTTTCTTTTTGTGTTCCCAGCAGTAAAGCTTTTGAAATGAAAAAAAAAAGTAACGTTAAACAGAATTTAATTCTGAAAAGTATATATTAATATAACAAAATTTTAAAAATATAATGGAAATTTTAAGATAAATATACTTTTTTTTCATTTAAGATTTTATTAAATTTATATTTTTCTTTAATTTTACACGGACATATGTGCTTGAAATTAATTTTTTTTTTCAGAAAAGTGTTATTTAAGAGGAAGAGTAAAGCTAACGAAAAAGATTTTGCATAAAAAAAATCATTAAAAAATGAAAATGTACCCATTATCACTCACGTTCCCCGCTCCAAGCTTAAAACATGTGAAAAACAGCTTGTATAATAAATTTATATTTGTGAATAATACTGCGTTTGTAAGGAAAAAAATTAAATTAATATCATGGAAGATGATGATTCGACACAATTATAGATATAATATTGTTAAATTTCATGGTATATTAAAGAAGCTTTATTTCATTCAACGTATGAAATTACATTCGTATTGATTTAAAACGTACGACAAAAAATGTCAGATTACATGTACGCAATTTTCTTCCATGAAAACTTTTATAAATCTAACATGTATTTACAATAAAATAATTGAACACATTATAAAATATTTTAAATTAAACAATCTTTATTTCTAATTTTATTTTATATTTTCAAAATAAGTGGGTCTGAAATCAAAATGCATTTTTAATTGAGGAGAAAATTTCGTTTACAAAGTAGTTATTGAAATAACAAAATAGGAGCACATCACAAGTTTAAGATGAATATACAACTTTCAATTGAGATTAAATTGGAACTCCAATTTTCATCTTTGAAATTACATGGAAATCTGCGTTTCATAATAAATTACTTTAAGAATCTCTCCTTGAAACGGAAAGATGAATGTAATAAAAAATACTTTTACTGAAAAAGTTTCTTTTTCAAATTAAAATGAGCAGGTAATATATTAAGTTTTTTTTTTCATCCATGTTTCTTAAATACCTTTTCCTATACCTTTTAGAGGAATCATACTTGGTTATATTCCCTATACGTTAGTGTAAACGTCCAGAAGTTAATTATAAATCAGGAAATACTCAGTAAAATTCTCTATTCGATGTTAGATGGAGCTCAAATTTGAAGTCGTTACTTTCTAAAGAAAATACATAAAATGCTTGATCCTGTTCCAGAATCCCAAAATTATTCTTTCTTTATATTTTTTGGACAAAAAATTTAAAAGGAAGAATACCAACGTTATAAATGCACAAATAATACACAAAAACAATTTATGTATTATTTGTGCATTTATAACTTTGGTATTCTTCTTTTTAATAGTATTGCACACAGTTTTTATTTGCTATTTTTATGTAATAACTTGTACTTAATATAAAATAATTTCAATTCTTTAATAATGAGAAAAACGGAACAGAATTTCCAAACACCTTATTGAATTATATTTTAAATTTTTTTTGAAAACATTAAAGTACAGATTTGATATCTCTAATTCTCTGAAAACAGCTACTTTAGAAGGTTTGGGCAAGAAAAAAAAAATCTACAAAAAGATCTTTATTTGCAAAATAACATGACCATGTTATGGTTATATTTGAAAAGCGCTGTGCTATGATTGAAGAAAAACTAAAATGAAATATATTGAGATATAAAATGAACTTGCTTGTTTAAACATAAAATGAAGTTTTTGTGCATTTCCGAAAATGTGTAAATTGTAAAACTCAGAAATGCTTTATAAATAGGCCTAGCAGTACTCTAAATAAGTAGTCAGAGAATATCGTTGTTTCGCAATCCACATTTGCACCACTGAAAAGATAAGAAATGCATCTATATTTGCATTTCTCATCTCGTTTTCAATCGAAAATCTTTGACTGGCAATTGAGTAGAAATTAAAAAAATTTATCTGCATCCAATAAGCCCTATTCAGGATGATCAAGCACAGAGCATTTTTTTTGGAGCTTCTAAGTAATTATTCTGAAACAGTCCAAAACAAAAATAATAAAACCAATTTTTTAGATAGAGTTTTTTTTTTATTCTTTAAATTTGTTTGAAGAGTTTTCTAAATTTAAAACTTTAGAACAGTAATAATTTTTAAATTTAAAACTAAGAACTAAGATTCTCTAATAAAGAAATGAAATTACCGCTGACAAAAATATAACAAAATTGTAATATAAATTTAAAATGAAGAACTAAGTGATTGTTATTCTATTAAAATAGTAATAATAATAATATAACAACATAAAAGTCAAGAGTATGAAAAAAGCAGATGATAATGCAATAAATATAACATAGGACAGGTGAAAAAAATATATCGAAAACTTATTGTTACTTTACTCAACGAAAATAAGAAAAATTCGTAAACCATAATTGCAAACAATGTGAATTTGATCATTTAACATAATTTATTGTTCCTGTGAAATATATTTATATTTATGTATTATTTTTACAAAGATAAATGTTTTTTTTAACAATTTTAAGAACATACAGACGTACGCTTTCAAAGTAATGAAAGAAACCTCTTTCGCATGTTATTTTCCGCATTGTTTTATTAACACGATATTTTTAACTGAATATCTTCCAAACAGAAATCAGAAGATGAAAGAAAAGAAAATTTTAATTAAATTCATATCTTCACCTTATCTCTCGATTTTTCTACATAAAAGAGATTTAATTAAATAAATACTGTAATTAAAGTCGTAGAAATAAATCAGAAAAATTAAATTAATGAACTAGAATAACATAGCATAATCTTCAGTAAAAGAAATGCAATTAAAGGTGGTTTTGTTTTTCTACCTAAATAATAATAATAATACAACTTCAGAAAAGATCGTGAAACATGTATGGTGGAATTTTGATAAAATAAAGTGAAGTTTTAAAATTCAATACACAAAATTCAATGAAAATTTGCTGCATATATTTGTTCTGATAAGAATTTAAGTTTTTTGTGGCTCATTTTCGTTTCTACATTTTTAATGAACCAGGAATGGAGGAGAAATTTTTGCAGGAATAAATTATAATTCTATATATTAAATTGAAAAGGGATTTATTTTAGATTCACATTCACAAAAAATTGACTTATTGCGTCAAATTGAATCTAGAACGTATCCAGTGTTATAACTATTTTAGACCGAAGTACGGATTGCTGAAGGCGTTGGGTTTTTGCTGTGGTCCTCTGTTTCGATCGTTGGTTTGATATCCACTCCAGACAGAATAATTTTTGTTACTTTATTAGCGATAATATATTTTAATAATGTCATATTTTACTTCAGGAGAAGAAATTATATAATTTATATATTTTTTTATTTGAATGCCTTATAATTAAGTAATTTTAACAACCAAAACTATTTTTTAATTACTAATTTTATATCAAAAGTATTTAAAGTAAAAGATTTTGCATATAATTATCGATAAAATAAATTGAACTGATCTACAATTTTTGCTACATTTGGTATGACCATCATCAAGATGTCATGTATATATATATATATATATATATAACCATAAATCAAACATTACCAAAACACCAACTTAAACTATGAAATAATCATTAAGTATATAATAATTAGTTGTCAATGAAAGTATTCTCCAACACATTGAATATAGATACCAAAAACGTATTTAAAAGAATAAGAAATTAAATTAAAAATTGAATAAATGGAATTGAATGAATGAAATGAAATTTGTGGAATTTAGACAGAAATTTCAAGTCCCAAATTCCTAAATACCACAAATAAAATGAAATGAGTGGTTTCATTATCATATTAGCCAAAACATTGCTAAAGAATATGATTTTGGGACTACCTACTCATAAACATTGAAACAAACCTGTGAAAAATTAAAAAATAAATACAATATTAAAAAGGAAAGAAGCCATACCTATAATAAACAGATAAAACATGAAATAGAGTCAGAAAGTCTTTAATACATTTGGATTAAAATAGATACCTGTGCACCACATGAACACAACCAAAACCAGGGAATGAATTGCAAAAAATCATTACATGTTGCCAAATTTAGAATTAGAAAATGATTTTACTATGTTGCCAGAAAAGATTTTAGATTAATATGAATATTATTGTAAATCAACAGGAACATTGGTGCTGCCAACTATATGTTGCTAACTAATGTTAAAAAGTGAATATACGCTGAATAAAAAGAGTAATGGATGAAAATTAATATTTAAAAATTAAACCAGATACTATCTAAAGATGATAGCAATTAGTTAAATAATAAATGATTAATTAATAAATGGAATATCCAATTACATTAAAGTAATGAATGTATTAATGAATAATTCTATGTTAAAAATAAGATGTAAGATGGAAAAATAATTAATTAAAGCATCATAAAAATATATGTACCATGAAATGGCATAGCAACTATTAAATAGCTGTGCCAAAAATGCAACATCACATAAATTAAATTAAAATAAAATACAAAATATTTGAATTAAGATACGAAGGATTTATAACTAATATTAATTAAATTTTGAAATTAATTAGTAGCATATAATGTTTCTTCGTACAAAGTTAAAAAATTATATACACTTAATATAAGTGGAAAGGGTAGAACGTTTAATAAAAATTAAAACATTTATTATATTAACACTTTAGAAAAATATTAGAAGTTAATATGATATTGTCCACCGTAGGCATTAATCCAAATACATTAGATCAAAAACATTCTTAATATTAATGAATATAAATTCATTTAAATTAATTAAATAATGAATATGTAAATATAACTAAATTAATATACATATAAAAATATCACATCACAATCCATTATAAAATGTGTAATATCAAACGTTTGTGTAAATCAAAATGCCCCATTTTTTTAAATATAAATTAACCATGCGTTTTGCCATACAACTCCGCCACACACCTCCTCAATCCAACATCTACCCACCCAACCGTCCTATTATATAGATATTTTTTTAACTATTTTTTTAAGATTATATGTTTTTTATACATTTTTAACGCATGTGTTAATTTGGTTGCAAAGATCATTTAAGTTCTAATTATATATTAAAGAATATATGAATTGTTTTGGAAAACCATGTTGTAATGCATCATAGATAAGTTTTTTAATATTGTTGTTAATTAGTTGAGAAGAACATAAACTTTTTATTTTATGAATAAGATTAAGGAGTATATTACGATATACATAATTATGAAGACATGATTTAAAATTAGTAAATGAATTAACTTTAAATTTAAATTCTTTACGTTTATCAAATATATCAATTATTGTTTTCTTTAAGTGTAATTTTAAGATCTAAAAAGTTAATAGTATTGTTAGAAAGGAGGTTTTCCGTTAATTCTAAATTAGTAGGATAATCAACTGGAAATATAGAAATATTAGTGTGATCAGTGGCAATTAAAATTATGTCATCAATATAACGATATAAATGTATATTACTGTTAATAAAAGTACTAAGATAAGTATGTGATTACTTTCGTAAAAAGAGAAAAATAAAAGGAGAGAAAACAGAAAGAAGAAAACATATTCATACAGAAACTTTAAAAGAAATTATCTTGATATCTATGATTTAATAATTAAGCAGTGGATGAAAATATGAAATAAAATTCAAGTAATTATAAAATATACATTATAAATCGTTAGCTGCAAACAGCAAATAAAATTAATGAAAAATTTAAAGGTCACGTAGTTTAAAAAAAATAGAAAATACTAAATATAGATATTTAAAAAAAATGAGAGTGTAGTAGGAAAAAAATAAATCATTCAATTAATATATTTAGTTAAATTCTTCCTAAAAATCAAGCATAAGAGGATATAAATTACAAGCTTAAAATTATTTTACTTCGTTTTTTGAGTAGGCTGGACTGACACCACAATCTATTGTCTTATATCTACAGGGTGATTCATAAAAGATGGGCAGAACTTTAAGGGGTTATAGTACACTTAAAGACAAATAATATTAAATAGGAGACTAAGGGTCCCAGACGTATTCCCAAGGAGATAGGGGGCATTAAAGTTTAGGGTCCGAAATTTCAAATGATTATAAAACATGGAAAAATTGGTCGATTCGTTTGCGGTTTTTGCAAAAAATTTTCTTTATGCCAGTATTTTCTTGAAATAAAATTTTAAAGTTCAATTTCAAAAAATGCCGATAGGGGGCGCTTTAGACTTTGGAGTAACAAACAACTATTTTTTAACGTTATTTTTTGTATTTCTTTAAATGATTTCGAAAGCTTAGACTTAAACTTAAATTTTGATCTAAAAATCTGAGTCCTAACGAGTAGTTAAGTAGCGTAAACTGAAATTTGAAATTTGAAACCCTTCTCCCCCCAGAACGAAAATCAGTTATTCCCGATCTTTGTGTCGTAGATTAGGCTCTAACTACTGCCGCGTTTTGCTAAAATTATTCTTTATGTCAGTATTTTCTTGAAAATAAATTTTAAAGAAAATTTTCAAAAAAATCCGATAGAGGGCGCTTTAGACTTTGGAGTAACGAACAACTATTTTATACCGTTATTTTTTGTGTCTCATTAAATGCTTTCTAAAGCTTAGACTTAAACTTAAATTTTCAGCTCAAAATCTGAATCGCTGAGCGTGGTTCAGTAGCGAGGGGAGGGGGTTCAAATTTCAACTTCTGAACATAGTTCAGTTTGCACTACTTAACCATGCCCAACGATTCTGTGCTGTGATACGAGGCAAAAATACAACTTTCGTCAAGGACTGCATAGTCGGAATTCACTCATAAAGGCACTGGCACAGTTGGAAACGTCGCTCATGCAAACGTTAAAGCTCCATTCCTGACGCTAGTCACCGGGTGAAGAAGGAAACAGAAAGTATGCAAATGTCAAATGGGGAAGAAGAAGAACACGTATGCAAAATTTCGACACGATTCAGGCATAAAAACCACTGAACGGTGAGTCAAGTGTAAGTCGCTGTAGTAATGAATCGGAAGATGGTGCCCTTCACGAATAAGGAAAAGGCTGAGATGCATTTAATTTACGGAGCGGCAGATGGAAATGGTGCAGAGGCACAACGAATGTACGGAGAGCGATTTCCTAACAGGCGGTTGCCTAACCGCAAAACTTTCGAGCGCTTGCACAGACAGTTGTGTGAGACGGGATCATTTCTCGCTTCCCGGTCGAATGCAGGTCGTGCAAAAAAGGACGAATCAGTAGTTGTTGCAGAAGCCATTCTGGATGTAGTAGCGGCGCAGCCAAGTACAAGTACACGAACAGTGGCTAGCCAGGTGGATACCTCACAGTCCACGACTTGGAGGGTACTGAAGGATGAACATTTGCTCCCGTTTCATGTGCAACGAGTCCAGAAACTGTCTCCAGGGGATTATCCAAATCGTATTGAATTCGCCCGCTGGTTTCTGCAGCAGAACGCGCTAAATCCACATTTTGGACGAACTGTGCTTTTCACCGATGAATGTACCTTCACACGTGAAGGTACATTTAACACACACAATGCACATGTATGGGCGGATGTCAATCCACATGCTACGTATCCACATGCTCATCAGAGACGCTTTTCCATCAATGTTTGGGCAGGAATCCTCGGAGACCACCTAATCGGACCGTACCTTCTTCCTGAACGCCTCAACGGTAAAACATACCTCACATTTCTGCAACATGTGCTGCCAGACCTGTTAAACGTTGTTCCTCCACGCATCCGGCGGGTCATGTGGTTCCAGCACGATGGAGCGCCAGCCCATTACGTACGAGACGTCCGCAACTATCTGGACATCACATTTCCGAACAGATGGATTGGTCGAGGTGGTCCTGTTGCTTGGCCTGCTCGCTCGCCAGATCTTTCACCCCTCGATTTCTTTTTTTGGGGACGATTGAAGGCTCTTATGTATGAGACACCCATTGAATCCCCCGAGGAACTGGTCGCCAGACTTTCCGCCGCTGTAGGGGAAGTGCTCGAAAAGCCTGATGTTTTCGCGAATGTTCGCCGTTCCATTCGTCGCCGTTGTTCTGCGTGCATAACCTCTGGTGGTCACAATTTTGAACATTTATTGTGATTACATGTTAATAAATATGCTTTGGTAACATAATCCTAATTTGTGTCTTTTTACCTCGTATCACAGCACACAATGTGTGGACATGGTAAACTGAACTGTGCTCAGGAGTAGAAATTTCAAACCCCTCTCCCCAGAAACTTAACCACGTCTAACGATTCAGATTTTGGGCTGAAAATTTAAGTCTAAGCTTTAGAAAGCATTTAATGAGACACAAAAAATAACGGTATAAAATAGTTGTTCGTTACTCCAAAGTCTAAAGCGCCCTCTATCGGAATTTTTTGAAAATTTTCTTTAAAATTTATTTTCAAGAAAATACTGACATAAAGAATAATTTTAGCAAAACGCGGCAGTAGTTAGAGCCTAATCTACGACACAAAGATCGGGAATAACTGATTTTTGTTCTGGGGGGAGAAGGGTTTCAAATTTCAAATTTCAGTTTACGCTACTTAACTACTCGTTAGGACTCAGATTTTTAGATCAAAATTTAAGTTTAAGTCTAAGCTTTCGAAATCATTTAAAGAAATACAAAAATTAACGTTAAAAAATAGTTGTTTGTTACTCCAAAGTCTAAAGCGCCCCCTATCGGCATTTTTTGAAATTGAACTTTAAAATTTTATTTCAAGAAAATACTGGCATAAAGAAAATTTTTTGCAAAAACCGCAAACGAATCGACCAATTTTTCCATGTTTTATAATCATTTGAAATTTCGGACCCTAAACTTTAATGCCCCCTATCTCCTTGGGAATACGTCTGGGACCCTTAGTCTCCTATTTAATATTATTTGTCTTTAAGTGTACTATAACCCCTTAAAGTTCTGCCCATCTTTTATGAATCACCCTGTATAGGAATCGTTTACGCAATATAACAATTCATCAATGTTTTATAACTTAATTAATTTAAAAGCAACTTATTAAAAATTAAAACATATTTCTAAAGGAACTTTCAAGTTATTTACCGTCAAATATTGGCGGGTACTATCTAGTATTTATTTAAAATATCACTGCTCTTTCGTCTATTTTGTTTGATTTTCCACTAAAATTTATATTAAACCACCAGCTGCATGTGATATATGGAATTTGGATGTGGACTGTCCACTGTTGCATTCATTCTCTCTAGAGATGTGGATGAATCGTCCATCTAAAAACAGACCTAAAAGTATCACAGAGAGTACTTTTCACAAAACAAAGCCCACCAGAAGAGGAAAAAAAATTGTGCTGGGTGGAACTAACTTTTGGTGCTGCAACCATAAGGTGGTGAAATCTCGTTCCAACAATTTAACTCCGGTTTAACCGGACCTCGAAATGTTGGAACAAAATATTTTACTCTCTTAAGGTTTTAGCTACTATATCACCAAAAGTTGGTTCAACTCAGCACAAACTTTTTAACAGTGTATGTATGAAGATAAGTACCTTTGTGAATACTGTGTAGTTTTAATATTAATTGTTAGAATTTATATAATATGAAGAGTGTTGATGCAAAATTCACACTCTCCACATAACATAGTTTTTAGAAAAATGCAGAAAACTGATTATTATTAATAAACATGATATATTGGCACATTTTTTTGTGTGATATATTTGTTGCCATAACTACTACTTGCACCTAGCCCTAAACCTGTAATAATACTGGTAAAAGTAGAATTTAAATTTAAATTTGGGAAATGTGAGTTTTGCAAGAAACTTTTACGGGTAATGTTAGTTATAAACCAAAACAGTTATGAATGTAACCCTTCTTTGCATGAGTTTTTCTTTTACAATTGTTTTTTTTATACATATATGAAATATTAGACACCAGAAATTTTAAGATAGATTTTTAACTTTGTTCAGCAACATAGTTCACCGGAAATTTACTATATTAATATTTCTATATAAATATAGTGGTGGCGAAGAAGTTGATTTATTTATTAAAAGTTAAATAAACAGTGATGGAAATTTCCATCACAATGCAAAGAAGGGTTAAAGCAAAAGGAACCAGAAAAAAAATCTAAATATCAGTTTTTATTATGTTATTTTGGAGTGTAATAAACAATAAAAATCAAAACACAAAAAACATTTATTAAAAATTATTTGTGCAAAAATTTTATTAATAGACATGATCAGCTTCTTCACTGTCTTTCACGAGTGGATTTACTTTTTTTTACACTACTTCTTACTTCTTTAAACATTAACGTAATTTACTTCTGTTTCTGGCGCACAAGTTGGTTTATCTTCACTGTTATTAGTAGTTGCGTCATCAATACTGTTTTTCTAAAAAACCAAATCTTAATTTTTTTTTCCACTGATCACCATAGTGTTTTTTCAACAAATTATTAACGTTATCCTTCTTATATTGTTTTATTGTATTTGATTTAGGGATAACTGATGAATTCATGTTGAACATTACCCTCCCTGGCTTTGTTAGAAATTTGTATGTTCCAAGGTCACATTTGTACGTATATTCTCTCTAACAAGTACTCTCCGTTCTTTTGCTTTTTTTCGCAACTGCATTTCACTTGTCCATCCATTTTTTGTACACCTTTAATACTTAAATATTACAACTTAGTATTAAAACGCTCAAATGAATGTTCAACTTTATAAAAACTTAGAGGTTAGTGGAGCAAATTTAAAAACATTAACAGAAAAGATCCTGATTGGTTGAATAGGAGAGTGTGAGTTTTGGTACAAAACAGTTATTGGATAATGTGAGTTATTCATCAAAACATGGTTTTTCAGCATTTGTTTCAGCCTTAATATAATCATTATGTTTCAAATTACTATTACAGTCCAATTCGCCTTAAGAAGACGAACATGGTTATATGAATAACTCAGTACCGTAAAAAAGTGGATAATGCAACTTTTGCATCAGCACTATTCATACATAATAAGTATGAAATATTTATTCTTTTATTCTTTATCGAAATATTTTTTCCCAAAGCTGAAATTAAAAATCACCGTGCTCATATTACCCGCACGCTAAAAAGTTACGGTATTTCAAAAACTTTTTTTTTACGAATATAAGAATATTTTTTTAAAGAATATAAACATAGATATAATTATATACATATTCCTTAAAATAAAACAAAATGAACTATATAATATACATTTTGGTATGTGTATAATTTAAAATGTTATTTCGAATGATTCAAAATGCTACTCTTATTACCGATTATAAAAACAACATTTTATAATTATTTAATATTAATTGTAATATGTTATACATAGCTGAAAAATCTGTGTAAAGTTTTTGTAAATAATCAACAGCAGTGATAAAGTAGACAATTTAAATTTATATATTTCTAGAATTTTTTTAATTTCAGTTTTATTT
This sequence comes from Maratus michaelseni, assembly GCA_963931845.1. NCBI lineage: Eukaryota > Metazoa > Arthropoda > Arachnida > Araneae > Salticidae > Maratus > Maratus michaelseni. The sequence goes on along the minus strand of OZ007588.1, from coordinate 56,418,534 downwards.
AATCACATAATTACTATCTCCACAGACTCTTTAATCTGTTGCAGTCTGCAGAATAGCAAACAGTTTCTATATAAATGCAAATTTAATTTTACTTTAAAAAACCTCCTAGTGTAATTTCGTGATTTTATTAATAATTAATGAAATTTAATGAAAATTAAATTTAATTAAATGAAGGAATGATGAAGAAATATGAATAATCAGTGATCTGCATACATAAAAGCCATATGAATAAAATATATCATTCATACAAATATGGAATATTTATTCTGCTATGTCTGTGCATAAATTATAAATATGCAATTTTTTAAAACTATATATGTTGCGAAAATTCATTTCTAAAATAATTTGTTAATGACATCATTCTTACCTAAAAATATATATTTAATTAGTTTAGTAAATTAAAATTTTTAGAACGCGTTTCCATTTTTCATTCTAATAAATAGAAAATATCATAAAAAGTTTTTCACATGGTGTGCGTAATTAAAATAACTAATTCCACTGCTATATTTTTTTACTTCAGCGCAATAATTAATATGAATTCAAGCACTAATTTAAGAAATAATTACTAGAAATTATATGAACACATTAAATTTCCATTAAATTTAGTTTGAGTTTCCAATAAAATTTTGCATGGCAATAATTTCTTTCGAATTAAAAGTCACTGAGGGGAAATTCACCCTAACATGTGCACGCTGAGGAGTGGAGGGGGAGTGGAAGGAAAATGATATAATACCGTTCCAAATTTTTATGTCTGTATATTTGACGATTTAATGAAACAAATGCAGTGTAATGCAGTTAAATGCAGTGCATTTTTTAATTGTTAAAAGGTGTTTGAAAGATAACACATCGTTTGATCACTGCTTATTTCGCATACAGTATGGATTTTCCTTTTTTATAACAGTCCAATTAAAGGAAATGTACTGATTTAGATAAAAAAAATTAGAGACATTTTAAAATGTATTCAGATTTATACAAAATGCTTAGTTTCAAAATGTATCCAAATCATCTAAAATGATCTAGATCTAGATCCGCGTAAAAACACAACAAGTGGGTAAGTGTGATCGAAGATCGCTCAAAGGGTTTAATATTCCTTTCAAAACACTTCATCATTTCTTTAATAAATTCAAATAAATTTCATTTAGCGAAAGAAAAAGAAAAGGTCATGTTTTTTTATAAAGTAAAATTTACCGGTCTATTTTTTCGTTTTTTCGAATATCTAAACCAGCCCGATAGCGGGCGAAGATATTCTGTCATAATAATATCCGTCATGCGGACTAAATGCGATATTTAAAAAAATAATTTCAAAATTAAACAAATTGTACACCTTCAAAATGTTAAAATATGCGAATATTTCCATAATTGGATTTTTATCACGGTTCAATGTGTTTCTCAAACTCATATATTTGCTATTCTCTATTACTCATATTGATTCTCGCTTTGTATTATTCTCAAACATCTGAAAAATTCGTTAAACTTCCAATATGACATAAGATTTTCTTATAATTCTCTAATGACGTGATATTAATTTGCTTTGTGTACATACACATACTCATACTCCTTGTATTATTGGGGAATCTTAGACATTTTCCGTTTTATTACCACTATGACGTCAATCAAGTTTATTTCATATTTATCTTTTTTTTCAATTGGTGAAACTTTTTATCTCATTTTCATTTTTCACGTGGAAATCGTCTGATAGAAAATTAATTATTGTGGAAAGAATTTCATCGTGGATTTTTAATTTTTGGCATCTGCAATAACGATAAATATTTAAATTTAATAGGAAAAGGCTGTTAGAATTTTGGTTTTTTATCTCTATTTATTAAAATAATACGAATTTTCAAATTTTAATATTTTGAGCTCTTTATAGCTGCTATTCAGCTATATACACAAAGTTTCAACTCTGTAAGTTATATAGATTTTGAGAATGGCTCCTGTGACGGACAGACATCGGAGCGGGAGTAATAGGGTTTCGTGAGATGAACGAAACCCTAAAAATGGGTCAGAAATTCTTTCCAGAGTTGTATATTTCGATATTTAGTTGTAGCGGAGTACTAAAATGTCTCTAAAATTGCATTTTAATTTAATAATAATGAATGTAAATTTTAAAATAGTAAACTTTTCATATTAGAAAATTGTGCATAAATCGATAAACATTGAATTTCTGAATAAATTAGGTAGCTTCTGTGAAGAACTTTATCGTGAACATGAAAAAGTAAAAGTTTATTCAGGGTGTAAAATTTATTATTATTAAAACTCTAGACAATAGTGATTGTGAAAAATTACGTTGATGTAGTTTTAGTGATTTCTAAAAATAGTCATATACAAATAAGCATCGCAATATTTTAAAATTATAAGTAAATATTTTAATGATTATTTGTATTACAGCCAAGAATATTCACGCAAATGATCGAATATTAAGATACCGTTTAAAATTGGTTGTTTTATTTTGTTACTGTTTTTAAAAAAAAGGAATCAAGAATTTTGTTTTAACCAAAATTTCTGAAAAACACAAATTTGAAATGAATTTCTTTTTTTCAGAGTGAAATGTGTTACTTATGTATTTTTCATGCTAATTTCGGGAAAGGTACTCAAAAAGTTCCATCGCACACTGTTTCGACACAAATCGAGATTTCATATTAGCAAATTAAAATCCTGAATGGCTCCATTCGACTTCCCGAGCACCGAACAATGGATCTTCCCATTTTAAACTCCAGACGTTACCTCAGCGCCACTACCGCTCAATTTGATCGCCGCTATCACATGTACACTCTCACATTTCTTTGCTGATTTTCTCTATTAAATAAATCAAAAAGTGGTTTAAAAGGTTTAATAATCGGTTAAGTGCAGGTTTTACTCGCGTATAATTTTTTCGGAATAATAACTTTATTAATTACTAACTGCAATACTACAAAAGATCGTTGCCAAAGGAATAATAAAACATTCTAAAAACTATACAACGCATGGTTCGGTATAGTTATATACAGGGTGGTTAGAAAATAAGTATCCCTATTTGGAACTGTCTGTAGCTTGAAGTAATTACCCGAATGAAACCAAAATCGGTACACATACTATTCGAGAAGAGGGAAGAAGAATCGAACAATAAAAAATAGTTACAATAATCGGCAACAGATGGAGCTACGGGTCCTGTCGGTGCAAATGCCGTTGTAATCATTAGTAAAATCAAAACGCGGTCATTTCTGCCATTAACGTTGTACGACATGGCTCTCAGTTTACCAGATCGCGCTTTAATTTTAAAACTATTCTACGTTAACAGCTCAAACAGTGCAGCTGCTTTACGTGAATTTAGGCGTGTGAAAGGAATGCGTAAAGGAAAAGGTCCTTTGACACCTTGCGCAATGAGAAGAATGGTAAAAAAATTCGAGGAGACTGGATCGTTTACTGTAAAATGTGGAAGAGAGAGGAAACCAGTACCTCTCCGCACGCAAGAAGAAATTGCCACTGCGATTGTGGAGTCACCAGGGACTCCGGAAGCCGGTCCTAGTGCACGTGGAGTTGCTGGAAATTTGGATATTCCATATGCTACTGTTCGAAAAGTCCTAAGAAAGGTAATCCAATTTTATCCGTATAAAATTAGTTGTCATCAACAATTGTGACGCGCAGCAGTGACTGGATTTTGCTTTAAAGTTTTTAGCACGAATGGAGGAGGATGCTGCTTCATATGGAATATTTTATGGGAGATGAAGCCCATTTTCGTACGAATGGGATGGTCAATACGCAGAACTGCAGAATATGGGCTTCGGAACCACGAACTGTTATTCACGAAATACCCCTCCACTTTCCAAAAATCACTGTGTAGTGTGGTTTTACTGCAAGTTTCATTCTTGGTCCTTATTTTTTTGAGGAGTTACGGCCAACAGGCCCTGTAACATGTTCGGTTACTGCACAAAGATACCTGCGCATGTTACAAACTTTCGTAGTTCCTCAACTGCAGCAAAGACAGTGCCTGTCTGAAACAATTTTTTATGCAAGATGGAGCCCCGCCCTATATTGGGTGAGCAGTACAACAGTTCTTACGACGATATTTCCCAGATGATAGAATAATAAGCTGGTATTTTCGTATGACGTGGCCTTCTCGATCCCTTGATCTGACGCCATGTGATTTTTGGCTTTGGGGGTACTTAAAATCTATTCTGTACCGCGGAAGTATTCTGTATCGCAAACCTCAATGACTTAAAAGATCGCATATCACAACATGTGCTAAACATCACTTGTGATGCGTTACATTCCGCAGTTGATCAAGTCGTCCACCGCCTGGATTGTGTCTTGCAGCACAATGGTCATGTGGAACCTGAACTTAATCGGCACCACCATTCGAAATCTTAACCCGATTCACTGTGACATTTTCCAATAAATTAGGTATGTCATCCGGTTTTGAGCCTTAATTCTTTGTTCTTGTATTGCACATTACATTTCACACACAAAAGCGCCATCTGTCGGCAATTATTGCAATTATTTTTTTATTGATCCATTGTTCTTCCCCCTTCTCAGAGAGTATGTGTACAAGTTTTGGTTTCATTCGGGTTATTCCTTCAAGCTATAGACAGCTCCAAATAAGGATATTTATTTTATAACCACCCGGTATACTAGCAAAATATAGATGGATGTACTATGAATGTTCAAAGCGATATGAAACCAAAATAGTAACAACTATCGGTATTCTGTGTGTCCAAATCTGTTTATAACTAAAAAGTGAACGAATAACGCAACATTGCATGGAAATGTTGGTGAATACATTGTCAATAATTGTGTTTTCCCTAGTCGTAGATTCTTGAATGAATGGACTTGGACCAAGTGTTAAAAAATATTCCGATAGTTCATTTCTTGTATTGTTTCTGAAGTTGACATTTAAATCATCAGCGATAACTAAATTTTGACAAAGTGTTTCTTTTCCTGTGATTTTAAATAAGAGATTATTTATATATTCAATTTCTATGTTTATTAAGCATCTTTAAGATCAATACACACTTATAAGCCGTACACCAAATAATTGGAACTGGAGACATTCACAGCGTTCACTATCTGGATTATCCATATAGAAACTTTTTCCAGAGTCATTGATTATGATATTAATATAATTATGGTGTACATACATTATGGATCCCCATTCAGGGTTTGTGCCTGTTATAGCAGGACCATCTACTCTGCACACCTGTTCAAATTTATCCAAATCCTATTAATGTCTAAGAGATAGAAATATGGTAAAACGCAAGAAATTTGAAAAAAAAAAATCTGTATTAAAAAGTAGATAGTTAATCAAATTATCGGAACTGTTCAAAGGCAGTATACACATATACATATAACTGTACCACATGTCATAATTGAGTTCTATTAGAATGATAAACGATGAATATTTCTCACTGTAAAGCAAAAACCTTGTACAAAATTTAATCTTGCCAGAGTTCTCTTGGCAGAGTGCTTTGGAAAGAGGTCGTAGAGTTGCTGACGCGAAATCACCGGTCAATCTTGTTTGACAATTTTAAGGTGATTAAAAATAACTAACGCCCAATAACTTTGAAACTTTCTGACTCATTTATATACATAAAAGCCGTCATAATTATTGAAGTGACTTATAATCGAAAAGTATTTTTTTAATTATAAATTAATTACATATTTGGTTATAGGCGATTGTTGTCCCAAAACTATTGATATTTCATGTCTTGGAATTATTCTACGAATTATTTTTCAATAGTTGAATTCAATTGAAATGAAAAGCGTTGACTATTTATCACTATGATTCGCGTTACCTAAAAAAGACCGCGTGCAAAGTTTAAACTTGGAATTGTACCAAACGTACATTGCGACTCTTCGAAAAGAGGTCGCAATGTTGCTTGATCTGCACCACGCTTTTCTAGATAGGTTTTTCATTAATATCTGGGCTATTTACCAACAATTTTTTTTTCGAAGATCATTATAAAAATTCTTGGATGATTCCGCGTCGGTAGGTACTTCGAGCGTCCCTCAACTGCCCGTTGAGCGCTCGTAAACAAGGTTTGTGTATAACGGAAAAACGGGATTTTCTCAAAAATATGTGACTTAGGATAACCGCTATAGATTTCTTGCAAATTATACATAAACTCCTACTCCTTTAATTTTTGTATAATTTTACTTTGAGTGGTTTTGGAAATAGGGAAGAGAGAACGTAGTTTTGCGGTACATTTCCGAAGATATATCTGAAAATATAATGCTTAAAACTGAAACAAATATATTTTTAAGTTCCGTGTTGCGAGGTGTTTCGAAGGATGCCGCACACGATACAAAAAGTTTTAATAAATAGCTGAATTAGCCCCTTAAATATTTCTTAAACATATTTATGAGTGGCTAATACTCTGAAAATATGGTGAGTCGATAGCCATTATGAACGCTCTATGTACTATAGTTTTCGAGAACAGCGGCTATGACAGGCGGACGGAAAGACAAAAGAGTGATTTTATAATGGTCCCGTTGTTACTTTTTAAGTACGGATCCCTAAAAATGAATTAGATGCTTAATCCATCGGCCAATTTGTACAAAAAAAAATTAATATGATTCGGCAAATAGAAGAGTTTGGGTTTATCGTGCTCACTCACACACACGCACATATAGATAATAATTGTAATATTTTCCGAACATCATGTGTTTGAAAAGTATTAAATTGAAACATAACGATATCAGACACCAAAATACATAACAAGAGACTACTTCTGATTGCATTAAAGGAAGCTGCCGCATTTAATGCATAAGAAAATGGTTCTAAAACCAGGATGATTTTTCCCTTTTGTGCTAGTTATAAAAATTTAACAAATCACTACAAATGTATATATATAACTTAATTTTAGTATAATTACAATAAAATTGCTCGAATCTCTTAAATCTTCTACGTGATTTTCTTATACTTCCACACTCATTTTGCCAAAATAATAATAATAATAATAATAATAATAAAATAAATACGTGATGGAGAAAAATAATTCCGCATTTTATAAATAAACGTATCAAAAAACATTAGAAATACCTAAAACGGTGCAAGAACTATATTACTATTTTGCAGGCTTGTGCAAGTAAATATATTAATGATGTTTCTTTCCTTTTTCGGTTTATTAATCTCTGAAAACTAATGACATCATTAGCAATTCCTTCGTTTAAAATCGTCTATCCCATATTTATATTAATGCATCGCATAAAAAGCATTAAAACATTTATAATAAAGATATCACTTCTGAGGACAAAGAATTTTGGAGTATTTTATTACTGTTGCTTAATCTGCGATAAAAATACAATAAACAATTATACTTTGAAGTAATTATATATCCGTATGGAAAGATTACAGAAAATATTAAAAACTGTTTTTAAATATTAGATTTTATGAAAAAAAAACAAAGTTGATTATGTGTACTTGTAATAAAACCTCACTCTATGTAAAAGAAAATTGCTGTATTAATATTTTTTTTGCCAAATTAATAAAAAAAAACTAGTCGTTGGGAGCCACTATTACTTACTAATAATGGATATGAATACTATAAAATATGAAAATAAAACACGTGTAAACTATTTATAAAATGCATTGCAATTCGAATAAAATCATGGCTTGATGACGTCATAAACTTTAAATGCTCTATTACTGAATTGCATAAAAGAAACATCCTTATAACTCCAAAACTGATAATCCTATTGACTAACGGTTTAGTGTGTCGGATTAAACGTCTCATTTCCCATTAAAATATATCTTTGAATTGAAATTTGAATGAAATACAGGGTCATGAAAAATCGAAGATTGTAGAAAATAGGATTATAAATATCTCGGTAACTAATTACCCGATTGATTTCATTTTTTATGAAATATTTATATTTTTATTGTCTTTTATATTCACTCCGTCAAATAAACAATTTTGAAAAAATTTATATACCTTTTATCAGAACGAATATTTCGAGAGTCCGAAAAAAATAGTTCCAGATAATCGAGGTTACTGAAATTCAATAAGCTTCTTTCCATTATTACATACTAAGTACATACCAAATTTCAAGTTTCCATCTCAATTTGTTCTGGAGATAGTCCGTTTACAGACACACAGACAGACAGACGGCAATTTTTTTTTCTGAAGTTATGTTGTTCGGAATCTCCAGTATCTGAAACGTGTAAATCCATCAATTTTTTTTTCGGTTTTTAAAACGATTAGAAGATTTACCCTATACTACGTATGATGGGTAAGTAATAACCGTAAGTTTTCATAAAAAAAACTTTTAATAGAAAAAGATTTTATGGAGTTAAAGTTGTGTCTAAACAACATTTCATATGTTACAAAAAATGTATTTAAGAATTTATACTAATATGAAAACATTGTTAATTTCTGTATAACATTACAATTATGAAATTGGGTATATATTAACAAAAAAAAAAAAGTAATTCGCTGTTAAATTCTTACTTGTTCGACATCAAATAACAGTTTACTTGTAGAGACATTATATTGTAAATTAGACAGAAATTCTTAAATGTTGACTTCTACAAAAAACAAAATTTCAAAGAAAAAGCGCTGATGATGTCTTTCAATGATTTCCGAAAGCGGCGCGACTGTATTTAAAGCTTCACTTAACTTTCTGAATGTCATTCAATGAAATGGAATCGGATCTAATGAAGCAGAAACTGAAGATAAGGAGACATAGAAAGAGAAACTGTATTCAATAAATAAGACATGAATTGAGATTAAAAAAAAAAAAAAGTTCATTTCAAATTATGGAGCAACAGTAATAAAATAAATCGAGTAAACTATCCGTATTGCTGTTAACTGGACCACCAAATATCCGAATAAATATTAGGAAATAAATAAATATATTTTCAGAAAAGAAAAAAATGGTAGGAAAGCGAATTGTATGATATGCTTTTATGATAAACACAAAATTGATTATGGGTACGTCTAGTAAAACCGCTGAAGATAAGGCGACATACAAATAGAAACACTATTCAATAAATAGGACTTTGAAATAAAAATAAGTTTATGTCAAATTATACAGAAATACTAATAATAGGACATCGAGTAAATTGTACGAACTGTTGTTAACCGGATTGTCAAATATCCGAATTGTTATCAGGAAATAAATAAATATATTTTCAGAACAGAAAAAGCTGATGGGAAGCAAAATTGTATGTATTCACCTGTAAAAATATACTTTAACATTTTGAATGTCATTCAATGAAATACAATCTGATCTAATGACGCAGAAACTGAAGATCAGGCGACATGCAAAGAGAAACTCTATTCAATAAATATGACATACTTTGAGATAAAAAATAAGTACAGTTCAAGTTATGGAGGAACAGTAATAATAGAACATTGAGTAAATTTTCTGAACTGCTGTTAACAGGATTGCGAAATATCCGGATCATTATCAGAAAATAAAGAAATATATTTTCACAAAAGAAAAAGAAAGTGGGAAGGCGCACTGTGTGTATTCATCTATAAAAATATAATTTAACTTTCCGAATGTCATTGACTGATATTGAATCTGATCAAATGAAGCAAAAACTGAAGATAATGCGACATACAAAGAGAAACTCTATTCAATAAATAGGACACACTTTCAGATAAAAAATAAGTTTATGTTAAATTATAGAGAAATAGTAATAATGGGACATCGAGCAAATTATCCGAACCTATGTTAACCGAATCATCAAAGATCCGAATCATTATCAGGAAATAAATAAATATATTTTCAGAACAGACAAAATTGATGTAAAGGAGCACTAAATGTATTTACCTGTAAAAATATAATTAAACTTTTTGAATGTCACTCAATGAAAAAAATCTGATCTAATGAAGCAGAAACTAAAGATAAGGACACTTATAAAGAGAAACTGTATTCACGATGTAAGACATGTTTCGAGATTAAAAAAAAAGTTTAGTTCAAATTTTGGAACAACAGTAATAATATAACATCGAGTAAATTATCCGAACTAATGTTAATCGGATAGCTCAATATCAGGTAGAGAAAAAATATGCAAAGAGAACCCTATCCAATAAATACGACTTTGAATTAAAAAATAAGTTTATGTCCAATTATACAGAAACAGTAATAATATGACATCAAGAAAATTATCCGAACTGTTGTTAACCGGATCGTCAAAGATCCGAATCGTTATAAGGAAATAAATGAATATATTTTCACAACAGAAAAAAACTGATGGGAATAAGCCCTACATTTATTCACCTGTAAAAATGTACTTTAACTTTTGAATATCATTCAATGAAATAGAATCTGAACTAATGACACAAAAACTAAAGATAAGGCGACATATAAAGAGAAACTCTATTCAATAAATATGACATACGTTGAGATAAAAAATAAGTTTAGTTTAAATTACAGAGTAACAGTAACAGTAGAACATTGAGTAAATTATCTGAAATGCAGTTAGGCAGATCGTCAAATATCTGGATCATTATCAGAAAATAAAGAACTAAACTATATTTTCACAACAGAAGACAAATCTGATGGGAAGACGCACTGTATGTATTAACCTGCAAAAATACAATTTAACTTTCCGAATATGTCATTCAATGAAATGGAATCTGATCTAATGAAGCAGAAACTGAAAACAATGCGACATACGAAGAGAAACTCTAATCAATAAATAGGACATACTTTAAGATAAAAATACGTTTATGTCAAATTATAGTGAAATAGTAATAATAGGGCATCGAGTAAATTATCCGAACTGCTGTCAACCAGATTATCCAATTTCCGAATCTTTATCCGGAAAAAAATAAATATATTTTCAGAACAAAAACAAAAACTGTACGGAAGTAGCGCTATATGTATTCACCTGTAAAAATATATTTTAATATTTTGGAATGTCATTCAGTGAAATAGAATCTGATCTAAACTAAAGACAAACCAAGTAGAAACTTAAGATAAAGTGACATACAAAGAGAAACTCTATTCAATAAATATGACATACTTTGAGATAAAAAATAAGTTTAGTTCAAATGACAGAGTAACAGTAATAGTAAAACATTGTGTAAATTATCCGAATTGCAGTTAGACAGATCGTCAATTATATGGATCTTTATAAGAAAATAAAAAACTATAGTTTTACAACAGAAAATAAAAATGATGGAAAGGCGCATTGCATATAATCACCTTAAAAAATATAATTTAACTTTCCGAATGTTATTCAATAAAATTGAATCTTACCTAATGAAGCAGAGACTGAAGATCGACAAGCAAAGAGGAACTCTATTCAATAAATAAAACACTTTGAGATAAAAATAGGTATAGTTTAAATTAAAGAGCAACAGTAATAATAGAACATTGAGCTAATTATCCGAACTGCTGTTAACCACATCATCAAAGATCCGAATCATTATCAGGAAATAAATAAATATATTTTCAGAACAGAAAAAAAAACTGATGGGAAGAAGCGCTATATATAGTCACTTGTAAAAATATAATTTAACTTTTGAATGTCATTAGTAAAATAGAATCTGATCTAAAGTAAAGTTAAACTATGCAGAAGCTAAGCAGAAACTAAAGATAAGGTGACATACAAAGAGAAACTTTATTCAATAAATATGGCATACTTTGAGATAAAAAAAATAAGTTTATTTCAAATTACAGAGTAACAGTAATAGTAGAACATTCAGTAAATTATCGGAAATACAGTTAGACAGACTGTAAAATATCTGGATAATTATCAGAAAATAAAAGACTATATATTCACAATAGAAGAAAAACTGATGGGAAGGGGCACTGTATGTATTCACCAGCAAAAATATAATTTAACTTTCCGAATATGTCATTCAACGAAATTGAATCTGACCAAATGAAACAGAAACTGAAGATAATGTGACATACAAAGAGAAACTCTAGTCAATAGATAAGGCACACTTTGAGACAAAAAATAAGTTTATGTTAAATTACAGTGAAATATTAATAATAGGGCATCGAGTAAATTATCCGAACTGATGTTAATCGGATCATCAAATTTCTGAATCTTTATCAGGAAATAAATAAATATATTTTCAGAACAAAAACAAAAATTGTAGGGAAGTAGCATTACATGTATTCACCTGTAAAAATATTATTTAACTTTTTGAATGTCATTCAATGAAATAGAATATTATCTAAAATAAAGATAAACTAAGCAGAAACTAAAGATAAAGCGACATACAAAGAAAAACTATATTCAATAAATATGACATATTTGAGAAAAGAAAATAAGTTTAGTTCAAATTATAGAGTAACAGTAATAGTAGGACATTCAGTAAATTATCCGAAATACAGTTAAATTGGTCGTCAAATATCTGGATTATTATTAGAAAATAAAGAACTGTATTTTCACAAGAAAAATAAAAAATCCGATGGAAAGGTGTACTGTATGTATTCACCTGTAAAAATATCATCTAACTTTCCGAATGTCACTCAATGAAATTGAATCTGATCAAATGAAGCAGAAACTGAAGATAATGCGACGTACAAAGAGAAGCTCTATTCAATAAATAGGACACACTTTGAGATAAAATCAGTTTATATCAAATTATAGAGAAAGAGTAATTATAGGGCATCGAGTAAATTATCCGAACTACTGTTAACCGGATCATCAAATTTCCGAATCTTCAGTCGGAAATAAACAAATATATTTTCAGAACAAAAACAAAAACTGTAGGGAAGTAGCACTAAATGTAATCACCTGTAAAAATATAATTTAAGTTTTTGAATGTCATTCAATGAAATAGAATCTGATCTAAACTAAAGATAAACTAAGCAGAAACTAAAGATAAAGCAGCATGCAAAGAGAAACTCTATTCTATAAATATGACATACTTTGAGAAAAAAAAATAGTTCAAATTACTGAGTAAAAGTAATAGTAGAACATTTAGTAAATTATCCGAAATACACTTAGACAGATCGTCAAATATCTGGATCATTGCCAGAAAATAAAGAACTATATTTTCACAAGAGATAAAAAAAATCGGATGGGAAAGCGCACTGTATGTATTCACCTGGTAAATATAATTGAACTTTCCGAATGCCATTCAATGAAATTGAATCTGATCAAATGAAGCAGAAACTGAAGATAATGCGACGTACAAAGAGAATCTCTATTAAGCAAATAAGACATGCTTTGGGATAAAAAAAAAAAGTATAGTTGAAATTATAGCGCAACAGTAATAATAGAACATGGAGTAAATTTTTTCAACTGCTGTTATCATGATCACCAAATATCCGGATCATTGTCAGGAAATAAAGAAATATATTTTCAGAAAAAAGACACTTATTGAATGTCGAACTATATGTATTCGCCTGTAAAAATATAATTTCCAAGCATTTTTACTTAAATTAATGTAAAAATATATGTTTAAAAGAAATTTTCAAATTGCGTAATTTTAAATCGGTAATTTTTCAATTCCTGTATTTCTCTATACTCATAGTCTAACAAAATTGAAAGAATTAATAAATTATAACTGCACAAATTATAGCGAAAAACAGGTATATTTTAATACTGTAAAATATGTGGTAAGAGTACGGGTGTATTCTAGAGATGAGTTAGGGCTCTTTTTTTGGTGTCGAAGACCCATAAGTAAAGTTATGCAGTAGAAAATCGTTAATAACATTTTCAAATTCTTGTAAGATTAATTTTTTTATTTAAAAATATCTTCTTACTTAGAAATAAGTATTAATCCTAAATATTCTCTCATGTTACAACGTTTCATGATTTTCCTTTCCCCGAAAATCTGTTTAAAATAGCAATTTGTTTTATATCCAACCTCTTCAAAAGTCACGATTCTTCTTATTATTTTTTAATATCAATTTTCAACATATAACAGAAAGACACGAGTTTTGTTTTTCGGAAATTTTCGAAAATGACTTCAAACGGAAAGCGCGGATACACAAGGAATACCCCACAGCTTTCTTGTGTTATTAACCTGACCTTGGAAAGGTTTCAGAAACTTATAGAACACTTCTTCTTATATCCAATTAATAACAAATTTTCCCTTTCAAAGTGACTTTATAAGGATTTTATAACAGTTTAAGAAATGTATGCATAATTGCTTCATAAATAGCAAGTTTTTGTCTTTTCAGTTTGTGAATAAATGAAATAAAATTTTTACATTGAACCCGAGCCCGTTTCAGGCCCATGATCTGAATGAGTTAATGCTTCTAAATATAAGTACTGCACTTAATGGAAAGCATTCACATTATCAAGAATTCGTGTGTGGCATAGAGGTGTGGAACAGTTCAATTTCTCACGCTCACCAAAACAGACTAGATGGGAACATTTAGACAGCATGGCAGCAATAATTTTAACGCTGAGGTAGGTCTGTTTCTAAGAAACAGAACCTTAAAAACGCACAATGTCTTCGAACAAGATTTTATCACGGAAGGAAAATCTAGAGAGAGATTGACTGGATCAATATACAGAGTAAATAAAAGGTGTAAGTAGATGTGTGTACCAAAAACCAATGAAACAGGAAGAAGGCTGGACAACGAAGAGATATACAAATTTGAGAGAAACAAGCACTGCCCAGTATCTATGTCATGCAAATTGGTGAACGGAGGGAAACGCCCCCCATGGTCGGGAATGTAGAAATGTTTTTGAAAAGATAGAAAAGAGAGACGTTCATTCTATCTTGAGTGTCGAAACGAAAAATATGTTTTTTGGTCACAGAAAGTTACATAGTTTGACTCTCAGGTCTCCAGTGTTGTCCTTACTAAAGGACTTCGATGTTTCCTACAATAGTTAATATTATAAAACAATAATGAGAGTGTGTGTCGATGATGGAGTAAGCATGAACAGCAGCACCTGTTATGCTAAAAGATGATTGATGAGCAAGAAACTCCAGTCCAGTGCCTATGTGAGAATCTGAGGTATTAATCAAAATAATTATTTTGAGTATTCCCCTGTTTAAAACTAAGTATATTGTTTAGAGAATTCTGGTTGTTTAAGCCGAACGCTTTGAGGAAGCTGTTATATTATGATTGACATTAACCCTTTATATCCTGAATCAATTTTCCAGCTACTTTTTAATTGTATTTTTGCATCAATGTGTAAGTTTTGGTGCAGAATAAACATAGGAAAGAGGAAAATAATTTTTATAGTGTTTTAGTGGTTAATTATGCAACTGTAACCACCATATTTTTTTTTACCCTATGATATAAAATAAAATAGTAAATATCAAATGGTAAACTTCAAGTAAAATATAGGAAATGTTCACCTGTAGAGTGTTCCTGTAGGATGTTGTATCCATACAGGTGTTCTGACAACATGCATGTCAATTCTATTGCCAAATGGATTTCGAATGTAGCGTGGCAAATGTACCCTACCTGAACCCCCTGTTTATCCCACAATGCAAAGAAAGACGATATGTGCTTGAATTTGCCATCTCCTGCCTGCTGTCAGAAATACACTCGTTGTGCCATTGTGAATACATTTAGGAAAAACGGTCATATTACGAATATATAGGTGTTTTATTAAAGTGGTACTTATAAGTACCGTCAGGATAAAAAGGGTTAAAGTAAATGAATTATGGTAAAATATGTAGTAACTTGTAATTTCAGATGAAAACTAATTTTTTCTTTTGTTTTTGTTTTTTAAATATCTGTAAATAAATGTAAATAGCAATTAATTAGGAGTCTTCTCTTTCACTTTACATTGTATGTGTTTTTTTTCTTTAGGTCTTCAACCTTTGAATTTTAGCAAGGAGCAAGAATAGTTTTCTCAAAAAGATTAGTAACTGGCTACTTCGAAATCACACAACGCAATGTCCTTTCGAACTTCTAAATTTAATCTTTAAGTTTTTCAATTGTTACATTTTATTAAATTAAAATTATTTAATTAGCCAACACCAGAGAAATCTTTTGGGTACATCAATTTAACTTTTAACTTTTTCAATATACTTGTCCCTGCAAAAGGGGTAAGATGGAATGGGCAGCAAATTGAAGGGAATGTGAAGGATAAGTCTAATAAATAATAATTGTAATTGAACCAGGTATATTTCTCTTCAACATCTGCTCTCCAAAATAATTCGGTGGTACCGTGCCAGTTTTTTTTAATTATTGGTGATTGGCTTAGGCCAATTTTAACGATAAAAAAAATCTTTAACTGGGTTAGGAACAGTAGTACTTTTAACACTTTTAGTTTATTATACAATATAGGCTCAGGTCAAAATTCTTATATGTATACATATAATAAAATAAAAAAAAGAATACATAAATACATCATAATAATGAATGTTATAATAAGTTCAAATTTTTTCTGAGAAGACTAATTTATTGGTAATAAATGGGGATATTTTTTTTTATCTTGGTTCACTTCTTCAAAAACGCTAAACTACCAGTTTCCAGATCATCTCATAAAATTATATAGGATTTCCTCCTCAATTTTTCTATTATTGCTCTAACTTTTTGAATTTTCACGATATTTCACTGGTATTTTTATATGAGTTGTTCTATAGTATTGACTATCAAATCGTGACAAAAAATCTCTGCTGTAGTTCGCGCATGTGCACTTAAAATTTCTTTGATACAATTACCCATATCTCATCTAATATTCAATGTATTAATATTTTAATCAAAGTATACTATTTCTACGATTTTCTGTCAAGTTTTTGGAAAGCGGTGTTAAATTCGGCTGAAAACTCTGCATGCTATAAAAAAAACTTTGGAATTTTTCACAGAAACGTTAACATTTTCATGAATATACGTGCTATGCTTACACAAATACACACAAATGTTGAACAGGACCCACATAGTCATTTTCTACAGTTAGAGACCTTTTTTAGCATTTTTTGTTACTTGGGTGATCGAAAATATTATTTTATTATTAAAATTATTATTGCCCCCCCCGCTAATTGTGCTTGCGACAAAATCTTCTCTGGAAAACATGAAGTCAAACATGTTCTTTACATCCTCAAAGTTCAAGGACATTCTAATTCCGGGCATTTCCTGACGAGTTTCAGTAAGATATTCGACGAAACGTCTGTAATTGGCCACTATCCCTTAATTTCTGGACACCAGTTTAAAATATGATATAGCATGTGATATTGTATTTATATAATAGGATATAGTATGCATATAGATATGCGTATTATAATTATAGATGTAGTATGTGTGAAGGATATTTATATTATATTCATTTAAGCAGGCACAACATCGCCGGAAATAAAATTCCCATTGAAAATATATTTGAATGCTAAAAGCCACCTGCATGATCCTATAAATTAATAAATGCACATCAAATTACTGCTTTCTGTTATTTTAATTTGTTTTTATATTATTTACTAATTTTAACGATGTTATGTGTACCTAAAAACAGTAATTAAAGCTGCTAGTACCATAATTGAATTTATTGTGAACTTTCACATTCTCATATATGCTGCAAAATACACTGATGTCCAGAAATTAAGGGGCAATGACCGGACACTTTCGATTTCAGACATTTTGCCGACTATCCACTGAAAGTCGTGAGGAAAAGTCCGAAATATTTTTGAACTTTGAGAATGTTAAGAACATGTCTCATTTCAGTGAAGATTTAGTCACGAGGTTAATTAAGGAGGATGATAATAAATTTAATAGTAAAATAATATTTGCATTTCCCCAAGAAACAGAAAATGCTCAAAATAACTCATAACTGCAGCAAATGACTATTTAGGTTTGCTCAAAATTTTTGCGCATTTGTGGAAGAATAGCGCGTATATTCTTGAAGATGTTAACTTTTCTGTGAAAAATTCAAATATTTTTTTCTTATATCATGTAGAGTGCTCAACCGAATTCAATACCGCTTTCCAAAAACTTGACAAAGAACATTAAAAATAATATAATGCAATTAAAAGATGAATGTTTTGAATATTTGATGACATATGGATATTTATATTAAATGAATTTTAACTGCGTATGCGCGAACTATATCAAAGCTTTTTTTTCATGATTTGGTAACCTATTCCATAGAGCAACTTTTATAAAAAGTCCCTTCAAATATCGCGGAAATTCAGAAAGATACAGGCAATACAATGAGCTAATTGAGAAATCGGGAAGAAAATACCATAGGATAAAAATAGATTCGATAGGATGAAAATAGATTTTCGATAAAAATAGACATTTTCAGTACGCATTCCGACACGTGTCCACGCTGCCTACAGCATTGTATAGAAGACATGTTATGCATGCGCTGCAATATCGTATAGTTTCAATTACCACCGCTAGAGGGCGCGAAATTCTCTTACTTAGTTATCTATATTTTAATTAGTTCATGTTAAGTTGGATGAACCAATTCTCGTTGAAGAAGATTCCAAAAAATTTTTAGAACACATTAGTCGAAATATGAAAATGACCTAGGTCGACCACTTTCAACAACTATATCTCCCACACCCTCACATTTACTGACATGCAACCACCATGATGCATGATGGGAGACTCGAAGCTACTACCACACAGAAACACCAGTAGTCTGAGCTGGGTAGTTGTGGTTGCAAAGGGAAATATAGGGACACACACGTCTATATAAAAATGCCCTAGGTTTACCATTTTCAACAAACATATCTGCCCCCCTCCACAACTACTAAATTGCCGCCACTATAGTGCACGATGGGAGAATCGAGGCTATTACCACACACAAACACCAGTGGTCTGGGCTGGGTACTTCTGCCTGTAAAGTGAAATATAAGGACACACACGTCTGTATGAACATGAACCAAAAAAATAGTTCCAAATTTTAGTGACAGATGGCGCTGTAATCACAGAAGATGTAAATTATAATACCTGGCATGCGCACGGCCATTTCAGGTGTTATAAAAGCGTTGGGTAAATGGCGTTTCCTCATTTCACGTCTCAGACGTACGCCATGAGTGTCTCAATGAAGGACCGCGATCTGCTTGTAAAGCAGTTATTACAAGATTACTTTATTACAAGAACGGTGATTCTGCACCAGTAGCTCTGCAGAAGTTCATGACCCTCAAGGGCATGAAAAAAGGCGGACCGATGACTGTCATGAGTCTGGTGAAAATGATGAAAAAAATCGAAAATACAGGTTCGCTTGATGTGCAGTC
The DNA here is from genome assembly GCA_963931845.1 of Maratus michaelseni. NCBI lineage: Eukaryota > Metazoa > Arthropoda > Arachnida > Araneae > Salticidae > Maratus > Maratus michaelseni. Next base: position 56,399,497 of record OZ007588.1, on the reverse strand, counting down.
TGGTAGAGGAAGGAAAAGATGTGATTCGGCGGTAGTTGAAGAAGTGTTAGTTGAAGAAGTTCAGGAGGAGTCGAGCGGTGGTGTGCAACCACCGCTTGAATTGCTCGAGCATTGGACAGGCCTGTGGGCACGGTGCATAACATTCTACGAAACATCCTACAATGCTATCCGTACAAAATTTGCCATGTGCAGGAGTTGTTTCCTTCTGACCTGCCAGCAAGAGAGGGTTTTGCATTGGAATTTCTTGCTCGCATGGAAGTGGACAATGATTGGCCGTGGAAATTCTGTGGACAGACGAAGCCCATTTCCATCTGACGGGATATGTCAATACACACAATTGTCGAATACAGGCAACAGAAAATCCACTCGCAACGAACCCAGTACCACTTCATCCTGCAAAGGTCACTGTGTGGTGCGGATTTACGGCATCATTTATCACAGGGTCATATTTTTTCCAAAAGACGGGTGCTTTCGGTCCTGTTAACGTTATCGTCAATGGTGAACGCTATAAGTCTCTTTTGCGTAATAACATCATTCCAGCTCTGCAACAGCGTGGATGTCTGGATAGTATCATTTTTATGCAAGATGGCGCTCCGCCGCACATTTCAAATCGAGTGAAGCAGTTGTTGAGACGGCATTTCGGAAATGCTAGAATTATCAGTCGTCATATACTCAGTACTATCAGTCGTTAATACTTGTATATTAAATTGCGGTTATACATGATTTGCGATTGGTATTTATAAACGTCACTGGAGATTGACAGCAATTTTGGGAGTTTATCTTCTTAGTAATGATAATATGTAGTTACTGAAATTTATTATAAAATAATCAGTTGGAAATCAGTGTTTTAGAACACAGTAATACCTGTATGCCTCAAATGAATGTCAGATAATACAAACAATTCTACAAACATGCCAAATAACATCAATTTCTGAAAAATGATTTTTTATGCTTCATTTTGATATATTTTGATAAAACAAGAATTAAAGAAGTAATTTTAAAAAGCTCATAGCATACGATGGAGTTTTTGTCTAGAACTATATGTAAAAAAAAAAAAATCATGTGATGAGATAATCATTCTTTTCAAAGGACGCCCTTATGATAATTCTGTAGATAATAAAAATGCTTTAATAATTCTGCATATTATTATTTGAGTACTTTAAATTCATATATAACAGCAGATTTTTTTATTAGTAGTTATCTTAATTAATAAATCACGAAATAGTCAGCAGCTGTACGCGACAACGGTGGATGCGAAACCGAAGAATCTCCCAGGTAAAGGGAAATGAATGTCAACCTGTTTACAAAAGATCACCGATGGTCGTGATAATGTCATTTAATCTTCCATAATCGGGAATTATTTTGTAAACAGAGCAAATTATCGTGTTTTTAGAGTCTGTGGGGGTCTGGACGGGGATAGGCGGGCGTAGCGCGTAGGGGGCAGAACCCCCCCTACTTTAATAAATTTAAATTAAATTGTTCTTTTGAATGACTTACGATTGATAATAATAAATGTGATTAGGGATTAAGAAACTTCTTTGGAGATATATCGTCCTAGTACAGATAATACACGTACCGAAATCATAAAATAATCAATTGAAAATCAGTGTTTTAGAACATACTAGCACCTGTATGTCTTAATTGAATGTAAGATATAACAAATAATTCTACAAACGTGCCAACATAAACGTCAAATTTCTTTAAAAATATTTTTTATGCTCTTTTTTCATTTATTTTGATAAAATATGAATTAAGGAAATAATTTAAAATAGTTCATAGCTTAAGGTAAAATAACTAAGAATTATGTTAAAAGAAAAAATATCCTGCGATAAAAAATCATTATTTTCATATGAACTCTTTCTTATAATTTCTGTACATGATAAAAATTCTTTAATAATTCTGCATTTTTATTATTTGAGTAATTTATTTCGATATATAACAAGAGGGTTTTTCTCCTTTCCGTTTCTAACAAAATTCTTTAAGATAATATAATATGAATTTCTCGTTAAAATTAAACTATGCAGATATTATTTTATTCTTTCTTGTCATATTTGCTTAGTAAAGCAATTATTTTCTGGAAATAAACATTACAACAGCAATTTCGGGTTTTTAATCGAATACAAACATTTTTTTAAATTAAATTAATTTTTTTTTGTGAAATACGTGTAATTAACAAATAAATAGATTAAGAAGCTTAACCTACGTTTTAAAGGAAAATATTTTCACTGAGAATTTTCTTTATAGAAAAATCCCAAGTTAAAGCAAAGACATTTAATTAAGTTTTTAATTTTTTGATAACTATATTTATATTTAAATCATTAAAAAAAGTGAAAGTTTCTTACAAAAATTAAAGTATAATTTTTATTATTATTATTATTATCTTTAAGAAAGAACAGGGTGAACCAAAAGTTCGTAAAAACTTTAAACATTCATAAAAAAGGAAGAAATTATGCTGAAGAAGTGCGGTTTGCAAGAAAGGGATCATAAGGAAGTCGAATCTTTTTTAGCAGCAAAAAAAAAAAAAAAAAAAAAAAAAAAAAAGTTAAAAAAGTCAGCTGTAGATGGCACTAACGTGCGAGAGATTCAGCAGAGTTATACAAATTAGGTTGTGGAGCTATTTGAAATCCCTTGTGCACCGTTCATCACCTTCAACAGTGGCCGAACTCAAATATTCTATCTGTCGTGAGGTTTCTGCGATTCATTCCGACATGTTGCATTTAGCTGTAACGGGCGTTGTGAGTCGGCTTAGTTGTGTCGTACAATGTTCTGGAGGTCAAGTTGAACAAGAATAAATGGATGGAGCGTACTGTTGTCCTGTTCATTGTGTTTCGGGTCGTCAGCGCCCTCTACTAGTGACATTTTAACTTTTTTTTTTTTTTACTGCTAAAACAAAATCCGACTACTTTCTGAGCCCTTTATTGCATACCGCACTTCTTTATAATAAATTCTTCCTTTTTTATAAATTTTTAAAGTTTTAACGAACTTTTGGTTCATCCGGTATACTTGTTTTCTCTAAATAGTTAAAAATATAAGCGTAAAATTTGTGAGACGGGGGGGGGGGGTTGTTTCGAAAATTGCGCATTTCTAATTGTAAATTATAAAAAAAATAATCCCAACAGATGTTTGATCTTTTAAATATTGTTAATCCAATATTAAAAATTGAGTAATTTACACGTCTTTCATAGCGAACTAACAATTAAAATCAATTGTTACTAGAATATTGTTTTAACCGCAATAGAGAATATTATAAGGAAAAACATTAAAATCATAAATACATTAACTTTTTTTGTTTCTAACTTTTTATTAAAAAATAGATGCAGTAAATTAAGCAATTTATTTATATATATACTACTGGCTTTTTTTAGAGTAAGATACCGATATAAATACATGATTCGAAGAATATATTTTTCTAGAATTAATGTGTTTATTTTTTCAAACCGATTAAAAAAAATATTTCAAACATTATTTTATGTAATACTATAAAATTTCATGCCAAGAAAATATGTCAATATGTAAAAAAAAAAAAAAAACTATCACACTTACTTCAAAACACTCTCACAAGAGGTTACAAGAGTCTTGTATCTTTTTTAAAGAAAAATTGATCTTTTGATCCAAAATACTCATAATAAGACATTTGAAATTCTTTTACTGTCTCAATGAATAAGAGGAGGAGGTCTTGCATATTTCAAAATAAAGTTTCTTGATATATCCTGCAAATTCATATTAGCAGAATGAAACGTTTCATCCTGAAAATATAAATCAACAGGACAAAGCTATGTTTATCAAGCTTTGACGATATTAAATCCTCTAATAATGGAATCACACTGAATAAGAATGAATCGGTTGCAACATCATTTTAATTTAACTACGTTGCACGGACAGAACAATAACATTACATGGCAAGATACAGAAGTGAAACTGAAACTTTTTAGAGAAGAAATCTCAAACCCAAAAGCTTTTTACATTAGCCCATGGAGGCAATACAGAACAGTAGAAGTCAATTAATATGTCCATAGAGTCAATACAAAACAGACGAGATCAAATTGATGTGAGTTAACGAAGGGATACGAATTAATGTAAGAGAGTTTAATATTCCGCAAAAAGCGAGTAAAAAAACTAAATTATGAAATAAAATCTGTAAAACGCATGCGTAGCTTAGGATGGTGCACTCTGATGGCTACTCCGGGAATGACAAAAATTTAAGACATTATCTTTTCCATAAGCGCTCATAGAAAGAGAGGGGGGGGGGGGTTGCCCCTCCCTGGATTTTGAAATTTGATTTTTTTTCCTTTTCATCTATCTGATTATTAAAAATAATAATAAAATTCATTCTTCCAAGTGAATACAGAAGATTTAAATGCTAAGAGAAAAAAAATGAACTGAGATTTTTTTCATATACTTTATCCTCCTCTTAATTCCTTGATGAAAACATATTTTTCTTTTAAATGTTCATGGGTTTCTAATTTATCCAGGAGATTGGTGCAAAATGCTAAACTCTTTAAATAAATATAAAAAAATGTTTCAGTTCTTATTTTGTTTTTAACTGTGTTTCGATTCTTTATTTCAAATGCTGTTCGAAAATTATTTTTGAATATTTAATATTTCTTAATTGTTTTCTTAGTTCAGCTTATTTCGTATTTATATTATGCGTTTAAAATCAGCAGACTAGGCCGTGGACCACAGATGTAGCTGTTCCAAATTTTTACTCCTCCCTACATTTCTTTCTGTCAACAGTTATATCTCTGAGTATTTCAAGCTATATGTCTTAATATTTTAGACTTTTTAGATTTAAGGGGAGGGATTCCCTGCACATTTCCCCTATACATGCGTATAAGTGAAAGTAGCTTTTTAAAAACCTTTTTTTTTCTGGAGAAAAGCAACTTCTTAATTACTTAATGGAACGAAAATAACTTAGTTCCAAGACTTGATAAGCGTGCTCGTGCAATTTCGGCACACGTTCTATGATCTAATCAAATTATAGTGATGCCAAATTTATTGAGTTGGAAAGTATACTACTGGCTTTTTTTAGAGTAAGATACCGATATAAATAAAAATACCGATATACTTTTAAACACCTTTCATCTATTCGAAAAAAGTTTTTAGATGGCGCTGATTGTATCATATCATATCATAACACATATGATCACATAACACATAATGTTGCAAAACACATAGGATCACATTCAGACACTTACGTGTCTGAATTTCTAAATGTCTTAATTTCAGACACATTATCAGTATTCAGATATTTTTATTAGTTCATTTATGCCATGATTATAGTAAGACACTCCTGTGTCTTAAATTCAGACACCTATGGTGTCTGAAATTTCACATGCTGACACTGAAGTTGTCTGAATTTCAGACACTTAAGTGTCTAAATTTCAGACATCCGTATTTGCAGTGAGATTATAACAGAACTATTTGTGTGTCCCTTTAAATAAATCATAAATTCTATGCCCACCATATTCTATACTAAGCATTTTACAACTCACATGAGTGATGTATATCAAATTCATTATTTTTGAAGTAGTGTAACATCATTAAAATACACCGCAAACGATTTTCCCCGTAGTAACGGATGTAACAGAATTCTTTTAAGTGTCCCTGTGAACGAACTGTAAAAGTTAGACACTCCACTTTTAATAGACAACATTCGATTATAATCCTCAATAACATATATCAATTACATGGCAATTCGAGTATATTTACGCGAGTTAGAGTAGGGAGAGACGGCATACGGCATACGGCAGACAGGCAGACGGAAGGCAGACATACCGAATTCATAAATACTTTGCAAATTATGTTGGAAAGTGTTAAAAACGTGAAGTAGAACTTTGTGTCTAAATTCAAATATTCGTGACGATAGCATATTTTTTACGAAATTTAATGCTTCTAAATTCAAAACAAAAAGAACAATTACGAAAAATCGTGTGTCAATCATGGATTATGAAACTCTTTTTAATACTGTAACAAAACTTCTCCGTTTAACAAGATGAAAGCTGATGCCTAAGTAAAAGTTTTGTAAAAGGAATTTCAGGAATTACCATAAAAAAGTGACGAATATCAATTATTCTGTGCAATCCTGTGCATAAGTAAAAATTTTGATTCTATAGATTTGTTCTATAGATTTGTATATGTACTATACAATTTCCTATATTCTAGTTAAGATAGAAAACGCATACCACAGTTGAAAATTCCCCATTAGAAATTTCCGTCAATAAATGTACTCAGAAATTTTGTGCTGCACTGTATATGATCTAAAAAATTATGCACTTAAAGTAAAAAGTATTTTTAATTTAAGATGCACGTACCATAATTGAAAATGCTCTTCGAGTAAGTAGTGGGTGCCTACACTGTGTAACTAACATGTCTGCCAAATTTTATTTCCCTGGGACTAATGGTTGAGGTTCGGCGTTGATTATGAGACAGGCGGGACATACTCTTTTATAAGTATAAATTACATGGCAATTGAAGTATACTTACGCAAAATAGAGTACGGACAGTCGGGCCGTTAGACACACAAACGGCCAAACAAACCAAATACATAAACACTTTTCAACTATATTGGAAAGCTATGTTGTGTTGATTCTTTGTTTTGAAAGTTATTGATAAAATATGAATTATGAAACAAATTTAAAATAATTCATAGCGTTTTTTATAGGAAACTATTTTAAAATTCAGGGGTGAGATTTCTCCGACTTTTTGAATACCAGTATAATCTTAGAGAAAATGATGTTCTGTTAAAGTACAGGTTGTTCCGATTAAATAAAGAAATATTTTCTCTAGGATTATACTGGTATGCAAAAAGTCGGAGAAATCTCATCCCTGCAAATATCATATATGAAAAGAAAAATAAACATGCGACAAAAATATGATGCTTTCATAAGATTCTTTTATTTTCTTTGTGTTCATGAAATAAATTCTTTAATAAAACTGCAGTTTATTGTTTTCATATATAACTGCAGATGTTTTGTTTTCCCAAAGCAAACAAAATTCTTTAGGATAATGTAATAAGCCTTTCTCATTACAATTAAGATATGCGAGTATTTGTGTTTCTTCCTGTTCTATATGCTTAGGAAAACAATTAGTTTTTCAAAACAAAACACGAGTACAGAAATTTCACGTTTATAAATGGCAAAAAAAAAGAACCCTTATGTTTTTTCGGAAAACTGTAAATAACAAAAAAGTAGATTAAAAAAGCATAAAAGACGTTTTCAAAGAAAATAATTTCACTGAAGATTTTGTTTAATGAAGAAATCCAAAATAAAGCAATTGCATTTAATTACGTTATTAAATTTATAATTAAAACACTGTAAAATATAAAAATATTACTTTCATTTCAAACTAAACAGGGAAAAGATTCATGGATCTCGTGCCAAGAAAAAACTAATTGAAACATCATATGAACTGATGATGCTCCAGAGAGGAGCGAAAGTACTTTCCATAAGAGTAATGAGTAGTGTATGTTTTGTGCCTACATGATTAAAATAATAAAATATAAGAGTTTTAAAAGGAAGAAAACACAAGTAAAACGTGAAATAAAAATAGCGAAACAAAACTTAAAGGAAATATATGCGGAAGAGCTGGGTATGAATTATACATTTTTAAAGTATCGAACATAACCATATGTTTTTTTTAAGATGGATAACTGACTATCTATATTATGAAGGACAAACGTGTCCGTGCGTAACGCTGACGTCATTTTACGAATGGCAACACTGGACGATGAAATTTCGGTTTTTATGACTTTTTGCTACTGTCATTTTTTTTTTTTTCTAAACATCGCATATTTTTAATTTTACACAGTTATAAAGGAAAAAAAAAATCTACTTTAAAATGCAGTTTGAAAACTGTATCGCAATTTACTCATTTATTATGGTATTTAAATTAAATTTCAAGCAAGATTTTTTTTTATCTATCTCTATCGCTTGCAGACTATTACAAAATATTAATCCGTTTGCACTTTAAACAATATAAAAAGTTCAGCATTTGTTTCCAGCTAATATTCCATAACGCAATTAAAACTTCAATAAGCAATTAGTAAAATAGTATAAATGAAACACAAATTTAAGAGACATGCAATTGAAATAAGCGCTTAAAACCGCTGAAATGATCAGAATAATAAAAATAGAACTTTTGTAAATAAACGAAATTTTTAGCCATTTCTTCGGCTATTAACTTCTGGCGCGAGGCCAATACGGAATCGCCGCTTTTGATATATTTCAAAGTTTTAGTTGAATATATAATTGACATATTTCATATAAAATTCTCTTTGGTGTTGTTAGGGACAATCTAAAAAAAAAATATTAAATGTAAAAAATCTATTGGTTTTCAATTAAAAAAATAATTGGTTTTCAGATATATTCTCTATCCCGGGAAGCCCGGGTTGGATACACTAGTGCTTTTAATGCTACTTTTAATATATGTATGTTATTGAAAATATAAATAAATTCATTTTAAAGAAGTGTAATAATAATTAACATTAATAGTGCAGCTGGAAAAAGACACACGTATACTGCTCATGAAAAAATACACTATAATGCCTGAAGAATGATAAAAAATAAAATAAGATTTAAGTATATTGTAAAGATTCCATGATGTTTTGAGTTTTGAAATGGGGTAGCGTGGAACCGTTTCACAATGGATCAACTTCATTAAATATTTCAGAACAAATTTTATTAAAAAGCATTCTTGAAATTTCTAGAGGTAAAAATTATTTACAACAATTTGTTTAGCTGAGTTCGCTCGACTTGTAATTTATAGCAAATCACCGAATAGTCCAGTCTTTTACAGTAGTTTTAAAATCTTAAAGTCTTAACTAGAGCTACTTTTCACTCTCCCCGAAAAGTCAAATCCAAGGCTCTTGCGTTGACTTCAGAGAGATCGCACTCTCTCATTCAAAAATCTGTCAGCAAAGCCTTTCCTTCCCCACTTGGTCGGGAATCCAGAGATCAGTGCCTTTTCACCAACACTCCTCTGCTCTCTAAAAACTAACTGTTTTCCCCCGATTCTCTTCTCCGGTCCGCTTGCTCGAACAAAAGATTCTCCGATCACCAATCAAAAAAGTTGTAGTTTACGTCATTGGATAAAGCTTTCTTTAGGGTGGTCTTACTGAACTTTTAAATGTTCTCGCAGGAAATTTTCCCACGATCCGAGACCCCACATATAGACGGTCAGATCAGAGAAATATTTGCTGGCTAGCAATTTCAGTTTCACAAGATTGATCGAAGCTTATCTTTTCCTATTGTAGTAGGCGACATTCTTGTAACACCACAAATAAGCGTGAGAAAAGTTTTCCACCTCTTGTGAACTTCTATCTTTGATTACTCTGCCTAATTAGCAGACTGTGAGGGATTTAATGAATTCATCACAATATATACGGGCATTATAAAAACAATATGATCTGTTTTTGGCATGTTTGAATTGTTGAAAAAAATATATTACATTGATTCATTAAATAATTATAATTAAGAAGAAAACAATAAATAACAATTTTTATATGATTAATAAATAACAGAAATGATTGAGTATAAAATTTTACGAAGAATAGAATAATTGGTTTCATCGGTGCAGCCTTACCAATTTTAGTGAGTTGTTTTATAGAAAACATTTATTTTTTATCGTTAATTAGATCTTTAAATTGCGTTATTTTTTATGTTCTAAGTAACGTTATTAAAAATGATATGTAACTTTAAAATTTACATTTTACATAGCTAAATAGTGTAAGCAATAGTAATTAAAAATTCCTGAAGAATGCTGGAAAATATTTTCGTACCGTAAAAATAAATTTTATCTCCTTCATTGACATATTTTAATTATGATTCCGTTTAATGATGGTGTGCGATACCCGCAGGGCACGACTGATGCGATAACCGTACACTCCCACCAGTATATTGTTATATAATTTTTTGCCTTGTTTAATTGCAGAATTTGTTTTCTAACAAAGATTAAATTCTTCTGTTATAAAATATTGATGGAAGTTTGCGACCATGGTAATCAGACTCCGTCTAATGATGCGTAAATGATAATGAGAAAAGTTGTGCAATTCATTTTTATCACTTTTGAAAAATTACTCTTATTGAAACAGTTATATAATAAACATTTATAAAAACTCATATTTTATTTTTAAGCTTATTCCTTTTTCTATTTATTTTGACATAACTATTGTGAAAGAATTCTCTTTAAAACAGAGCTATGCGTTGCTGACGACTGGGATTTTCGCTAATCGTTGCCACAGATTAATCTCGGAAAATGAAACATTTGAAGTTACTGAAAAAATGAATTGCTCGAAAAGTATTTGTCAGAAAATTGTTAGACAAACTGAGTTAGAAAGGTAAAAAATTATATTTTTCTTGATATAAATTTCAAATCTACTGATTATGCCATTTTTCAAATATTGAATTTACAAAATTACCAAATTTCACAATGGAGTACCATAGCGAAAACTTCCCGCGTAAAAAAATAATGATAACAGTAATGTGTCATCACGAGTCACAAATTATAGTAGCCTTATTATTCTGTTAAAAAATAAAAGTGAATTATGATGTCACGAGTGCAAGCTTTTTATTTAATTCACGACAAATACTAGATGCGCCATTTCTTTTTAGTTGTGAATACTATAGGTTAATTCACGTTATTAAAAATGTTGCTATAAAACATATAAATCAATGGAAAATTGTAAACGTAATAGTAAACCGTATTAAAAACAAACATAACTTAGTGAAATAAGTATCCGTTTTTATGTTATTTTAGGATATTCCAGGTAAAAGTACAGATTACTTTAAAATACAAGGTTAAATTCACCGATATATTTCTTTTGATTCAAGGTTCTTTTGGAGAAAACGACCAGCGCAGCGGGCGTAGTCTGCTAGTGTTTTATAATTGCTTAAACAAAAATGAAATTAAAAATTTCAGTTTTAAATTTTTTGCATCACGCATACTAATTTTATTTATGTATTTACTTCACTTTTCGCTACGCTGCGATAAAATTAGAAATTAGGGAATCTCCTATTCAATATTAGCTTACAGAAATATGCCTTTAGAATTTAGTAAAATTATATTAATAGTTTTTTTTCCAAATCTGCTAAATACATTTATATAAGAGTTCAATAAGATATATCCATCAGGTTTTAATCTTTAAATTAACAAAATACTTTATAATATAAATATCTCTTTATTCGTACAGGATGATTATAATGAAAGTCCCACTTTCCAAATGCTGCAAAAACGGAACCCCTGGTCAGAGGGACTTCAAATTTGAACTTAAAATACAGGTAGAAGGGGGAAACGGTATGGCATAAGAAATAAAATGTTCCAAGGTGTATCAATAGATGTCGCTGTCAGCGGCAGACCATGCCAATTAAAAGAGACTCATGCAAAATTAAAAACCGACTCATTATGTGCTTTTATGCGGTTTTTGGCCCAATGACAATTAAAAACCGATTTTTCCCATCCAATGTGGTAAGACCTTGACGTGGTGGATGGGCTTTCCACTAACATTACCACAACTGTTGACTGATTTTGAAAACATTTTTTCCGTCAAACAACCGAAACACTCATGCATATTGAACAGTACGGTTGGTTTACTGTACAACTCATGCCAAAGCCATTATATTTCGATTAAAAATGTCGATTGTAGCCAAATCCACTTTCGTTACACAGCGCCATCTATTGATACACTTTGGAACTTTTTCTTTCTTATGACATAACGTTTCCCTCTTCTTCCAGTACATTTAGTTCAAATTTGAAGTCATTCTGACTATTGGTTCCTTTTTTACAGCATTTTGAAAATGGGACTTTAATTAGAATCAACCTGTATATATGAAAATACTCTCGGGTATATTTTACCACTTTTGCTCTTGATACAGGAGAAATGCGATAGTAATCACGATATTTATTTCTCTTTCGATTAAAATAAATGGAATATATAACCCAATGTTTAGTGTTTCATCCATCTACATTTCCACTAAAACTGATATGTTGTTATTCCACTAAATCTAATTTGGTTTAATAATAAAACCTCCAGTGATGTATGTATAGTTGCTGATGAATACAATTAATCTATTCGCTTTTGAGTTGTGCTTGTATCTATAACGCCATATATGTGATTAAATTCAGCTTTAACCGATAGAAAGTTATTAATGATTCCTGAAACTGATGTTAGAATTATTACACAAAATACAAGCTTTTCGATTTATGCATATGAGTTATCTCTATCTATCACCGTGTTTTCCGTTTGAAATTAATATATTTAATATATTAAATTATGGGAAAATTAAATATCAGTACTTCACATACGAAATATTTTACATTTCTAGCATAATTTTTAGCTCACAGGCTATCAAAGCCTAAGAGCTAATGTGCCCGCCGGTTCTGTATGTACGTATGTATGTATGTATGTACGTAACGCGATAACTCTTGATAGAAATATCCGATTTTCTTAAAATTTTATATATAGATTCATTCTGATAAGTCGGTTCCCTGATTAGTTTTGTGGGTTAATTTGTTAAGTATAAAGGGGAGAACGGAGGGGGGCTAACCCCCGTAATTTACATAAATGGAGTTTTCAAGCAGAATTATCTGATTTTCCTCAAATGTTGTGTATTGGTTCATTGTGATATGGCGCTTAACTGATTAGTTTTGGGGGTTCATTGGTTAAGTATACAGGGGGGTGGGGGACAGGGGGCTAAGAGCTAATGTACCCGCCGGTTCTGTATGTACGTATGTATGTAAGTATGTACGTACGTATGTATGTATGTATGTACGTATGTATGTACGTATGTACGTAACGCGATAACTCTTGATAGAAATATCCGATTTTCTTAAAATTTTATATATAGGTTCATTCTGATAAGTCGGTTCCCTGATTAGTTTTGGGAGTTCATTTGTTAAGTATAAAGGGGGGAACGGAGGGAGGGCTAAACCCCCTTAATTTAGATAAATGGAGTTTTCAAGCAGAAATATCCTATTTTCTTCAAATTTTGTGTATTGGTTCATTGTGATATGGCGCTTCCTTGATTAGTTTTCGGGATTCATTGGTTAAGTATACAGGGGGGACAGGGGGCTAATCCCCCATAATTTAGATAAATGGGTTTTCCATGCAGAATTATCCGATTTTCTTCAAATTTTATATATAGGTTCATTGTGATAAAGCGCTTTCCTTATTAGTCTTGAGGATTCATTGTTTAAGTATAGAGGGGAGGAGAACGGGGGGCTAACTCCCCTTACTTTAGATAAATGGATTTTCCAAGCAGAATTATCCGATTTTCTTAAAATTTTGTATAAAGATTCATTGTTGTAAGACGCTTCCCTTATTAAGTTTGGGGGTTTATTGGTTAAGTATAAAGGATGGGAACGGGGGCTAAACCCCCCTCAATTTATTGTGGGGTTCTTTATTTTTCAAGGGGCATTATTCTTTGAAATAAAAGTATAATATTCAATTAGTGTGAATAGCCTGTGAGCTCAATCCCGCATAGCATGCACAGTCACAGTGACTTCATTGTGTCGTCACTGTGAGTCACGTACGTCACGTCACATCTGTGACCAAAATGCCACCACTTTGTAACGTCACACTGTGACCAAAATGTGAACGTCTTGGAGATCTAAAGAAAACTTAAAATAAACTTTAGAACATCTTATGGCATAAAGAAAATTACTTTTTGACAGCTTTAAAAAATTTTGTGGCGTTGCAATGACGTCACTACAAGTCACATAAGTCACGTAAAACCTATGACCAAAATGCCAACACTCTGTGACTTCACGGTGTGATCGGAGAATGAATTTGGAAAAAAACTCATAAAATATAGATTTTAATTATGTCATGTACCTAAATCATTAATAAAAATATTGTCACACACTATTTAAATATATTGAGTATTTCCAAAATAAAATAATAAATAAATATCTGTGTACATATATGAGGCAGTTAATTTTTTACAATTTTCATTACCATTTTCATGAAATTTAACAAAATATACAATATAATACACAGGTAAAAATCCTTAAATAGAAATTTAGTTACTTATCGAGTTATACTTATCGGGTGTCACGTGACGACCAGTTTTTCTCCTGTCTTTCACTGTGACGTCGGATATTCAAATCAAAACGCCGACTTTGACATTCTTTTCTGAAAGATCTTCTGCTTTTAACAAAAAATGGAAAAGGTTTTTAATAACATAGTTTCTGAATAAAACCACGAGCTAATTTCGTGTATTTCCGAGCAAAAATGAATTAAAAACATATTATAAAGTATATGTCATTCCTATAGCAATTTATCCAAAACTGGCCAGTGCTTAGTAAGATGTCACCTCTATTAAATATATTGCTCTTTTCGACAGAGTGTAAAAAATGAAAAATTTGTACTTAGGAAATTTGATTGCAATTTAAATTTATAAATTTATATAGAAATTACTTTATAAAGCCTATTAAATCAATTTTTATTTAAAATTTATCTTTACTTTTGACGTCTAAAGCAAATGCAATGGATTAAAAAATTATAAAAATGTAATTTTTCACAGCTTATTTCTAAGAATACAAAACTCTCTCATATAAAGAAAGAATATTATAGCATCATTAGAAGTTCATTTTTCAGCCATATAAATTATAAAGGTTTTGAAATGTCTTTATTTAAGTTATTTTCTTCCTATATCATTTGCGGTAAAGTTGGAAACAGCTGCTAGTTGTTATTTTGTTGTGCTTAAACAATACTGCGCGCGCATATTGAAGGCAGACGATTTTTTCTCATTCGAAGTTCGGATTAGCGTGTGTTGCGTTCTTTTAAGTTTGTAGATTTATACTGTCTAAGTAAATTAACGTTTTAAAGTGAACAATCTCCATTTTAAAGTAAAGCATCCATTTTAACATCTCCCTGTATCTAGCCGGGTGCGTTCATAAAGCCTGGGTGATATTTGATTTCTCAGATCTATGAACACACCTCTTCTGCTGGAATAATTTGAAAATTATTGTAGTGGATTTGCAGTCTAATTTTTCAATGAAAGGGAAGCAGATAAGGAGCATTCAAACATAACCCCTTTAGCTATCGATCAGCAGGTAATTTTTAATGTCTTCGCAGTTTTGTTAATAGTGCATGTTTAGTACTAGTACATTTAATAGTGCATTATTTAAAAGTTAAGATGTTCAAATTTTCTTTTAAAAAATCCCTTGTATTAAATTTTATCTTTAATGTTTTAAATTTTTTTAAATAGACTGTTTGGAAAAAAGCTTAAAGTATTTACTAACAATATGTATTCTAAATGTAAAGTGTTACTTAAAATGATGAATTTATTTAATATTTTGCATTTCTTAGTTCAATTTTCATAAATATTCGTTATAATTAAAAACATTGCATTTTTTAAAACTATTAATATTTGATTTGCAATTTGATAATTTCGTTGCTAGTGTAGGTTTCCAGAAATAATTTTCCGGTATATTTGAAAAAAAAATGTGACAATTTAATGCATTGAATAATTTATTTGTCGAGATATGTCAATGTTAGGTGCACAAATATAATAAATATTGATGAAACAATAAAATAACTGTTTAGTTAAGGTAATTTTTCCAGTTGTGTTATCGAATGTTTTTACTGTAAAAATTGATATTTAAGTTCTGCATTTAGTATTCTATCAAAATCTATAAATAAAATAATTTGTAAAGAAAAAAAAAAAATATTTTTTTTTTTTTGCATTTATGATCTTAAGTTCTATATTTCATTTACAACGAAGACTGTTTTACTGCTTGATACAATGTTTATTATTTAATAATATCGCACAATAGGTATATATATTATTTAAATTGATTCCTAATATAATTTTTTCAGAATGCTTATTTTAAAATGTATACTTATATTTTCTTTAAAGTTGTTCTCAAATCCAAAATAGCTAATTTCTAACATATTTCTGAATTCATTTTTATTTGGAAATACATGAAATTGGCAGGTGTTCTTATTCAGGATAGGGTAGATGTGCCAGTAATGGACCGCCTTCCAGTAATGGGACACCTTCAATGTTTTTGGTTTATAAAAAAATAACCAATAAAAATTCAGCTTTTTTTATTTCATTAATATGCTATCTTTAAATTCTATTTTTTAATACAATCATAATATCAATTATCTATTACTTTTTGTGAGGTGTCCATTACTGGAATTTAGGTTGTTTTGATTTATTTCTGTTATTTACAATTAAATTTCGATTCACATTGGGAAATGTGACTATGAGCATTGTTAAATATTGTTGGTAGAGTAATATAATATTAAAAATTGTTGAATATAACAATTATAACTATTAAATAAAAAACAATTTTTAAAGAAATTCCTTAAGGGTGTCCATTACTGGCACATCTACCCTATATATAATCGAATGGCGTTATCCATTTTTTGGTAACGGCAGATGATGTTTCAGAAAACACTATCAAAGTCGGTGTTTTGAACCAAATTTCCGACGCGCAGCGTCAAAAACGGGTAAAACGTGACCGAAATTGATCTTAAGTATTACATTTATCTAAAAATGGAAAACGCTATTCATTCCAAATAGCTTTAATAATCAGGCATGCAAGTGCCATGCGTTTAAAAGTTTGTTCACAAATGTGTCAGAAAGTTTCGTGACACTGAGCGAGGGGATATATGGCAAAGTATACACATTTAAAAACTTCAATACTTAAAAACAAAATAGCATAGTTTTAATTATTGTCAATATTTTTGGTGGTTACATAAAACAAATGGAAGTATAAGTTAATATAAAAAGTTGTTATTTGCACAATAGAATTTCATATTATTGAAATATTTACTTTTAATATAATTTTTAATGGATTCATCTATTATTTTTATATTAGTATGCGTTTTTTACATTTATAATTTTCTTGCTTAACGGCTACATTAGCCGGTTTCCCAATCAGATGCAAAGTTTTAATTTGAATACGGGTTGCATCAATAAAAATGATTGCCAATCCAATCCTTATCGACGATCTTATCCGTATTTGGTGAAATCTTGTTATCCGAATCTATGCAAAATCATTTATCAGGTTCGGTCGGGTTGTGGGCTTACAGATTTTGTGTTGTTGTTGTTGTTGGGTTAGGGTAAGAATACGGGTTGAATTGAAATATAGTTTCAGTCAACCATCATTCATGTTCAAGTAGACATTCAATCATGTTCCAGAAGTATATAACCGAATTCGTGTATGACTCTATATCCGAGCCGACATCAGAAATTGTATCGTAACACAATTTCTGATAAAAACTGGTTACTCGGTCGAATGCAAGTTTCTATTTCAAACAAGACTTACAGTAAAAACATTATAACCGACTCGGGTCAGATCGGGTTCACGAAAATCAGGTCACACGACAACTAATCCAAATTTATTCTGTAGCCAAACAAATCCAAAAAGATCTATCCGAAGTTTCTGGATTGGATTCGGGTAAAATCTGGTCAGCCGACCCGGTGCAGTGTCGTCACAAACGTCACAAACTTGAACCATAAAAAAATTTTGATCCGAACAATCCGTATAGGATTCGGGTAAAATCTGGTCACCCTATCCGATGCAGATTCGTCACATTTTTCACACTGAAGTCGCACGGTGACTTCACAAAATAGTTACATTGTGAGGTCACAGAAAGCCTTGAAAACGGCCATAACGACCTCGCATTTAGGTCACAATGACTTCACATCGACGTCACTTGACGTCACGACGACGGTCACAAAGTCACCGTGTGACTTCACAGTGACGTCGCCGTGACGTCACCATGCCTTACGGGATGCCATCAGTTTAACTGGGCAATTTTCTTTTTATTGATTTATTTTCACACAAAACAATGATAGGAAAATGTTTGTTATATATATCCTTTAAAAGTTGACCAAAATTAAGCAATTATTTGTAAACGTTGTTCGTTTTAGAATTTTAAAATTATAACCGTTATCGCGCAAAGTCTTACAAATAGATCAGCTTCATGTTGTCGCATATACAGGGTGTGTTCACAAAGTTTCAAGACTGATTGTTTCCTGAGTAGGGGCACGCGTGCATACCCGTTCCACCGACAGGGTGAGATTGTGGGGTGTCAGCTAACGGACCGCACGCGCGTCATTTACCTCTGAGACATTGGAGTGAGTTGTTCACTAGTGGAGTGAATGCATGTCATTCACCCTCGTCGAAAACTGGTTGAGTGGAAAATTCAGCGTCATTTGGAGCAGCGTTATTCTGTGTGAATCTTCAGAAAACAGTGACAGAGACTTTTCGTATGATTCAAGATGCCTACCAAGAAGAAGCTCCTCATCTCAGAAAACCAAGAAAGCTAGCATGAGCAAGTCACACGTGGAAAGCATACTCATTGTTGTTTTCCATGCTAAAGGACTGATACAGAAAGAGTTTGTTTCTGCTAGACAGAGTGTCACAGGTCAGTTTTACGCTGGAGTGTTCCACCATTTGAAAGATCGAGTCTGGCGCGTCCACCCAGACATCAGAGACGATTGGATTGTTCCCCATGACAATGCACCCTCACACGTGTCGCTCGCCACCGCCGAAGTTTTGGCTAAGTTTAATGTGGCAACACAGCCACAAGCCTCCTATAGTCTGACGTCGCTTCCAGCGACGTTTTTGTTCCCCCGGCTCAAGAAAGACCTGAAAAAGAAGCGGTTCGACACGATTCCAGCGATCCAGGCAGCTTCTATAAGGTTCCTTAACAGCCTTGCGCACGAAGATTTCCAGGGAGCTTATGAACAATAGAAAAAACGCTGGCAGGGACGTGTTCATTCCCAAAGGTCAGAATTTCAGTTCGCTGCACAAAAATGTTTAATAAATTTTGTATTCTCAGACCAGTCTTGAAACTTTGTGAACACAACCTGTATATATCCAGTTAACGCGTATTATTTCTTTTTTTCTGCACACGTGTGGGTACCAACGCTCCGACTCACTCCTCCATTCCTCTGGGAACTGATATATACCTCTTTTGGGTTATGGGATTTTTTAATTTAACAGTGTTAAAATAATTACACAGAGTACATAGAGGTACATTCACCTGGCTATATATTATTGAATAGTAATATTAAATCACATATTTTTGAGATTGAGAAAGTCGATGATTATAATTCAGAAATAGTGGTAATTAAAAATAAACATCCCTACGCACCTTATAAGAGTATCGCTTCTTTGCGCATGTAAAGACGAAAGGCAGATTTTTAAGTTTTGATTACACATCCACCCAGCGTCTTATGAATAGGACACTCTATATATTTAATTCTGCAAATGGAAATGCAAAGAAAAAGATTCTTGACGTCCCAGACATGCTAAAAAATGTTTAGTTTGAATTAACTTTTAAAACTATCTTGGGCATCAACGTGTTAAGACATCTATAACTATAAGTAAATAAGTTTGTCTGTCTGTCTGTCCATTGTGTTCTGAAGCGACCCATACATGCAGAGCTACAACAGTTGGAAAGAAGTTATCTCTGTATCTGTAGTTATGCACCTCGATTATCGATATTAGATTTTTCTATTACAATTCTTTTCTATTTCATTTTTTATGCTATTTTTAACGTTTTTGCACGTCTTGCAGCTTTTTTTCAGATTAGTAAAATGAATTCTGTTACACTATTTTAGCCCAAAATAGTAATTTTTGTCCTCTTTTTAATAAAGTTTATTCGGAATTCGTACAATGATTCTGAATTTTTTGCGATTTCTTTTTCAATTTTTAGAGTTTTTCATATTTTACGGCGATTGTTTGACATTGGTAAAAGGAATGCTGTTTCATATATTGAGCCTGATATAATAAATTTTTTCTCTACAATTTTTGAAAAATTTTATTTAACAATTTTTTCAATTTTTTCAAGATGCGGTGTGACTTTCCACATTGCTTAAAGAAATCCGGTTTAGATCTTCTAGCCTAATATATTAAATTTTGTTTTCTTTTCAATACAGCTTTTTGGAATTAGTGCACCAACTTTTAAATGTTCCTTAGTTTTTCACGCTCGGGCAACACGCAAAGCGGGCCAGCTTATAATATATATATATATGTGTGTGTGTGTGTGTGTGTGCGTGTGTGTGAAATGTTTTCCATTATAGTGAATTAACCAGTTCTGCCAAAGAATTATTTCGTAAAACAGCAAATGCTTAGCAGTGGAAAGATTCGAATTGAAGAGGATATTTCTGAAAAACATTAGGCGTTTTCCTGGTAAATAACAGAACCCTGCATTAGTATCAATGATTTTTATTGACACATCACCAATCAAAGATAATTCCACTAATTAGCAAGTTCAGAATTCATAACTGAGTTGTGCTACGCAATAGAAAACAGCATGAAGATGTTAAATTTATTAGAGAAATACACCAAACGGACACTTCTGCTCCAAGTGATGGGGTTTGTTTAGCAATTGAAAACACGTAAAAATTCTAGCTCCGGGTCTGCGTAACTGCGTTTTAATGGCAGCGAGGCGTATGAATCTTTTCGCCAATGCACGGGTAAATAAACCAATAAGCAGTTTGAAAGGCCGTGAAACTTATTACTGTACACGGTATAATTTTGAAGTGAAAAGTTAGACGCGCGAGTTGAAATGAATTATGGGCTACCAAATGATAATTTTAATAAAAATAAAAATGATACTAACAGACGTTCTAAAGACTTAAAAATTGAATGTTTCAAAATAAGATATAAATTAAGGTTTTTACAAATAAGTTTAGCTTTTAACAGATTAAGATTTTTAGAATAAGAATTAAAAGAATATGTTGATTAAAGATATGGAATAAAAATATAATTTAGATTTCAGATATTATTAAAAGACAAGAAAAAAGTAAAATTTTAAGAATGAAATAAATTATTTAAGGAAAAATGGCAATTTTTTTTATTATTACAAATATATATATTTGTTTAATCTAGAAATGCAATCGTGGATGTATACTTAATTTGAAATAATATTAATGTCAAATGTTTCAATTAACAATGATATGTATCAACATAAAAGCTTTACACTAAACCTTAAAGGAACAACACCATTTGAGCAACCGTAATGACCACGTGAGCGCACATTTTCAGCCAGCATTTGCCTCTTTCATGCAAAAAGTACAAATAAAAAATAATCATACCTTTTTCAATGTAAACTTCTATGATAAGTTCAATATTTGAAGTCGAATTTCAAAATCAATATTAATATAGTTGTTATTTAAACATTGAACAAAAGTTTAAAAAAATAGCGTAAAAGAAAGCTAAAATAAGAAACAGAAAAAAAGAAGAAAACAAAAATATTAATAATTTCTTATATTACTAAAGTACCATATTTTGATCATAAATAAGTGTCATTTTGGTAAATAATTAAATATTTCCAAAATGAGAGTGAAAATGGTGTATGTCAAAGGTGGGACAAACACATTTTATTTCAAAGAAAATGTATTTTAAAGCAATATTTTTCTGCTTATCTAATAGCAGCTTTTTTTTCCGAATAAAGTTAGCAAAAGCAAGTTTACGAAATTAGTGCAATGTAGAGTATTTGGACCTTCATAATAGGTATATCGCTGAATAGAAGCACCCTTCCCTTCCCAAAATCTTTGGAACATTATAAGTTTTTAAGGTTTATGCCGAAATAAGTGTTTAATGTTTATGCAAAAATAAAAAAATACATACAATGCTAACAAGCATGAATAACGTTACAAGCATGAACACTGAAACAACTACAATACAATTAATTTATTTGTTGTACGAGAAAATAATTAGTTTGTAAAATAAGAAAAACCTTACTTGAATGTTTGCTGAGAGGTACAAGTGTACGCCCTTTAGTAAATTTTTACAGAAAAACCCACATATCTTTACTCATAATTGGCATAATTGCAGATATTTCTGTGCAATTTGTTTTAAAATGCTTATAAAATAATATTCTTTAATATATATCTCATCAAAAAGTCACCTGTAAAAAATGCAGCCAAGTCTCGTAACTCATTTACCGTAAAAAGTACTGAGATCGTATAAAGCCAAGTTTAACTATCTTATTAACTCTGAAATTTTCATTCACAAATCACTCCTAGTCTCTACATCTTTAGTTAATTATTATTTTGTGACTTGACAATTACGTAGCACGAGAATGTGATGTATATAGTTAGTCTTAATCAAATAATACTATAACATATTAAAGTGTAATAACTTCCCTGTGCGTATATAATTTGCCTTAATTAAATTATCCCATCCTATTCCATAACATAGTAAGGTGTAATAACTTCCCTGTGATGCGTAATTGCCAAGTCACAAAATAATAATTAACTAAAGATGTAGAGACTAGGAGTGATTTGCGAATGAAAATTTCAGAGTTAATAAGATAGTTAAACTTGGCTTTATACGATCTCAGTACTTTTTACGGTAAATGAGTTACGAGACTTGGCTGCATTTTTTACAGGTGACTTTTTGATGAGATTTCACTTCTTTTTGTAAGTAATCCTCCTTTTCTTGATTTTCTCCTTTTATTGAGATCATCCACTGATTTTCGCTAAGCCCACACTCTGTCCCTATTATTTACAGGTATCAAAAATTTGAAGTTTGCAAAGTACTGTAGATAAAAAGAGATTTCAGGTTCCTAGGCAAGCACTAAGTTATGGGAGGGGGGCTGTCAAAAGTACTCTCAATTGCTTCCAGGATAGGTGCTATCCATCTGAGATATTACTCGCAGCCCTAGATACTTGATATTTAACATAAAAGAACTTTTTAGTGTGAAAAGAAAGCCAAAATTAAAATTTCCGGAAATTTCCAATAAATCAAATTATATTCCTTTATCCGATGTTTTTTTTCGTCTTTTCGTCTTTTTTTTTTTTATTATTTACAGATTTTTTAATTTTTCCTTACTTTGTGTACTAAACCCTGCCTTTCTGCCAAATGTCAAGCTTCTAGGACTACAAAATCGAATTATTTTCAAATTTTCGACTTTTTATAAATTTATCGATTTTTCGATTTTAATTCTAAGTTACCTGATTGTCATGCCAATATAGTAATTATTTGATCCGTCTTCTTAGGATCATTTAGGTTCAATTTAGAGATACATCAAGTGAATCTTAGAGTTACCATGATTTTATTTAGAAAGGACTATCAAGCCATAACCAGCCAGTAATGTCGGGAGGGTAGGGGGAGCTGTGAAAATTTTTGTGGGGATGACAACATTTAACAATCCATATTTCATATGTGAAGTACATAGAGTACAACCTGTGAAAGAAAACAAACCTGTCTATAAAGAAATCGCCTATATCGTAGCCAGTCTATAGCGGAACTTCTCTATAACGAAATTCGTAAACGAAAGAAAAGAAACCATAATCCGGGGGAAATAACATAAAACAATTAGGGGCGTTGTACTAGCTAATAGGACAATTATCTTAAAACTAATGTTTCTAGCAGTACAAAATCAAATTGTTTTCGAATTTTCGATTTCTTAAAGGTATTTTGATTTTTCGATTTTATTTTCGAATTTAACGAATATTTCAATTGTTCCTTTTATTGAATAGTAAATACTACTTTTACACCAAGTTTTAAGTTTCTAAGACTACAAGATAAAATTATTTTCAATTTTTGATATTTTCGAATTTTTTTTATAATTTTCTGGATTTTTTAATTTTTTCTTATTTTGTATCCTTTATTACAAATTTCAAGTTTCTAGCGCTACAAAATCGAATTATTTTGAAATTTCCGATCTTTTTCGAGTTTTTTTATTCTATTTTCGAATTTATTGTGTTTTAAATTTTCCTTTTTCTGTATCCTAAACAATAAGTTTACGCCGAATTTTAAGTTCTAAAGCTACAAAATCGAATTTTTTTCAATTTTTCGGATTTTCGATTTTTTTTTTCGAATTTCACAGATTTTTTATTTATTTCTTTTTTTGTATCCTAAATACTACCTTTATTCCAAATTTTAAGTTTCTAGCTTTACAAAATCGAATTATGATTCAAATTTTCGTTTTTTTTTTCGATTTTTTTTTCAATTTTTGTTGTGTTTTTAATTTTTTTTTCTGAATCCTAAACACTACCTTTACACAAAATTTTCAGTTTCTAAGACTACGAGATCATATTATTTTCATTTTCTCTCTTTTTCTTATTTTTCTTTTTTTTTTCTTTTTTTTTTTTTTGAAATTTTCGATTTTTTTTAACTATCCATATTTTTTAATGTTTCCTTATTTAGTATCTTAAATATTACCTTTATTCCAAATTTCAAGTTTCTAGCGCTATGAAATCGAATTATTTTCAAAATTTCCTTATTTTTCGATTTCTTTCGATTTCTTGATTTTATTTTCGAATTTTATTGCGTTTTTATTTTAACTTATTCTGAATCCTAAACACTATCTTTACTGCGAATTTTAAATTTCTAATGCCAAAAGATCAAATTATTTTAATTTTTTTCAATTTTTTTCCAATTTTTCGAATTTTTGATTTTTTTTTCGAATTTTCTGGATTTTTTAATTTTTCCTTATTTTGCATCCTAAATACTACCTTTATTCCGAATTCCAAGTTTCTAGCGCAACAAAATTTGATTATTTGAAAATTTTCCATTTTTTTCGATTTTTCGATTTAATTTTTAATTTTTTATTTTATTTTTTTTTTTTTTTTGTGTTTTGATGTTTTCTTTTTCTGAATTCTAAACACTACTTCACACCTAATTTTAAGTTTTTAAGACTACAAGATCGTGTTATTTTCAATTTTCAATTTTGTTCGATTTTTTTTAATTTTCGAATGTTCTTTTTTTTTTTAATTTTCCGGATTTTATAATTTTTCCTTTCTTTGTATCCGAAACACTAGCTTTATTCCAAATTTTAAGTTTCTGTGGCTGCGGGATCTACCCAATCTTTTTGATGACGCAAGAGTGAGTGAGTGACAAAAAATCGAAACTTTGAGTTCATATATCGTCGGCACTAATTTATGGGTATTTTTTGAATTATGCATATTTTTTAATTTTTCCTTATTTAGTATCTTAAATATTACCTTTATTCCAAGTTTCAAGTTTCTAGCGCTATGAAATCGAATTATTTTCAAATTTTCCTTATTTTTTGATTTTTCCGACTTTTGGATCTTATTTTCGAATTTTATTGCGTTTTTTATTTTAACTTATTCTGAATCCTAAACAGTATGTTTACTGCGAATTTTAAGTTTCTAAGGCTAAAAAATCAAATTATTTTAATTTTTTCAATTTTTTACGAATTTTTCGAATTTTTTAATTTTTTTTCGAATTTTCTGGATTTTTTAATTTTTCCTTATTTTGCATCCTAAATACTACCTTTATTCCGAATTCCAAGTTTCTAGCGCAACAAAATCGGATTATTTGAAATTTTTCGATTTTTTCAATTTTGCTTTCGATTTTTTTGATGTTTTCTTTTTCTGGATACTAAACACTACCTTCACACCAAATCTTAAGTTTCTAAGACTACAAGATCGTATTATTTTCAATTTTCAATTTTGATGGAATTTGTTGAATTTTCGAATGTTTTTTTTTCGAATTTTCCGGATTTTATAATTTTTCCTTTCTTTGAATCCTAAACACTACCTTTTTTCCAAATGTCAAGTTTCTAGGGCTACGGGATCAACCTAATCTTTTTGATGACGCGTGAACGACTGAGTGAGTGAGTGACAAAAAATCGAATGTTTGAGTTCATATATTGTCTGAACTAGAAAAGACAGAAAGTTGTAATTTTAAATTTTGGTTCTGTGTGCCAAATACTCTAGAAAAACAAAGTTTCAAATTTTTGGGATACTCCAGCGCGGAGATATGGGGGGGTCAAAAGTGCCCTGAGTTGCTTCCAGAAAAGTATGCTTACGGCTGTCCTCTCTCGACTTGGCGGAGGCACTGCCGTGCCTCCAGATCCAGATCTTGCCAAGGCTGTGGTTTTCCTATTAGACTTAATGTTAGCTATATGCTCCATTTTTCTGCAACTAAATTTCCTCATGCCAATATAGTAATTCATTGATCCGTTTTCTTAGGATCCTTTATGTTCAATTTAGAGATAAATCAAGAGAATCTTAGAATCACCATGATTTTATTTAGAAGGACTATCAAGCCATAACCAACCAGTAATGTCGGGAGGGAGGGAGAGATGTGCAAATTTTTGTGCGACCAACATCTTTTAACAACAAATATTTCATATATAAATTAAATAGAGTAAAGCCTGTGAAAGAAAGTGAACCTGTCTATAAAAAAAAAGGTCTATAACGTAGCCAGTCTATAGCGGAACTTTTCTATTACAAAATTCGTAAACAAAAGAAAAGAAAAGCATAATCCGGGGAAAATAACACAAAACAATAACGGAAGGTGTACTAGCTAATAGGACAATTATCTTAAAATCTATCTAAAACAAACTATCCCCATCCTGCGGGATTTGTTTTTCAATGTTTTACTTTATTTAATGCAAAACATAGATTGCATCCGACAACTCATGAAAAAGTCCTCCGGCCTGTACCGGCAGGAAAAGGTAGCTTTCCTATATCTTCGTTTTAAAATTTTAGCTAATGTTACTCGAAAACAGCAAGTTAAAATGCAAAGAAACCGTTTACAAAAGATTCGTTTACACTGAATTTGAATAAGAAATTCGCCAAATTATTGAGCTGTAGCCAAGTTGGCTTCATTTATGAAGACTTATTTTTGTCGCCAAATTTGGCGAGATTTCGCCAATTGTCGCCAAGTTTGGCGAGAATTTGGCGCTAATGGATATGAATATATAGTTTTATGCGTATGATTGGGAAAATGATTACAACAATGAAAGAAAATAATTTGCGAGAAATCGCGTTCACTAAAACTTATAAATTTATATTAAAATTATTAAAATTACAGACATTACAATACACTTTCATAAAACATTAAAAACATATTAAAATTGGACGTTTCGGATTTACATGGAAAATCCCTCTTCAACAACAACATTTCACTTAGCGTAAATCATAGTTCAAAAATATCAACAAATAGAAAATGCAACGTATCAAAATTTCGAAGTCAAAGTTACAGTTATAATAACACAGAGTATTCATTCGGGATTGCACCTGCTTGACCATTATTGACCATAAATTTATCGTTGGTTTTTTGTAATGTGCTGTTTTGTTTCAAAATGTCAGCCACCCTAGAATTTCAAACTGCTCTATCTCAGCCAATTTTTAAGATAGAGGTAAACCAAAAAATGATCTGGAATCCTCGTATCAAGGCCTAACACTTAATTAAAAAATAAACTTGATTTTTTAAACTTTTTTGTATATTTATTTTAGTTTTAAAATTTTCCGTGGCCGCCATCTTGAAACAAGATGGCGGACCAAGCTGGCCAACGAACTCGGTCGAGGCATTGGTGAGCTTAATACACACAATTAGTTTCATCCAAATTAATTTATAAATACGAGCGTTATCGTATCAAATTATTTTCATTTTTTCAATTTTTTTCGAATTTTTTTATTTTTTTTCGAATTTTCTGGATTTTTTTAATTTTCCTTTTTCTGTATCCTAAATACTACCTTTATTCCTAATTTGAATTTTCTAGCGCAACAAAATCGGATTGTCTGCAAATTTTCGGTTTTTTTTAATTTCTTCGATTTTTTCAATTTTGCTTTCGATTTTTTTTGGTGTTTTTGATGTTTTCTTTTTCTGGATGTTAAACACTACCTTCACACCGAATCTTAAGTTTCCAAGACTACAAGATCGTATTATTTTCAATTTTCAATTTTGATGGAATTTGTTGAATTTTCGAATGTTTTTTTTCGAATTTTCTGGATTTTATAATTTTTCCTTTCTTTGTATCCTAAACACTACCTTTTTTCCAAATGTCAAGTTTCTGGGGCTACGGGATCTACCCAATCTTTTTGATGACGCGTGAACGAGTGAGTAAGAAGTGACAAAAAATCGAATGTTTGAGTTCATATATCGCCTGAACTAGAAAAGACAGAAAGTTGTAATTTTAAATTTTGGTCCTGTGGGCCAAATACTCTCTATAATTGAAGTTTAAAATTTTTGGGATACTCCAGCGCGGAGATATGGGGGGGTCAAAAGTGCCCTGAGTTGCTTCCAGAAAAGTATGCTTACGGTTGTCCTCTCTCGACTTGGCGGAGGCACTGCCGTGCCTCCAGATACATTTTTGAAAAGCAATTTTTTTAAACATTTAACAATCCCATACCTCTTTAAGTATTTACTTAAAAGTTACCTTTGCCTAGATGAACTTATAATTACAATTGATAAACCTATTGTAATACACATCCTTTTTTTCAATTCAACTTCATAAGTTAAAATAAAAATACTTTTAAATATACTATGTTTCTAAATGGATGAATAACGTGACTGAAGACATTTATCAATGCTTCTGTGTAAAAGTTTCATCATGCTCATTAATTTTAAACTAAAGAGATAAATTTCTTTCGAGAAAAAGAAACCTCGCACGATTGCTCTTTCTGCTTCAGTAGTTTTATTTAACCAAGTGTAATATTTTCAAACTGATAAACTTTTTCCCAGTCACAATTTTTAAATCCCTCCAATAGCATTAAAGGTTGAAATTTCTATCGTATCCTTTACAAACAGTTTCTAAACTGTAACAAATATAAGTTTAAGACGAAAACATATTAATTGTTGTTTCGAATGTTAAATGGCAAATAATCTTCAAACTTGCAAGTTTTTTATTCAGAATATTCTAAACATCTTTATAACAATAAATAAGAGCAAAATAGGTGATTGTGATCAAGAATTTAAAAAGAGAAATGAACTTAACTACATTTAAAACATTGAGTATATATCCATAGTATAAAGGACAAACGTGTCCGTGCGTAACGGTGACGTCATTTTGCGAATGGCAACACTTAAAGATGAAACTTCGGATTTGAGATTTTTGTGTCTGCAATTTGTTTTAATTTCTAAACATCGCACATTTTTAATTTTTATACCGTTATTTAGGGGAAAAAAATCTACATTCAAATGCAATTTGTTTGAAAACTATCTTAAATGAATGATTTATTATAGCATTTAAATTAAATTTCAAGTAGGATTTTTTTTTAAATCTATCTTTATCGCTTGCAGTCGATTGCAAAATATTAATCCGTTTGCACTTTAAACATTATAAAAATTTCAACATTCGTTCCTACCAAATATTCCATAACGAAAATATGACTCCATGAAGGAATAAATAAAACAGTTTAACTGAAACACAAATTTAACAGAAATGTAACCGAAATAAGCACTTTAAAGCGTTGAAAATATCAGTATATAAAAAACTGCTATAGATAACGAAATTCGATTTTTTAGGCTCTTAACTTCTCGCAAGAGGCCAATTCGAAAATATATTTTTCATAAATTTCAAAATTGTATTTGAATATATAATTGAAATACTTCATATAAAAATGCTCTTTGGTGTTATTAGGGAGCAATCTAAAAAAATATTAAATGTAAAAAATTAAAAAAATAAATAAATAAATGGTTTTCACATATATGTTCTATGTTGGGAAGCTCGGGTTTGATGCCCTAGTTTCTCGTTAAAAGTAAAATTCTGTGGCACATATATATTCTGTTACACTGTGGGGATGGACTAAAACATTAGTAAAGAATTTTTGTTACTACTTTGCAATAGGGGTGTTGTCGGAATAGAGAGAACTGCGAGTTTGAATTTGACGAGGAAATCAAAATTTTCGATAGCACTTTCCGGCAACCGTTATTTACATTTTAAAATATCATCCAGCTATTACATTTCTTTATAAAATAACTGTCAATATATCAAACAAATGAGCAATTTGTTCAATATTAATAGCATTTAATGCGTATATTGAGGGGCGGGCGATTTATTTAATAATATACATGAATAAGTCCTACACGCAGGGTTGGCGAACCTATGGCACGCGTGCCGTAACTGGCACGCGAGAGGATATTTTTGGCACGCCGTTGATTAAATCAAAATTCAGTCAAACTCCACAAAATTCTATACACCTCATTATTTTGCTTCCATTAATACACGAGCTTGACTGAAAATAGCTTTCGTTTGTTATAATAAGTACTTGTGTAAATGTCATATTATTGAATTACTCATTTCGGAAACATTTAAATTTATTATTTATTCAGATGTGACTCCAACTGATAAACGGATCTTGATTGTATTCGATTGGTTGGAAATTTCAGAAATTGTAATGTAAATTATCGACTTCTAATCAAGCTCAATATGGACTCAGAAATTTGTCAAATTGAGAGAGGACTTGGATATGATAGAAAAAAAAAAGACTATGAGGCATCATAAATAAAAATGTTGATAGTAAAATTATGTATACTTGGAATTCAATTCAACACACTTATTGTTGTTTGAAGAAATGGGCATTTACTATGTTGACAATTTTCCCCTCTACGTATGCTTGTGAATCATTATTTTCAGATATAAACAATATAAAAAATTCAAATTGAAAAAAATTGTCAGATGACTCCAGTTCATCATGCATTTTATTAAAGATAACCAATTTTGCGCCCATGCTTTGGCATCTAAGAACAAAATGCAACATCGGAAATCATATTAATTTGTTTAATTGTTTTACTTGCTTCTTTTTTTAATTACTTCAAAAATGCAACTACAGTCAGACTTCGTTATACAACCACTCACTTGAAGCATCACTCTGCATATTATGCCAGTTTCTTAAGAACCTACACTAGTCACGTGAAGAAACGCTCAAGCTAATGTTAAGTCTATGGGAGGGTTCTTGGCAGATTTCTCGCTCGCATTATAATATTTTTAAATGATTTTTTTTTGCATAGGATAGCTGAGGTCGATCTCTAACGTTGTTAGTTTTTAATTTTTTGATTTTGGTTCCAGTTTTTCTTTATAAGGGTACTTTCCAAAATTGAAAATGTTCGCTTATAAAAGAGTAATATGAGATATTATATGTGAAAAAAAAAAAAAAGAAGATTTTACAATGCTTATGAAATTAGAAAATAAAATTGAATCAACCAAAATTAAAGAGAAAACATATTTCTTTGGCAGACTTTTTGAGTAATGTTTTTTATATTTGCTAATTTCTTCTTATGCATTGTAATATATTTTTTAAATAATAATTTTCCATTTAATAGCACGTGTAAAACACATATTTTGCAGATATGATTCGTAAATGATTTTTATTTTCAATGTTTCTTTTTTCGTCGTCTATTTTAAAATAAAATTGCATCTATTATGAAACCACCACGTTGCTTAAAATGTCAAAATCAACAGATCCCAAGGGGAAACACCATCTATTACCATAATTATTACAGTCATTTGGCATGTTGTTTCGATTTGAGTTTTAAATATTTTTTACGATTATTATAATCATTTCTTATACTTATCTTCTTTCTGTAATTATTACTATAATTATTCTTTTCATGTGGCAAGTTATTTTGGTTTCAGTTTAGAATATTATTTATTATGCATGTTGATATTAATATTATGTCAATATTATTACCTGCAGGTATGTTATTCATCTATATCTTAATCTAATAATAATAAAAGTAATTTTATTCATTATTTTATTTATTTATTTATTTTATTACTTTTTTTTTTGGCGGAGACGAACAGTTGGGGGGTGGGAGAGGTGTGTGAGGGGGTGTTGGCACGCAATGGTCGCTTGAAAAATTGTTTGAAGAAAATTGGCACGCGGACGTGAAAAGGTTCGCCGACCCTGTACCTACAGCAATGTAATACAAAATATATAACATATGACACCTAAACAAAACATACGAGGATAGTTTGATGAGTTCTCAGCCTGACAAAGAAATGGAACAAGTATGAACAAATGACAAAGATGATTATAAAGTATGATCCTGTAGATGACATGCTGCCGAGTTTCAGACGCGTGAGTGTATTGGTTATTGATTGGTGATAATGTAAAATAAACAAGTTTTGACATTTTCGAAAAATTGAAAAAATTAAATTTCGAGCTGTCATAAAATACTTTGTTAAAAAAAAAGGTTTAACCCCCACGGACATACAAAAATATTTACATTCCACTTTAAAGGATTCTGTCCTTCGCATTTGACGATGAAAAAGTAGGCTGCTGAATTTAAATCTAGTAGGAAATCCATTCACGTTGATGAACGTTCGGAACGCCCAAAAACCACTACGACCGACGAAATCATCTAAAAAATTCACAATGCCGTATTGAATGATCGCCAACTGAAGATACGGGAAGTTGATGTCATTGCAAATATCTCGATAGACTGCATACACTACATTTTACACGATGTTTTGGTGTTAAAAAGCTTTCCTCTCGATGCGTGCCGCGTTTGTTTAACGTCAACCAGAAACGCCTAAGAATGAACATTTCTCAAGAGTTTTCTGCAATGTATTGTGTTGCAAGTTGAAAAATAAAATGAAATATTGTCAAAAATCTTGTATTTTCTTTGTCAGGCCGAGAACTTTTCGATTCACCCTCGTACAGGGCTGCACTAAAGAATTCGCATGCAAGAGTATGTCTGAAATGTATTGAGTTGCAAAGGGACTACATTGAAAGATAATATGAAATTAGTTTAAAAATCTTGTGCTTTCACTGTCATGCCGAGAACTTATCAAAACACGCTCGTATAAGATTGGATATTTTTTTCTTGGTCACGTTTATTCATTGATTTGTATAATATTTGGTAGAAATCGCACTTGATATATCGATTTTTTATCCATAAAAGAGATTTGTTTTTATTCACAAATCACATTCGTTAAACAGCATGTGAGACATATAATATTGGAAAGTTTTTCATTACTGACCGTTTCCTAACGTGAGCAATAAAAAAAATAATTAAAAATTTTTACGTCTCATTTTAATATTTGGCGTGAAATTGCACTTGAGTTATGCCAAGACACCTATTACAAAGAAACACCGATTTTTTTATGCATAGAAATGACCTGTTTTTATATATAAATCACTTTCGGTACTTTATTCTATATATTGCGTCAAATTTGTAATTTATAAGACCAGAAAGACATGCCTTTGCCAAGGCTGAAAGATAAATCGTGCAAATTTAAGTTTAATTCTATTACACTCAGGATTTTGCCAAATTTGAATGTTAGTGAAAAGTTTCTCTTCTACTTGCGACCTGCTTCTGTTACAAAAGTTGGCATGTGTGTATATGCTCGAGGCGTATGTATGGAAGTAAATGTGTAAGAAAATGTACAGGGACACGCGCAGTATATATCTGTATACACACAAGTACAGGAAAAGTATCGTAAGCAATCCATAGCGATTATCATATTTCAGCGAGCGTGGTTTGGCGCATAATTCACTCAGTTGTTAACTTTAGTATACAGTTTTAACAACAATGTTGCCAGCATCGTTATGACGTAGGCGTTATTGACGCACACGCTTGGTCTTTGTAACCCGTTCAGGACGGGTATCAAATATACGTCCCATAAAGTGTGTGCAAGATTTTTATTTTTTAACACCAGAATATTTTAGTTGCAATCTTTGACTTGTATATTCGTAGGATCCTTGTATTAAATAAGGCAAAAAATACCATACATTTAAAAGTTAAAATGCCAATTAATTACGCCTGTCCTGAAAAGGATAATATACATGTCGAGTGGTAGAAAAAAATCCCTGCATTGAAACATATTTTCGTGCACGCAGGTTTTACTATGTGTTATATACCACTTAAAAATATTTTAGTCAGAACTTTTTTTTCTCACAATACTGCACACATATTTCAATAAATGTATGCTGGCCTCCGAAAGACAAGTTACAAAAGATTTTTATGTGTAATTTGCAAAAAAAAGAATAACAGTATGACATTTGGAAACATTTTGAGTATATATATTTTAAGTATTACATACTTTTAACATTGCTGTATTTTAAATTTTAAATTTAATCTAGTAGTACACGTGCCTTCTCAACATAATTTCGCAAATTTTTAAAGCAATTATATAGGATTAACGGAGGTGGTAGAGGCTGGGGGTGAATGGGTAGCAGTATTTTATTTATATAATGTTAAAACGTAACCGTCTTGTTTCAGGAATTTGCTCCCACGTATGATATTACATACGGAATTTTCGTTAAAAGGATTTACTTGAAATAATATGTATTATTTCTGATGTCAACATTCCTTTTTCTATGTACATACAAAACGCAGAACGATGAATGAGTATCATACGAAAGTGTTAGACATTGTACACTCATATGTCTTTAAAATATGACTTTTTATTAAATATTGATGACAAAATGCATCAGCAAAATAATCTAAAGGATTGCAGTGCCAACGCCTCGCACAGATCCCCTGGTTATCATCTTATTTATTACAAGCATTTTGGATTGCATTATATGTTTAATTATCTTTAGAGTTTTGAGAAAGAAGGTCTTACTAATCCAGTATTTAAATCAAATGCATAAGTCATAAGCTAAAAATATAATTAAAATCATAGATGATTTATATAACTTAACCAGTCCCTTGATCGTCGTAAGATTTCTTAACACGTTCGCTGCCAAGCTAAAAATGCCGGAATTTTCATTTTATTTAGAAAGTTCAAATTCACACCAGAAAATACTAATAGCAATATTTACTTTGTTTTATTACAGACATTTCGTGATTACATAAAATAAAAATTCTTCTTTTGAAATTTCCGGTGCGAATAACTAATTATAGATTGAAGAAACGTAGATAGCACTACGAGTATACGCGTAGTTGGCAGCAAACGTGTTAAACATGATAAATCTCTTCTGAAATGTTTGAGGATTGAAAGAACTGTTGTCTGATGGATTCTCCCAGTTTTTGCTTGTTTTCTCAAAAACTATTTTAAATATCACCATGCTACAAATAAAAAATTGTAGCCAGAAACATTCTCTGTCTTTCCCTGATAAGTACGTTTTTGTTACGCAACCGTGTCTGAACCCATGAGTCTGCTTCTGTGATAGAAAGACAACCGCAAATTGTTTTAAATGTTATTTTGGATTATATGCCGTCTAAGTAGTCTAATGAACTTAGAAATAGGAGTTTTTTGAAATTCGTAGATAAACACTCTATTTTATATACCGGGTTGACAGAATTAAAATACCCCTACTCATATCTCTCTGTATATTGAACTGCTGAGTGTATGTATAAGCTTCAAATATATTTATGCGCTATATAAGCTTATATAAGCTTATATGCGCTATATAAGCTTATATAAGCTTCTGTATATTTTGTGCGCATATTATTCAAGACACGTGGAAATGGACTACGTGAAAAAAATAGTTTCAAAAATCGCCAATAGATGGTGCTGTACAAGTGGGCATACGCAAAAGAACACAAAAACACATTGTAAACACATTTTATTTGAACATTTGAAAAATTCATGTAACTAGGAACTTCTGAACGCAGGGAATGCTATCCACTATGGTTCCCTGCTTGAAGATGTAAAACCTGCTATCTGTAGACAGCTTGTTCAATTGCAGATAGTTGCTGATTGACTGAAATGCCTATCGTATTCAGAGTGATCCCTTCTTTCAAATCTGCAAAGGTTACAAGACGTCCTCAATTAACAAGATTTTCTACATCTACCTACAGCCAAAAATCACGCGAATTAATATCCTCAGAACGAGACTGACAAGTTGTTGAAAATGCACAACAGATTACCCTGTCATTAGAGAAATGTTACCGAAGAAACCGCTGTACGCAGTGTCCAATGTGTGGAGGCGCTCCACCTTGCATAAAGGTAACTGAGTCAAGACATTCCTGCTGTTCCAAATGGTGTACAACAAAATGTCAAACATCTTTTTGCATCTGTTGGCCGCGACGATGCATGTTACAGGTCCATTGTGAGTAGCCTCTTCGAAAAAGGGAGGTTCAAGATTGAATGTGGTTGTGAATGCACACATTCACAGTTTATTATTAATATTATTATTTCCATTTTCCGTTGTATAGCACAGTCTATCGGTGTTTCTGGAACTAATGTAGTTTTCGCGTAATCTACAGTGCTGACCAAACGTTTTGACATTTTTTTTAAGTTTCATGTTTTTCAAATTTGTGCGCTTGTAGAATATATTAATTTTCACTCAAATACAAACGTTTATATATCAAATTGAAGGTAATTTAATGTAGAATTTAATAATAAAAACAGTATTACAATATTTGTATTACAAAAAAAGTTATGCTCATTTTAGTAGAACAAACCAACACAAATCGTTTTGAATAAGGACGTGTTTTGTAATAAAAGAATACTAGCCAATCACAAACACTGTTCTCAGGACAGCAAATGTCTGTAACTATAGTTTAGGTTATTTGGATGGTAAAAGAGTTATTGTTGTGGAAATATTTTGCTGAATGATGCATACTAGTACAATTAAATAGAGTATTGCTGTTTTTGAATATTTAAAGTCCTTTTTTTAATTAAACTAATTTTAAACAATGTCATCAACAAGAAGAACTAATTGGACATCTGCAAAAAGAAGCCGAATTGTCATATTGAGAGAAAATGGCCTCTCTTATGCTGAAATTGCAAGACAAGTTGGTGGTTCAGTGACCTGTTCTGGTGTACGAAAGTTCTGTTTACGTTATGAAAAAACGAAATCAGTGGAGAATAAGGCCAAATCAGGCCGAAAAAAATGCACAAGTGCTACTGCCGATAGAAAAATTAAACGACTATGCCTACAAGATAGAAAATTTTCATCAGATGCCATTAGATGTGAAATGAATGCAGCGGGTATTGCAGTAAGTTCAAGAACAATAAGAAGAAGGTTATCAGGATTTGGACTACAAGCTAGAATTACAAGGAAAAAAACATAGTTAAATCAAAAGCAACGCGAAAAACGAGTTAAGTGGGCAAAAGAACACATTAAATGGTCAGAAAATCAATGGAAGCAAGTAATCTGGAGCGATGAGAGTAAAATATCGCTCTTTGGTAGTGATGGTAGAAAATACGTGTGAAGTAGAGTAGGAGAAGCACTTCATCCTGATTGCATTGAAGCAACTACAAAAAAACAACAAATGTCATGATTTGGGCGTGTATGTCTGCAGATGGTGTGGGCCGAATTCAACTGATTGATGGCATCCTGAATGCCAAAAAATACATCGAAACTGTCCTGAAACCATAATTGATACCTTCCATCAGGGATCTCTTCCCTAACAACGCACCATTTATTTTTCAGCAGGATTCATCTCCATGCCACACAGCAAAAGTATGCAAAGCATGGTTTCAAAATAAAGGTATAGATATATTACCATGGACAGGAAACAGCCCTGATCTCAATCCAATTGACAATTTGTGGCGACGTTTGAAAATTCTTGTACGAAAAAAACGTCCATCCAATAAAAGACAACTTATTGAAGCCATAATTGATTCTTGGCACCATGTGATTACGAAAGATGAACTCCAAACACTCGTTCACTCGATGAAAAGACGCTGTGAAGCTGTCTTAAAAAATAAGGGTTATCCTACTAAGTATTGATTGTGTAAGTATCACTTTAAAAAAAATGCAAATCTAAGATAGATCTTACTATTAGTTGCATGACTTTTTTTGTAATGCAGATATTGTAATACTGTTTTTATTATTAAATTCTCTTTTAAATTACCATCAATTTGATATATAAACGTTTGTATTTAAGTGAAAATTAATATATTCTACAAGCACACAAAGTTGAAAAACATGAAACTTTAAAAAAATGTCCACATTTTTGGCCACCACTGTATTTCCCAATGTCTTGAATAGTATGTGCATTAAAGTTGAAGCTTATTCACCGATTAGTTCAACATATAGAGAGGTCGGAGTAGGGGTGTTTTAATTATTACCACCCTGTATATTAGTTTAGACTGACCTTCACACAGACGTTGTTTTCTCCTGCGAACAATGCTTGTCTCTTATTTAATATTTCAGATATTACGTAAATGTGGTGCGCACATTTGAATAGATTGCATTTATTTTATGCAAGAAAAATAAATATAAGCTGAATTCGTAATGAAAAGTATAATAGGGATGGAAACAAGAAGAGGATGAAAGGGTAAATGCGTAATGA
Organism: Maratus michaelseni; assembly: GCA_963931845.1. Taxonomy (NCBI): domain Eukaryota; kingdom Metazoa; phylum Arthropoda; class Arachnida; order Araneae; family Salticidae; genus Maratus; species Maratus michaelseni. The sequence goes on along the minus strand of OZ007588.1, from coordinate 56,361,631 downwards.
AAGAAATATAAATTGGTAAAAAATAATTATTAGGAGTAATTTAAACTAGTCGTTGGGGGGGGGGGGCACCGTAATACTTACCCATCATGGACATGCATAATATAAAATATGAAAATGAAACATGTGTAAACTATTCATAAAATGCATTGCAATTCGAATAAAATCGTCGCTTGTTGACGTCATAAACTTTAAATGCTCTATTACTAAATTGCGTTAAAGAAACATCCTTATAACTCCAAAATTGATTAATCATATTAGCTAACGGTTTACTTCTTCGGATTAAGCGTCTCATTTACAATTAAAATGTATATTTGAATTGAAATTTGAATGAAATACGGGGTCATGAAAAATCGGAGAGTGTGGGAAATAGGATTACAAATATCTCGGCAACTCATTATCAGATTGACTTCATTCTTTATGCAAAATTTATGCAAATTAAGTATTTTATGTTCACTCCTTAAAATAAACATTTGGACTTAAACGAAACCTTTTACATCTTTAAAACCTCCAAAAATCTCGTTAATGACCTTTATTAATGCCTTCATTATTTAACGCTTGGAAACTTCTTGTTTTTGAAAATTTTCAGCGGTCAATGCAACGGTGCTTTGAATCCTGTATTCGTATAAATGGTCACAATTTTAAGCACCTACTATGAGGCTGTACTTCACCTTCTTGGAATAAAAGTCACATTCGTTACCGCTTAACTGTACTGTTTCCTTGCGTTCACTTAACTTGTCCATTTTGCTCATGTAGATGACGTTTGCGGACATACTTTCCAATGTGAAATCGGTTTCCTGTCGTATTCCCTACCTCTCCACGAAATTTGAACGATAACTTTTGAATCACCCTGTATATTGTTTTCTTACCTTCTGAATGCATACATCATTGTTCGGAAAATTGAATGGTGGCACTCCATATTTTTTGCTTATGGGTGAAAAGAAATAAGACACTGAATGCATATTATAAGAAATAATAAATATTAAAAAAATCTAATTAACCCATTTTAGGCCCAGCATAGAAATTTTATAAAATGTGGTATTATTTGCATTGAAATTTGCTTAAATTACATTAATTAAGATACCAAAAAAGTTTCGTGCATGAAAAATATTTTATTTAATTTAACGTTACCATTATTAATTTACCATTAATAATTTACCATTAAATTTAAATAAAAAAATTTAATTTTCTTATGGCATTTGTCTTATTTACAGAACTTGCAACTTTACTCCATTATAAAAACACTAGCCGCCACTGGCGACCAGTTTGGTCTCCCTTAAATGTATGTTAAGCACTATAACACGTAACTTTTATTCATAATTTATTTTTTTCCGTAATCCTTCGCCAAACCAGAAGATTCTAATAGATAAATCAAAAACTTTTGCGATCATGGTAGCATTTCGCATATTTTTTGTTGCTATGTATTTCATCTTTCTTAAACATATTAATTGATTGAACATTGATTCTTAAACATATTAAGTAGTTTTCCGTAATTGGATCTATTGCCAAATGGCATATTTTAGTTAATACGATTTGGTGCAATGAAGTCTATTTTGTGAAAGTCTAATGATATCCACATTTACACTGAACCATATTGTTGCCAATATTTTTTGTTTGTTTGTTTGTTTCTCGCTAACTTTGGCTGTAGAATTGATTACGGGAGATTAGAAAATCTATCATTATTCTCATTTAAAACGTCTTGAATAATGTGACATAATCGGGGTGCATATTATAACACGTAATTTTCGAGTATGGTTTGGTGAAACATTGAACTTTTGGAAGCCAGTTTTGATAATCACATTCCTTTTAAACCATATTTGCTGTCAGCACTTTTGACCCGTGGCGTAGAATCTGATTAAAGTTCACGAACTTCCTTCTAGATGCCGATCTCTGTTCGACTCTGTTTTTTTCTGCTCTCCTATTTTGATATAGTTCAGGAGTTTTCATAACTGTATAATTCCCTTACTTTGGCATTTCTGCTTAATGTCTACTGACTATTAAGATCCGTAACTTGTAAATACCCCACGCCAACATTACCGCCTATATTTCTAATTACAGCAACCCGTTTTTTCTCTCTATATTGCAACTCTATAGTTAATATAGTGCCTCTGTGCGTCTACGACAGCTGTTCCATCAGAACATTTGATTTCAAAATCAAAGTATCGTTTCTAATTTGCACACGTGAAAAATAAAAGCTGGTATTGGCGATTTTAAATATGCTATGGGCGAGATTTGCGCCCAAATAACACAAAAGTACTTAATGATGTTATGTATTTTGTAAATGTATATTATATTACTGTTTTGAAAGTGATTGGTCATTAATAATGGTAAATATGATTGGTGATTAACAGTCATTTTCCGTGGTCTCTCTTCCTTGCACGTATAATACATAAATACCAAATTAACTGACAATTTGTTTCGAAATTTGATTCATTAAATATCATTACATGAGTTGTATTTGTTTACATTCAGCTTACATCAAGAAAAGATAAAGAATGAAGTTGAGTTGTATACACATAATTATGGTAAATTTTGATTGTGTCACTGGTACGAATTATTTTTTTGACACCAGGCAGCGCTCTAAAAAATCTTTCACGGAAAACTTACTTTACGAACGATTATCTCCATGGTTTAATGGTTTAATATTTTAAACCTTCACGACGAATGAATCTTTTTTTTTTGTTTACTTTCATGGATAGAGAATTTGAACTGCGAAGCTAATTTCAACTGAAGTTATTGGAGAATATATACATAATTGAACGTAAGTCATCTCTCAAATTTTAATTTATTTTGAACGATCTTTCTAAAAATGTAACATTTATAAAGCTTTATTCGAAAAAATAATTTTGAATAAAAATGGCCGCATGGCATATGAAAAAGTGAAAAGGGCAATCCGGAACTGTTGATGACAGTCACATGACTTACGGTTTTATTATAGAGATAGGATTTATCTGAAGTGGAATAATTATACATTTTCAAAAAGTCGAATTTGTCAATAACTGTTTCAAGTAAAAAAACCAGCGTATTTTGAAAATTTCTCAACAGAAAGTGATTGCTTCAATTGAATTACTAATATTTTATAGTTGTCTCCCGAACCCTTAAAAATAGCAGAAAAATAAAATTAATGAAAAATATACGTCACAGTGTTAATAAAAATATATTTATTGAAATGGTGCGTTTACGCACCTTTGGCCGAAAATGGGTTAAAGAAATATTTTCAAACCTAATAATTTACATTTCGGGTAAGATTGAAAAATGTAGAGTTATTTGTTTCGTAATTGGTCTTTGTTGGAGCTAATAACGAAAGAAAGTCTTACACAGGAATTTTTCCTTCTAAAAATGAATGTTTAATCTTACATACATATTTTATCTCGCATATTACGTACGTGTGTTCTTAACGATATGCAGATATTTCCAAGCGTTGCATTTTTTCCTATAGCTAAAAGTGAAAGGTCTTCGTATGTATAATTAAAAGATAGAACATATATGAATTCAGAAATAGCTACAGTTCTATTACTGACTTATACTGCTTTTAAAAAAATCACATTATTTTTAAGAACAGGTCTCTCGAGTGCAATAAAATGCTACTTCAGACAAAAAAAAATTCTGAAAATAACGGCTAATATTATTTTTTATTTTATATCTTATGTAAAATTCTTCTTTGAAACTAAAATTTATTTATAAATATAGTTATATGGATAATAACAATATATTTATATTGATTGCGTGTTTTAACAGTGCAAAAAACTTAAGTTTCTGGGCGGATACGGAAAAAATAAGATTAAGGCTCTCAAATCCAAACAGACTACTTTCTGACACATTTTGAATTTCATTTTTGTTCGCAAATGCATGGAATTGGCAGATGTTCTTCAGAAAATACATAATTGAAACACGTTTTCCATTTTTTGGTAAAATCAAAAGATCTATCAGAAACTATTCTCAAAGTCGGCGTTTTGAATCGAACTCCCAAACTGGCAACCAGAGAAATGGGAAAAACGTGTCGTTACATGACACGAATAGTTTATAACTCGATAAATAATTTATTTATCAAAAAATAGAAAACTCATTTCGATTCCAAATCGCTTCCATAGTCAGGGCTGCCAATTTTATGCCTTTGCATATAAAAAAGTCAGAAAATGTGCCAGCAAGTTTCGCATTTTTGAGCAGGTCATTTGAGAACCACCTTAATAACGAAAAAATTCTGAATAAAGGAACAGTGTCAAATACTAACTGCCAACTTTTAAATTGCTAACGCTTTCCTGTTAGATCTAAGAAAATAAAAAAAGATAAAAGGTTATACTAAAAAAATATCTAATTATTTTCTCTTTCTGCAAACATATTACCTACAGAGAGCAATTTTTTATATACAAACAACGTTATTTATTATAAGTGTTCTTAGTGACTTACATATATTTACATGGATTTTCTTTTTTCATATCAGTGAAATTAAAAAAGACGCTGAAAGCATATTCAAAGGAAGAATGAATAAAATTTATGAATAAAGAAATAGTTTGAAAAGACACTGAATAGATTTTCAGTTTTTTTTTTATGTCAGAACCCGTTTCTTGTAAAATAAAACATTTATATCTTTAGAAATAGGTTCCGGGCAGGTGTAAGAAGAATAAGAAAAGGAATATAGATTCACTATTTTCTCATTCTGCAAACACATAACCTTCATGTAGCTTTTTTTTAATAAAATGTTATACTTTATTTATTATTAATCCATTTATTAAGTGCAAGATTTCTTAATGACTTTCATATATTTACATAAAATTCCTTTTCACTTATGCGTGAAAAGTACAAAGATGCCGAATTCATATTGCAATCGTATATATTATTTCTCCTGTCAACATCCCTTTTTCTAAGAAAATACGAAACGCAGAACGACGAATGAGATACCATATGAAAGGATTTTGAACAGGCTTCTGACATAGTACACTTACATTTTACTAAACCATGTTTTTTGATTAAAATTCGCAGTTAATTAAAAATTAAATCGGTATTGTTTTCGTAAAAGAAATGAAAGGTTTTCCTCAAATTACTGTTGCCACAAAAATAAAATACCACATTATATGATGCTCAGCAATGATTATAAAAAACACCGCATGGGTTTATTTTATATTTATGATTAAAAAACGAAATTAAAATGTTTAGATTTATATTTCTATGACCCATGTTTTTGCCGAAGCGGATGACGTCATCTTCTAATGCAGTTAATGTACGATTGTTATTTTTTTTTCTCGCGCGTGCCTTCTACAATCTTGGATCATATTTTTCTCTAACTTTGAAGGAATAAATTAGATGATATTCTGACTTGAGTAAAACTAAATGTTTTTTGCAGATATTTTTATCCTTACTTTTTCTTTAGATGTTTAAACCTGCTTCTATAAATATTAGATATTGATAAAAAAAAATTAGATTGCGGTGCGAAATCTTCGCACGGGCCTACTGGTAAAGACTAATTGTGAACAATGATAATAAAGAATTCGTTTGAAAAGTTCTGACTATTTTTTTGGTTTTTTAACTCAAACGCATTTCTTGAAAATGTAACAATTTTATCCTTCGAAATAGTTTCCTGTAAGGTGCAATAAGAATAAAAAATAATATTTTAGGTTCTTTTATTATACTGGAAACATGTAACATTCAAAATGAAATTTTTTCATCTTCAAACCATGTTGTACTTTGGTAAATACTTTAAATATTACATAAACATGTTCTTAACCAACTAGATATATTTACATAGATTTTCTTTTCGCTTATGCGTGAAAAGTACAATGACGCTGAATGCATATTGAAAGAAGGATTGACTTTTAAAAATATGAATATAGAAATAGTTTATAAAGACACTGAATAGATTTTCTTTTCTTTTTTCTTACTCAGAACACATTCCTTGAAAGATGTAACATTACCTTTCTAAGTAGATTCCTCCCATGTGTAAGAAGAATGAAAAATAAAGGTTCTCTATTTTCTCATACTGCAATAGTTTAACGTGAGACAGTAGATTTTTACATCCGCGAAAAATGTTTGACTATATTTATTATTCATCATGTTATGTACAGGTATTCTTAAAGCCTTAAATATATTTACGGTAATTTTTGCAAATTTTTCCAAGTATGCGCTTGTGGAGACCTTCCTTGTTAGATATCCTCTCTCACTTTATTCAAAACAGTGGAGTTTTGTTAATGTTATTCTGAATGTTTTGGAAGGAGTTTCATAATCTAGTATGAAGCATGGTTTTTCTTTCTTGTTATAATTTCAGATAACATTTGACAGAGTTATTGCGATCACAGAGACAGACACCCTCTCCGGATAGAGGATCTGCTGGGGACAACCGCTTTTATTTCGTCATTACAAAAATCGACTTATTTTCTTTAAAGTGCAATAATGAAAATACAAAATGAGTTTTTCAAATATCTTGTTTCATTATCCGGAAAAAAAGTCCTCCAAAATTCACGTTTTTTTTAACCTGGCCAGATAAGTATAACCCCTTAAATTGAAATGATATAGACTTGCTATGCCATATTAATATATTTTAAAATTTAAATCTAAAAAGTTTTAAATGTGATTTTAAGTATCTTGAAATTTAACGACGGGCAGACTTAAATAAGAGTATGTTAACAAGATAGCTTTGTTTAACATACAGTTCAATCAATATTGAATATAACACTCAAATATTAAATACATATCCAAAAAAAAAAGAAAAACAATATATACAAGTTCAACAAATTTTGTATTTTAAACCAATTATTTACATTAGAGTAACAAAATAACATAGCTCATACATCAAGTTCATTAACACGAGTATAACATTGACAGAGAAACAAACATATTACACAAGAAAAATTATAAGTAGCGTGAAACCCCCAGTTATTGACACCTACCTATCCAGTAACTGACACTTGAGCAAAAAATTCTGCAAAGTAATGTCATCTAGTGGTAAATGAGACACTTGATTTTATTTAGGAATCAATATATTCACCACTCGACAGCCAAGAACATATTCAATGAGAAATAAACTTTTGAGAATACAAAAAGTGCCATTTTGAAGCAAACAACTTATTTCTAAAATTAAAAGGTGTTTTTCTAATGTATTTGTAATGCAACCATCCTAAACTTTTTTCCTTAAAGTTATACTTGTAGAAATTAGTTTAAAGATGCATATGCTATGTTAGGTCCATGATTTAGGCCTTATAGTTATTTAATTCAGCTTAATACGGGTTGTTATTGGTTCCTAGAATTTCCTTTCACCAGTCTCTGACAGAGGTGTTAGTTATTGGTTATATAAGAGAGAGTTGAAATCTATTATTTGAACTGCTTAAAAATGCTTATAATGCAGTACAGCTTATCAAACCTCACTTTTTATAATAACTATTAATGTATTTGTTTTTATAATAAAGAATAACATTTTTTAAAGCATTTAAATTTTTTAAAGTGTCAGTCATTGGTTCACTCTGCGTCAGTTATGGGTGTTTCAAATAGGGATGGTGTTAGTTACTGGAGTTTTCGACCCTATTTATGAATAAAATTTAATTTAATAATAAAAATGTATAATTTTCCAAAATTATGCTAACAATAATTTACTAGGGGACAATCAGTAATACAATCAGTTACTAGGGGTTTCACCCTACAACAAATTTTGAAAATTTTGAAAAATGCATTTTCTTTAAAACAAACTACAAGAAATTTCATCAAAAACATGATTCCTACTAACGGAATACTGAAAAAAAAAACCTTTGCAGCCCTTCATTACTGAAATAAAAAATCAGTATTTCTTATACAACAAATATAAAATTCATTTTTTACATTAAAAATAGGCAAAATTATGAGGACGAGTCCTTTATGCTGGGAGTGAACATAATAGCTCACAATTGTATTTTTCGAAATTCACGTCTTGCATTTAACAAGAGCCGGTTTCAATTACATTATAACAAATTTAAGAAACGAGATTTCGGCCACGTAAAAATAAAACACATTTTCAAAATCCACAATATGTTCAAAAATAACTTATTTACAACAAAAGAAGTATCTGGTTTATGACCATTTTCTGAAATTTTTATACAAGTATTTCTATAAACTAAATTGAATCCATGTTGTGAATATATCTATTATGTCGGATAAAGAGAGAGCAGCAGAAAAATTTGAAAATTTGTAAAAAATAGAAGATACAAACACATCTTTACTAATATCCTCTTCACAGCTGAAGTATATAAAACCTCTATTCTTTTTTTACATAAGCAGAGGCGTAGCGTCAAGGGTGGCAGGATCACTTAACCACCAGTATTTTAATATACTTACTATATTTGGCCTTATTTAATTCATACCGTTCAAAGAATAAGGCCAAATGTAGTATTATATAATTATACTGGTAGTAAAATGATCGTGTACCCCCTGACGCTGCGCCACTGTACATAAGAACTAAAACTATTTGATTTTTTTTACATTTTTACTTCTACATAGCCGAATGTTTTTAGCTTTAGAGAAAAACTAATAAATAGCAGCACTGATGCATATTTCCTTACAAAATAAATGTTATTTTCATCAGACTTTGTAAAATGACTTCAAGACAGTGTGGCAAAGAGTTACTTAACTTAAACCCTTTACAATAAAAAAATTGAGGATTTATCGATCATTCAATGATTTAAAGCCCTTCAATTTGTTATTGCCAGAATTTACGTTTTTAACACTTTCAACATACTTGAAAAGTGTTTTATGAAATCTGTTTGTCTGTCTGCCGTCTGTGCTCTAACTCACGTAAATATATACGGACTGTCATGCAATTGATTCACGTTATTGAGGTTGCATGATCAGTATTGAAAATGAAGTGTGTAGCACTTAGTTTTTTTACAGGGACACTTCAAAGAATTCCTTTACATGACGGTCTGTAGGGAAAAATCATTTGTGGCTTATTTTAATGATGCTACGCAGTATCAAATGTATTGAAATGGATATACATCACTGAGGTGCGAGGTGCACTACAAGAGGCTTACTATAGAATAGGGTGTGCATAGCACTTACAGTTCCTTTACAGGGTGTCTCAAAACAATTCTGTTACATGACAGTCTACGGAAAAAAAATCGTTTGGGGTTTATTTTACAGTTTCACTATTTCAAGCATATTGAAATGAATATATATCACTAAGGTGCGTTCCAAGAGGCTCACTATAGAATAATGTGTGTATAGCATTCATCGTTCATTGACAGGGACACACAAAAGAATACGGTACGGCCTGCTAACAATAATTTCTGGAAGTGCGTTTTTAGTTTCTGAGCATATTTCTAAATTTATCTCGTTTTTTGTCTATTAACTTGGAGCGTATAATTTCTATAGATCTTATACAGGGCAGCACAAAAGTTCTCGAGTCCATTTCCGTTTATGGACGGAAATTCCAGAAGGGGCATTTTAAACTGTGCTACGAGCTTCCCAACTAAACTAAAATTAAGCATTTTATATAGTATATATACCAATCGATAGATCCTATACAGGGCTGCACAAAAAAATTCAGATATATATTTTTTAATAGTGTTGGTAATTCCTGAAATTGTGTTTTTAAATACGTTATGCCTTTCACCTTATAAAACGGTAATTATTGGTACTTCTCTATTATCCCGTCGACCACTTTTCATAAGAAAAAACTATCGCCAAACTAAGATTAAACGCCTAAAATTCAGTCCCATTTACTTGATGTCAGAAGCATTATACGTGTTTGTTATGTCATCAAGTTTTTAATTCGACATTTGCCTGTATTTATCATTATGTTTTACGGATTTATTAGTTATTTCATTCATTAAAATAAAAATTGTGTCCTTAAAATCTTATATTTTATTTATTTATTTATTTTGATATTCCAATGGCAACGTTCTCCAGTTTATTTGGAGTTTTGGAGATAGTTCATGAAAAGTGGTCGACGGGATAATAGAGAAGTACCTAATTAATTTTAATTTTTTTTTAAGTATTGGAAAGTGTTACACAATCTATGCTTGACGCATGATTCGTTCCTGTTGATAATTAAATTGATATTTTAAAGGTGGCTAAATTGATATTTTAAAGGTGGCTAAGTCCTTTTAGGTCCCTATTTGTGAACCTAAATTTACGAGTCTCCTAAATTATCCATTTTAGTTAAAGGGATCTTTCTATCTAAGGTGTCATTTTGTTTGCCCCCCCCCCCCAAAAAAAAAACAATGAAAGTATTTGCAGTGTTATTGTAATTTCAGGTCTAGAGAGGTTAAGGAACAAATCATTCATTTGCATTGTTTTGAATAAAATTAAATAATTTCACAGAAAATGAATCGTATAAAAATAAAAACTTTGAAGTATTTGATTCTGGCTGAGACAGAATAAATAAAATAATATAGCCGAGAGGGGGGGGGGGGGGCTTTTCTACTTTTTGCATCATCATAAAACCCAAAACATTAAAAGCTGTATATTCGTTTCTTGCCTAAACATGCGTGAAAATGGTACACTTCCAAAAAAATATTTAAGGAGTGTTTGTTTTAAATTACACTTGTATCATTATACAGAAAAGGGTATGAATATGTATACATAAACACACATGTAGATTAGGTAACATTTCCAACACTTAAAAATATGAATGTGACGAATAGGGATTTCCCGAATAACCGAATACCAACTTGTTCTTTTTTCTGAAAAAAAGCAAATACCTTTGGATTATTCATATATTTTATTGGAAAAAGAAACAAATTAATGTTTTGTTATTTATGCGTTTAAAATTAATAACTTGATGTATTTCTTGTAACATTTCAAACACCTTGAGGCTAATAATCAAACAGATTTTACTACATCTAAGTTATATTAGCGCAATTTTATCTACAAGAAAGAAATTCGTATAGGAAATCAGTCGTTACCACTGAGTATATTTTTAATACTTTCCAAACATAGTTGAAATTAATGAAGATTTACTGGCTGCGAAGATTGATCCTGTCCCACCTGATGAAATGTCCGGAATATATGTCATTCCATTTAATACCGATGAGGATGAACAACTAGAATATACAGTATATGCCCACTAAAGTCCCTTGCCACCCTTTTATTTTCGGAATGGCTGCTGCTATATTCATAAAAGTGGTGTCTAGGTATAGTAAAGTAACCATGCGCTACTGAATGAAACCGCCTACGGCGCCACCTGGTGGAAAATTGCGAAATTAGCATTCCTTACTCGAAAACAGAAAGAGATAGAGGAAATAAGTGATTTACAAAGTTGTAGAGAATCATCGATTTAGTACGAAAAGACATTTTGTGGACATTAATCCGAAGAATAGAACTGTTAAAACGCGCATTCGATTTTTCGTGATTTCCTACACTGTGACGTCACGAAACTTGAAAGGAAGGAGAAATGATCTTTCGGACAAAACACGACACTGCATTGTGGTATAGTGGTATCGCTTGTGATTCCCAATCAAAAGGACGCATTACGGACGCTTGTGCCAACATGTCACCCTCAATGCTCCAACGTGTGCAACGTGAAATTCAAACAAGGATCCAAATGTGCATTGCAGATGACGGTGAGAAGTTTGAACATCTCAAATAAAAGTATATTTTTTCAACTAGTTGTTTTTTTCTTTTTCTAAGATAATTTTGTCACGTCACTGTGTAGGAAATCACGAAAAAACAAATGCGCGTTTTAACCGTTCTATTCTTAGCATTAATGTCCACAAGGTGTCTTTTCATACTAAATCGATAATACTCTACAACTTTGTAAATCACTTTTTTCCCCTATCTCTTTCCGTTTTCGAGATAGGAATGCTAACTCCGCAGTTTTCCACCAGGTGGCGCCGTAGGCAATTTCATTCAGTAGCGCATGCCTACTTTTCTATACCTAGACAAGACTTTTATGAATATAGCAACAGCCGTTCCGAAGTTAAGAGGGTGGTAAAGGACTGTAGTGGGCATACTGTATATAACAATGACAAGAAGAAAATTTAAAAAACGTATAAATGAACATAAAATAGATTTAAAATTTAACGGACCTTCCACTGCTATATCGAGACGTCACCTAACCCGAAACGTTAAAAATAGATTTTAATAATGCTAAAGTAATATGTCCTATGAGAAATTACTATGATTTAATAATTCGAAATTCTGTGGAAATTATAAATAAGCATGGAAAAGTATGTAGTGATGTACTGTATTACAATATTCCGAGTATATGGTTTAATTTAATCAAGAAACAGTGAAATGAGATCCCCCCCCCCCCCCCTTTTCCTTCTTTCCTCACTTTTTTTTTTTTTGGCTATGCAATGGTACCGGCCGTTGGAAGAACGTGGATGATTTGAACTCTTCCGTAGGCTCGCAGTACAGAGACATACTGTTTACAAGAATGTGATCTGGATGTTTGTGTTTTAACACCAGTTTTATTTAAAAATCCTGATGAAGGCTGGGTTCATAGCCGAAAGTGCTTGATTTATTTTAATGTTTTAAAATCTAAATAAAGTTTTAGTTATCTTTTAAGTAATGGAATCGCAAGTTTGTGTGTATATTTTTATGATAATTAAAAGGTGTTTATGATTTCGGTTTGTCTGTGCGCTAACTCGCGTACATAGTTCTTTGAAATTAATATAATATGTTACTGGGGTTTGTCTGTCTGTCTGTCATCGGTCTGTCCATGCTATAACTCCTGTAAATATATTCGGAATGCCATGCAATTAATGTATGTCATTGAGGTTTACTATGGCATGTTCGGTATTGAAAATGAAGTGTGCAGCACGTATAGTTTCTTTACAGTTACACTCAAAAGAATTGCGTTGCATTATACGTCTATGGGGAAGAATCGTTTGCTGTGTATTTTAATGATGTTACATTATTTCAAACGCATTGAAATTGACATGTCACTAAGGTGCATTACAAGAGGCTTACTATAGAATATTGTGCGTATAACAACCATCATTCATTGACAAGGGCATACAAAAGAATTTTAAGACAAGACGTAAGGGTACAAATGTACCCTAGAATCTATTTTAAACGTATTCAAATCGATGCATATCACTGAGGTGCAGTACAAGGCGCTTACTGTACTCTAGAATAGGGTATGCATAGAATGTATGGTTCATTGACAGGGACACCCAAAAGAGTTGAGTTTGATTGATTATTGACGGCCAGTTATCTACACTTGGGATATAGGCCCGGGGGAGTGCCCTTCGTGAGGGTCTTTCTAAGGGAACCTAACCCGTATTTACGCATGGATAAATCCACGGCTCGAAGAAAACCACGAAAACTCCGAACGATTAGGCCGACGTGCGCGATTGGGATCGAACCCAGCACTTCCCGTCTACCAGCTTCGAGAGCAGAACCTCTCAGGCACTGGTGGGGCTGACACTCAAAATAATTTGGTTACTGTACTGTCTATGAACAATAATGGCTGGAAACGCGTTTTCAAATTGCAGTACGTGTTTTTATATGCAACTAATATTTTGCATATTAGTTGGTGCCTATGAATTCTATAGATCCTATACAGGGTTGTTCAAAAGATGCTCACATTATATATCTATTAATGGACGAAAATTGCTGAAGAATTTTCAATTGTACTAGTTATTTCGTAACTGACGTACATTTGTGTGATGTATACATAGAAATTTTTAGACCCTATACAGGGCTGCAATAAAGAATTCGGATATTTTGTTTGACTGCCGGTAGTCATTGTTGAAATGGGGTTTTGAAATATGTTATGCCTTTTCTAAATTGTTTATTTACTGATTGGGCGGAGCCCGTTGGGCTCAAGCAGAAAGGTAGGCTTCCCCATTCGATTTGACTTTAACTTTGTTTATTTACTGAACTGGAATTTTTTTTTTTTTTTTTTTTTTTCAGTGTTCTGAATGTGTTGGGAAGTGTTTCATAAGCAATGCTTTACGCATGATTTTACGCTCTTGTTAAATTTAGAAAAAAAATATTTTAGCACAAAAATTTTAAATATTTCACAATGCTTAAAAATATTTTTATTTAAGTGTCATTATATGCACGCTTATGCAGAATTTAAACAACTTAATAAAATCTAAACTTATAAACAAAATAAAAATGAGTTCGTGTTCAGCGATTTTTTTACTAATACTCGTATACTGAAATAAGTTATTGGAATATTTTGGATTAAATATATTGTTAAATGTGTCTTAAAATATGCTGAACATTGCAAATAAATCTTTGTCCCATTCATAAAGGGTTTTTTATGCGTGCTTGAAATTTACAGACATTAAATATTCAAGTGTTTTAGAATCGGCGTTTTCCATTTTCTTGGCAAGAGTGTTTACATCGTGACCCGTATTCTCTGACGTGTCTCTAAAGTCAGTTTAGATCTTCCAATTTAAACACTACTTCCTAAAAGATCCCTTAGAGAAATACAATATGATTTTTTAGTATCTATATAACTTTACATATAGTGCGATTAAGAATAAAAATGACTTCATGAATGTGTCAGCCAGTTTGAATTAAAAGAAAAAATCGCAAAAACGAAAAAAAAAAAATCCTGATTTATTCGGCAAGATATCGAACAATATTCAGCGAGATATCATGTAACATTCGGCAAGATATCCAACAATATTTAGCCGAAGAATTCGACCAACCGAATATTCGGACAAAAGGCCGAATATTCATATCCATAAACAAAAATGTATTACACTATCTATATAAAAGAAGTATTTTTGACAAGGATTTTATGGGAAATATTTCTTATAATATATACTAGTTTACCCGTCCGGCGTTGCTCGTTCGAGTGACACATGCAATAATATATATAAAAATCGGTTGAATGATTTAATATTTTTAAAGGAAAATATTTGCAAACTTACCTAATGAAGGGTCCAAATGCCTTTGGCATGCTACATCATTGGATTTGGACGATTTTATTACTTTTAAATGAAAACCTATCCAAACAAACCCCACTGCTTTCACCCTCCGATCTGTTTTGATTTTATATTTTTAAAAGAAAAATTTTCCACATGAACCTAATGTTCCCCCCCCCCCCCCCCATTCTGAAAAGGACACAATTTTAAAAGGAAATTAAATAAACCACTACTCAGCTAATAAAATACTGACAAAAAATAGAAATAGAACAGAGTTCTTTAAATTTAAAAAAAAGGACACTTTTCTAAAAAACAGGTACTTTAAAAACCACGACTCCCGCTTATGGAATACGAAGAAAAAAATAGAAATGGAACAAATTTAACGTTTGAAAAAGGACACATTTCTAAAATGAAATTAATTAGAAAACGACTCCCGCTAACGGAATGAAAAAGAAAAAAACATTAGATATACAACAAATTTTAGAAATTAAAGGATACATTTGTAAAAAAAAGTAAATAGATCAACGTTAAAGCTAATGAAAACGAATACAGAAAAAAAAATAAAAGTATAACAATTTTTTGTGGAATTTCGGAAAGGACATTTCTAAAAGGAAATTGAATAAACCAGTACTCCTCTAACGGAATACGGAAAAATAGAAATACAATTACATTTGTAATTTACGAAAAGGACAAATATCTAAAATTAAAATTGGATTGGAAAACCATCCCCCGCTAACGGAATTCGAAGAAAAAATACAAATACAAAAAATTAATGAAATTTCGAAAAGGACATTTCTAAAAAAGAAATTAAAAATACGAACATTCCAACAAAAATTTACAAGAAAGTTTTTGAAATTTTCCAAAAAAGACATTTCGAAAAACAGGAAATTGAATCAAACCACAATTACGCTAAACAAAGAGGAAGAAAAAAAAGAGAAACAACAAATTTTTAAATTTTTGAAAAAGACATTTCTGAAATGAAATTGAATGGAAAACCACAACCTCTAACAGAATACGAAGAAAAATATATAACTAGAACAAAATTTTTGAAATTTCGAAAAGGACACAATTTTAAAAAATAAGATATTGAATCAAACCACGACACCCGCTAACTGAATATGAATTTAAGAACAGGAACACAACACATATTGTAATTTTCGAAAATGATACATTTCTAAAATGAAATTGAATGGGAAACCACTCCCGGTATGGAATACGAAGAAAAATATAGAAACACAACAAAATTTTCGGAATTTTGAAAAGGACACGGTTTTATAAAACAGGAAATTGAATGAAACCACGACTTTTGCTAACTGAATACGAAGAAAAGAACAGAAAAACATATTTTGTAATTTCGAAAAGGTCCACATTTCTAAGAAGAAATTGAATATACTATGATTCCGCTAAAGGAATACAACAACATTTGTAATTTCGGACACATTTCTAAAATGCAATTGAATGGGAAAACCACTCCCGTTAACGGAATACGAAGAAAAAAAAATAGAAATACAATAACTTTTGGAAATTTCGAAAAGACCATTTGTAAAAAGAAATTAAATATACGAAAATTCCAACAAAATTTTGAAATTTCCAAAAGGACACAATTTTAAAAACAGGAAATTAAACAAAACCACAATTCCTCCAACCGAATGCTACGGAAAAAAATTAACAAATTTTGTAATTTTCGAAAAGAACACATTTCTAACATGAAATTAAATGGAAAACCACTCCAGCTAATTGAATACGAAGAAAAATATAGAAATACAACAAAATTTTTGAAATTTGGAAAAGGACACAGTTTTATAAAACAGGAAATTGAATCAAACCATGACTTCCGCTAACTGAATACGAACAAGAACACAACAAATTTTGTATTTTTCGAAAAGAACAATTGTAAAACTAAAATTAATGGAAAACGACTCCAGCTAACAAAATACGAAGAAAAAAAATAGAAATACAATAATTTTAGGAAATTTCGAAAAGGATATTTCTAAAAAGAAAATTAACTATATGGACATTCCAACAAAAATTTACAAGAAAAATTTTTTAAATTTTTAAAAGGACACATTTCGAAAAAGAGGAAATTGAATCAAACCACGATTACGCTAAAGAAATAGGAAGAAAAAAACAGGAAAACAGCAAATTTTGTAATTTTCGGAAAGAAACATTTTTAAAACGAAATTAAATGGAAAAACCACTCCCCGCTAATGGAATACTAAGAAAAATATATAATTACAACAACATTTTTGAAATTTCGAAAAGGACAATTTAAAAAAATAGAAAATTGAATCAAAACACAACACCCGCTAATTTAATATACGAATAAAAGAAAAGGAAGAGAACAAATTTTGTTATTTTCATAAAGAACAAATTTCGAAAAAGAGGAAATTGAATAAACCACGATTCCGCTAAAGGAATAGAACAACACATTTCTAAAATGAAATAGAATGGAAAACGACTCCCGCTAACGGAATACGATGAAACAAAATAGAAATACAGTAAATTTAGGAAAGTACATTTCTGAAAACGAAATTAAATATACGAACATTCCAGCCAAAATTTACAAGAATATTTTTGAAATTTTCCAAAGGATGCATTTAGAAAAACAAGAAATTGAATCAAACCACGACTCTCACTAACTGAATACAAATAAAAGAACTGGAACACAAATTTTGTAATTTTTGAAAAGCACACATTTCTAAAATGAAATTGAATAGGAAAACGACTCCCGCTAACGGAATACGAAGAAAAAAAATAGAAATACAATAAACTTAGGAAATTTCGAAAAATACATTTTTAAAAAGGAAATTAAATAAACGAACATTTCAACAAAAATTTACAAGAAAATTTGAAAATTTCCAAAAAACACATTTCGAAAAACAGGAAATTCAATCAAACCTTAATTACGCTAAACAAAGAGGAAGAAACAAAAAGAAACACTACAAATTTTGTAATTTTCGAAAAAGACACAAATCTGAAATGAAATGGAAAACCACAACCGCTAACAGAATACGAAAAAAGTACATAAAATTTTTGAAATTTCGAAAATGACACAATTTTTAAAAATAAGATATTGAATCAAACCACGACACCCACTAACTGAATATGAATTTAAGAACATTAAGATAACAAATTTTGTAATTTTCGAAAAGAACACATTTCTAGAATGAAATTGAAAAGGAAAACGACTCCCGCTAATGAAATACGAAGAAAAATATAGACAACAAATTTTTGAAATTACGAAAAGGGTACATTTGTAAAAGGAAATTAAATAGACGAACATTGCCGCTAAAGAAATAAAGAAAAGTAAAAAGTACAAGAAATTTTGTTAAACGGAAATATGCTAATGGAATACGAAGAAGAAAAAATGAAAAACAACAAATTTTTGAAATTTCGAAACAGACACATTTGTAAAGAACATTAAATAAAGGAACATTCCCGCTAACGGAATACAGAAAAATAAAATAGAAGTAGAACAATTTTTGTAAAATTTCTGAAAGGAGATTTCTAAAAGAAAATTGAATAAACCACTACTCCGCAAATGGAATACGGAAAAGTAGATAACACAAATACATAAACATTTGTAATTTTCGAAAAGGACACATTTCTAAAATGAAATTGAAAAGGAAAACTACTCCCGCTAACGAAATACAATACGAAGAAAACAAAATAGAAAAGCAATAAATTTTTTAAATTTCGAAAAGCACATTTGTAAAAAAAATGTTTACGAAAATTCCAACAAAAATTTCCAACAAAATTTTTGAAATTTCCAAAGGAACACGATTTTAAACAGGAAATTCAAGAAAACCACAATTCCTCTAACCGAATACGAAGATTTTTTTTTTTTTTTTTTTCGAAAAGAACACATTTCTAACATGAAATTAAATGGAAAACCACTCCAGCTAATTGAATACGAAGAAAAATATAGAAATACAACAAAATTTTTGAAATTTGGAAAAGGACACAGTTTTATAAAACAGGAAATTGAATCAAACCATGACTTCCGCTAACTGAATACGAACAAGAACACAACAAATTTTGTATTTTTCGAAAAAGACAATTGTAAAACTAAAATTAATGGAAAACGACTCCAGCTAACAAAATACGAAGAAAAAAAATAGAAATACAATAATTTTAGGAAATTTCGAAAAGGATATTTCTAAAAAGAAAATTAACTATATGGACATTCCAACAAAAATTTACAAGAAAATTTTTTAAAATTTTTAAAAGGACACATTTCGAAAAAGAGGAAATTGAATCAAACCACGATTACGCTAAAGAAATAGGAAGAAAAAAACAGGAAAACAGCAAATTTTGTAATTTTCGGAAAGAAACATTTTTAAAACGAAATTAAATGGAAAAACCACTCCGCGCTAATGGAATACTAAGAAAAATATATAATTACAACAACATTTTTGAAATTTCGAAAAGGACAATTTTAAAAAATAGAAAATTGAATCAAAACACAACACCCGCTAATTTAATATACGAATAAAAGAAAAGGAAGAGAACAAATTTTGTTATTTTCATAAAGAACAAATTTCGAAAAAGAGGAAATTGAATAAACCACGATTCCGCTAAAGGAATAGAACAACACATTTCTAAAATGAAATAGAATGGAAAACGACTCCCGCTAACGGAATACGATGAAACAAAATAGAAATACAGTAAATTTAGGAAAGGACATTTCTGAAAACGAAATTAAATATACGAACATTCCAGCCTAAATTTCGAAAAGCACATTTGTAAAAAAAATGTTTACGAAAATTCCAACAAAAATTTCCAACAAAATTTTTGAAATTTCCAAAGGAACACGATTTTAAACAGGAAATTGAAGAAAACCACAATTCCTCTAACCGAATACGAAGATTTTTTTTTTTTAATTTTCGAAAAGAACACATTTCTAACATGAAATTAAATGGAAATCCACTCCAGCTAATTGAATACGAAGAAAAATATAGAAATACAACAAAATTTTTGAAATTTGGAAAAGGACACAGTTTTATAAAACAGGAAATTGAATCAAACCATGACTGCCGCTAACTGAATACGAACAAGAACACAACAAATTTTGTAATTTTCGAAAAGGACATTTCTAAAACGAAAATTAATGGAAAACGACTCCCAGTAACGAAATACGAAGAAAAAAATAGAAATGCAATAAACTTAGGAAATTTCGAAAAGGGTATTTCTAAAAAGGAAATTTAATATACGAACATTCAACCAAATTTCAGAAGAAAATTTTTGAAATTTTCCAAAAAACACATTTCGAAAAACAGGAAATTGAATCAAACCTTAATTGCGCTAAACAAAGAGGAAGAAAAAAAAAAGAGAAACAACAAATTTTGTAATTTTCGAAAAAGTCACATTTCTGAAATGAAATTGAATGGAAAACCACAACCGCTAACAGAATACGAAGAAAAATATATAACTACAACAAAATTTTTGAAATTTCGAAAAGGACACAATTTTAAAAAATAAGATATTGAATCAAACCACGACACCCACTAACTGAATATGAATTTAAGAACATTAACACAACGAATTTTGTATTTTTCGAAAACGATATATTTCTAAAATGAAGTGGAATGGAAAACCACTCCCGGTATGGAATACGAAGAAAAATATAGAAATACAACAAAATTTTCGAAGTTTTGTAAAGGACACGGTTTTATAAAACAGGAAATTGAATGAAACCACGACTTTTGCTAACTGAATACGAATAAAAGAACAGGATCACTACAAATTTTGTAATTTCGAAAAGGTCCACATTTCTAAGAAGAAATTGAATAGACTACGATTCCGCTAAAGGAATACAACAACATTTGTAATTTCGACACATTTCTAAAATGCAATTGAATGGGAAAACCACTCCTGCTAACGGAATACGAAGAAAAAAAATAGAAATACAATAAATTTTGGAAATTTCGAAAAGCACATTTGTAAAATAGAAATTAAATATACGAAAATTCCAACAAAAATTTACAACGAAATTTTTGAAATTTCCAAAAGGACACGATTTTAAAAAAACAGGACATTGAACCAAACCACAATTCCTCTAATCGAATACGAAGAAAAAGAAATTAACAAAATTTGTAATTTTCGAAAAGAACACATTTCTAACATGAAATTATATGGAAAACCACTCTAGCTATTTGAATACGAAGAAACATAGAAATACAACATTTTTTTTTTTTTTTAAATTTGGAAAAGGACACATGTTTATAAAACAGGAAATTGAATCAAACCACGACTTCCGCTAACTGAATACGAACAAGAACACAAATTTTGTAATTCTCAAAAAGGTCACATTTCTAAAACGAAAATTAATGGAAAACGACTCCCGCTAAAGGAATACAACAACAACATTTGTAATTTTCGAAAAATACACATTTCTAAAAATAAATTGAATGGAAAACGACTGCCGCTAACGGAATATGAAGAAAAAAGAAAATAAAATAGAAATACAGCAAATTTTGTAAATTTCAAAAAGGATATATTTGTAAAAGGAAATTTAACAAACGAACATTGCCGCTAAAGGAATTAATAACAAAAAAATAGAAAGCAAAAGAGATTTTGCAAAATTTCCGAAATGAAAAATTTCTAAGAGGAAATGGAATAAACTCCTACTCCGCTAAAGAAATAAGGACAAAAATAGAAATGGAACAAAATTTTATAATTTTTGAAAAGGACATTTCTAAAATGAAACAATAGAAAACGACTCGCCTTCAACGGAATACGAAAAGAAATAAAAATAAAAATAGAAAAACAATTTTTTTAAATTTCTAAAAGGACAATTCTTAAAATGAGGAAATTGAATCTAAGTATTTCTCTGCTAGCGAAATACGGATAAAAAATAGAAATACAACATTGGTATTTTCGCAATGGACACATTTCTAAGATGAAATTGAATGGCAAACGAAATTCGCTAACGAAGAAAATACGAAGAAAAAAATAGAAATACAATTAAGTTTTTGAAATTTCGAAAGGGACACAATTCTTAAAAATAGGGAAATTAATCAAATCGAGACTCTCGCTAACGGAATACGAAGAAAAAAAATAGAAATACAATTTTTTTTTTTAAATTTCAAAAAGGAAAATTCTCAAAAACTTCAGGAAATTGAGTCAACCAATGACTCCCGCTAACGGAATGAGAATAAAACAATAGAAGTACGACGACATTTATGATTTCCGAAAAGGACATTTCTAAAGAGGAAATTGAATAAACCACGACTCCCGCTAATGGAATACGAAGAAAAAAAAAAAAGAAATACAAAAAAAAAAAAATTGTAATTTTCGAAAAGAACATTTCTGAAAGCGAACTACTTTAAATTGAATAAAACCGCTTATTCCACTAAAGAAATGTAAAAATAAAAAGTACAAAAAATAGTATAAATTTTAAAAAGGACATGTCTAAAATTAAACTATAGTAAGTTGAATCAAAACACGATTCTCGTTAACGAAATACGAAAAAAAAATAAATAGAATTAAACAAATTTTATAAATTTCGAAAAAGACTCATTTCTAAAAGGAATTTGAATAAACCACAATCCTCATTAACGAAATACGAAAAAAAAATAGAAATACATCAAATTTTGTAGAGACCTTTCTGAAAACAAACTACATGAAATTGCATCAAACCACGATTCCTGGATAACGGCATACGGGAAAAAAGTAGAAACAACAAATCTTGTGAATTTTGAAGACTTTTCTGAAAACAAATTACAGGCAATTGCATCAAATCACGACTCCTGATAACGGCATACGAAAAAAAATTGAAATAAAAGAAATTTTGTAAATTTCGAAAATTCACATTTCTAAAATTAAATTGAATAAATGATTCCCGCTAACGGAGTACGAAAAAACAGAAGTACAACGAATTTTGTAAATTTTAAATAGGCACATTTCAAATATAAACTACAAGAAATTCAATCAAATCACGATTCCAGCTAAAGAAATATTATTAAAGAACTTCCCAAAATTTTCTGCAAATTTCGAAAAGAACACATTTCTGAAAAAATCAAATGGGATGTTAAAATTTAGGTTTTCGTACTGAAAATCTCAGAGTTCAGTACAATTTGGGTATGAAGGAAGACTGTTCTTTAACCTTTTTTTCCCCCCTCTTTTTAATAAATTGAAAAAAGGTATAATTTCCAGTCTAATGGATATTTCAAATTTTTTCTTTCTTCTTTTGCGAACATTTGAAAGTTAAATTGTTCTGTTTTTTTTTTTCTGTTGTTGCGACTGTACTTTCTTGTACCTATATTTAAAATATCTGCTGCAAGATGAAGCGGACCAAGTCCAGATTTAAATTTAACCAAAAGATTTTTTTTTCTTCTTTTTTTTTTTAAAAAAAAAAAAAAAAAGAAAAGAAACAGGAAGTAATTTTTTCAGTGTATTAAAATGTTATTTTTTAAATACTAAATGAATCTGGGGTTTTTTTGGTAAAAGGGAATTGGTTCACTGGACAACAAATTTCAACTTTTGCTCTGTCCCAAAATCGAAATCAGATGCTTCTTATTAAGTTGTTTTGCGCTGATTCTGAATCTAGTTTTACATTTTCTCCAGCATGTCTTGATTTTCAGGTATTTCGATATATTCAAATTTTGGAATTTGTGCAATTACCGGAAATTTAAGGCATAAAGGATAATATGATACATAAAATAAGATGATATAACAATTTATGTTATGATTACTGGCCAGTTTATTTTACAAAAATGTTGTGTCCGAGATTATACTCGCATGTGACCCTGAAATAGTGTGCCTAATTGGCATATTTTTTTTTATGTTTTTCTAATAATGCTTCTTGACCTACAGATATTTCTGCGTCTATTTTTTTTTCTATCACGCCTAGGTTTAATAAATAAATAAAAAACGAAAATGTATTTTTTGTCAAAAAAGCCAGTTTTTTTATGCTGGTTTGTTATCTACTTCAGCTATTTAGGATAGATTCTACTTTTTTTCTACTGTTTTTAGATTATATCCATTGCTGATTATGTCCTTGATAGGAATCTTGCACAGTTAACCCTTTTTACAAGGAGGTACACTTCCCTGAAAAACATTTTATATAAAACGTGTGTCAATACCATACAAACGTAGATATTCATTTTACTCAAAAACTAGACGTGGTTGAAGTAAATGGATTACAGATTCGAAATCAATATAAAAGTTCAGTCTATAAAAAAAATTACGTCAATTCTGTGGCAACTACTTTAAAAGTGATAGTAATGTAAACATTACATCATTGAAAAATATGCAAATTAGGATTAACTAACAGGTAAATGTTAAAAAAATGTACAGAGTACGACATTTATCTGAAGCAAATGGTCCAGTAGCTATAATCTAGAAAACATAATTCAATCTAACATTGATTGTACCTAAAATTTGCATAAAATGGCACAAAAAAGCTTAAATTTGCATAAACATGCAAATTTCTCAAAAACTGGATAACCTAGAGAAAAACGGAAGTATATTCGGAATCAGCGCAAGAAACTGATATATAGGATCAATAATTTTCATCTAAAAGGACATTTTTCATGTTGAACAGTGATTTCTACAACTTGTTTAAATATGGACACTATTTTTTCAAAACCAATCCAAAACACATCTAAGAGTTTGCTTTTTAGCTTATAAGACAAATGAGCTTCTTCATTAATTGCCATCATTTGTAAAATAAACGTATTATGTTTTATGCTTTTTAAAAACCTTTATAAGTTTCTTTGGGATAATTTCTCACCTTATGTTAATTTTCTCAATATTGCTTTCTAAAGGGTTTAACGCCTTCTATTGGTTCTTCTGTGCAAGTTAATGGTATCCCAGCATTTCTGGTCATTTTCCCTTTATGGCTGGGTAGCAGTATAACCTAGATTTTTCATTCTTTGTTCGGACATGAACAGCTTTTTTCTGTTTTTAGAATAAATCGCTATCTTCTCCTAACTAAATGCTACAAAATTTTTGATACGGACGCACCTCTTAAAGGAAAACTAATAAACCAAGATTCCGGCTAACGAAATT
This sequence comes from Maratus michaelseni, assembly GCA_963931845.1. Classification (NCBI taxonomy): domain Eukaryota; kingdom Metazoa; phylum Arthropoda; class Arachnida; order Araneae; family Salticidae; genus Maratus; species Maratus michaelseni. The sequence continues at coordinate 56,336,834 of OZ007588.1, read as the reverse complement.
CGAAAAAAAAATACAACAAATTTTGTAAATTTCGAAAGGTCACATTTCTAAAAACAGGCTACAGAAAATTGAATCAAACCACGTATCCCGCTAACGGAATAAGATAAGGAAAAAAAAAGAAAGAACAAATTTTGTAAATTTCTAAAAAGGGAAAAAAATCTAAAAAAAACCTGCAAGCAATAGAATTAAACCACGATAGGAGGGTTAAATAAGTGTTTCAAAATTTTAAACCTTCACAATTTCTAAATTTCTTCACCGAATGTAGTCCTGTTTAGTATCTAAGTTTACAGAACGGAATTTTACAGAAAAAGCGAACTATGTCAAAATCAGGTGTTAGTTTTGAAAATGAGTTTAGTACAATTTAAGAATGAAAATTCTTCATTAAGCTTATTTATTTATTTTAAAAAACATAAATTGAAGCAAGTCAATTTCCAGTCAAATGGGTATTTCCCTCTTTTCTGACAATTTGGACATTAAAATGAATTTTGGGATGGGTTGGGGTGGGCAATGTATCTTCTTGCATCACTAGATTTAAAATATCTGTTGGAATTACTATTGGACTAATTACAGATTTCTTCTTGTCTGAAATTTGACCCAAATAAGTTTTTTTTTTGAATGAAGATACAGGAAGTAACTCTGACAATATATTAAGTTGTTGATTTTATATATACTAAAAGAAAATGAAAGTTTCTTTTAAATGAAGATATTCAATCAAATTTATTCTTCTTATTTTCATAAAGATATTAATTTCTACAACTTGTTTAAAAATGGACACTTTTTTCAATAGGTATCCAAAAGACATGGATAAGTTTTCTTTCTAGCTAATAAAACAAATTAGCTTCTTCACTGACTGCCATAATTTCTAATATAAACTTATTATCTTTTATGTTTTTAACCCCCCCCCCCTTTTGGGGGACGGGGTGGAGTAATTACCCACCGTAGGTTAATTTTCTCACTATTACTTTTTAAAGGGTTAACACGTCTTTATTTTTTTAGTGCATGTGAGTGTAACAGGTAAGTGTAGTTTTTTTTCTCATTATTCGTGAGTAAATCGCTATTTTCCCTTACAAAATGCTACTTTTGATATGATGTATTTTTTTACGTGCTATTACTACGAGAACGGAAAGAAAACGTTCTTCTGTCGATGTAATTGTTCGTAGGACGAAGATAGATTTTTGAAACGCGTTGCATTAGCTTATTTTTATTGTGTATTTAGGAAGTGTTTTTACATTAAGAGACAGAACTTTAGAATTTGTTTGATGTTTGAAAAATATCCAGAAAAGAAATACATCGCTTAAATACAAACTTTAAAATCACTTGAAAGTAGACGGTTGAAGGCAATGCACATAATTTCCCCATTTAGTTTTTCCTGGCAATTTCAAGGAATCTGTTTTCTTATCTTTTTCATTTTGAATTCGATTGAACATTGCATGTAAATGGTCTTCGTTTGAGGGGGTTCACTACATCAATTACATTTGTAAAATAGTAATAATTAACTTTCATCTTAAAACAACAGGATATAGTAAATGTAAAAGATGACCACTCAATCGGACAACGTACGGGTATTTTCCTTCAACAGTTGTAAAAGTTGCAGGAACATATTTGAAGCACTTTAACTTGCGATTTCAAGAAATTTTACTTATTTACAATGAAATATGAAGATACCCAATTTTTGGGTAATTAGCCCAGGGTTCGGTATGTACCCCAAAAATAAATCCCTACCCGCTGGGTATTTCTTATATCATAGTTTGCAGTGCTTTGTTTTTGAATTAAAAAATTGTATGTTATTCAACACAGATAAAATGCTTTTTTAACACTTTTCAACATAGTTGAAAAGTGTTTATGAATTCGGTTTGTCTGTCTGTCCATGCTTTAACTCGCGTAAATATATTCGAATCGTCATGCAATTGGGATATGTTATTGAGGTTTACTATGGAATGTTCGGTATTGAAAATAAAGAGTGTAGCACTTAGTTTTTGTACAGGGACACTCCAAACAATCCCGTTACATTACGGTCTATGGGGAAAAATCATTTTCGGTTTATTTTAATGATGTTACACAATTTCAAACATATTGGAATTGATATAAGATGCATTACAAAAGGTTTACTATAGAATATTGTGTGTATAACATTCATCGTCAATTTAGAGAGACACACAAAAGAATTCGGTACTGTCTGTTAACAATAATGGCTGGAAATGCTTTTTCAGTGGCTGAACGCGTCTTTAAATTTAACTCATTTTTCGCCCATTACTTGGTGTGTGTAAATTCTATACATCCTATACAGGGCAGCACAAAAGCTTGAGTCCAATTCAGTTTACTGACGAAAATTCCAGAAGGGGAACTTTAAACTGTGCTACGCGTTTCCTAACTGAACTGAAATTTAGCATTGTATGTAGTATATGTACAAATTTGTAGATCATATGCAGGGCTGCACAGAAGAGCTCGGATACTTTTCCGAATATTGTTGGTATTTCTTGAAATTGGGTTTTTAAATATATTACGCGTTTTCATATTGTTTCAAAATTGTTTAGTTAGATATCCTCTTGCATCTTACGATAAAGATTTGCAAAATTATTTTGGAAGTGTTGGAAAGTGTAACATAATCTATGCTTGACGCATGATTTTTCCATCTTGTTTAATTTAAAAAAATCTGCATAATTATCAACACGATCCCTTTTGTGCTCGTGGTCAACTTAATAGAATTTTTCGAAATTCACGTTTACACTAAACAAGAAGAATCTTTTTCAGTTACATTACGACAAACTTAAGAGACATTTTGCCACACTAAATATGAAATATATACATTCAATACACAATTTGTTCAAAAACACATCAGATACTTTTTTGTTGTAAATAGGGTATTGATAGTTTCTGAAATTTTTATACAAGTATATGTATAAACTATATTTAATCAGTGTTGTGAATAAATAGTATATATAGGGTGAAACTCCTAGTAACTGACACTTTATAATAGTGATTTGAAGAAGAAAAAATCCTTTAAGTTTTAAATTTTATCTTAAATTATTCTTTTATTTTAAATTATTCTTATCTTTGTTTTTGTAATTATAGTAAAAGATACATTAAAAAAATATTGTTGACAAAATTTTGAAAAAATTATATTTTTTTATTACTAAAAATTAACTTTTGCTATAAATATGGTCAGTATCTCCAGTAACTGACACTATCACTTTTTTGAAAAACCAATAGCTGAAAAATAAGTTATTACAGTTGAGACAAATAAGTTACTACTAGATGACATTATGCAGAATTTTACAAGAAAATGCTAATTTGAGTTCGATTTCTGTTGAAGTGTCAGTTATTGGTTAGGTGTCAATAACTGGGAGTTTCACCCTATATGTATTAAGCACGTGGAGCAGTAAAATTTGAGATTTTGTAGAAATAAAATAGAAACATAAATATATAGAAAAATCTACCACTAGAGAAAAAAACATTTCCATTTAGTTTTAATTATAACAATGTCACTAAAAATGAATTATTAAAATATTTTTAAGTCTGATTTGTAGCAAGATTGAGACAATAAAATAATATAGCTCATGGATGAGGGAAAGTGGTGGTGGGGGCAGTGGGTTCTATTTCCATCACCTTGCTGGGCGTTTCTTGTCTAACGCCCCTGAATATCATTCCGTATCATTACTTAAGTATTTGTATCTTAAATCGCATTTGTTTAATTGTACAGAAAGATGTATGACTATCTATACTAATAATATAAAGAAGTAACGTTTATTTGTAGAACTACCGAACACAATTTGTTTATATGATAATAAATCACAATAAATAATGGTGACAAATTGATGGAGACAGTCGCTGATCCAACAAATTCTATATTTTATGTCTGTTTCACTACCGCTAAGGGGGTACAGGAACGAAAAATGTTCTATAATTGCGTTTTATGAGATACTGAAAGGGCTAGAAACCGGAAATTTGGCATGGTAGTTATAAGATTTAAACGCTCTCTAAGAACAGTTTATCAAAAATTCGAAATTTAAAATGGATGAAATGAGGCAAAGGCGTTCTAAAGCCGTTCTAAATTACTATTTCTATGATATTGTTATGGAAATTTGAAATGGCTGCTACTTTTAAGGCGGATATGCTCGCACAGAACAGTTTTATAAAATTCGAAATTAAAAAAGGGTGCAGGAGATTTTAGGTAGATTTCGTAAGAAACACTACCTATTTCAATCTCACCTAAGTTGGAAATTTTGAAAATTTTTTGCAGATCTACGCCGATCATGACTCCCAGAACCCAAAACTTTATATCTATCTATGTCATTTTTTATGACCACGATAACTGGAAAAATTCTGCATAAATCTCTTCCAAACTGATACATAAAATCAAGGGACATAAAATCTCGGTCAAGTTCGTTAATGGGCAAAATCGAACCAAGGGGGGGGGGGGGAAATGGGGGGGGGGGCTTTTTGTGAAAACAGAAACCCACCCATAATTTCTTAATTATTATACGTATCGAATCCGTTTAAAGTTATTATTACTTCTAGGAAAAGGGCCGAAAATTTATGTATGACAGATTTTTGATACAATTAAAAATGGCTCCAAGGGGGGGGAAAGGGGGTTTTTAGAAGAAAAAAAATCATAGCTTCGTCAATTCACAAGATATCAAATCCACGTAAATTTATTATTAATCCTCTTAATATTATCTAAAACTTTTATATTGACAAGTTTTTTTTAGGACCAACCGTTATAGCAAAAAAAATTAAAAACAAAAAAAAATCCCTACCGGCTCCGCCTGCAAACAAGTTATTTTTCGAAGTAGGCGGTTCCAACTCCCGCATCTTTTCGAAACTGATACATAAAATCAAGAGGCATAAAATCTAGGTCAAGTTCATTAATGGGCAAAATCGAACCAAGGGGGATGGGGGGGGGGTTGTGAAAACAGAAAAAACCCCATAATTTCTTAATTATGATACGTATCGAATCCGTTTGAAGTTATTACTTCTAGGAGCAGGGCCGAAAATATATGTATGACAGATTTTTGATATAATTAAAACTTGCCTTAGGGAGGGGGGGGGGGGAAAGGGGCATTTTAGAAGAAAAAAATTCATAACTTCGTCATTTCCCAAGATTTCAAATCCGCTTAAATTTATTATAAATCCTCTTAATATTATCTATAACTTTTATATTAACAAGTTTTTTATAGGACCAACCGTTATAGCAAAAAAAAATTAAAAACAAAAAAATCCCTGCCGGCTGCACCTGTAAACAAGTTATTTTTAGAAGTAGGCGGTTCCAACTCCCGCATCTGTTAGAAACTGATACATAAAATCAAGGGGCATAAAATCTCGGTCAAGTTCGTTAATGGGCAAACTCGAACCAGGGGGGGGTGGGGGGGGGATGGGCGGGCTTTTTGTGAAAACAGAAAAAAACCCATAATTTTTTAATTATTATACGTATCGAATCCGTCTAAAGTTATTATTACTTCTAGGAAAAGGGCCGAAAATTTATGTATGACAGATTTTTGATATAATTAAAAATTGCCTTAAGGGGGGGGGGGGTTAGAAGAAAAAAACTCATAACTTCGTCAATTCTCAAGATTTCAAATCCGCTTAAATTTATTATAAATCCTCTTAATATTATCTAAAGCTTTTACACTGACAAGTTTTTTATAGGACCAACTGTTATAGCAAAAGAAAAAAAATAAAAAATAAATAAAAAAATTCCTGCTGGCTCCGCCTGCAAATAAGTTAGGTTTCGAAGTAGGCGGTTCCAACTGCCGCATCATCGCAAAAATGTCATGTCGTCCGCAATTCCCGATAAACAGGCACCCCACGGTTTGCGTCTTCGAAATCTACCTGTGCCTGTACGCCGAGCCGTCAGGGATTTTTTTTATTGCTATTTATATGATACTGTCGGTATAGAAGCCTAGAATTGGGTATGGTGGTTACATTTAAGATGTGAATGTCTAAAAACTTCGAAATTTAAAGAGGGAAACATTCTAAAAACGTTCTAAATTATGATTTTAATAGATTTATTTGGGTTAGCAACTTGAAATTTGGTACAGTGAATGCTTTTAAGATGCAGATGAATGGTATAAACAGTTGATTAAAAAAAGAAAACTGCCCAGTTAAACTGACGGCATTGAGCTCAAAGGCTATTCACACTACCTGTAAATTATATTCTTATTTCAAAGAATTTGAAATAAGTCCTCGAAAAATGAAGAAATCGACAATATATTAAGAGGGGGGAACCATCCCCCGTTTCTCCTTATAATTAACCAATGAACCCATAAAACTAATCAGAGGAGCGCCTTACCACAATGAACCTATATACAAAATTTGAAAAAATCGGATAATTCTGCATGAAAAATCCATTTATCTAAATTAAGGGGGGGGGGGGGGTTAGCCCCCGTCCCTCCTTTATACTTAACCAAAGAACCCCCAAAACTAATCAGAGAAGCGCCTTATCACAATGAACATATATAGAAAATTTGAAGAAAATCGGATAATTCTGCTTAAAAAACCCATTTATCTATATCAAGGGGGGTTAGTCCCCCCCGTTCCCCCCTTTATACTTTACCAGTGAACCCCCAAAACTAATCAGGGAAGTGCCTTACCACAATGAGCCTATATACAAAATTTGGAGTAAATTGGATAATTCTGCATGAAAAACCTATTTATCAAAATTAAGGGGGGGGGGGGGGTAGCCCCCGTTTCCCTCCTTTACACTTCACCAATGAACCCCCAAAACTAATCAGGGAAGCCCCTTACCACAATGAGCCCATATAGAAAGTTTGAAGAAAATCGGATAACTCTGCATGAAAAAAATCATTTATCTAAAATAAGGGCGGAGGATTAATCCCCCCCCCGTTACCCCCTTTATACTTAACCTATGAACCCCCAAAACTAATCAGGAAAGAACCTTATCACAATGAACCTATATACAAAATTTGAACAAAATCGGATAACTCTGCATGAAAAAAATAATTTATCTAAAATAAGGGGGAGGATTCCCCCCCCCCGTTAGCCCCTTTATACTTAACTTATGAACCCCCAAAACTAATCAGGAAAGAACCTTATCACAATGAACCTATATACAAAATTTCAAGAAAATTGGACAATTCTGCATGAAAAAACCATTTATCTTAATTAAGGGGGGTTAGCCCCCCCGTTCCCCCGTTTATAGTTAAACAATCAATCCTCAAAACTAATCAGGGCAGCGCCTTATCACAAGGAACCTATAAACAAAATTGGAAGCAAAACTGTTATTTCTGTCAAGAGTTATCGCGTTACGTACGTACATACGTACATACATACATACATACGTACATACATACAGAACGGGCGGGCACATTAGCTCTCAGGCTTTGATAGCCTGTGAGCTAAAAACTCGAAATTTAAAAAAGGTCTGAAATGAGTGGAACACTTTTAAATTTTGGTTTATTCAGAATTAGAAACTAAAATTTTACATGTGTTATTTCTCAGACCTAAATGCTCGCACAGAACAGTTTTTAGAAAAATTGAAATTTAAAAAAGGTAGCAGAAGCAAAAACGCTCTTTCTAAAATTGCGATTTTTACGATGCTGCTGGGCTAGAAACTTCAGATTTGGCATAGTGGTTATTTTTAAGATGTTAGTGCTCGCAACTATCGGACTCTAATAAAATTCGAAATTTAAAAAAATGTGTGAGATGGGCGAGAAACGTTCTGAAAACTTTCTGAACTATGATTTATCTGAAATTGTTAAGGGTAGAAACCTGAAACTTGTGATAAAAACTTACTTTAGCGACAAAATCATCCACAGACCAATTTTTAATAGACATTTTAAAGTGTGCAGAGACGAAAAATGTTCTAAAATGGAAATTACTGAGATATAGAAGCTTGGAAATACTTTCTAGATGCAAATGTTTCCTTAGAATGGCTTCTAACAAATTCGAAAGTTCAAATGAAAATGAGCGGGAAAACCTTCAAAATATATTCTAAATTACCATTTATTTGCAATTAATTTTAGCTCTTCCCATTCACTGAAGTCTCATGTTCGACTAATGCAGCGTATAATAATGAAGTTTACTCACAGTGTGGCTTAATTAGTCATTTTTGAATTATTCGTAGCAATAAAATTTACTCTAATAAAAATATAGGCACACGAATACCACTTGGCATATTTCAGCAATATTACGTGAGCAAAGCCAAGGATTTTGCTAGTATAAATATATACAGATTAGGTAAAAATATCAACACTTAAAAAGAATATATATATATATATATATCTCATATAATCCCCTTGGATTTCCTCCTCAATTTATCAATTATTGCTGTAACTTTGAGTTTCCACGATCTTTCACTGGTCTTTTAATATGAGTTGCCCTATAATATTGGCTATCAAATCATGACAAAACATTTTTTTGCGTTAGTTCGCGCATGTGCAGTTAAAATTTCTTTCATACAAGTACCCATATCTCACCCAATATATAATACAGGGTGATTCATAAAAGATGGGCAGAACTTTAAGGGGTTATAGTACACTTAAAGACAAATAATATTAAATAGGAGACTAAGGGTCCCAGACGTATTCCCAAGGAGATAGGGGGCATTAAAGTTTGGGGTCCGAAATTTCAAATGATTATAAAACATGGAAAAATTGGTCGATTCGTTTGCGGTTTTTGCAAAAAATTTTCTTTATGCCAGTATTTTCTTGAAATAAAATTTTAAAGTTCAATTTCAAAAAATGCCGATAGGGGGCGCTTTAGACTTTGGAGTAACAAACAACTATTTTTTAACGTTATTTTTTGTATTTCTTTAAATGATTTCGAAAGCTTAGACTTAAACTTAAATTTTGATCTAAAAATCTGAGTCCTAACGAGTAGTTAAGTAGCGTAAACTGAAATTTGAAATTTGAAACCCTTCTCCCCCCAGAACAAAAATCAGTTATTCCCGATCTTTGTGTCGTAGATTAGGCTCTAACTACTGCCGCGTTTTGCTAAAATTATTCTTTATGTCAGTATTTTCTTGAAAATAAATTTTAAAGAAAATTTTCAAAAAATTCCGATAGAGGGCGCTTTAGACTTTGGAGTAACGAACAACTATTTTATACCGTTATTTTTTGTGTCTCATTAAATGCTTTCTAAAGCTTAGACTTAAATTTTCAGCCCAAAATCTGAATCGTTAGACGTGGTTAAGTTTCTGGGGAGAGGGGTTTGAAATTTCTACTCCTGAGCACAGTTCAGTTTACCATGTCCACACATTGTGTGCTGTGATACGAGGTAAAAAGACACAAATTAGGATTATGTTACCAAAGCATATTTATTAACATGTAATCACAATAAATGTTCAAAATTGTGACCACCAGAGGTTATGCACGCAGAACAACGGCGACGAATGGAACGGCGAACATTCGCGAAAACATCAGGCTTTTCGAGCACTTCCCCTACAGCGGCGGAAAGTCTGGCGACCAGTTCCTCGGGGGATTCAATGGGTGTCTCATACATAAGAGCCTTCAATCGTCCCCAAAAAAAGAAATCGAGGGGTGAAAGATCTGGCGAGCGAGCAGGCCAAGCAACAGGACCACCTCGACCAATCCATCTGTTCGGAAATGTGATGTCCAGATAGTTGCGGACGTCTCGTACGTAATGGGCTGGCGCTCCATCGTGCTGGAACCACATGACCCGCCGGATGCGTGGAGGAACAACATTTAACAGGTCTGGCAGCACATGTTGCAGAAATGTGAGGTATGTTTTACCGTTGAGGCGTTCAGGAAGAAGGTACGGTCCGATTAGGTGGTCTCCGAGGATTCCTGCCCAAACATTGATGGAAAAGCGTCTCTGATGAGCATGTGGATACGTAGCATGTGGATTGACATCCGCCCATACATGTGCATTGTGTGTGTTAAATGTACCTTCACGTGTGAAGGTACATTCATCGGTGAAAAGCACAGTTCGTCCAAAATGTGGATTTAGCGCGTTCTGCTGCAGAAACCAGCGGGCGAATTCAATACGATTTGGATAATCCCCTGGAGACAGTTTCTGGACTCGTTGCACATGAAACGGGAGCAAATGTTCATCCTTCAGTACCCTCCAAGTCGTGGACTGTGAGGTATCCACCTGGCTAGCCACTGTTCGTGTACTTGTACTTGGCTGCGCCGCTACTACATCCAGAATGGCTTCTGCAACAACTACTGATTCGTCCTTTTTTGCACGACCTGCATTCGACCGGGAAGCGAGAAATGATCCCGTCTCACACAACTGTCTGTGCAAGCGCTCGAAAGTTTTGCGGTTAGGCAACCGCCTGTTAGGAAATCGCTCTCCGTACATTCGTTGTGCCTCTGCACCATTTCCATCTGCCGCTCCGTAAATTAAATGCATCTCAGCCTTTTCCTTATTCGTGAAGGGCACCATCTTCCGATTCATTACTACAGCGACTTACACTTGACTCACCGTTCAGTGGTTTTTATGCCTGAATCGTGTCGAAATTTTGCATACGTGTTCTTCTTCTTCCCCATTTGACATTTGCATACTTTCTGTTTCCTTCTTCACCCGGTGACTAGCGTCAGGAATGGAGCTTTAACGTTTGCATGAGCGACGTTTCCAACTGTGCCAGTGCCTTTATGAGTGAATTCCGACTATGCAGTACTTGACGAAAGTTGTATTTTTGCCTCGTATCACAGCACAGAATCGTTGGGCATGGTTAAGTAGTGCAAACTGAATGTTCAGAAGTTGAAATTTGAACCCCCTCCCCTCGCTACTGAACCACGCTCAGCGATTCAGATTTTGAGCTGAAAATTTAAGTTTAAGTCTAAGCTTTAGAAAGCATTTAATGAGACACAAAAAATAACGGTATAAAATAGTTGTTCGTTACTCCAAAGTCTAAAGCGCCCTCTATCGGAATTTTTTGAAAATTTTCTTTAAAATTTATTTTCAAGAAAATACTGACATAAAGAATAATTTTAGCAAAACGCGGCAGTAGTTAGAGCCTAATCTACGACACAAAGATCGGGAATAACTGATTTTTGTTCTGGGGGGAGAAGGGTTTCAAATTTCAAATTTCAGTTTACGCTACTTAACTACTCGTTAGGACTCAGATTTTTAGATCAAAATTTAAGTTTAAGTCTAAGCTTTCGAAATCATTTAAAGAAATACAAAAAATAACGTTAAAAAATAGTTGTTTGTTACTCCAAAGTCTAAAGCGCCCCCTATCGGCATTTTTTGAAATTGAACTTTAAAATTTTATTTTAAGAAAATACTGGCATAAAGAAAATTTTTTGCAAAAACCGCAAACGAATCGACCAATTTTTCCATGTTTTATAATCATTTGAAATTTCGGACCCTAAACTTTAATGCCCCCTATCTCCTTGGGAATACGTCTGGGACCCTTAGTCTCCTATTTAATATTATTTGTCTTTAAGTGTACTATAACCCCTTAAAGTTCTGCCCATCTTTTATGAATCACCCTGTATATTAATATTTTAATTACAGTACACTAATTCTACGATTTTTTTTGTCAAGATTTTGGAAAGCGGTGTTAAATTCGGCTGAAAACTCTGCATGCTATAAAAAAAACCTTCTGAATATTTCACAGAAACGTTAACATCTTCACGAATGTACGTGCTATGCTTACACAAATGCACACAAATGTTGAACAGGACCTATATAGTCATTTGCTACAATGACAGACCATTTTTAGCATTTTCTGTTACATAAGTGATCGAAAATATTTTCTTATTAAAATTATAACCCCCCCTCCCCCTAATTGTCCTCGCGACAACATCTTCGCCGAAAAACATGAAGTCAAACATGTTCTTTACATCCTCAAAGTTCAAGGACATTTCCTCACGAGTTTCAGTAGATATTTGACAAAACGTCTGAAATTGGTCACTGCCCCTTAATTTCTGGACACCAGTGTATATACTAGCTAGCTGCTGACACATCTGGTGTTGCCGGGGCCGGTGATACAAATTTTGAACACACCTAAAATCAGTGTTGAATGGTTTTACATTTTTAAGCAAACACATTTTTAAACGAACTTACATGTGGCGTCGCAATGTCTTCGGCAGCGTACTTCCTCTATTTAGAAAGATTTTATATTTTAAATGAAAATCTTTCAATAGAAACCCAGAGCTTGAGCTACAGTGGCTTTGGTAACGTATCCCGCCTTAGACAGCATACATCATTGAAATTGCATGACTATATTTTTAAACCAAACTCATTCTCAATTATGTAAGGAGGCCCCGATATAGTGAATAACAATTTAATTTCTGACATATATTAACTTAAAATTCTGACGAAAAGTTACTCAGAAAAATATAAATATCCCCCCCCCCTTTCATTTTTAGGACGCACATACGACAAATTACGTCAAAATGTGTTTCTGACGCAACACGAAATGATATCTAGTAAGGTATAGCAAATAAATAAAAACCTCAGGTGCATTTACCCAGATCCAAAATTTTAACTTCTACGTGTGGTAGATGTCCATAGCTTTCGCTATAACTTATTATCTCAGATGTTTTTGCCTACAGAAAAATCTTACTTTTAGTTTAATCAGATCATTCCATTACTAAATTCGAAAAAAAAAATAGATTGAAAATGCAAATATTACTATTTTTTAAAAGAAAGTAATTGTTAGAAAGGCAAACGATACCAGCTATAAGTGTGTAGTTTTTTTTTTTTTCGTATTTCGATCAGCAGAGCGGATGCGGACTTTTAAATATAATAAAACAAACTACGATCGGGATGTATTTTTTTTAAGTGATAAGTATTTTTTTTAAAAAAGACATCCATAAAACCTTAAAAGGACCAGCAATAAGTAGGTTTTTTTTCCTTTTCGTATTTCGACATGCAGAGCAGAGGCGACAGTTTCAAAATGCAAAAAAAAAAAGTTTCCCCCCCCCCCCAATTTCGTGACTTTCTACTTTTAAGAAATTCGGAAGTGCGGTTTTGTGCCAGACAACTACCATTCTGCAATGTTCAATATGTTTTTTTAATATCTCAACTAACAATAAAATATGAATAATATGAGCATCAGGTGCATTCGGACCGTCTACTTTCATCCAAAATTTACTTCTACGTATGGTAGATTTATCTAGCCTTCATCAACACACAAACACAAAAATATATTATTTAGTTATTTTGCCTACAGAAAAATCAGTTTTTATATTAATCATATCAATCCATTACTATATGTCGCATAATTTATTATATACTAGCTAACCCGTCCTGCGCGGCGTGGCCCGGGCTTGTGATAACATTAAACAAAACTCAAGTTTGTACGATTTTTTTTAAGAAGCTGCACCAAGGGCCCCAAGGAGGAGTTAATAATTAAAATTGGTGGTACTGAGGTCGGAGAATTTTTTTTTATCATTCAAGTAGTAGCTGGAAATCCTGAAAAGTTGTTAGCCCTCATCCCCCCCCCCGAAAAAAACTAGTGAATCAGACGATTTTTAGCTATAGTAAGGGGCCCAAAAAGGGTCAACTGATAGTTTTGAGCAAGGCCCTAAGAAGAAAACATCTTAAAAGATCCTAGTAATTAGCACTTTAGATCTTCAATTAGTCGCAATTAAGCATAGGGTATAAATTAATCATTAGTATAATATTTTAGAGAAATGCTTAAAAATGGGCCCTAGGGCCACAATAAAAGTATGAGGGTGGTGGCCAGGGGAGAGGAGTCCAATACACTACTTTATAGTTGTGCATTGAGAGGGTGACACAATTAGGGGGATAAAAAATGCATGTCGCACAAAAAGTTCAAGAACCCCCAGACTGGGCCCTAGGGGACCAGGGTTCTAACTGACATGTAGAAATGGAGGAATACAAAAAAAAGACCACGAAGACGAAGGTCAGATTACAAGATGGTAAATTATTAACAATTTAGGGAACAAAAACTTCAAGGGGCCAGGGTTTTAACTGGAATGTAGAAATGGGGGAATAGCTAAATGTAGAAAGGGGGCCCCAAAAACGGAGAAGATCGGATACAAAACGGGCATAAGTTATTAACAATTTAGAGCATAAAAAGTTAAAGGGTCCTCCAGGTCAAACTAAAAATCTGAGCATCCGGACCTAAATTTTCAGATTTCTACGGGCAGAAGATTTCGCTAACCAACTCAGACGGGCAATTTTATTTTATTAGTATTGATTATGCCGCACATTACAGATATAGTTATTGTTTTATTAAAGACACTCATTGAAAAATGGTTATTAAATGTCACCAAGGTATTCTTAAACATTAATGGTGACGAGAAAAACCGCTTACAAAATGCTTACTGTTTCAAGCTTTCTTTGACAAAAAAAAAAATATTAACAAAATCTACTGAACTGTGTAATCTTGCTAGAAAAATAATTTTTGTTTTCCCAATTGGGACTTATAGTACACGTAAACAAGGGTTTGCATAGTTTCTTCGGAAACAAGGATTTTTAGTGATTTATCTCTTTCATAAGCCAGTTCACGTACATTCATTTGAAAAGTAGAAGAAATCGAGGAGAGAAGTTAAGTTGTTATGCAACTAAGATACTTACACAATCATCCACAACCCCATACCAGCCACGTTGCAGACGATTCTAAGCGATCAGAATCTAAAAAGATTAGAATTCGATGTCAAGAATTTTGAAAGGGTTGCAAAAAAACTGTTGTTCCAAACATGTTTCTAAAACAATATTTAAGTCACCATTTTCCTGCCAAACTCCGGTTACTTCCTAATGGTACATATTCCATCATTATTTCTGTCAACATCTCATTTTTGATTTTTATGTTGTTAAGAGCATAGTTTAAGTTTTTCAGCACAGTGTCAGAAAAGTATTGCAGTCACGATTGTGTGTGTGTGCGTAAGTGAACATACTGTCAAACGGCGCTCGCAATTGACGTATCTATCTATATTATAAAGGACAAACGTGTCCGTGCATAACGCTGACGTCATTTCGCGAATGGCAACACTGTAGGATGAAATTTCAGTTTTGCGATTTTTGCTACTGCAATTATTTTAATTTCTAAGCGTCGCACATTTTTAATTTTTACACCGTTATATAGGAAAAAAATTTTACTTTCAAATGCAATTTGGTTGAAAACTGTATCTAAATTGACTTATTACTTACCCATCATACGTAGTATAGGGTAAGTCTTGTAATCGTTTTGAAAATCGAAAAATTATTTTTGACGGATTTACACGTTTCAGACACTGGAGATTCCGAAAAACATATTTTTAGAAAAAAAAATTTGCCGTCCGTCTGTGTGTGTGTGTGTCTGTGTGTGTGTGTGTCTGTAAACGCTCTATCTCCCGAAAAAACTGAGATAGAGACTTGCAATTTGGTATGTACTTAGTATGTAATAATGGGAAGAAGCCTATTTCATTTCAATAACCTCGATTAACCGGAACAATTTTTTTCGGACTCTCGAAATATTAGTTCTGATGAAAGGTATATAAAAATTTTCGAAATTGTTTATTTTAAGAAATGAATATAAAAGACAATAAAAAAGCATAAATTTTGAATAAAGCATGAAGTCGATCGGATAATTAGTTGCCGAGATATTTGGAATCCTATTTTCCACACTCTTCGATTTTTCGTGACCCTGTATTTCATCCAAATTTCACTTCAAAGATATATTTTAATTGGAAATTTGACGCTTAATCAGATGCAATAAACCGCTAGTTAATAGGATTATCATTTTTGGAGTTATAAGGAAAAACCTCTTTCAAGCAATTCAGTAATCGAGCCTTTAAAGTTTGTGACATCATCAAGCCACGATTTTATTTGAATTGCAATGCATTTTATAAGTAGTTTACACATTTTTATTTTAATATTTTACATTATGCATATCCATGATGGGTAAGTATTACGGTGGCCCCCAACGACTAGTTTATTATAGCATTTAAATTAAATTTAAAGCATATTTTTTTTTCAATCTATCTCTTTTGCTTGCAGACGATTAGAAAATATTAAACCAGTTGCACTTTAAACAATATAAAAGTTCAGCATTTGTTTCCAGCTAATATTCCATTGGCGATGAATAGGAAAATTGAATCTACCGGTCGTATAAGTCTGAAAATTTGAATGAGGATCAGTAAAAGTATAGGTCATTTTTTTTTTTGATAATGAGTTGAGATAATTTAAAACCACAAAGGAAATGCAATAATTATGCGTTGTCTCAGATTTCTGGTCCAAAACCGCAAACCTCTCATCATTCATCTTATATCCTTAATTTTATAACGAATAGGTAATCATAAATCCTTAATCTAAAAATATAATAATGTTTACAACCGTTCGACCTACTAGCGTTTCGTTTCTCCCCCCCCCCCCCCCACATTCTTTTTTTTCATATTAAACTAGAGTTGAACACTTTAATACAATTTCGCTTTTTTTAAGGATTTCGAAGATAAGAAAATAGTGTTAAAAATAGCTATCAAACTTAAAATAGCCATTCCATTGTGATATTTCCAGGGTTCGTACGTCTCCTGGAATTTTGAGACCAGGAAATTCTTTGGTACTAGTATTTTCTTACAGAAAATCTCCTCAAAAGAAGGCGAAGTTTCTCGAGTTTATTTTTCTATAGAAAAAATACTGGTAACACTCCTGGAAAATTCCCTGATCCGTCCGAACCCTGTATTTTGATTTATCTCATCCATTAGAGGTTTCGCATACAACTAATTTAATATGTTTTAAGAACCCGTGTGATTTTTCTTTTTGCAGGTGATTATTAAGAGGAAATTTGGAGTAGTTTGACTAGATTAAAATATCATTTTCATAGGACACTATTAACATACTTTGACAAATTTGCACTAAATCTAACGCCAAAAGTAGTTTTATGTGTATTAAAAAGAGAAAAGGGAAATCCCGACAATGCCCTAAAAATAAAGCCGTATCTCGAGAACAACTCCTCAATTAAAATTTATGTCAAGGCATTTCAATTTTTAAACGTATCTCGATGCACAGTAATAGGAATAAAACATTGTAGTAAAAATTAAATCTGTTACATAGGCCCGTTTCAAACTCAACTTATCGTAGCAGGGCTGTTGACTTACATTTATACGTTTTTAGCTCACAGGCTATCAAAGCCTGAGAACTTAAGTGCCCCCCGGTTCTGTAATGTACGTACGTATGTACGTAATGAGATAACTCTTGCTACAAATAACCGTTTTGCTTCAAATTTTGTTTATAGGTCATTGTGAAAAGGCGCGTCCCTGATTAGTTTTGGGGGTTCATTGGTTAAGTATAAAGGGGGGAAACGGAGGGCTAACATCCCTTTAATTTAGATAAATGGGTTTTTCGTTCAGAATTATCCGATTTGCTTCAAATTTTTTATAAGTGTTCATTGTAATAAGGCGCTTCCCTGATTAGATTTGGGGGTTCATTAGTTAATTATAAGAGGGGAACGGGAAATGATCCCCCTTAATATAGTGTTGATTTCTTTATTTTTCGAGGAGCTTATTTCAAATTCTTTGAAATAAGAGTATAATATACAATTAGTGTAAATAACCTGTGAGCTCAATGCCTTCAGTTTAACTGTGCACTTTTCTTTATTAAAATTTCCATTATAATCCCGTGAAAAAAATATCAAAGCAATTTAAAATGAGTAGTAATTGAGCTGAAATGATACTATGCCATGTTAATATATGTATTTTAAAATTTAAATCTAAAAATGTTTAAATGGAATGTTTACTAATCTCAAAATTTTAAACAAGAACGAAAAATCATGCGTCAAGCATAGATTATGTAACACTTTCCAACGCTTCCAAAATAATTTTACGAATCATACTCTTTAATAAGCTAAAAGATAACATCTAAGTAATCCGAATACTTTTATTCAGCCCTGTATAGGATCTATAGATTTGTATATATACTACATAGGATGCTAAATTTTAGTTCAGTTAGGAAACACGTAGCACAGTTTAAAATTCTCCGTCTGGAGTTAAATACGGAAATGTGTTCCCTAACTTTTGTGCTTCCCTGTATAGGATCTACAGAATTTATACACACCACGTAATATACAAAAAGCGATTTAAAATTAAAATCGCGTTCAGTAACTTAAAACGCACTTGCAGGAATTATTGTTAACATACAGTAGAGAATTCTTTTGTGTGTCCCTGTAAATGAACGATGACTGCTATACACACAGTATTCTGTAGTAAGTCTCTTGTAATGAACCTTATATAAATTTCAATGCGTTTAAAATAGTGAAACATTATTTAAATAAACCGCAGACGATTTTTCTCCATAGACGTAATGTAACGGAATTATTTTGACTGTCCCTGTAAAGTAAGTATAAGTGCTATGCACACCCTATTCCATATTAAGCTTCTTCTAATGCACTTTAGTGATATATATAAATTTCAATGCGTTTAAAATAGTGAAACATTATTTAAGTAAACCGCAAATGATTTTTCCCCATAGACCACAATGTAACGGAATTCTTTTGAGTGTCCCTGTAAAAAAACTATAAGTGCTACACACTTCCGTTGAAATAGGGAACATGCTATAGATAACGATTATAACATATAAAAATTGCAGGGCAATCCGAGCATATTTACGGGAGTTAGAGCACGGACAGACGGCCAGACAAACCGAAGTCATAAACACTCTTCAAAAACACTTCTCAACTAGGTTGGAAAGTGTTAAAAAGGGTCAGATTTAGATAAGAGTTTTAACAAGATGCATTTGTTTGCCATAGAGTTTACATGACATAGAACTTATCATTTAAAAACAAGTTGGAAATTGTACTTCGAACGATACAAATGACGTGCGTTCCTAACTAACTAGTTTTATAAATACTCCGATCTTGGTGCAAGAGCTGTTGCACTTTCATGCATGAATACAAATTTTATTTGGTGTGCAGATTTTTCATATTATAGATATTAATTTCCTGTTATGAAATTAAGTTTCAATTCACTTTTACATTAACTTATTACAATTCTGTTAATTTCTATTAAAATTATACTATATGCGCAAATATCCAATACAAGACAATGTAGAGAAATCGTTATTATTTCACTCAAAAATGAATTATATCGTCTGTTGTGATAGGATAGGATTCATTTCCGTCATAAAATAAGTGCATTTTAAGTTGGCAGCATTTTGTCTATTGTTGACATTCACTGAAAATTCCAGTGGGAAACTGAAGCCTCGCTTTGAATATTTAAAAAATTGAAATCAATATTTAAACTTTTTTTTCCATTTAATATATATTTCTCCGGAAACGTCTCTCCAAAACACTGTCTGTAGGTTATACAATTTCTAAGATTCAACAATTTTAGTATACAAATTAGATTTCTAAATTCAGTCATACGGGAATAATAGGACTCCGTCTTAAATAGGACGTCATCAACATGACAACCTAGAACCTTTACCTATCATGGGATATCACTGAATAAATTGTGTGATAGGATTTAATAGAATGAAGAAAACTAATACCTTGAGTAGATTTTCATAAAATTTGATATGACTCGACGAAATTATGCAACGAGTATATATATTAAATTTCAAACCATTCGGTTGGGTAGTTTCTGCGCTGTTATATACAGACAGACGGACAGACCAGACAACGACTATAGGTCCTACGTATTTACATAATTACGAAAGCACCTAATTAGCAAATAAGTTCAACAAATTTTGTATATTTCGGAAAAACATTTCTGAAAAATATGAATTTTAATCGAAACATAATTCCCGCTAGCCGAATACGAAGAAAAAATGGAAGTACAACAAATTCTGTAAGTTTGGAAAAGGATGCATCTCAAAAATAAAAAAAAACATGAAATTGAATCAAACTACGGTTCTCTATAACGGAATGCTAAAAAATGTGCAACAAATTTTGTAAATATCGAAAAGGCTACATTATAAAAAATATATTAAATGATACATTACAAAAAACAAAGTAGAAAAAATTGAAACAAACACCGATTCCCGGTAACAGAATAATAATAAATAGAAGCAAAATTTCGAAAAGGGCACATTCCTCAAAACAAACTACATGAAATTAAATCACAAATTATCACTAAAGGAATACGTAAGAAATATAGAAGTTGAACAAATTTGGAAAATTTGGAAATGGACACATTTAAAACGAACTAGAGGATATTGAATCAAACCGCGGCTCCAGCTCAGGTAATACAAAAAAATGCTAGAAACAGCAAACTTTGAAAATTTCAAAAGGGATACATACAAAAAGAAAAAAAGTAGATTAAACAAACCACGATTCTCGGCAACAAAATAAAAACTAGAACTTTCAGAAATTTCGAAAAGGATACATTACGAAAAACGAACTACATTCAAGTGAATCAAACCACAGTTCCCACTATGGAATAGGAAAAAAATTAGAAGTAAGAAATTTTGAATTTCGAAATGAACACATTAAAAACAAAATAGAGAAAATAGAATCAAATCACGGTAATCGATAACAGAATATGAAACAAAGTACAACAAAATTTGAATTTTTCGAAATGGACACATTACGAAAAACAAACCACATGAAATTTAATCAAATTACGGTAAACTATAACGGAATATGAAACAAAGTACAACAAATTTTGTAACTTTCGAAAAAGGACACATTTCTGGAAAACATGAAATTGAATCAAACCACAATTCCCACTAACGGAATACGAAAAAAAAAAACAAAAAAAAAAACACAGAAGTAAGAAATTTTGAATATTTCGAAAAGGACATATTACGAAAAACAAACTACATGAAATGTAATGAAACCACGGTACACGATAACTGATTACTTAACTATGTGCCACAAATTTTGAAAATTTCGGAAAGGATACATTACGAAATACTAACTACATGAAATTGAATCAAATCATGGTAAACGTTAATGGAATACGAAACAAAGTACAACAAATTTTGTAACTTTCGAACAGGACACATTTCTGGAAAACATGACATTGAATCAAACCACAAATCCCACTAACGGATACGGAAAAGAAAAAAAAAACACTGAAGTAACAAATTTTGAATATTTCGAAATGGACACATTATTGAAAACCAACTAGAGAAAATTGAATCAATCTCGACTCCCGCTAAGAGAATAAGAAAAAAATAAAATAAAATTCGAATAACAAAATAAATGAATCTATAGAAAATGAATCAAACTACAATTCCCACTAATTGAAAACGGAAAAAAATAGAAGTAACAAATTTTGAATATTTTGAAATGGACATATTTTTAAAAACAAAAGAGGAAATTGAGTAAAATCACGATAAACGATAATGGAATACGAAACAAAGTACAACAAATTTGGAATAATTTGAAATGGACATATTACGAAAAACAAACTACATGAAATTTAATCAAATCACGATAAACGATAACTGATTAGGAAACTATGTGCAACAAATTTTGAAATGGACACATTTTTAAAAACAAAATAGAGGAAATTGAATCATATCACGGCAAACGATAACGGAATACGAAACAAAGTACAACAAATTTTGTAACTTTCGAAAAGGACATTTTTCTGGAATACATGGAATTGAATCAAACCACAATTCCCTCTAATTGAATACGGAAAAAATAGAAGTAACAAATTTTGAATATTGCGAAATGGACACATTATTGAAAACAAACTAGAAAAAAATGAATCAAACCCCGACTCCCGCTAAGAGAATAAGGAAAAAATAAAAATAAATTTCGAATAACAAAATAAATAAATGTATAGAAAATTAATCAAACCACAATTCCCACTAATTGAAAACGGAAAAAAAATAGAAATAACAAATTTTGAATACTTTGAAATGGACACATTTTTAAAAACAAAAGAGGAAATTGAGTGAAACCATGATAAACGATAATGGAATACGAAACAAAGTACAACAAATTTTGAATAATTTGAAATGGACACATTACGAAAAACAAACTACATGACATGTAATCAAATCACGATAAACGATAACTGATTACGAAACTATGTGCAACAAATTTTGAAAATTTTGAAATGGACACATTTTTAAAAACAAAATGGAGATCAAATCATGGCAAACGATAACTGAATACGAAACAAAGTATAGCAAATTTTGTAACTTTCGAAAAGGACACATTTCTGGAGTACATGAAATTGAATCAAACCACTATTCCCACTCAATACGAAAAAAATAACACTAAAGTAACAAATTTTGAATATTTCGAAATGGATACATTATTGAAAACCAACTGTAGGAAATTGAATCAAACCGCGACTCCCGCTAAGAGAAGAAGAAAAAACAAAATCAATTTCGAATAACAAAATAAATAAATAAAAACTACAGAAAATGAATCAAACCACAATTATCACTAATTGAAAACGAAAAAAAAATAGAAGTAACAAATTTTGAATATTTCGAAATAGACACATTATTGAAAACGAACTAGAGGAAATTGAATCAAACCGCGACTCCCGCTAAGAGAATAAGAAAAAAAAATGAATAACAAAAAAACACAAAAAAAAATCTATAGAAAATGAATCAAACTACAATTCTCACTAATTGAATACGAAAAAAATATATAGAAGTAACAAATTTTGAAAATTTCGAAATGGACACACGAAACTGAATCAGATCATGGTAAACGATAACAGAATACGTAACAAAGTACAGCAAATTTTGAATATTTTGAAAAGGACACATTAAGAAAAAGAAATTACATGAAATGTAATCAAATCACGACAAACGGTAACGAAATACGAAACAAAGTATAACAAATTTTGTAACTTTCGAAGAGGACACATTTCTGGGAAACATGAAATTGAATCAACCACAATAACCACTAATGGAATACGAAAAAGAGGAAGTAAATTTTGAAATGCACATATTAAAAATTAACTAGAGGAAATTGAATCAAAACAAAATTCCCACTAACGGAATACGAAAAAAAAGACAGAAGTAACAAATTTTGAATATTTCGAAATGGACACACTTTTAAAAACAAAATACACGAAATTGAATCAGATCACGGTAAACGATAACAGAATACGTAACAAAGTACAGCAAATTTTGAATATTTTGAAAAGGACACATTACGAAAAACAAATTACATGAAATGTAATCAAATCACGGCAAACGATAACGAAATACGAAAAAAGTATAACAAATTTTGTAACTTTCGAAAAGGACACATTTCTGGGAAACATGAAATTGAATCTAACCACTAATGGAATACGAAAAAGAGGAAGTAAATTCTGAAATGCACATATTAAAATTTAACTAGAGGAAATTGAATCAAAACAAAATTCCCACTAACGGAATACGAAAAAAAGACAGAAGTGACAAATTTTGAATATTTCGAAATGGACACATTATTGAAAACGAACTAGAAGAAATTGAATCAAACCGCAACTCCTGCTAAGATAAAAAAAAAAGAATAAATATTTAAAATTTCGAATAAGAAAAAAAAACAAACTATAGAACATTAAACCACAATTTCCACGAAATTGAATACGAAGAAAATAAATAGAAGTAACAAATTTTGAATATTTCGAAATGGACACATTACGAAAAACAAACTGCATGAAATGTAATCAAATCACGGTAAACGATAACTGATTACATAACTATGTGCCACAAATTTTGAAAATTTCGGAAAGGATATATTACGAAATACTAAATCAAATCACGGTAAATGATAATGGAATACGAAAAAAAGTACAACAAATTTTGTAATTTCCGAAAAGGACACACTTCTGGAAAACATGAAATTGAATCAAACCACTATTCCCACTAACGGAATACGAAAATAAAAACCCACTGAAGTAACAAATTTTGAATATTTCGAAATGGGCACATTGAAAACCAACTAGAGGAAATTGAATCAAACAGCGACTCCCGCTAAGAGAATAAGGAAAAAAAATAAATTTCGAATAACAAAATAAATAAATATGTAAATAAAAACTATAGAAAATGAAACTACAATTCCCACTAATTGAAAACGGGAAAAAAATAGATTGAATATTTTGAAATGGACACATTTTTAAAAACAAAAGAGGAAATCGAGTGAAATGACTATAAACGATATGGAATACGAAACAAAGAACAACAAATTTTGAATAATTTGAAATTGACTCATTACGAAAAAGAAACTACATAAAATGTAATCACATCACGGCAAACGAAAACTGAATAGGAAACAAAGTACAACAAATTTTGTAACTTTCGAAAAGGACACATTTCTGGAAAACATGAAATTGAATCAAACCACAATTCCAACTAATTGAATACGGAAAAAAAATAGAAGTAACAAATTTTGAATATTTCGAAATAGACACATTATTGAAAACGAACTAGAGGAAATTGAATCAAACTGCGACCCCCGCTAAGAGAATAAGAAAAAAAATTGAATAGCAAAAAAACAGAAAAAAAAAATAAAATTATAGAAAATGAATCAAACCACAATTTCCATTAATTGAATACGAATATCCCACTAATAGAAGTAACAAGTTTTGAATATTTCAAAAAGGACACACTTTTAAAAACAATACACGAAATTGAATCAAATCAAGGTAAACTATAATAGAATACGTAACAAAGTACAGCAAATTTTGAATATTTTGAAATGGACATATTACGAAAAACAAACTATATGAAATGTAATCAAATCACGGTAAACGATAACGAAATACGAAACAAAGTATAACAAATTTTGTAACTTTCGGAAAGGACACATTTCTGGAAAACATGAAATTGAATTAGAACATAATTACCACTAATGGAATACGAAAAAAAAGAAGTAAATTTTGAAATGGACATATTAAAAATTAACTAAAGGAAATTGAATGAAATCGCGGTAAACGATAACTGATTACAGAACTATGTACAGCAAATTTTTAATATTTCGGAAAGGATACATTACGGAAAACAAACTACATGAAATCGAATCTAATCAGGGTAAACAATACGAAACATAGTACAACAAAGTTTGCAACTTTCAAATAGGACACATTTCAGAAACACATTGAAATTTAATCAAACCACAATTCCCACTAGTGGAATACGAAATATTTATATATATATACAGAAAGAGAGAGAGAGAGGTAACAAATTTTGAATATTATTGAATCAAAACGCGACTCCCGCTAAAGGAATACCCCCCCCCCCCCCACACACACTAAAAAAAAAGAATTAAATATTTAAATTTCGAAAAAGAAAAACACTAAAAATAAACTGTCGAAAATTAAATCAAACCGCGACTCCCGCTAAAGGAATGAAAAAAAAAGTACAAATTTGTAAATTTCGAAAAGGACATTTTAAAAAACCAATTACAGGAAATTGAATAAATCGCGATTCCTGTAACGGAATACGAAAAGAAAAAGAAGTGCAACACACTTTCTAAATTTCCAAAAGGACAAATTACTAAAATCAAACTACAGGAAATTAAATCAAACCACGATTCCCGCTAACGGATTACAAAAGTAGAAGTAACAAATTTTGAAAATTTCGAAAAGCATACAATAAAAATCAAATAGTAATACCACGATTCCCAGTAAAAAAAATACAAATTACAAGTGAAAAATAAAAAAAAATTCGAAAAGGACACTTTCTTAAATAAAACTACATGAAATTGAATCAAATCACGGTTCACGTTAACGGAATACGAAAAACAGCACAACAAATTTTTTAAATTGCGAAAAGGGCATATCTGAAAAGAAACTACAAAAAATCGATTTAAACCACGATTCCCGCTAACAGAATACTAAAAATTATGACAAAATTCTGTAATTTTCGAAAAGGACAAATTACTAAAATCAAATTAAATTAAACCACGATTGCGCTAACTCAATGCGAAAATAAAATTGAGGTAACAAATTTTATAAATTTCGAAAATGACATTAAAAATAAGTTATAGAAATTGAATCAAACTACAATTCCCACAACGGAATACCAAAAAATAGAAGTTTTATAAATGTGTCATTTTCAAAATTTACAATTTTTTTTTACTTTTTTTTTCATATTCCGTTAGTGGTAATCGCGATTTGATGTAATTTCCTTGTTTTCAGAAGTTTTGTTTTTAAATAAAATTTGATGAATTTTTATATTTTAAGTATATTTTTTTGTTTACACATTTGTTAATCTCTAAAATAATATAGTAAATGTTAAGTAAACAACTATGATACACAAAGCTACTTGTTAAAACATCCTTGTGTAAATATGACGTTCGTTAAATTTCGAGGTAATTAAAATCCCATTTGAAATTTTTTAGAATTAAATTATAATATACATGTATTAAAATGGAACAGTATGTTTTTACCATTGCTGTTCAATTAATACTCTTATTAAATAGCTTCGATATATTTTTTTTCTCTTGTCTTAATGCAAAATTTAATAAAGTAGAAAGTGCCCAGATAAAATGATGGCATTGAACTCACAGGCTATTCACACCAATTGTATATTATATTCTTATTTCACAGAATAATGCCCCACAAAAATAAAAATAAAATACAATAAACCTGTATACCAAATTTGAAGCAAACTGGATAAGTATGCATGGAATACCCATTTAGCTAAATTAAGAGGGGATTCCCCCCCTCCTTATACTTAATGAACCCCCAAAACAAATCAGAGAAGCATACAAAATTTGAAGCAAATCTGATATTTCTATCAAGAGTTAGCGCGTTACGTACTTAAGAATTTAATTAAATTAACAAATCAAAATTAAAACAAACTACACATACATACATACATACATAAATACATACAGACAGAACCTGCGAGCACATTTGCTCTCGGAGATTGATAGCGTGTGAGCTAAAAACTTATAAAATTAAACAGCCTCTTTACGATAACGTTAAGTGTTGTTGGAAACTGACCTGTTAACAGATTGAATCTTTACTGGGCGTCTTTGCTAAAATATTGTATAGTCCTGTTTACTGGGCATCAAGGTACATTTATTTAGCAAGGCTGGAAATTTAATTTTAATTGAGGAGAGGTTCTTCAGATACAGCTTTATTTTTAAGGGCATTATCTTTGTTTTTTTAATACACGTAAAAAGCATTAGATTTATCATAAATTCGTCTAAGTTTGTAAATATTATTTTATTTAAAGTACTCCGAAGTTCACTACGTACAACATGCGCAGTAAATCTGTACTCTTAAATAAACATCTGAAAAAAAATTACATTGATTCATAAATACATCAAGTTAGTTGTATACCAAATCTGTAATGGATAAGATAAATGAAAATATCACAATGGGGTTGCTGATTTAAGTTTGAAAAAGTAGTGCTCAAAATTTATCTCACTTTCGAAACTGCTTTTTAAAAAAATCGAACCTATAAGAATTAAATTTGTCTACAATGAGTCTATTTTAATATTTAAAAAAAAAAAAGAAACGTCAGTAGATTGAACGGTTTAAACATGAGAATGTGCATCAGTATTAGGTTTTAAGATTAATTGTTAATGCATTAAGGAATCAAGATTAATGATGAAAGGTTTAAGGTTCTGCATCAGAAAACTGCGATGAGTCACCATTATGCCATTTCCGTTAAGGTTTTTAATTAATATTTCAACTAATTATCGAAATAATTAAAATTTGAGCGTCAGGTGCATTCTCGTCCAAATTTTCAGAGTTTTACGTGTGGTACATTTCCCTACCCATTGCCAACACTCGCACAGAGAATTGTTTTTCTTTTATTAGTATAGGCACGCCAAATGGGATCTCAATCGAGAGTACTGCTTTGAATTAATTCTTCGTGTTCATTTACACACAATCATGATTAGAATACTTTTCTTAATCTGTCTCCGAAAACTAAAAACTTAACGATATAAGGATAAAATGCCTGGTAGAATTCCTTACAGGTAGATTTCGAAGACGCAGACCCTGGGACACCTCTTTATTGGGAATTGCAGGAGGACACTTTTTGCAATGATGCGGCAGTTGGAACCACCCACTTCAAAATATACCTGTTATTGCAGGCGGAAACTGCAGGAATTTCTTTTTATTTTATTTTATTTTATTTATTTTTTGCTGTAATAGTGGGTCCTATAAAAGTTGTAGATAATATTAAGAAGATTTATATTAAATTTAAGCGGATTTCATAGCTTGTGAATGGACGGAGTTATATTTTTTTCCTTCTTAAACACCTATCCCCCCCCCTTTCAGGACATTTTTTATGATACTAAAAATCTGTCATCAATAAATTTTTGGCGCTTTATAATAACTTTAAACGGATTCGATATGTATCATAATTAAGACGTTATGGTTTTTTTTTTTGCTATTTTCACAAAATCCCTTCCCATTTCTACCCCCTTGGTCTAAATTTGTCCATTGACGAACTTGAGAGATTTTATGCCCCTTGATTTTATGCATCCGTTTGGAAGAGATTTGTGCAGAATTATCGAAGTTATCGTGTCCATAAAAAAGTGATACAGATAGATAAAGTTTTGAACTGGGAGTGGTTTTGGATTCTAGGAGCCGTTTTCTGTGTAGAACTGCAAAAAATTTTAGAAATTCCAACATTTGGGGAGAATGCAATAGGTAGTTTTTTTTTTACGAAATCTATCTAAAAACATAGATGTTGGCCGAATAATGATGGAATGTTATCACTGGAAAGTAACTGGAGTTTGGCAGGAAAATGGTGGTTTAAATATTGCTTTAGAAACATGTTTGGCCAACATCTTATTAGCAACCATTTCTTTAAAAATTCTTGACATCCAATTCTAATCTTTAGTGAGTCGAAGCTTTATCGCTCTTTCGCAGAATCGTGGGCAATGTGGCTGCATAGGCTGCATATATATTTTTTTGGTAATTTTGGACACCCCCCCTTTTTCTTACGATATACGTTATCATTCATTGAGCCCCTCCCCCCGCCAATGATATCGTTATTAATGTCTACAAACTATTTTTACAATTTTTTTCTTTGTTATTCTTTTTATATATTTCCAGTGATATACAGATAGGGTTATACATTTATTATTCGCATACTTTACGGATTCAAATGAACAGAAGGAGTCAATAAAATATCCCTGTTTTATATGAAATAACTTTATATCATCTAATAATTATAAATAGTTACTATTTAAAAGCATCTGTTAATAGCTTTCTGTTGCATAATGCATTCAACAGTCCTATTTATCTTCTTGCATAGGCAGGTGCAAACAGAATTTCTTATAAACAAAACAGGTGGACAACATTTTTTTTTTCTTTTTAGTAAACACAAGTATCATTTTAAACATGCTTTGCACCTGGTTTCTCCAACAGCGGATTACTATATGCGTATATGACAGATGAATAGGAATGTCAAATGTTGGGCTATTCCATATTTTAGAATGAAATAATTTTATAATCATTTAACGGTTTTACTAATAACTATTTTCCTGAAATTGGAATTAAAAAAATATTTTGATGTAAAACAAGTTACCAAAAAAAAAAAAAAAGGATTAAAAATGATAACGATATCAGAAGAACCCCACCCCCTAGAGATATCTTACTATATCAAGTGTCAGACCCCTCCCCTCCTAAAGTGATAACGTTATACAGGGTAGTCAAAATGAATACAGCGATTACAAACGGCTATAACTATTTAATGGAAAATTGTTTATCGATAAGATTAACACAGAATGTAGACGGAACTTCAAAATTTTGTATACATACGTCATAGATGTTCTATGTGACTTCCCTTGGTCACACGGACAACATCTAGGCGGTAGTCCATTTCACGCCATACATTGTGAAGCATTTGTTCAATCACCGACGAAAGCTCATTGCAAATGCGTACTTTGAGTTCTTCAATTGATTGGGCATGGGAGGCACATATACCTTGTCTTTCACTTAGCCCCATAGAAAAAAGTCGCAGGATGTCAAGTCTGGATATCTCGGTGGCCAAGAGTAGAGCACATCGTCGACTCCACTTCGACCGATCTATGGGGTTATGTGAAAGACATACGTGCCTCCCATGTCCAAAACAATTTAAGTACTCAAATTACTCATTTGTAATGCGCTTGCGTCGGTGACTGAAGAAATGTTTCAGAATGTATGTGTTTAATGGATTACCGCCTAGATGTTGTCCGTGTGACCAAGGGAAGCCACATATAACATCTATGTCGTATGTATCCAAAATTTTGAAGTTCCGTCTACATTCTGTGTTAATCTTATCGATAAACTATTTTCCATTAAATAGTTATAGCCGTTTGTAATCGCTATATTCATTTTGACTTACCCTGTATGTGCACAGCCCCTATAGTGTGATGTGGACGATTGATTGTAAGTATTTTAAGTTGCATAACAACTTAACTTCTCTCTTCGACTTTCCCACGGAATGTATGCGCATTTTTCACTGAAAATCCTTGTATATGAAGAAGCTATACAAATCTCAATCAGAATTGGGAAAACAAATATTTTTCTAAACTAATAATTTTATAATTTCATTCGGTATTCAAACAATGATTTTATAATTTCATTCAATATTCGGTGCTGTAGTTGGCGCAGTGAATATGACTTGTCCCGGATAATACGTAAGTACAAAGAGATATGTTAGTCAGTAAACATAGGTACAAAATAAGTAAGACAAACTAATTTGTTGAATTCCGAAAAGATCTCATTTCCAAAAATCAAAATTCTGCCTAAGAGGAACACTTGTCTAACGCGCACAGATTTTCAAGTCCCTGTTAATCTATTGAAAATAATTCATGCTGTATAAGCCGAAAATTGTTTAACTATCAAACGGAAAGGCTCAAACTTTTCTATAAGACGTGGAGAAGGGGGGGGGGGGGGGAGGAGATTTTTTTTTTTTTTGTAAATTTCAAAAAAATGAAATTCTTTCGCGGTTATTTTACTTTTTTCCATAAGGCTGTCCAAGTATTTTTTCAGATTTAGATGGCGTTTCAACAAATAATCAATGAATCCAATAAAAACAACTTGTTGCAATTAAAATACATATCAATAAAAATAAGAGAGAGAGAGAGAGAGGGGGGGGGGGAGTAATTGTTGGGAAGAATAAAATGCGTTTTTTTTTGGGTGGAAAAATAGATTTGAGAAAAATCTCATGAAAGTAATGGTTATTTAATTCGTAATGAACTGGGATTTTTAATCATAACATGTTTTAACGACACGTGTGTACTATGTCAGATGCCACCTCAAAGATCTTTGGAATCCTATTCATTGTTGTGCGTTTTATATTTGCTTTGAAAAAAAGTTGTACAGAAATAATATAAGTATTAAAATAAAAATCTGAAATCTTTTTTACGAATACGCCAGACTTTATTTTCTTTCTCGGTACCGTAACCTTATCGTATTCGTGTTATGAAAGAAACAGTTTTATATTAGTTAGATTTTCTCAGGAACTTTCGGTCAGAATAGATCCAAATATTGAAAATTAAATCTGCAATCATTATAACGGGGACCCCTTAGTACATTTGGATAGATATTTGTTTTTAAAGTCGTGCAAATTCTAGGTTGCCAGCTACCAAGGGCAGCGTGCCCTTTCAACATTAGGTTTGTTTGGAAAGATTTTCGTTAAAAATATAAAATTATTCAACAGTGATTTTAGATACATTAAATCTGAAAAAAATAGGTGATTTCTTATTATCCGAGCCAGGTATATAGATCGCCAAAAACCGGTTGTCAATCGACAAGTTTAAAATTGCAAATCGTGTTCAAGTCGGTAATTTAATGTGTATTTAATAAATACATAAAATAGGTAAAATTAAACTAAAATACAAAACAATTTAGTTTTTTATAATTATATTTTAAACTATGTAACTAAGTAATTCTCGTTAAATAAACTATGCTTGTTATTTTTTTCTCAATTCATAAAAAACTTGTGTTTTTTTTTTTAAATCATTGACGGGAGAGCCATGGGGAGGGGATAGGGGGGGGCGATCACCAGATTTTATCAAATTTGTAAAGCCCTGTCTAAATTATATAGTTATACGTGGATAAATATTTTTCCCAATTATATAATGTTAACTTATGCGCTTAAACTGAAGAATGCAAAAAATAAATAAAAAATAAAATAAATAAAAATAAGGGTTACTGTAATTAATAATTTCGGTACTATAGTTGACGCGGTTAGTATGAATTGTCCCGGATAATACGTAAGTACAAAAAGATATGTTAGTCAGTAAACATAGGTACAAAATAAGCAAGACAAACTAATTTGTTGAATTCCGCAAAGAGCTCATTTCCAAAAATAAAAATTATGCCTAAGAGGAAAACTTGTCTAACGCACACAGATTTTCAAGTCCCTGTAAATCTATTGAAAATAATTCATACTGTATAAGCCGAAAATTGTAACTCTCAAACGGAAAGACTCAAACTTTTCTATAAGACGCGGAGGAAGTTAGGGGGGGGGGGGGGAGATTTTTTTTTTGTGTGTGTGAATGTCAAAAAATGAGTCTTTCGGTTATTTCACTTTTTTTCATAAGGCTGTCCAAGTATTTTTTTCCGATTTAGATGTCGTTTCAACAAATCACCAATGAATCCAATAAAAACAATTGTTGCAATTAAAATACAAATCAATAAATATAAGAGAGAGAGGGGGGGGAGGTAATTTTTCAGTCTAAGAAAATTTCAGCTAAAAATGAAATATTCTGGCCACTAAACAATATCGAAAGCGAGCGTGAATTTTCACGTTTAAAAAATTTAGCAATAAAATGTACAGTAGGTATAAAATATACACATATAATCTCAGAGTAAAATAATTATATACATTAAGCATGGAATAACATTAAAATTAATTATAATGAAAAATATATTTTTTGGGAGCTATCTTTTGTTCTTGACAGAAAAATATCTTAAATGAAAAGTCATCGTAAACTTACAATTAGCTTTGTTAACTTAAAATTCAACATTTAAGTGTTCTGTTGGAACTCCACGAGCCTTTATAACTGCTTTCGGTATTTTGGATATGGAATTAATTTTTTTTAATGGGAGGGGGGGGGAGATGGATTCTCACATCTTTTGAAATACAGAAATGCAGTACAAATTTTATCCAGAATGATCCGGGTGAGGTGTATTCCGGATATCTTGGGGTTTTTTCTGGATAACTGGTTGATAACTAAAACAGATGTAGAATATAATCTGGCTTCCCGTTGCATTATTCCGAATTTCCAATTAATTATTAGATTACTCAGTTCAAGTATTTGATTCAACCAAGATCAGATATTAATCAGAGTTTCAAAGAATGCGATTAATGGGAATTCCCTTGTAAACAACAAAATTCTGCATAAAAACATCCTCTATCTGCGAGTAAATATGCTGCCATTTCAAATCCTAGATGTTGACAACAAATTATATCATGCTTGTTTTAATGTATCTAACCATGCACCTGTCAATATGGCGCACTTCTTTCTTAAAAGACTAGCTGTTTAACCCGTTCTACGCACGGGAGTTCATGAATTTAATTCTAAAACCAAAATTAACAAGAACGAAAAATCATGCGTCAAGCATAGATTATGTAACACTTTCCAACGCTTCCAAACTAATTTTACAAATCATACCGTTTAATAAGTTAAAAGATAACATCTAAGTAAACAATTTGGAAAACGCATAACCTATTTAAAAACATAATTTCAGGAATTTCCAACATATACAATATTTGTAAAAATATCCGAATACTTTTATTCAGCCCTGTATATGATCTATAGATTTGTATATATACTACATAGGATGCTAAATTTTAGTTCAGTTAAGAAACGCGTAGCACAGTTTAAAATTCTCCTTATGGCGTTTCTGTCAATAAACGGAAATGTGTTCGCGAACTTTTGTGCTTCCCTGTATCTGATCTACAGAATTTATACACACCGCGTAATAAACAAAAAGTGAGTTAAATTTAAAATCGCGTTCAGTAACTTAAAACGCACTTCCAGGAATGATTGTTAACAGACAGTAGAGAATTCTTTTGTGTGTCCCTGTAAATGAACGATGACTGCTATACACACACAATATTCTGTACTAAGCCTCTTGTAATGCACCTTAGCGATATAAATTTCAATGCGTTTAAAATAGTGAAACATTATTTAAATAAACTGCAGACGATTTTTCTCCATAGACGTAATGTAACGGAATTCTTTTGACTGTCCCATTAAAGTAACTGTAAGTGCTATGCACACCCTATTCCATATTAAGCTTCTTGTAATTCATCTTAGCGATATATATCAATTACGATGTGGTTGAAATTGTGTAACATCATTAAAATAAACCGCAAATGATTTTTCCCCGTAGACCATAATGTAACTGAATTCTTTTGAGTGTCCCTGTAAAACAACTGTAAGTGCTACACACTTCCGTTGAAATAGGGAACATGCTATAGATAACGACAATAACATAAAAATTTCGTCAATACGAGCATATTTACGTGAGCACGGCCAGACAAACCAAGTCAAACACTTTTCAACTAGGTTGGAAAGTTTTAAAAATCAGTACAACCAAATGTATCTATGTAATATATAGAAAAATATTCTACTACTGTGCCATTTTTTTAAAAATGAAATTTAATTTATGTTGCTATGGTAGCAAACTGTAAAACGATGTCTTTGGAATATGGGAATCAATAGAATAAAAAGTTTCGTTGATATTTGTGATAAGTTTTTTTTTATTTTCAAAAAAAGGTAATAATTAAACGCAATTAAATTATCTCATTATTTGCATGCAAGGTAACAGAATGATCGTAATAACTGCTACAGCTTCTTAGTATTGCAGCTTGGCGTACGTAATAGGTATATCTCACATTGCAGTAAACATTGAGAATGGGTTAGAACTTGCGCGATAACGGATTGAATATATAAAAAAGGAAATAAATCGGCAAAACATAAAAAAAAATTCTATTTAAAATTTTTGGCCTTAATCCTTCATGGGTCCCTTTACCAGCAACCCGTGTGCCAAATTTCGCAGCCCTGCGCCTTCCAAGTTGAGGTTACATAGATACGCCCACAGATTTTAGAAGGGTACATTGAAGATTCTAAAATCAATCGAAAATATTCTGGATAACTGGTTTTCAGGCTAACTAAGCGATATCTTACTACAGGTTCAATCAGATTCAAATGCGGTGAATGGTCTAATAAAAATAGTTGTTTTGAACTGTGGCAGAAGAGCAATTTCAGCCGTATGATTTGACTTATTGTCCTGCTGAATGTCCGCAGAGTTTCTAAAGCCTTTTGATTATGATCGAATAAAATTCTCTTTCAGTATAATAAAATCGCCAAAACGGTCCGTTTTAGAGTCTACAAAAGCAAATTAGTCTACAAAAGAAGAACCCAAACCCATTTAGGATGCACCATCATACTTTACCACCAACACTAACTCGTTGATTGGATCTGCAAAAATTTTTGTGTATATCTGTTTTTTAAATGCATGATTAGTTTTGCGCAAGTATAGTCACTAGTTTCATTACATTTAAACAAATATAAAAAAAAGACTTAAAAATATAAAAAGGCCGATTTTAGCAAATTTTGATCGTTATTAAATTAATTAATTTAAAATTAAATTGATTTTAATTCATTTATAAGTTACGATTTTTTTTATACTTAAATAATTTCAGTTAATATTTTTAATTTCAGAAGAATATTACCGATAATTTATAATCATGGGAATGACATTCAATAAAAAGTAAAATAGAAAAAGGTTTAAGTATATATATAAAGAGTAATATACAAATATACATTTAATACGAAATACTGAAAATTTAAAAATGTTTTTTTCTTTCGTTTCAGTATTATTTCACATTTAGATGTCATTTTAACCCATAATTCATAAATCTATAAAAACAACAACTAGTGGCAAATAAGCAATACAATAGAAATGAGAGGGTTTGGGGTGAAGGGGGAGTATTGGGCGAATTCTTATTCCCTATTAAGAAAAAAAATCAGCGATAAATACAATACTCTTGTTACTAAACACTCTTTCGATACAGTATCGGTAACGAAAGTGAACGTACGTTTTAACATTTCAAAAATTTAACAATAAAATATACAGGTAATAGGTATCATAAGAGACGGTAGTCTCTTGAGTGACGCAGCGAAAAACCGAAAACCGTAAGCCCAAAACCGAAGATTCCGTCACTCTCATATATACAGCTAGCAGGACATCAAAGGAAAATCGAAACGCCGACATTTAATATCTCAGTAAATATGAGGCATACCGTTTCGATTTTTTCACATTAGTCTTATATCTATGGCCTAACTCTATCCTGAAATTTATAGATTTCTACATGCAGTAGATTTTGAGATCTGGGAACAAATTTTTAAGCGAAAATGGAAAATGTAATGGTGTAATGGGCACAGAGGTGTTATCTCGAAAATGGATCGAACGATTTTTTTTAAATTAATATATTATATTAATCGCTTTTAGATGAAGAGAGTAAGATTTTGAGCTAACGTAGGAAAACTCTTGTTTTTTATATAATCCAGCTTCAAAATCGGACTCTTTTCTTATGCTTTTTCTGGTAGACTAACATTAAAGATTTTCGGCCTTTTCACCCTTTTTTATTCCTGCGCGGTCAGGATATTCATGGGTATCACGGTTATAGTTAAAGGCGATTTCGCAATCATATCTGGCTGAAGAACTATTTAGATTTTTTTTTTTTTAATACGAAAACAGTTTTTAATGCAATTTTTAATATGTAATATATATGTATTAAATTAAATTATTGTTTGTATATTTTTCTTTTTTGTTATAATAAAGAATTTCTTATATCAAAATCTTCATTAAGTCGAAAAATATTTAGATTCCTTGATTAAAATATTGAAATATTTTATAATTATACATATACAATTTAATTGTTATTTATATTTAATTTGTGATTTTTTAAAGGAAAAAAAAGATTAAGATTTTTTTTTTTATCAATTAATTTGCGTAACAAGGAATCATTCAAAATGAATCAATCATCAGTTTGTTTTCTTCGTGTGCGATGCGATTCGCTGCTATGAACATTTTTTGAAGTGTTGAAAATCAAATTTCACAAATACTTCTAACTTCTATTAACAAATACTTCATGAATATATTTTTAATTCCATGTTGTTTATGTACGATAAAAAACACGTTTGTAAGCTTCTGTTTCATAGTATAAGAATCCAAACATTCAGTGAAATGCGTATATTTGATCAGCTATATAAACAAATGAAGAATACAGTACCTTTTTTTTTTCAATTTCATTTCTTAAATTTGCATTTTAAAAACAGATAATAAAGAAATATGTATTTATCTTCTAATATTTATTTTCCTAAGTCAGAGAAATGCAAAGTTCTACCATTGTTTTTTTTTGTTTTTTTTTTTCTAGTGAAAGTTTATTTTCAAATGTTAAATATAGATTTTACTTAATAAATCACGAAATCAGTCGTCAGTTCTCGGGGCAATGGTAGACGTGGCATTGGAAACCTAAAAATCATGAGAGAGGGTAATATCTTTAAACAAATCTTGTAGCAAAGTATTCAGTAGTATCTTGCACCAAATATAAGAAATTGAAAAAAAAAAAAAAAGTTACTGTATTCTTCATTTTTGTTTATGTATTGTCAAAGCTATGCATTCTACGGAATGTTTTTATTCTTGAAATAGACTATTTAAACAGAGATAGAAGTTTACCAAACTTTTGTTTCTTTCTTCATACATAAACAACATGGAATTAAAAATATATTTTTGAAATATTTGTTAATTAAGTTAGAAGTATTTGTGAAATTTGTTTTTGAACCCGTTAAAAAATCTTCACAGCGCATGGAAAAATAGAAACGCTATACAAGGATTTTTTTTTTCTTCAGTTACCCTGAAATTAAAACAATATATATATATATATATATATATTTTTTTTTTTTTTTTTGGGGGGGGGGGGGTTTCAGGAGTGCAAAACGTTCATATTTACTGATTTATTAGTTGTTTGTTTTCTTTTTAAAATTAAAATAATGTTGTTAAATAGCAACATCATGGTGTAGAAAAAAAAAACATTAAAAAAATGTGATGCATCGTTATGTACGAGAGATCAGTTTCAACTGACATTACAAAAATTTATTCACAAACTAAGACAGATAATTAAGAAAAATAGGTTAAATCCTAGAACAAGCGAGACGCTTGGCGTCATCGAATTTAGCGAAGCGATAAATGAGTTTTCTTGTTACCGGTTTATTTCTTACGTTTTTTCCACGCCTTCTGTGCTTGGTTCTAGCATGAGCAGAATGCATGGTTCTGAAAATTGAGCTGGTTTTTGAGGGAATTAGATTTGATTGGTTGGTTGACAGATTAGAATATTCTATAATAGAGTTCTATTGTCTGTGGGTTGGTTTGTTGTGTGTCAGATTTGTTGAATTATGTTTATGAAATGTGTTTTATGTCATAAAGGATAAATCCTGTGAAATATTAAAAAAAAACGAAGGATGAGAAATAACGGTAAGTGCATTTTTGTTGATTTTATATGATAAGATGTATTTTAAGCACTTTAGAGATTGCTGTAAACCGATTTTTGTGCGAACATTACTGACCGCAGCTTGAATGGATTTCATGCATTCTAGGGAGTGCAGAATATAGCAATTTTTGTGCATCCAGGATTTTTTTTTTTCAGTTAATGTACGCGAAGCATACACATATATACATATATATATATAAATTATTAACTGCTGTTTGAATGAATTTCATGCATTCTAGACATTGCTGCACAGGGAGTTTCATGCATCCAGGATTTTTTTTTTCTGTTATGTACACAAAGTGTACATATATATGTTACTAACTGGTGCTTGAATGAGTTTCGTGCTTTTGAAAAGTCAGAAATCTCTAGATTCTCCCCAATCGTAACCTGTGTTCTTTGTAGCAGAGAATTCACTACTTACACAGTTTCTATGAAAATTTTTTCACGAAGTAAACATTGATTTTATTCCATTTTGTGACAATTTACAAAGTTTTAGCAAGGAGGAAAAAATAGCTAAAAATTATTAAAAATAGAAAAATCTGGAGGAAAAAATTGCTAAATGTTTGTATGTAAAAATTGAAATATCCAGACGAAATATTGCTAAAAGTTTGTAAAAATAGAAAATCGTGAAGAAAAACTTGCTGAAACTTTGTAAATAATTGTAAAACGAAATAAAATTTATGTTAAAATTGTATAATAAAGCTTGCCGTAAGCAGTGTGTAAGTATCTGCTTGCTTAAGCTTAAAAAGCATTCGTTCTGATTGGGTAGAATTTGGAGGTTGCCGTTTTTTTGGTTGACGTGCGTAAAAAAAATAGCCAAATCGGATGTTTTGCTTGTTCTAGGATTTTGCCCAATATATTTGATTAATGAATTCATCGATTGATACTTTGGCTTAATTAGGTTTGAATTGGCTTAGTAATTTGAATCTTATCATGATGACGTTTTGATTTTGCATGTCCCTGTATAAAAAACTCCTCAATGATATTTGCAAGATAAATACACTGTCACAATTAGATTCAAATTGGTTCAGCATTTCAACAGTGATGGTAAGGATTAAAAAAAATTCATATTCTTTGCTTTTGTGTGCACCTTTTAAACAAACTGTAAGAGCTAAATGCTTGATTAGCTAACTCATTGATGATGCGGCTAAGTTTAGGGATTCACCCTCAGTTAGCCATCTTGTTTTTAAATCAAAACATTTTAACTTTTATTATTAAATATAAATCAATCAGTCAGTAAAATTAAATAACATGCTTATAATAAGTAAATATGAATGAAAATTATTTTGGAAATGAGAAACAAAACAAATATGTTTTGAAGTATAGATAAAATGCTTCAGTGATTAATTTGTAATCACTTCAGCATTTTATCTATATTTTAATTATAATTAGTGATCTTCTGTGATTATGTAACATTTCAGCGATGCTGGATTGAATCCCTGAAGCATTTTATCTATTTCGAAAAACCGAAGTCAGAGAAATGCAAGTTTTGTGCATCCAGGATTTTTTTTCAGTTAATGTACGCGAAGCGTACTCACACACATATATATATATATATATCAATTATTAACCGCTGTTTGGATGAATTTCATGCATTCTAGAGATTGCTGCACAGGGAGTTTCGTGCATCCAGGATTTTTTTTTCTGTTAATGTACGCAAAGAGTACATATACATGTTACTAACTGGTGCTTGAATGAGTTTCGTGCATTTGAAAAATCAGAATTCTCTAGATTCTCCCCAATCATAACCTGTGTTCTTTGTAGCAGAGAATTCACTACTTACACAGTTTCTATGAAAATTTTTTCACGAAGTAAACATTGATTTTATTCCGTTTTATGACAATTTACAAAGTTTTAGCAAGGAGGAAAAAATAGCTAAAAATTATTAAAAATACAAAAATCTGGAGGAAAAAATTGCTAAATGCTTGTATGTAAAAATTGAAATATCCAGACGAAATATTGCTAAAAGTTTGTAAAAATAGAAAAATCGTGAAGAAAAACTTGCTGAAACTTTGTAAATAATTGTAAAACGAAATAAAATTTGTTTATTTTGTGAAAAAGCTTGCCGTAAGCAGTGTGTAAGTATCTGCTTGCTTAAGCTTAAAAAGCATGCGTTCTGATTGGGTAGAATTTGGAAGTTGCCGTTTTTTTGGTTGACGTGCGTAAAAAAAATAGCCAAATCGGATGTTTTGCTTGTTCTAGGATTTTGCCCAACATATTTGATTAATGAATTCATCAATTGATACTTTGGCATAATTAGGTTTGAATTGGCTTAGTAATTTGAATGTTATCATGATGATGTTTTGATTTTGCGTGTCCCTGTATAAAAAACTCCTCAATGATATTTGCAAGATAAATACACTGTCACAATTAGATTCTAATTGGTTCAGGATTTCAACAGTGATGGTAAGGATTAAAAAAAATTCATATTTTTTGCTTTTGTGTGCACCTTTTAAACAAACTGTAAGAGCTAAATGCTTGATTAGCTAACTCATTGATGATGCGGCTAAGTTTTGGGATTCACCCTCAGTTAGCCATCTTGTTTTTAAATCAAAACATTTTAACTTTTATTATTAAATATAAATCAATCAGTCAGTAAAATTAAAAATCACAAAATTCGTCAAATGATCTCGGGAGAAAAATAGTGAAATTTGTCTAACAATCGCGGAACAGAATTGCAAAATTCGTCGAATGGCAGTGGAAAAAAAGTGCACAATTTGTTCGTTTATGGAAAAAGTCGTGAAATTCATTAATCGATAGTCGATAAATCACGAAATTCATCAATCGATAGCAGAAAAATCACAAAATTCATTGATAGTGGAAAAATCACAAAATTTATCAACTGGTTTCAGGGGAAAAAAATTTCGAATATCGTCGAATGGCTTCGAGAAGAAAAAAAATCACAATCCGTCAAATAATTTCTTTGAAAAAATCGTGAAATTCGCCAAATGGTTTTGAAATTTGTCGAGCGACAGTGGGGAAAAAATCTTTTTCCATTGAATCATCGCAATTGGAACTATTAAGTTGGACCATTGGTGGCAGTAAAGTCAGTCGACAAATTTTCAGTATTACTCGCCGATTGGCGAATGGCAATTTTGTCCTATATTTTTATGCACTTTATCGATGAAATTCATGATTTTTTACACGCCTGATCGATGAAATTCAAGATTTTTACGCACCCAATTGATGACTTTCTTGATTTTTATGCATCCGTTTGACGAAATTAATGATTTTTACATGCCTGATAAACAAAATTCATGATTTTTATGCATGTGTTCAACAAAATTTATGATTTCCCTTCTCCCGATCCACAAAATTCATGTTTTTACTGTGCCTGATTGACAAAATTCATGATTTTCAACTGATATGCTTTCCATCGGCCAATTAATGAAATTCACAATTTTTCTTCTCTAGACAATGGCGAAATTCGCAAATTATTTTTTTTTTTTTACCGTTCGTTGAAATTTACAATTTTTTCACAAACATTCGATGGAATTCTTGATTTTTCCAAGCCCAGTTGTCGAAATTTGCAATTTTCCATGCCTATCGACAAAATTCATAATTTTGCAGAACCGATAGACAAAATTCATAATGTTTTCCTATGATCTATGGACAATTTGCAAATTTT
This sequence comes from Maratus michaelseni, assembly GCA_963931845.1. Lineage (NCBI taxonomy): Eukaryota > Metazoa > Arthropoda > Arachnida > Araneae > Salticidae > Maratus > Maratus michaelseni. The sequence goes on along the minus strand of OZ007588.1, from coordinate 56,294,965 downwards.
TCCTGCAACTGTTCGTTGAAATTCTCGATCTTTTCACGCCATTCCAGGAAATTCGCTGCTCGATCCATGAAATTCACGATTTTAAGTGCCTTATCGACAAAATTCGCAGGTTTTTTCAATTGATTTACAAAATTCAAGATTTTTTTTTTTTTTTTGAGTGATTGACGAAATTTGCAACTCCGGAATTACTGATTTTGGCATCTCTGGTTTCTGTTGACCGATTATTGAAATTTGCGTTTTTTTTTCTAGCGACAAAATGGCGAAATTTGTGATTTTTCCATGCCCATTTGACAAAATTCGCATCCAGTCGATGCAATTCATGATTTTATGCGCCTGATCGATGAAATTCATATTTTCCTACGATTTATGGACAAAATTTGCAAATTTTTCTCACGAATTATTAAGGAAATTCGAAATTTTTGGATAGGTTGGCATGTATGGTCTCTGCGGGCCACCAGTTATCCATCACGGGCCACAGGTTATGCATTCCTAATCATGATGCAGTTTGGCTCATTCGACTCGACATCGATAGAACTTACTGATTTTAGTTTCACCACCAGGGGCAGTTATGTTCATATAGAACAGAGAGCGCCCCTGGCAGTGGAAGGGGAAATTAATGGATTTTGGAGCTAACTCAAGTTCTATGGGTCCCATCACAACATGGTTTGATTCATTCAACTTGTTTCAAGTTTGACCACCAGGGGGCGCATTCCCATCTTAGGTTCTATGGCCCCGATCATGACAAGGTATGGCTCACTCAACTCGAAATCGACAGCCTCAAAAATTTCAGCTGTTTGTATAGAACAGAGTGCGCCCCCTGGTGGTGGAACATGGAACTAACAGATTTTGCAGCTAACTTGAGTTCTATGGGTCCCATCACAATGCAGTTTGATTCATTTGGCTCGACATCGATAGGATACATCGATTTTAGTTCCAAGTTTCACCACCAGGGGCGCTATCCTATCTCGTGTTCTATGGGCCCGATTACGGTGAGGTATGGCTCATTCGATTCAAAATCGACAGCCTGAAGGATTTCAGCTATGTTTGTATAGAACAGAGTGCGTCCCCTGGTGGTGGAAGATGGAACTAATGGATTTTGCAGCTAACTCGAGTTCTATGGGTCCCATCACAATGCAGTTTGATTTATTAAACTGGACATCGACAGGATATATAGATTTTAGTTACAAGTTTCACCACCAGGGGCGCTTTCCTATCTCGGGTCATATGCGCCCCATCACGACGCGGTATGGCTCATTCGACTCGAAATCGACAGCCTCAAAGATTTCAGCCATGTTTGTATGGAACAGAGTGCGCTCCCTGGTGGTGGAATATGGAACTAACGGATTTTGCATCTAACTCGAGTTCTATGGGTCCCATCACAATGCAGTTTGATTCGTTCGACTCGACATCGGCAGGATATATCGATTTTAGTTACAAGTTTCACCACCAGAGTGTGCTTTCCTATCTTGTGTTCTATGTGCCCCATCACGACGAGGTATGGCTCATTCGACTCGAAATCGACAGCCTCAAAGATTTCAGCTATGTTTGTATGGAACAGAGTCCGCCCCCTGGTGGTGGAAGATGGAACTAACGGATTTTGCAGCTATCTCGAGTTCTATGGGTCCCATCACAATGCAGCGTGATTCATTCGACTCGACATCGACAGGATATATCGATTTTAGTTCCAAGTTTCACCACCAGGGGGCACTTTCCTATCGGGTTCTATGGGACCGATCACGACGACGTATGGCTCATTTGACTCGGAATCGACGGCCCGAAAATTTTCAGCTATGTTTGTATAGAAAAGGTTGCGTCCTTTGGCGGAGGAAGATGGAACAAACGGGTTTTGCCATGCATTTTCATCCTTCTAATTGTGTTACTCTCTCGCTGTATAATTTAAAAGTTGAGTCTTGGATACCTCTCCCTGGGCCACCACCCTCATATTTTATTGGGGTCCAAGGGGTCTTTTTTAGCATTTCTTTAAAATTTTATTTTAATGATTAATTTATACCCTATGCTTAATTTCGACTAATTGACATTCTCATCAATAACCTTAAAAAAGTAATGATATCAGTACAAAAACCCTTAACGGGTTAAAAGTTGTGACGCAGCACTTTCTTTTGGCTTTATGAATTTTAAATATGGGTCTTAAAAGCAATGATATCAAATTTAAGTGACGCTATGTTAATAATTATTTTTTTAAATCATAATTTTCTTTTTAGTTTTATTTATATTCACAGGTGCAATTATTATCTTAATATGAAAAAATATATAAAATTTATTCGCTGATGCTTTTTCATTCACATCTCTCATGAATTCAAAATATGGGTTTTAAAAGAAATGATATCAAAATTTGAGTGACACCTTGGCGTTAATTTAATAGGACTCTTTTAAAATTCAATTTAAATTATTTTTGGTTTGTCTTCTAAAGTATATTTACACATACAAACAATACTTTTAATTTTTCAATACACTTTTAAATATATTACTTTCACTGAGCCTATATTATGTATTGAAAGGTATTTATTTCAATAAATTGATTTATCTTCTGTGCCACGCTATCCAAAATCATAAGTAAAATTTATGTAAATGATTATTTTGCGTCATAGTATCCAAACAAAGGGAAATGTATTCAAGTGGATAATATGACGCAAAATAATCATTTACATAAATTTTACTTATGATTTTGGATAGCGTGGCACAGAAGATAAATCAATTTATTGAAATAAATACATTTCAATACATAATATAGGCTCAGTGAAAGTAATATATTTAAAAGTGTATTGAAAAATTAAAAGTATTGTTTGTATGTGTAAATATACTTTAGAAGACAAACCAAAAATAATTTAAATTGAATTTTAAAAGAGTCCTATTAAATTAACGCCAAGGTGTCACTCAAATTTTGATATCATTTCTTTTAAAACCCATATTTTGAATTCATGAGAGATGTGAATGAAAAAGCATCAGCGAATAAATTTTATATATTTTTTCATATTAAGATAATAATTGCACCTGTGAATATAAATAAAACTAAAAAGAAAATTATGATTTAAAAAAATAATTATTAACATAGCGTCACTTAAATTTGATATCATTGCTTTTAAGACCCATATTTAAAATTCATAAAGCCAAAAGAAAGTGCTGCGTCACAACTTTTAACCCGTTAAGGGTTTTTGTACTGATAAAATATACACATATAATCTGTGTAAACTGTATACATTAAGCTTAGAATTACTTTAAATTATAGGGGAAAATGTAGTCTTAAAAGTTATATCCGTTGTTTTTAACCGAAAAATAAGGTATTGTAAACTTACAATGTCATTTTGAAGAGCTTTGTTATCTTAAAATACAACATTTAAGGCGGTATTAAAAAAAATATATATTTTTTCGCACTCAACAACTCAAAATTTTGAGACTCATTTTCAGACTCATTTTTAAAAGTAAAACCATGAAACTTGGCGGCATGATTTATAACAAGATTTATAAGGGACTCATGTTTTTATTTTTCGTTCAATTAATTAGAAAATTATTTGCAAACAATTATTTTCACTGTACGATATTTTTTTTTTGTTTCCAGCGTTATCGCTTCAGAAAATTCCGTTAAAACTGTCCACTTTGACATCATTTTTTGAATTATATTCTGCCTTTATCAAAAAATCGAGACAATACGGACATTATAAAGTTTCTAAATAAGAGAACCTGCCAAATGGATGCATTTTAGAGGAAAAATGAATCTAAAAATGTATCTCAAAATACGCAGTTTGGATATGAATACAGCTTTAAGTTAAATGTTTTGTTGGAACTTCGGGAGCCTTTATGACTGCTTTCAGCATTTTTTTTTTTTTTGGGGGGGGGAGAAGGAATGAATTTCCACCTTTTTAAAAAATATATACAGTACAGTATTTATCCACAGTGGTCCGAGCCAGGTGTATTTCAGATAACTTGCTTTTCTGCAAAACTTGTTGGTCATCAAAGCAATATCAATCTGGCCATATTTGTAGAACATGCGTGGCAGTGGTACCGTTTCTGATTGCAAACTTATAACATTAATCTTTCATTTTTATTGGATCTGAGTAATCAAAGTTTGAAAGAAAGTAATTCCTTGGAAGCAACAATTTTACATAAAAATCAAAATGTCCAATATCTAGCTAAATACGCATGCTTCCATTGCAAATCCCACATGCTGGCATGAAGTGATGCCATGCTTTTGGTAATGTATCGAGCAATGCACATGTCGAATTGCCACCGAATGGACAATTTAACTCGAAAGATTCCGAAATCAGTCAATTGAAGGCATCATTCTGGATTTAAAAAAAAAATCCATACTTCGAAGTGATACCTTATTACACGTTAAATCTCGGATTCAAATTGGGTGAATAGGTGATTTGAACTGTAGTAAAGAAATCCAAATCTCTGCAATTTCAGACGTTTGCTTCGTCTTGCTGAACATACGAAGAGTTTCTAGACCACGTTTTATTATGCTCATAAATATTCTCTTTCAGTTTTATTAACTAGACAAAACGGTCCATTTCAAATCTACACAACAAATATTCACTGTCATTTTATTACCAACACTGTATTCTTTAGTCACTGCTTACACTTCGGAATTCTGAAAATGTTTCTGTATTTTTTTTTCAATGCACGATTAATTTCCGCAAGTCCTTCAGTAGCTCCATTACAATAAGTTTCACAAATATTAATGACACACAAATTGAATTCGTGAAATGTTTTTTTTTTCATTTAACACTCAAAATCACTTTCTTCGATAAAATCTGAATGCGATTCCGAACAAACTTAGCAAGCGCATACGTACACTAAGACCACGTAATACAGATTAAAAAGTGAAGCGTACTACAGATAAACAGAACTCCCTCCGCTCGTCAATTTCGCTTGGCGATCCCCTAAAGAGGTGGTTTCTAATGCACCGAGGCAACGAAAACGACAAAAAGTCATCGACACTCGGAATCCAGCCAACGACAGCCTGTACCAAGTCATCACAAGTACCGAATGGAGTTTATACCAGGCCAGACGCATCGTTATCGGACATGACTGCTCTTTTCTAAAGGGCCTTTATATGAGAGTGATGACAAACGAGGTAAAACATTCGATCGGTTGATACGATTCTGGACAAAAGCGATTTGCCAAGGATCTTGACAAGCTTGTTATATTATCGTCAAACTAATGTTTGTTAACGTGTCTCACTCATATAATCGAACTCGCCTAGGCGAATACCGCCATCTTCTAGAATAGAAAATGCCTAGGTTTGCCATAGTTTGGAAAAACGCGTACGTCTAAGCAGAGTCTGAGCATCGTATGTCACCACTCTCATATACGTGGCTAACGAAAAAGACAGGCTACCCGCGACCTACGTTATACACGGCCGGCGAGGCTAACGAAAAAGAAAGGCTACCGCGGTGCTTCTCGCAAATCTTTTTTTACAGACCGCGGGAGTCACGTGATGCTCGAATGCACCAATACAAGTGTACGAAAAGAGCAATACGTCACTCTAGCGGTCTGTAAAAAAAGATAAGTGGAATGCACCGCGGTAGCCTGTCTTTTTCGTTAGCCTCGCACGGCCGGAGCATGACGTTTAAAACAAGGCAACACTAGATACCGGGCTTGCTCATTCACTCTCAAAACGTCACAAATGGTGGCTGACCGTGACCAGCGATTGGTCCAAAGCAACGCGCCCATCGTTTTGTGCCAATCGCTGTATGTCTTTCCTCCTAGTCAGCCACCTTTTGTGACGTCATCATAATGAATGAGCAAGCCCGGTATGTAGTGTAGCCCTGGTGTTATAATAAAGAGGAAATTTCCGCTCAGCTACGTTTTTTTCGAATCTTACTTTTGGAAATGTTTTCGTGCTTTATAGTAGGGTGTCTCTATATGAGAGTGGCTACACACGGTGCTCAGACAGACGTGTTTGTCCAAACTATAGCAAACCTAGACATTTTCTATTACAGAACTTGGCAATACTCGCCGGAACGAGTTCAGAAAGTTAACAAGCATTATCTTGGCAATAATGGCAATCTCGCCAAAATGCCTTGGTGATTTGCTTTTGTCCAAAATTGTCTCAACCAATCAAATGTCATACCCCGTATGTCTCCTCTCTTATATTTAGGCTGCTTAGTTATTTTAGGTCTCATGCTCATTTTCACCGTCTACCTGAACCTACAAAACCTCGGTCGAACCGCGACCTACGTTATACACGGCCGGTGCATGTCGTTTAAAACATCACATGGTGTGGATCATTTTTACAGGGCGATTGGTGCAAAGAGGCGCGCCCCGCGACCTACGTTATACATTGCCGGTGCATGACGTTTAAAACGTCACATGGAGTGGATCATTTTTATACGGCGATTGGTGCAAAACGGGGAGCGCGCCGTTTTGCACCAATCGCCGTGCAAAAATGATCCACTGCATGTGACGTTTTAAACGTCATGGACCGGCCGTGTATAACGTAGGTCACGCGCGCTCGCCATTTTGCATCAATCGCCGTGTAAAAATGATCCACACCTTGTGACGTGTTAAATGTCATGCACCGGCCGTGTATTTCGTAAGTCGTGGTCGAACGCTCATCATCATTAATCTGATCCTAAATATGATAAAAATGAGATACGGGGCATAACATTTGATGGGCTGAAACGATTCTGGACAAAAACGAATCGCCAATCGCCAAGTTTTTAATAGAAAATACTTAGGTATGTCATAGTTTGAACAAATTCATCTGTCTAATCACAGTCTAAGCATCGTATGTTGTCATTATCATATAGAAGGACGCAGGTTTTATGTTCTTGTTCACCACCTACCTCAACTTATGCTCGTATTCACCATCTACCTGAACCTAGAAAACCTCGATTGAACGCTCAAATGGTATTCGTCATTAATCTGATTTAACTTCGCCTTGATCGGGCCGTGACCTACGTTATACACGGCCGGTGCATGACGTTTGAAACGTCACATGGAGTGGCTCATTTTTACGCAGCGATTGGTTCAGAACGGTGGGAGCGCTGCTTTGCACAAATCACCGTGTAAAAATGATCCACTCCATGTGACATTTTAAACGTCATGCACCGGTCTTTTATAACGTAGGTCGTTATCGGGTTCAATCCGGTTGATGGTGAATTTCATTTGAGCGTTCGACCAAGGTTTCTAAAGTTGAGGTCAAAGCGATTATACTTAGAGTGTGCGCAGTAAGTGTTAAATTTGTTAGCGCTCAGTAGCGCCACTTTCCACTTCTGCGTTTGGCATTCAAAACCAAGGTGCTATGGGCGCGGCAATTTCAAATTTTGTTCACAGACACGAGCATCACTTTTCACTCCTGCGTCGAGTTCTTAAAACAGGAGTTAATCATACAAAAAAGAAAAACACGAAGTTATTCATACATTCCATTATCCGTCTTAGCCTAGCCATCCAACTGCATGAGAGAAGCGTGCGTTTAAAATTCAGTGTCTACACTTCACATCATTAAAAGTTTTCGTTTCGATTAATATTTTTCAATTTTACTTTGCGATTTTTCTGGTTTACCCCTTTTTTTACAGCATGAAAAAAAGAAATATCAGTCGTAAGAAGGCGCTATTCTCAGTTTGCAAAATTTCTTCTGCTCAGTCTTAACGTATAATGGCTTTGGTTGAAGTAGATGGTGAATACAACCATTATAAAACCTCGGTCGGACGTTAAATAATTAAATATTTCCAAAACGAGAGTGATGAGGGTGAATTTCAAAGGTGGGGCAAACATATTTTATTTCAAATAAAATGTATATTTTAAAGCAATATTTTTCTATTTATCTAAAAGTAGACATTTTTTCCGATTAAAGAAATCAAAAATAATTTTATGAAATTAGTGCTACCCAGAACATTTGGACCTTCATATTGGGTATGTCTCTTAATAGAAGCAACCGTCCCTTCCTAAAATCTTTGAAACATTCTAAGTGTTTATGATTTATGCTTAGATAAGTGTTTAAGGTTTATGCAAAAATAAAAAATGTACTGTTCTAATAAGCATGAACAATTATAAACATGAACATTGAAACAAGCATGAACACTGAAACAACTATTGTACTCTTAATTTCTTTGTCTCAAAGCAAAAATAACTTTACGAAATTCATGCTATCCAGAGCATTTTTACCTTCATACTGGGTATGTCCCTGAATAGAAGTCCCTAAAATGAAGAATGGAAATAAAAAAGAAAACATTTTATCCAAGTATTATTAATGGATTATGTTACTAAAGTACCATATATTAATCATAAATAAGTGTCATTTTGTAAGTAATTAAACATAATTAGAGTGAAGATGGTGTACTCCAAATGTGGGACAAACACATTTTATTTCAAAGATAATGCATTTTAAAGCAATATTTTTCTGCTTATATAATATCAAAAAAATTTCCGATTAAAGAAAGCAAAAATAACTTAACGAAATTAGTGATATCCAGAGCATTTGGACCTTCATACTGGGTATGTTTCTGAATAGAAGCACCCTTCCCTTCCAAAAATCTTTGGAACATTTTAAGTGTTTATGGTTTATGCCTAGATAAGTGTTTAAGGTTTATGCAGAAATAAAAAACGTACAATGCTAACAAGCATGAACAGTGAATCAACTATTGTACACTTAATTTCTTTGTCTCAAAACAAAAATAACATTACGAAATTCGTGCTATCCAAAGCATTTTGACTTTCATACTGGGTATGTCCCTGAATAGAAGAACCCTTCCCTTCCCAAAATGTTTGAACAATATAAGTGTTTATGGTTTATGCCTAGATAAGTGTTTAAGGTTTATTCAAAAATAAAAAAATGTACAATGCAAACAATCATGAACAATTGTAAGCCTGAACAGTGAAACAAACATGAACACTGAAACAACTATTGTACTCTTAATTTCTTTGTCGTAAGAGAAGAAAATAATTAGTTTATAAAATATGAAAAACCTCATCTGAGTATTTGCATGTCTGCGAGGTACAAATGTCCTGTCAATCGCCCTTTAATAAATTTTTAGAAAACAACTCACATATCTTTACTCACAATTGGCATAATTGCAAGCATTTCTATGCAATTTGTTTTAAAATGTTTAGAAAATATTATTCTTTAATATATTATATATACATTTGGGAAAAGCAATTTTTTAAAGATTTAAGAATCCCATACCTCTTTAAGTATTTACTTAAAAGTTACCTTTGCCTAAATGAATTTATAATTACAATAGATAAAACAATTATAATACACATCCTTTTTTTTTTCAACTTCATGAGTTAAAATAAAAATAATATTAAATATACTATGTTTCTAAATGGGTGAACAACGTGACTGAAGACTTTTATCAATGCTTCTGTGTAAAAGTTTCATCATGCTCATTAATTTTAAACTAAAGAGATAAATTTCTTTCGAGAAAAAAAAACCTCGCACGATTGCTCTTTCTGCTTCAGTAGTTTTATTTAACCAAGTGTAATATTTTGAAACTGATAAACTTTTTCCCAGTCACAATTTTTAAATCCCTCTCATAGCAGTAAAGGTTGAAATTTCTATCGTATCTGTAATAAACAGTTTCTAAACTGTTACAAATATAAGTTTAAGCAGAAAAACATATTAATTGGTATTTCGAATGTTAAATGATAAATAATCATCACATATACCAGTTTTTTATTCAGAATATTCTAAAGAGCTTTGTAACCATAAATAACAGTAAAAAAATGTGATTTTGAACAATAATTTAAAATGAGAAATGAACACAAATATATAAATAACATTGAGTCTTTCGTTAAAAATAAAATTATTTGGCACAAATTTATTCTGCTACACTATAGGGATGTACTACAACATTAACTGCTTAAGCCAGTGGGCTACTTTTTTTTAATTCAGTTTTCTCGATTGCCACCAGTTTTTTGAGAAACTAAAATTCGCCTTGTTTATTGACAGATTATGTAATGCAAAATGAAGGTGAATTATACCATTCCAAAAAAGTGGTGCCAATCAAGCAATCTGAATTAAAAAAAGTAGCCCACTGTCAACACTGGCTTAAGCACCATATTCAATTTAGTGATATTACGCTGAATACCAGCTATGTTAAATTTCGTCAAAATAACAAAAAAAAAAAAAAAAATTAAAAAATACAAAATTCATACCGGAAATTCTATAAGAATAATTTTAATTTATCCAATTACGAAAAGTCTGTCATTATGTAAATACAAATTACTACTACAATTTTCTGGTACGAATTCAAAATTTTGAATTTAAAAAAAAGCCAAACTGGCAACGTGGACGTACGCACATACGTACTGGTATTACAGATAGAGATTCCATGACGTACGCAGGTACGTCATGAAATCTCATGAATACGCAGGGGGGGGGGGGGGTCGAGACTGCGGGTGAATGGGTAGTAGTGTTTTATTTATTTAATTTTTAAATGTAACTCTCTTGTTTCAGCTCAAATATAAAATAATCGGTCACGTGCGTGTACTACTTGCGCTCAAAGGGTTCTGTTCATGAAATTTATTAATTACTAACTGCGATAGTACAAAAAATCGTTGCTAAAGGATTAATTGAATTCATCGGAATGAAAAACCTTGACTATTTATCACTATGATTCGCCTTACCTCAAAGATGTTGTAGAAAGTTTAAGATTGGCTTTGTGCCAAGCGGAATGGATGTCGCACTTTTAAAACTTCGCCATGGTCAGTGCCGTGTTTTTAATTAATAACTCGGTTAATTACGAACAATTTTTTTCGAAAATCATTATCAACAATATTTGGATGATTCTGCATCTATAGATACCTCGAGTGACTGTCAACGTCCCTGCTGAGCACCTGCAAATTAAAGTTTGTGTGTAATGAAAAAATGCGATTTTCTCAGAAACTATGTGACGTAGGATAATCGCTATAGTTTCCTTGCAAGATTTAAATGAACTTTTACTATCCTAAACTTTTACTAATTTTTCCTAATAAACTTTTACTAATTTTTTCATAATTTAAGTTTGAGTAAATTTGGGAACAGAGGGGAGGGGAATATATTTTTGCAGTGCATTTTCGTCGAAATATCGGAGAAAATAATACGTAAAATTAAAAGAAACATATTTTTGAGTTTTGCATTACGATATTTTCACACGATACGCCACACAATGTACATACCCCACACGATATAGTAAAAAAACTTTTATTTCAAGTAAACTAATTAGCCTACTAAATTTTTCCTAAACATATTTGTGAATGGCCAATAATTTGAAAATATGTCGGTAAAAAGCCTTTATACATTTCCTAAGTTTGAACTTTCCACGTGCCATAGTTTATGAGAAACAGGGCTATGACAGTCAAACGGACAGACAAAGGAGTGATCTTATAATGGTTCTGTTTTTAATTTTTCAAATCGGAACCCTAAAAAAATAGGAGTGATAAATAGATAATGACTGTAACTACGCCTACAAGTTTTAACCATTTGTCCTACGCCAAGAGGTAATCATTAAAAAAACAAAAACATTTACACCCAATTTCACTCAGTCTCCAATTTCGTCCATTTACTCTACTACGTTTTTGAAAGAACGAGGAACGTGACCGCAAACGTTTCTTTAAAATCGTCATCACGATCATTAATTTTAAAGTAAAGCGATAAATGTCTTTTGTAAAAACCTCGTACGGTTGATTGTTCTGCTTCATTCGTTTTGTCTGCCCAAGCGTAACATTTTCAAACTGATAAACTTTTCCACTCGTCCCATTTTCAAATGCCTCTCCTAAAATTAAGGATAAAATTCGAACAAAATCTTTTGCAAATATTTTCTAAACTGAAACGAATATACAAGCATATCCAATATATATATATATAATCGCTTTTTTTATGTTAAAGGACAAGTAAATCTGAATTGAGCTTGATTTATTTTTCAGAATATTTTAGATTGTATGGAGATTACAAATAATAGAATACAAGTATCAGACGATTTTTAAGCAATATATTAAAATGAAATATGAACACAACTATAAATTTCAACCATAGAATAGTTTTTATTTTATTTTTCAGATCTGACGTCTTAAAAATATTACAGGCATTTTACAATTACTATTATTATGTCTTTACAATTACTTTTGTTATTATATGGATGCAGTAATGATAGTAAGATCATATGAACTATTATAACTTCATTTATCTTTCAGCATTTAGTAAAAAACTAACCATGGTTTACATAAATCTCTATATACCACACAGGATATTTTTTTAAAAACATATGTTTCATTCTTGAAATTTAAAAATATGTTCTAGTTATCCAAATCATCACTTTGTGATGAAAAAAAACAGAGAAAAAAAAATACTGAAATGTTGTCATGTCTATTTTATCATCATATAATAGGACATTTTCTAAACGCCTTCCAAATTGTCTATAGCGTATTAAAAAATTAACCCTTTCGCAACTAATTTGCCCAAAACGCATGGTCAAGCAAACTACTTCGAGACCGTCTGAACGCCTGAGGAAGAGGTGTTACATTTTCTCCCCCTAGGAAAAATCCAACTTTTGTCCCAGGGTAAGGATCTATTGCAATAAACAGGGTGGGAGCCTTTTTTACTAGTAATCTTAGAGAGGTTCTACTTTCGAATATAGCTGCCTTGTTATTGTGTTGCTGACAAAAGGCAGACAGAAAAAATGTGGAGAAAAAAAATTATCCGAGCATATTTTAACATTCGGGCGTTTGCCGTATTTTGAATGCTATTCGGATTTTAGACTTCAGTATTCAAAGGGTTAATATAAAATAAAAGTAGCATATTATCAAATTAACCCTTTCGCAACTAATTTGCCCAAATCTCCCGACCAAGCAAACTACTTCGAGACCACCTGAACGCCTGAGAAAGAGGTGTTACATTTTCTCCCCTTATGAAAGATCCAACTATTGTCCCAGGGTAGTGAATTATTGCAATAAACAGTATGGGAGCCTTTTTTACTAGTAATAGAGAGGTTCTACTTTCGAATACAGCTGCCTTCTTATTGTGTTGCTGACAAAAGACAGACAGAAGAAAAGGGGAGAAAAAAATTTTCCCAACATATTTCAACATTCGACCGTTTGCCGTATTTTGAATGCTATCCAGTTTTTTGACTTCAGTATTCAAAATATTAATATAAAAAGGTGATTCAACCCGGGTTACCCGTATTAAAAATGTTCGATATACTGTCCGGTTTACAGAACGTTCGTGAAAATCCTTTTTAATTGAAAATTCTAATAGAATTTTTAGATTTAGTATATTTTCTTAGATTACCGACAACATACACTGTCAAGCACTTTTTTTTCGTATTAGCTGCATGCCAGCTGCTAATCGCGAATAATTACTGTATTAATAGCAATTATTCTGATTTTGAATGTTTCACTGTTGAAGTAAGTAGTTCGGTGACATTGTGGGATGAATTCGAGTTTTATTTATTTAATTGCGGTGTTTTAATTTTATTTGGCAATTTAGTTATGGAGTTCAATTCGTTGCTACCGTCAGCGGTATCACGGAGATGTATTTGCTTTATAATATAGATAAAATATATTTTATATAATATATTTTTTTAAATATTAATATCATAATTAATAAAATTAACATTAAAAAAATTTATTGGAACTAAAAATTTTTTAAGAGAAATCAATTTCTAAAAGCTTTAAATATGCAAATCCAAAACTTTAATTCATTCTGCAAAGTAAATTTTAAATTATACTTAAAAAACTACTCACATTGCAGCTTGTTTTGCAACTAAATAAATTCAAATTAACATTAGGAGTTCAAAACATTTTATTTGTATAATTCTTAAACTACTTGGCAGAATGACTTTCCTCTTCATATCCCGAAGTAAAATGTACACAAAGAATCCAAACATGATGTCAAAATTATTTGTTCGTATTCGAAATTGGATACAATTTCTGTATTAAGACAGCCCCTAAAGTATTTTTTAAAACATGCATTTAAAAAAGTGATCATTGCCAAACGAATGGCTAATGTTCATTATTTTTAATGATGAGACCCCTTAATATAATAAAAGAAATAACGAAATATGTTAGAACTCCCTTATCAAGATCAGCACTATGTTTTATGGCACATTATCTGATAAAAAAAATGCTTTTCCATTATACCAACACCATTGTCACCAAATATAATAGCACCAAATGAAACAAAATAGCGCAAGATAGCTAGATTTGTTAAATTTCAGTTGTAGGCATATTCAATAAATTTCAGCAAAACTTAATTTTTATCATTGGGATAGCGACTTTTAACTTTATGAAGTTTTAAAAATAATTTTTCACATATAGTATTAAAATTCAAAATCTGTAACATATAGATTTTCATTTTATAAATAATTTTTATCCACGAAAAATGATACATAATGTTATTTATGTATTATACATGATGTTGTCTATATTTAATTGAAATACATTTGTGATTTATCAGAATTTTGATTGTTTAAAAACAATTCAAATTTACTTTTAAAGACTAGGAAGTATATAGCGATATATTTTAGTGCATTCAAGAGTTAATATATTTTTTGTTATTTTAAAATGTTTTAATCTTTAAGAATACTTTCTCTTGTCTCTTTTACACCCTTTACTTTTAGACATTTTTAAATGTATTTAAAATTTTCGTTAACGTCTTATTATTCAATACATAATTCTACAATTCCCTGTAAGTAATCTCCCATTTTACTATTTTTTAATGAGATTACGGTAGGTTTGAGGCTTTCTATTTGCAAATACAAATCCTTTATAATTGTTTAGAAATGCTAGGTTTTAAATTGTAGCATGCATATTTACCAAATAGCGAGTTTCATGGTTTTATTGTAACCTAACAACCACTTCAAATTCTTCGAATTAATGATTACAATGTATTTCCGTTCAATGTTACAAGATTGCTTTTGAGAAATGCCTGATGCTACTCAGACACACATATTGAATATGAATTAGTACTTCTTTCACGATATTGAAATATTCTGAAAAGATAAACTGGTGGTTTGAAGGAAGTATAGATTAGACGTTCGGGATTTCTTATCTGAAATTTACAAGCCAACATTTTAAATAATAATGAATAATCCCTAATATTAAGAACGGTAAACGTCTGTGTGTGTTTCTTTCTGTCTGTCTGTGCACTCCCCGCTGTACACGCAAAGGCTCCGGGACAAATCGACGCATCGGCGGTGGACGCGGACCGAAAAATTCGGAAAAATAGCGCGGTGCTCAAGTTTCGATCGGGTCGGGCGTCCGACCCGGACCCGGGGTGTTATTAATCGACGAAACTGTTTTAATTACCGACCGAAACCGAACTTGGAAAGGAATACAAAACAGCAAACATTTTCGCCTCCGAACAGGGTTGCCGGTCTCTCTCGGGTTGGGGAAGGAAAAGGCAGCGGGTTTGCCGCGAAGCAAATTAAGCGCCCCAAACCGCAGCGGGGGTTTTGAAACCGACCCGTATCTTCGGAATTCGGGTGGCCAGAAACTCAGAAATCGGACAGACAGATTCAGGAGAGCATTTGCTTTCATAAATTCGAAAATTCATTTCAGTACGACGATTAGAACCGAAAAAATCCTTTAAAAATCGATCGATAAAAAATATTTTTTGAATTCTTTCAGCGCTGAGAATGTCAGACAGCTGGAGACACGGCTGCGAAATGATTTTATTCTCCGACGCCGCAGGTGTTCGGGAGGATTTTCACGTGACCGGCCTGTATTCATCGCTTCAGTGCGCTTTCGAAAAACAATGAAGTCGGGGGTCCAGAAATTCGGAAATCGGACAGACAGATTCACGAGAGCATTTGCTTTCATAAATTCGAAAAATCATCTCAGTACGACGATTAGAACCGAAAAAATCCTTTAAAAATCGATCGATAAGAAATAATTTTTCTTCTTTCGGCACTGCGAAGCCGAGGCGCATTTTCTCTGACGGAGGTCACGTGGGTTTCAACTGGGTTTTTTCAGAGGGGCGCCCCATCTCCAAATTTAAGGGGCGCAGTGATTCCTAACTTTTACAGGGCGACTCAAAATTGTTTCTGCTTTCATAATATCTAAAAATTATTCTCATATCTGCATTACGAGCCGATATATTATTTAATTGTATAATTAATCATCATTATTCGTATAATTAAAGCAAAAGAAAGATTTCTATGACAGTGCCAGCTAGATATTATGATTTTAAGAAGTAGGCCGCGCCTAAAAACTGCATTACGAGTATTTTTAGGGAAAAGCGGGCTTCGCCCATTACCGATTTTTTTTTTTTTAGTTTTAAGTTTTTCTACAGCTCACTGTCTTTGAACTAGAACTCAGGTAGTCTAAATAAGTTGTTTAAGGAAAAGCAGTGTCATCGCCCCCCCCCCCCGCTTTTTTCTTTTAACTGTGGTCCGTTTCTATAACTAAGAAACTATGTTACGGATTTCCACCAAACTGATTCCAAACATCATAATTAAAGTAATCTAACGTATACTGCAGCGCGTGCGCAGCACGACTGCTATACGGTGCCGCAGGCAGCGGGGACCCGAGCCCGAGGTTCGTTCAGTTAGAGGTTTATACTATTCTATGTGCAATTTAAAGGATTATCCGGTGCCGAAGGCAGCGGGGACCAGGGTCGGAGATTCGTTCAGTTAGAGGTTTATACTATTCGATGTGCAAATTAAGGGATTATCCGGTGCGTGCGTAGCACGTATACGGTGCCGAAGTACCCTTCGGTATCCTTCCTGAAGTATCCTTCGGTATGCCGAAGTATCCTTCGGTATACGGTGCCGAAGGCAGCGGGGACCAAGGTCGGAGGTTCGTTCGGTTAGAGGTTTATACTGTTGAATGTGCAAATTAAGGGATTATCCGGCGCGTGCGTAGCACTACCGGTATACGATGCCGAAGGCGGACCCGGGTCGGAGGTTCGTCCGGTTCGAGGTTTTACAAGATTCGAGATTTTCTACAATTCGAGGCACCGATGTAAATTAGGGGCCCGCTAGCGGGCGGAGCCAGCTAGTTCCCTAATATTAAGAACGGTAAACGTCTGTGTGTGTTTCTTTCTTTCTGTCTGTCTGTGCACTCCCCGCTGTACACGCAAAGGCTCCGGGACAAATCGACGCACCGGCGGCGGACTCGGACCGAAAAATTCGCAAAAAAGGCGCGACGCTCAAGTTTCGATCGGGTCGGGACCCGGGGAGTTATTAATGAACGAAAGTGTTTTTATTACCGACCGAAACCGAACTGGAAAAAGAATCGAAAAAAATTTCCGTTTTGATAATCGCAGACATCCAAATCGTCGCTTTTTAACGCATCATCGAATAAAAAAAAATGTACCGGAGGTATCGATCCGAAAATCGGGGTACACACGCGGCCGATTTTTGTCGTTCCAAAATGTCAATTTTTTTTTTATTCGGACGGTAACTTTCTTTATTTCGGCCAAAAACTGATCAGACATCCAACATCGACCCCAGACGTAAAAAAAGGTTGCCGTAAAGAATGCAGGGTCGACAGATCCGAGATCAAATCGCCCCATTCCTTTTTTAAACAAGTGGAAATAATGACTCTACATTCGCGAAAATTTGCTAACACGTGTATAAAAAAATCGCGAATTCAACAAAAAAAAATTCGTAAAAATCGACCAGTAATTTTTAAAGATATCAATTAAAACTTATTAATGACACGGCAAATGAATTTATTTCTATTCCGAAGAGACAGCTTCTTTTTTATTTCAACATTCAACGCAGACAAATCGTCTGTGGATAACTCATTTCTGAAAGAGATAAAATAGTCACGTGACTTTCAACTCCGTTTTTTCAGAGGGGGGGGCATTTCCGAATCTAAGGGGCGCATTAATTCCAAACTTTGACAGGTCGACTCAAAATGGATTCTGCTTTCAGAATATCTAAAAATTATTCTCATATCTTCATTAGGAGCCGATATATTATTTTATTGTATAATTAATCATCGTTATTTGTATAATTAAAGCAAAAGAAAGATTTCTATTACAGTGCCGGCTAGATATTACGATTTTAAGAAGTAGGCCGCGTCTAAAAACTGCCATAACGAGTATCTTAAGTTTTTGTTTTAGAGTGGCAACCAGATATAAAGCGGGCTTCGCCCGTTATCGATTTTTTTTTTCAGTTTTAAGTTTTCCTACAGGTCCCTGTCTTTGAACAAGAAGTCCGATAGTCTAAATAAGTTGTTTGACATCAGATTTTTTTTTCCGGCAGTCTAATTCAGTTGTTTAAGGAAAAGCAGTGTCCTCCCCCCCCCCCCTTCAAGTTTTTTTATCTTAACTGTGGGGTTCTAGAGGTTCGTTCAGTTCGAGGTTTATCTTATTCGAGGTTTATTTTTTCTATTTGCGCCACCTGGTGGCGGAAGGTGGAACTAACGTATACTGCAGCGCGTGCGCAGCACGACTGCTATACGGTGCCGCAGGCAGCGGGGACCGAAATCACCCACTCGTGGACAGCCACCCGTGAGGTATAGGAACAATAAGTCCACGAGGGGAAAAATAAACGCTACCCGACACCGATAGCACCCATCCGTTCCAACCCCCACCGCAGGAGGCGCCTGTTTATTAGATTTGAAACAATGAATATAATTACATAACAATAATAAAATATAAAAGGTAAAAAGGTAAAAAATAACAATTTTTTGCAAATTGAAAGTTAAATATAAAATATTTTCGAAGTACTATAAGTTCATGATGTCCTAAATTTATGGTATTTTAGTTCAGAAAGTCAATGGTCAGTTCAGTCAATTTTTTTTTTTAATTCTTTCGTAATGAAAGAGAAATTTTTATTGAGAATATTATAATTCTCTTTTAACTTTTGAGAGTTTGAAGGATTGAAAATGATATTCGAGCCGGAGGTTCGTTCAGTTAGAGATTTATACTATTCTATGTGCAATTTAAGGGATTATCCGGTGCGGGCGTAGCACGGCCGGTATACGGTGCCGAACGCAGCGGGGAACAGGGTCGGAACAACTGCTATACGGTGCTGCAGGCAGCGGGGACCCGAGCCGGCGGTTCGTTCAGTGACAGGTTTATACATACTATTCTATGTGCAATTTAAGGGATTATCCGGTGCCGAAGGCAGCGGGGACCAGGTTCGGAACGACTGCTATACGGTGCCGCAGGCAGCGGGGACCCGAGCCGGAGGTTCGTTCAGTTAGAGGTTTATACTATTCTATGTGCAATTTAAGGGATTATCCGGTGCGTGCGTAGCACGACTGGTTTACGGTGCCGAAGGCAGCGGGGACCAGTGTCGGAGATTAGTTCAGTTAGAGGTTTATACTATTCGATGTGCAAATTAAGGGATTATGCAAATCATGGGATTATCTGGTGCGTGCGTAGCACGACCGGTGTACGGTGCCGAAGGCAGCGGGGACCCGGGTCGGAGGTTCGTTCGGTTCGAGGGGGATGCGAGCCGGAGAATACAAAAGTTTCGAGGCACCGATGTAAATTAGGGGCCCGCTGGCGGGCGAAGCCAGCTAGTTAGATATAATAAAATGTCTAATTATTAATTAGTGATTAGTGTTTAAAATAGGTGGATTGAACTTTATGCCGTTATATTAAAATAAATTATCAACATAAAATAGCACATATAAAAATATATAAAATGGCAAAAAATCAAGGTCATAAATATTTCTTGGGAAGCTTATGGTATATGGAAGAATTCAGGCAACCTAGTTAATGATATGTCCAGTACACCAAATTTTTCAAATGTCTGGCTACCTTTCATTTAATTCAATCTCTTCGATTTCCCCTCCCCCTCTTTTTTCTCCTCTGTACTTAAACTCGTCCAGTCTGGCCGAGCGCTTCTATTGGTCTCCTACGTCACATATGATTACTTACTCTGCCGGTGTTTTTAAAAAAACTCATCGCCTTTCTATCTTGGTCACGTGCGGAGACGCAAGCATATTTACATGGCTTAAACTTTTTAATTAGTTTTCAATCTTTTAAATTTGGTACTGATGATGGAGCTTTAGGGGCTCCGAAACAGCTGTTTGCCATTTTATATAATTTTATTTGTGCTATTTTACGTTACTTATTATTTTTTAATAGTGATTAGTGCTCTTTAAACAAATCAAATAAACTTGAAATATTGAAGAAGCCCATTTCACACTGGAGTAATTAAACAGGATTTTAAAACTTTAATGTAATGTTGAATTATTAATATCAACAATCAATATAGGTAAATTACCAATATCACATCACCCCATAATGTGCATCTACCTAACTTATAAACCTGGGCATCTATTTAGCTACCTACCTACTTCATATACGTAACCTACTGTATACGTATTTTTGGCCACATTTGTAGCATTGTTAATGTATCCAAATTTGCTACGGGTCAGGGAATTTATACACCACTATTTACATATAGAAATTTTCGCTTTATTTAATATTAAGGTTCTGTCATTAAATAAGCTGATACTACTATTCGAAAATAGGGTACTTTTCGGTTAGCCGGGCGCCAGTGATATATATACACGTATCTACACACACATATATATATTCACATATATCGGCATATACATATATATACGTACGTATATATATACATATATGTATCAGATATATATATATATATATATATATATACATATATATTTATATATGTACATGTATCACTGGCACCCGGCTAACCGAAAAGTGTCGAAAATAGTGATCTATGAATTCCCTGATCAGTTAGGATCTCTATGTACCGTACAGTAAGTGCATTGTTGTTAACTATATATATTTTTTAATATTTGGTACTAATAGTTTATCATGAAAATAAAAATCCATAATCCATGATTTGTAAACGTCCATTTCTTCTTATTAATCGTATTTCACCTGAAAACATTATGGTTTATTATCTACAAATAAAAAATAATAATAAAACAGTATTTAAATAAAGGCTGTTGGAAAGTAATTTTCACTAATTAAATTTTTACTGAATTATTCTCGCGTTTCTTTTCATTAAATACCAACTTTATTTCATTTACCTTTATCATTTATGACCCTCGTTTAACTGTCACAGAATTCATTATAATTTAACTTTTCCTTTTTTATGAAATAATTCTTTCTCCACTCATTTAAATTGTAAAAAGATTTTCGATTTCTCTTCAAATTTGTTTAAAACAAATAATCACTGAAGAGAAACATTTTTCCCTTTTATTTCTAGGCATTTATCAAACTTATAAAACTATGTAAGTTCTCATAAAAAAATTCACTGAATCTTATTCTTTGTCGATATAAACTATTGTATTGTCTGGTGGATTTTCGTCATTTTAAACATTTTCTAAATCCGTAAATCTTTTAGATCTCCAAGTATTTATTAGCATTTCTACTTATTTCCTGAAAAATTCTCTTTTTGATTTAAATCAGTTCCACATGATCCTCTGACTTGCTTAAGTTTAATCTATACAAATGTATTTATTGAAAACAAATAGGTTTTACAATTGACACATAAACTAACTTAATACCAAAGTGCTTTGTTAGTAACGATTTATATGATTTTCCTAACCTACTCTTATGTTACTTTTATAATTATATGTCACTATTATTTCAAGTGTTCTTAAAACATACATTAATATTATCATTGTTTGTTTAAATTTGTATATAGGATTACGCATGTATGTTAATGCAGCAAATAAATGAAGCAAATAAATAAACTTATTCAGTTATGCCTAGCTAATTTGTTTATTACCAGTACAATCATAGTTTGAATAATTTTTACATACGTATATGTGTATTTGATATTATAAATTACATTAATTTAGCCATTAAATTCATATATCAAGGTATGTGCGTACACTCCATAGAATTTCTATAGAACCTTTTCCAAATTATTGGCCTAAATATGAAATAATGTTGTACTTTTTCATGAATTTCAAAGTGAATTATTGATACAAATATCAAACATTAATCAATGATATATTGAACGCTTTGATCAATGACTATTTACCATCTTCCCGCTAGCTTTATATATTCGAAGAAAGTTTTGTTTTTAGATGAAAAAGACTGGATCAACTAATTTTTGATAGTCTTATCTAAATCTAATGTTTTTTCGCTTAAATTGTTTTGAAGAGAATGAAATAAATAGTAATCTGATGGTGCAAAGACAGGACTATGCGCTGGGTGAGGCATCGCTCCTAGCCAGCTACAATAATTTTTGTCGAATGATGAATAATGAGTGGTCTGACGATATGATGATTGAACAGAACACATTTTCGATTTGTAAATTATGGTAGTTTTCTTTAGATTGCTTCGTTTAGTTTCATTAGTTTTTCACAGTAGACATCCGAATTAATCCTTGGCAACTCGAACTAAACAATACCTTTATAATCCCACCAAACAGACAGAAATCACCTTCCTCTGATAAATATATCTGCTTTTGAAGTGCTTTGTGCTCGTTCATCTCGCTTACTCCCTGATCTTTCATTCGACGTTGTTATAGATATCCATTTTGCATCATCACTTATCACCTTCTTTAAACATAGTTTGGTTTTGTTACTTTTAAAACTGATATGATTATATAAAAATGGTAGGCTCTGACAAATATATATGCTTTTGAAATGCCTTGCGCTGGTTCATCTCGATTGCTCCATGATCTTTAACGTTCAACGTTTTTGTAGACGATCCATTTCTCATCATCGCTTATCACCTTTAAACATGGTTTGGTTTTGTTACTCTTAAAAATGAATCACAGATTGTGAAATAAATTTCTTTCAATTCGTGAAGAGCCAAAATTGCGAGTTTACTGACATAGCCAAGTTGTTTTAAATTATTGTAAAAAGCCATACGCCAAGCTTAACTGGATGTCTTGTGTCGAATTACACCTGTTAGCTTCGATTATTGCTATTATTTTGCCGTCATCAGCTTCAATTTTGCTTCCAAAACCTGGTTAATCTTTGAGACCAAAATATTCGAAGCAAAGTACATTTCTAAATACTTAAACCCATAATTAATACCAAATAATTATGCAATACCAAAACCCTTTGTCTAATATGTTTTCTGCCGGTTAAAAATCATTCTGTGATTGAACTCAGGATTTGTAATATTTTTCTGCAGCTAAATAAGTCAAAAAATTATTTTTTTTGAAACTGCGTAAGAATTGTACTCACTAATATATTATTTAGAATACGTATTTTTTCACTACTTCAATTACTTTTTTGAGCTAATTATCTGAAGATAAGTACTCCAGTTCAACAAGATTAAAAACTCATTATTGCTTTTTGAAAAATATTGAAAATTGCAAAAAAGTAGGAAAAAAAATTAATTTCTGTAAGGAAAAGATAATATACTTTTTACGTATTCAGAGGATAATAAATCACTAACTAGACAAAAGAAATAAAGACAAAAAGTATCACGCTAAACTTTCCATATGACAGATGAAAGAAAATATCAGTTGAATAAAACCCATCATATTTGATGTAACTTTAAAATTTAATTTTGAATTACACGACTGAAAATGAAAAAAAATCATCTTATGTTTTAGATAAATGAGTTTATTCCATTAAGTTTTAGAACATGTTTCTTTCGTTTAGTGAATTATCTATAAGGCCGAAGTCATTCACTTCTAAGGAGAAAAAAATCGAATCTTAAAACGTCAGTTTGATAAATTACATGTATGTGTTTTAAAAAGAAAGTTTTCGGACATTTTTCAAAATTTAATGTACACATTTTGAAATGGAGTGTGATAAAACGCTGAAATTTTGTACATGACCTTATTAGTGTATGGGACACATTTTACTCATTAATAATTTTTTGTACGAGGGCCGAATAAAAAAAAATGTATTTCTTCAAATTTAATCCCTTAAAAAAAAAATCGATTTCATAAAATTCTGTACTTATTTTACGATATTTGTAATTAAAATAGATGTCTATGATCAATATTTAAGGAATAAAAGGCGGAGTCAATGGTTTTGGGACACCCTGTATATATATATAGACATTTAATTATAACTTTGTTTTGGAAATATTCAATTTATTTAAATAGTCAGAGACAATGGAAGAGATACAAATACATAACATAATTCAATTTAACATTTTATAAGATTTAAAAAATGATATTTCTTAAATTATTTTATTTTTTGCTCTAAAATGCATTTTTTTCAAAATTCCCTTTTTTGACACAGTGTGAGGTCACAGATTGTTGGTAATTTGGTCACAAATCTGACGTCACTTACGTGACTTTTGGTAACGTCATTAGAACTTCACAAAAAGTTATCGAAAAGTAATATTCTTCATGATATAAGATGTTTTAAAGTTAAATTTTCTTAAGATGTCCAAGACGTTATCATTTGGTCACAGTGTGACGTCAAAGAGTATTGTCATTTTAGTCGCAGATGTAACGTGATGAACGTGATTTGCAGTGACATCACTGTGACCATGGAAATGTTTTACCTATACCTAAAATAAGCAGTTGCATTTTGGTCAAGAACATCATGTACAGTACTCATTTTATAAGTCTTTCAGAAATGTTTAACATGCAGGAAGTTCTGTCCGAAAAGTCCCTACCTGGTTACAAAATTTATTCATTTCCCTTATATACAAGATACACATGTGAAACTGGAGCAAATGTTGTAAAATCAACCAACTTTTGGGTAGCTTTCATTACAAAAGCTACCTATTGCAGTCCTCCAGAAGAAAGCAATTCCAAAAAAGTTTGGTATATTTTCACCGTGTATAACCCCCAGACCCCCAAAAGAACCCTCCGTTCAAATGTGGATGTATATACATGTATATATATATATATATATATATGTTATATATATCCACATTATATATCCACATTCCCCCCCCCACTTAAAAATCCGAATGACTGGTAGATCCGATGATCTACAAGTTCATTAAGGCAAGCAAGAATTTGGATTAAAATATAGTTAACTGGTATTCTATTTAATGTCAAAAATTCTCTGATTTTATTAAAGTTAATTCAATAGTTATTTTTGTAAACGGGAACCTGTGGGAATTTTTTAAATACAATTACAATATAAATAATTTAGTTACAAATAATATTTTTTCACTCCTCAAACATAAATAGTGATAAGGATGAATATAAAGTAAACAAAGCATTTATGCCTAAGCAATGAAAACTATAAATATAAAGTAAACAAAAAGTTTTTCTTTAATAGTCATCTTCATCATTAAAAAGTCTGAGTCCTAGACCTCTCATTTCCAATAAAAGTTTCTTGGTATGGATATGAAGGCACGGATATGTCGAGTATTAGCCAGCATTACAGTTTACGGCAATACAGTGTATTGATTCTGTAGTAGGATAATTCAAGTTAATCATAAAGTTCAAATACCTAAGAAAGTTTCATCACTACTAAGTTCAATAAACAATTAAAGTGCACTTATCAAGTAAAGTCCAGTCAGTTAATAAATTTCAATCAATTAGATATTAGATATCTAATACTTTTTAAGATGTTTTGCTAGCAAGATGTGATTTTTATCAACAACTAATATATTATCAATAGTTCTCTTTTATCACAATTCTCAAGAACATTCTCTCTTATAATCTTGTATCACATAATAAATAACAATAACAATTATAATAACAACATAATAATATCAACAATAACAAACAACTTCAAAATAATACTAAATCATTAATTCATCTGTATATAATTTATATCCTCATTCTTTTTCAATATCAGTGAGGAATGAAAATATTCTTAATAAAAGGAAACAAAATAAATAAATAGTAAAATAAGAAATGTCTGTGGAAAATTATCAACAATTCAGTAAGATAATGTGCTTATTCTGTTTTCAGTCAAACAAGAGACACATAAGCTGTTCAATGAAAATAAGACCTTGAAGTGAATGATGGATAATAAGTTTAACTATTAGTATTAGTAGAGAATTTTATTCTATTATTCTATTTTAATTTAATCCAGCGAATTTTTATTCAATTTATTTTAATTTAATGTATTATTCTAATCTAATTTTAATTACTGTTCTAATTCAATTCAATCCAATATAAGAACTTTTAAACTCAAATCAAATAATTTACGCCTGCATAAAAAGTTAACTTAAGCAAAAATATCTGCAGTAATATTCTTGGGAATTCCTATATTCAAGAACATACTGTTATACAGAAGAGAATTGATTAGTCAATTATAATTTGATTTCATTAAATTTAGTTAATTTTTGACTTACTAAGTTTAATATTAAGCTATTGATTTAACATTAGTTTGTTGCTGCTCATGTGATAACTTTAGCTTGTAAGGAGGGTAATAAGGGCTTAATTTTGATACATAGACAATTTCAGTAAATTTATTTTGAGTCTGTCTATTAATTTCAACATTTACATCAGATAATTTTTTAAGGATTTGATAGGGACCACTAAAAACTTGTGAGAGCTTTCTGGTATTGGGATAATAGAATTCTTCATGGATAACAAGATCTCCTATCTTAAATTTTGGCTCCACATAATTTCTATCATAATATTTTTTACTTTTCCAGTAAAATTCATCAGTGCGTTTTTTAGCAATGTCGAGGGCTTCCTGGAAAGGAGGGTAATAATTTTGCTTAAGAGGGGAATCATAGGTTAATTTGCCAAAAAGTAAATAAGCAGGAGAGAATTTGGTTATGGAATGGGGTGTATTATTGTATTCATTAACCACTTCAGTCAGAAGTTTGGTCCAAGGAATTTTGGAGGTAGTAGAATTAACTTTACACTTTAATCTAGTAACTATTGATTGATTCCCTCTCTCACACTTGCCATTCGTTTGGGGGTGATGTGATGTGGTTAAACGTTGCTTAATATTGTGATTCCGCAAAAAAATTAAATCTAGGTGAAGTAAAGGCTGCATTCCTATCAATTAATACCTTTTGAGGACCCTGTATAATGAAACTTTTGTTGAAACAGGATAATTGTTGAGGGAATTGAATATTGAAGACTTGTTTTAAGCAATTTGTGTATGTTTCTGTGGTAACACTTTTTGAGGAAATGCCCAAACATATCTGGTTGCATGGTCGATGTTGATGTGTAGATATTTTTTGGTGGTATCGCAAATTACATACATAGCGATTTTCGAAACATTAAAACTACCCGTTTTAATACTTTCGTCATTTTTAAAACAAAAGAAAATAATACTTTAATACGTGAAAAACAGTCCTCTTAAAAAAACATAACGAATATCTTTATTCTCTCACTTCCGTGCCGACAAAACATTCTACAAAACCATTTTTCGACAACAACATATTTTTCACACAGCTTGGAAAGATACAGTTACAAAAACAGAAAACATCTTTCTCACACAGCTTAGAAAGATACAATTATGAAAACATCTCCTGTTAGTAGGAATTCAATTGGATTCGCGACAATCTCCCACCTTGAGTTTTCAACAGGAAAACTCAACAATAGGCACAACAAAATTCAAAATAACACAAAATATGTGTAACATTATACTTACATTTCATGGCCAAAGCATAGATATTCTTAATACTAATTTTTCAAACACAAATTATACAATTTCCTGCAAAAATTCAAACGAAAATTAAACATATTATTACAAATTCAAATTAACACTAGGAAATGAGATATACTAAAAATAAGGAAAAAAGTTTTTAAAGTTCAGTATTCAAAAAATAGTCTTATGACTGATAACGTTTTGGAACAGTCACTGTTCTGCCACTTCTTGTTCGTAATATTGGTTCTAAACAGTGTTCTTTTGGAATCTCTAGATTGTGCAGTTTTTGTATTGGTCTTAAAAGTTAACCATTTTCAGTTTTTACCCGAGCAACTCTCGGATGACCATCTTTTCCAGAAATTAGTTCTTGCACACGAGCTAAAGTCCAATACGTACGTTTCTTATCAGACTCTACGAGGACGACATCACCAACGGTCAGTTGCTTGACATTCTTTTGCAGGAATTTTGTTGGCGTATCTGCCCTAAATACTCAATACGGAATCGTCTTCTAAGATGTTCTCAAATATGTTGTCTATACTTTGCTCTTCTGTTTAATTATTCTGCGTCAATTGCATCAAAATCTATCACATCTGAAGATCTTACTTCTTGAAGAAACATTGATGGTGTTAAAGATGCTACATCATCTACATCTTCTGAGACATACGTGAGTGGTCTAGCATTTACAACTTGTTCGCAGTCACAAAGAATTGTGATAAGCTCTTCATAGGATAATGAGGCTCTACCTAGTATTTTCCTCAAGATGCGTTTCACCATTTGTATCAACCTCTCCCACCAACCACCCCACCAGGCAGCAGTAGGCGGATTGAATTCCCAACGAATCTTTTGTATAGCTGCTGCAGCTGAGATCTGTTCCCAATCGATGTCTGAAAAAGCTCTATCTGCACCGACAAAATTTTTACCATTATCAGAATAAACGGTCGTCGGTCTTCCTCTTCTCGCTATAAAGCGCCTAAAAGATTGGAGGAAGGTATCTGTTGCTAATGACGTCACTAATTCTAAATGTATGGCCCTGTACACTGCACAAGTGTACAACACAATCCATACCTTTTTTCCATTTTTCAAATATAAGGGCCCAGCTAAATCTACTCCAGTTATTTGGAATACTGCCGCATCTTGAACTCTTTCTGCTGGCAATGCAATAGCTTCTGACTCTGTCTTCTGTGCACTAAATATTTTGCAACGCACACATTTCTGAACTACTGTTCGAATGGTTTTCCTGGCTTTCAGGATCCAGTAGTCTTCTCGTATAGATGTCATCAAAAGAGCCACTCCTGCATGTAGCAGCTCTTGGTGTTTCCAGGAGATCAATCTATGGACTACAGGAAGGTCAGACGGCAAAAGAATTGGGTACTTAAAATTGACAGTATCTTCTCGATAGATGACTTGTGATTTTACTCTGATGATACGATCTTCATCTAGGATTGGTCTTAGGCTACGAATTTTCTCATTATTCTTTACATCAAAGCAGTCTTTCTGGATCAAAATCATTAATTTTCTTTCAGGTTGTTTTATTTCAAAACTTGTAAGCTCAGATACTTCTTTTGAATTCGATTTTCTTGAATTACTTATGAATCTTAGAATCCATGCAATCAATCTTATTATTTTCTTGTATGATGAAAATCGTCGATAATACCAATCATTAGATTTCGTGTTCTTGTTTAATGCTGAAATGACACTTTTCCGTTTCTCAGCATATATAACTTCTTCATCTGGTGATTCGATATTTTGAGGCCAAGTAAATTCTGGCTCAGCCAGCCAGGCTGGTCCCTCCCACCATTTTAGCTGCAAGAACTGTTCAATGGAACAACCTCTGGAAGGAAGATCAGCCGGATTCAATTTTCCTGAAATATGTCGCCACTGATCTTTCTGTGAAAAAGACCTGATTTCTTCTACACGATTCCAGACAAATGTTCCCCATCTATCATCTCGCTTTATCCAGCTTAAAGCTGTGGTTGAATCACACCAATAACAGATCTTCAAATTTGGAATTCTTAAATCAGCAATGACACGACTACCCAACCTGGCTCCAATGCAGCATGATAAAAGCTCTAACCGCGGTATAGTTAGGTTCTTAAGAGGAGCTACTCTTGCGCGTGCTCGTATAAAACTCACCAAAATTTCATTTCTCTTCTTTACTCTCAGAAAAATACAAGTAGCATATGCGTGTTTACTTCCGTCACAAAATATGTGAAGACTTACATCATTTTCAAAATTATTTAGATTCATCCAGCGCTCAAATTTGATGTCAGAAATTAATTCTATTCCCTGCACCCACTTCAAAAATTGTTTAGCTAAATTCTCTAGAATTAATTCATCCCATTTTAATTTCAACTTCCAGCATTCTTGTAGAATAAGTTTAGGGAGCAAAGTCACGGGTGAGGCAAATCCCAAAGGATCAAAAACCTTCTGAGACAATGACAGTAGAGCTCGTTTTGTAGGAATAATTTGCTATTCCTCGATAGGGCCGATTTTGCAAGATAGGGTATGGTTTTCTAGATCCCAGTTTAAGCCTAGTACTGGTGTTATGTTAACTGTTGAAGTTTCAGACATAATTTGAATTGGATAATTTGACAGCCATCCCCTTAAATTGAATTTCGCGGAGGACAGTAACATTCTCGATTCAATTATGAACTTGTTTAACTCTTCAGTTGTGTTGAAACTACAAACACAATTATCTACATACAAAGATTCATTCAAAGTTTCTGCTATAGAAACAAAATTGTCAGGTGTACTTTCCAGATGGTGTTTCAGAGTAGCCGCTAGTAAAAAAGGGCTGCAATTGATTCCGAAAACCACACGAGTATGTCTGTAAATTATATTATCCTTCCATAAAAACCGTAGATAGTCTCCATCACTTTCTGTAATACCTATCTGTAAGAATGCCTTTTCTACATCAGATACTGCACCAACAGGAAATTTCCGAAAACGATGCAATATTGTCGGAATCATTTCAATCATATTTAATCCTTTATCTAGACAATCATTTAATGAAGGAAAACCTTTCACATGAGCCGAAGCATCAAAAACTGGCCTTACTTTAGTAGTTTCACTCGATTCTTTAAATACAGGCCTGTGTGGCAAATAATGTATTTTGGATTTTTTATTATCGACTACCCTTTCAGTTATTCCTGCATTTAACCATCTATCAAATACTTCATTATAAACTTCAGTTTTATTCAAATTTGATAACATTTTCTTCGTTGCAGCAAGCCGTTTTTCGGCCAATTCTCTATTACTAGGTAAGCGGGCATTATCTAGTACCCAAGGCAATGCTACATCATACCTCCCATCTGAATCTATTCTTATGTTTCTTTTAAAATGTTGCATAGTTTCTTCATGAATTTCATTTTTAGTTTTAGATTCAACCGGATCAGTTATACCAAGAATATCTAGCTTCCATAAGTCAGCAACGGAACTTTCGTTCCAAAGAGACGAAATAACCATAAGAGAATCATTTGTTTCAGATTTAATGCCTGGAATTTTCCCCATGAGAGTCCACCCCAAATGGGTCTTTACAGCAACCGGACCACTTTTTAAAACTTTAATATTTCCGGTGAGTAATTTTCCCGCCACATCGGAACCAATTAACAATTTAATTTCGTTTTCGATTTTACATACATTGTTTTCAACATCCGAAATCTTAATACCATATTTATTTAATTCTTTTAACCAAGGTCCATTTGGCTCCTTTTTTATATTAGAACAAATAACAGGAACATCTATAACATGCATATCACATTTATAACTATTATCAATACTACTTAAATGAATTCTATATTTGTTGTGGTTTGTCTCACTTGTTTCAACACCACCAAATAATTTATGAATTAATTTAACTTCATCAATACTTTTATAATTCAAATACTTAATTACATCTTCTGATAAATATGAACGCTCTGAGCCCGTATCTATGACTCCCCGTACAATTTTTTCTTTGCCATCGTGCTTTACACGTACATGCAAAGTTTGTAATAACACTGATGGGTCGGAACCTTGAGTAGTCAAAACAGTATCACTACTCCCTGACTCATGTTTACGAGTTTCTAATGCCGTATTACTCTCTTCATTACAAACATTTTGACACATTACAGCAAAATGCCTTTTACCACAATTTAAACATTTAATCTTCGATTTACAGTGACGTGAAATATGATTTTTCTTAAGACAGACAAAACAAGCCCCCTTTTTCAAAATTATACTTCGTTTATCTTCAAAAGAAAGCGAATTAGCTTTAAAACATTTTTCTGATAAGGGACACTTGTCACAAAATATGCATGTTTCCTCATATTTCTTAATTAAATGTTTATCCTTAGATTTATCACTTACAAATAAATCAGTAGCAGTTGGCACAGAATTATATTCAACATTTTTAAATCTAGTAAAATTCTTAGATTTATCAAAACCAAAACTAGTACGCGCCAATAAAATACGTTCTTCAGACAACACTTCATTTTTTAAGAAATTAAGTATAGAATTTAATTCACTCTTACCTTGATCAGACTTCTCACGATCCCGTTCCCAAATTCGGAGAACGTCATGAGGTAAACACGATTCCACCAACGGGAATAAAATGCTAGCGTATTTATCCTCTGTGACCCCAAGAGATTCCAACGATCTAAGTTTGGTTTCTAGGTTGTCATATAACGACGACAAATTACACTCTCTTTTCGATGTATTATTATTACATAATACCAGCTGCAGCAGATCGCGAACATAAATTTGTATCAGAGTGTCTTCTCTTCCGAATCTTTCTTTAAGATGTTGAATTACTTTAGCATAATTTTCAGCCGATATAGGATAACTTTTCACAATTTGAGACGCTTTCGATTTCGGAGTAATTGCTTGCATCAGATATACGAACTTCGAGTGATCGTCTAACACAGTGTCTTCGTGAATTTTCTTGAAGGTATTCCAAAATGTTAGCCACGATCTTGAGTCCCCATCAAACGGCTGCAAACTAATTTCAGGTAATCTAAGGGTGCGGGATCCCATTCTTTCGTGTTCTATCGAATTAGATAAAAGAGGCTGATGTTCGACGGTAGGCTTAACAAAAAAATGTCTTACACTTTGCTTCACTGTTATTAATTTTTCATGGTATTCCTCGCATGCCTCGAACTCTTTTACATAATCTTTTTCTGGAGACCCATTCGCCAACATAAAATTTAATATTTCGTCATCTGTGGAACGTAATCTTGATGCTTTGTCTACTAATTGATCTAAAAGCTCTTCTATTAGATTAACATCTGGGCTTGACTGGTTAATAGTTTCGTTTAAAGCATTTAAAGTCTTCGTAAATGCGCTTCTAAGGGGTGTTCTTTTTATTTTTAACGCATCCATACTTGAACAGTTTTCCAGTTAAAAAATATTACTTCCTATGTCCTTCTGTTCGGGCGCCAAATTGTCGCAAATACACACATAGCGACTTTCGATAGCTTAAAACTACCCGTTTTAATACTTTCGTCATTTTTAAAAACAATAGAAAATAATACTTTAACAAGTGAAAAAAATTCCTTTTAAAAAACATAACGAATATCTTTTTATTATCTCACTTCCGTGCCGACAAAACATTCTACAAAACCATTTCTACAACAACAACATTTTTTCACACAGCTTGGAAAAATACATTTAAAAAAACAAAAAACATCTTGCTCACACAGCTTAGAAATTTACATCTACAAAAACAAAAACATATTTCTCACACAGCTTAGAAAGATACATTTATGCAAACATCGCCTGTTAGTAGGAGCCAAGAATACGTTTAATTCAATTGGATTCGCGACAATAAAATTGTCACAAATACATACATAGCGACTTTCGATAGCTTAAAACTACCCGTTTTAATACTTTCGTCATTTTTAAAAACAATAGAAAATAATACTTTAATACGTGAAAAACATTCCTTTTAAAAAACATAACGAATATCTTTTTATTATCTCACTTCCGTGCCGACAAAACATTCTACAAAACCATTTCTACAACAACAACATTTTTTCACACAGCTTGGAA
This sequence comes from Maratus michaelseni, assembly GCA_963931845.1. Classification (NCBI taxonomy): domain Eukaryota; kingdom Metazoa; phylum Arthropoda; class Arachnida; order Araneae; family Salticidae; genus Maratus; species Maratus michaelseni. The sequence continues at coordinate 56,261,602 of OZ007588.1, read as the reverse complement.
AAATACAGTTACAAAAACAAAAAACATCTTGCTCACACAGCTTAGAAATTTACATCTACAAAAACAAAAACATATTTCTCACACAGCTTAGAAAGATACATTTATGCAAACATCGCCTGTTAGTAGGAGCCAAGAATACGTTTAATTCAATTGGATTCGCGACAATCTCCCACCTTGAGTTTTCAACAGGAAAACTCAACAATATGCACAACAAAATTCAAAATAAAACAAAATATGTGTAACATTATACTTACATTACATGGCCAAAGTATAGATATTCTTAATCCTAATTTTCTAAGACAAATTATACAAATTTCTGCAAAAATTCAAACAAAAATTAAACATATTATTACAAATTCAAATTAACACTAGGAAATGAGATCTACTAAAAAATAAGGAAAAAAGTTTGAAAAGTTCAGTGTTCAAAAAAATAGTCTTATGACTGATAACGTTTTGGAACAGTCACTGTTCTACCACTTCTTGTTCGTAATATTGGTTCTAAAGAGTTTTCTTTTGGAATGTCTAGATTATACAATTTTTGTATTGGTCTTAAAAGTTCACCATTTTCAGTTTTTACACGAGCAACTCTCGGGTGACCATCTTTTCCAGAAATTAGTTCTTGCACACGAGCTAAAGTCCAATACGTACGTTTCTTATCAGACTCTACGAGAAGGACATCACCAACGGTCAGTTGCTTGGTATTCTTTTGCAGGGAATTTTGTTGGCGTAACTGCCCTAAATACTCAATACGGAATCGTCTTCTAAGATGTTCTCGAACTTGTTGTCTATACTTTGCTCTTCTGCTTAATTCTTGTGCGTCAATTGCATCAAAATCTATCACATCTGAAGATCTTATTTCTTGAAGAAACATTGATGGTGTTAAAGGTGCTAGATCATCCACATCTTCTGAGACATACGTGAGTGGTCTAGCATTTACAACTTGTTCGCAGTCACAAAGAATTGTGATAAGCTCTTCATAGGATAATGAGGCTCTACCTAGTACTTTCCTCAAGATGCGTTTCACCATTTGTATCAACCTCTCCCACCAACCACCCCATCAGGCAGCAGTAGGCGGATTGAATTTCCAACGAATCTTTTGTACAGCTGCTGCAGCTGAGATCTGTTCCCAATCGATGTCTGAAAAAGCTCTATCTGCACCGACAAAATTTTTACCATTATCAGAATAAACGGTCGTCGGTCTTCCTCTTCTCGCTATAAAGCGCCTAAAAGATTGGAGGAAGGTATCTGTTGCTAATGACGTCACTAATTCTAAATGTATGGCCCTGTACACTGCACAAGTGTACAACACAATCCATACCTTTTTTTCCATTTTTCAAATATAAGGGCCCAGCTAAATCTACTCCAGTTATTTGAAATACTGCCGCATCTTGAACTCTTTCTGCTGGCAATGCAATAGGTTCTGACTCTGTCTTCTGTGCACTAAATATTTTACAACGCACGCATTTCTGAACTACTGCTCGAATGGTTTTCCTGGCTTTCAGGATCCAGTAGTCTTCTCGTATAGATGTCATCAAAAGAGCCACTCCTGCATGTAGTAGCTCTTGGTGTTTCCAGGTGGTAAATCGACGGACTACAGGATGGTCAGACGGCAAAAGAATTGGGTACTTAAAATTGACAGTATCTTCTCGATAGATGACTTGTGTTTTTACTCTGATGATACCATCTTCATCACGGATTGGTCTTAGGCTACGAATTTTCTCATTATTTTTTCCATCAAAGCTGTCTTTCTGGATCAAAATCATTAATTTTCTTTCAGCTTATTCTATTTCTAAACATGTAAGATCAGATACTTCTTTTAAATTCGGTTTTCTTCAATTACTTATGAATCTTAGAATCCATGCAATCAATCTTATTATTTTCTTGTATGATGAAAATCGTCGATAATACCAATCATTAGGTTTCGTGTTCTTGTTTAATGCTGAAATGACACTTTAACGTTTCTCAGTATTAATAACTTCTTCATCTGGTGATTCGACACTTTGAGGCCAAGTAAATTCTGGCTCAGCCAGCCAGGCTGGTCCCTCCCACCATTTTAGCTGCAAGAACTGTTCAATGGAACAACCTCTGGAAGGAAGATCAGCCGGATTCAATTTTCCTGAAATATGTCGCCACTGATCTTTCTGTGAAAAAGACCTGATTTTTTCTACACGATTCCAGACAAATGTTCCCCATCTATCATCTCGCTTTATCCAGCTTAAAGCTGTGGTTGAATCACACCAATAACAGATCTTCAAATTTGGAATTCTTAAATCAGCAATGACACGACTACCCAACCTGGCTCCAATGTAGCATGATAAAAGCTCTAACCGCGGTATAGTTCGGTTCTTAAGAGGAGCTACTTTTGCGCGTGACAGCCATCCCCTTAAATTGAATTTCGCGGAGGACAGTAACATTCTCGATTCAATTATGAACTTGTTTAACTCTTCAGTTGTGTTGAAACTACAAACACAATTATCTACATACAAAGATTCATTCAAAGTTTCTGCTGTAGAAACAAAATTGTCAGGTGTACTTTCCAGATGGTGTTTCAGAGTAGCCGCTAGTAAAAAAGGGCTGCAATTGATTCCGAAAACCACACGTTTATGTTTGTAAATTATATTATCCTTCCATAAAAACCGTAGATAGTCTATATCACTTTCTGTAATACCTATCTGTAAGAATGCCTTTTCTACATCAGATACTGCACCAACAGGAAATTTCCGAAAACGATGCAATATTGTCGGAATCATTTCAATCATATTTAATCCTTTATCTAGACAATCATTTAATGAAGGAAAACCTTACTTTAGTAGTTTCACTCGATTCTTTAAATACAGGCCTGTGTGGCAAATAATGTATTTTGGATTTTTTATTATCGACTACCCTTTCAATTATTCCTGCATTTAACCATGTATCAAATACTTCATTATAAACTTCAGTTTTATTCAAATTTGATAACCTTTTCTTCGTGTCAGCAAGCCGTTTTTCGGCCAATTCTCTATTACTAGGTAAGCGGGCATTATCTAGTACCAAGGCAATGCTACTTCATACCTCCCATCTGAATCTATTCTTATGTTTCTTTTAAAATGTTGCATAGTTTCTTCATGAATTTCATTTTTAGTTTTAGATTCAACCGGATCAGTTATACCAAGAATATCTAGCTTCCATAAGTCAGCAACGGAACTTTCGTTCTAAAGAGACGAAATAACCATAAGAGAATCATTTGTTTCAGATTTAATGACTGGAATTTTCCCCATGAGAGTCCACCCCAAATTGGTCTTTACAGCAACCGGACCACTTTTTAAAACTTTAATATTTCCGGTGAGTAATTTTCCCGCCACATCGGAACTAATTAACAATTTAATTTCGTTTTCGATTTTACATACATTGTTTTCAACATCCGAAATCTTAATAATACCATATTTATTTAATTCTTTTAACCAAGGTCCATTTGGAACCTTTTTTATATTAGAACAAATAACAGGAACATCTAAAACATGCATATCACATTTATAACTATTATCAATACTACTTAAATGAATTCTATATTTGTTGTGGTTTGTCTCACTTGTTTCAACACCACCAAATAATTTATGAATTAATTTAACTTCATCAATACTTTTATAATTCAAATACTTAATTACATCTTCTGATGAATATGAACGCTCTGAGCCCGTATCTATGACTCCCCGTACAATTTTTTCTTTGCCATCGTGCTTTACACGTACATGCAAAGTTTGTAATAACACAGTGCGGTCGGAACCTTGAGTAGTCAAAACAGTATCACTACTCCCTGACTCATGTTTACGACTTTCTGACGCCATGTTACTCTCTTCATTACAAACATTTTGACACATTACAGCAAAATGCCTTTTACCACAATTTAAACATTTAATCTTCGATTTACAGTGACGTGAAATATGATTTTTCTTAAGACAGACAAAACAAGCCCCCTTTTTCAAAATTATACTTCGTTTATCTTCAAAAGAAAGCGAATTAGCTTTAAAACATTTTTCTGATAAGTGACACTTGTCATAAAATATACATGCTTCATCATATTTCTTAAATAAATGTTTATCTTTAGATTTATCACCTACAAATAAATCAGTAGCAGTTGGCATAGAATTATATTCAACATTTTTAAATCTAGTAAAGTTCTTAGATTTATCAAAACCAAAACTAGTACGCGCCAATAAAATACGTTCTTAAGACAACACTTCATTTTTTAAGAAATTAAGTATAGAATTTAATTCACTCTTACCTTGAGCAGACTTTTCACGATCCCGTTCCCAAATTCGGAGAACATCATGAGATAAACACGATTCCACCAACGGGAATAAAATGCTCGCGTATCTGTCCTCTGTAACCCCAAGAGATTCCAACGATCTAAGTTTGGTTTCTAGGTTGTCATATAACGATGACAAATTGCACTCTCTTCTGGATGTATTATTATTGCATAATACCAGCTGCAGCAGATCGCGAACATAAATTTGTATCAGAGTGTCTTCTCTTCCGAATCTTTCTTTAAGATGTTGAATTACTTTAGCATAATTTTCAGCCGATATAGGATAACTTTTCACAATTTGAGACGCTTTCGATTTCGGAGCAATTGCTTGCATCAGATATACGAACTTCGAGTGATCGTCTAACACAGTGTCTTCGTGAATTTTCTTGAAGGTATTCCAAAATGTTAGCCACGATCTTGAGTCCCCATCAAACGGCTGCAAACTAATTTCAGGTAATCTAAGGGTGCGGGATCCCATTCTTTCGTTTTCTATCGAATTAGATAAAAGAGGCTGATGTTCGACGGTAGGCTTAACAAAAAAATGTCTTACACTTTGCTTCACTGTTATTAATTTTTCATGGTATTCCTCGCATGCCTCGAATTCTTTTACATAATCCTTTTCTGCAGACCCATTCGACAACATAAAATTTAATATTTCGTCATCTGTGGAACGTAATCTAGATGCCTTGTCTACTAGTTGATCTAATAGCCCTTCTATTAGATTAACATCTGGGCTTGACTGGTTAAGAGCTTCGTTTAAAGCATTTAAAGTCTTCGTAAATGCGCTTCTAATCGGCGTTCTTTTTATTTTTAACGCATTCATACTTGAACAGTTTTCCACTTAAAAAATATTACTTCCTATGTCTTTCTGTTCGGGCGCCAATTTATCGCAAATTACATACATAGCGATTTTCGAAACATTAAAACTACCCGTTTTAATACTTTCGTCACTTTTAAAACAAAAGAAAATAATACTTTAATACGTGAAAAACAGTCCTCTTAAAAAACATAACGAATATCTTTATTCTCTCACTTCCGTGCCGACAAAACATTCTACAAAACCATTTTTCGACAACAACATATTTTTCACACAGCTTGGAAAGATACAGTTACAAAAACAAAAAACATCTTTCTCACATAGCTTAGAAAGATACAATTATGAAAACATCTCCTGTTAGTAGGAATTCAGATTCGCGACAGGTGGAGTTATAATAAATGAATCCTCCCACAGTATCAATAGAAAGACATTCAAAAGGTTGATCTGTGGTGGGCATAGCTTGTAACAAGCCAAATTTTTTCTGTCTGGGTTTTTTATTCTTTTGTCAAATATCACAATGTTTTACAAAATTGGTTATATCTTGAGTCATGTCAGGCCAATAATAATTAGGGGAGATTAAATTTAACACTTTTTGGATACCAGGATGACTAATTTCTCATGAGTAACATTAAGTATTTTTCTCCTTCAAGACTTGGGGACTACTATTTTTCGAAATCCTTTCTTTTTAATTATCATAAGTCCATTTTCATTTAGATAATTTTTACCACACACATTATCTTTTTCCTGCCTCTCTATAATTTCTTTAACGTCCAGAAGAAAAGTAAGTGGTTGAATAAAATGTAAAACTGGGTTTCTCGACAACATGTCGGCTTCGACATTTGTGGATCCCTTTTCGTAAACTATATTATATTCAAACATGCTCAACTTTAAAGACCATCTAAATAACCTGCCTCTCAGATGATTAGTATTTTTTAACCATACAAAAGATGCATGATCAGTATGAATGGTAAAATTTACACCATGAAAATAATGATAGAATTTGTCTGAGGTGTCAATGATGGCAAGACACTCTAACTCGGTAATAAAATAATTCTTCTCATAACTTCTCAATCCTCTAGAGTAATAAACAATTGGATGCAAAAAATTATTACTATCTGGTTGTATTAGGACTGCACCTACTGCCACCTGTGAGACATCAACACACATATGGAGGGGTAAATGAGGGTAATAAATTTTTAAGATACGTTTGGCTATTAAGGCATCTTTTAATTTTTGAAAAGAATCTTGACAATCTGTATTCCATTCCCATAATGTATTTTCCTGAGTAATCTATTAAGAGGGCCTCGAATTTTGCCATATTTATCTATAAACTTGTGATAAACATTGATAGATCCTAAGAATCTCTGAAGTTCCTTTACATTTGAAGGGGGTTTTAATTTTTTATTACTTCAATATTAGCATTAGCAGGAGTTAATATGCCATTCTGGATGGTATACCCTAAGAAGTTAATTTTATTTTGAGCAAAATTGCATTTAGATAATTTAAGTTTAATCTTTTCAATTCTTCATAATTCAAATATTTTGTTTAAATGTTGCATGTGTTGTTCTAATGAGGAAGAAAAAATAATGATATCATCAAAATAATGGCAAGCAAAGTCTATTTTGTATTTAGTAAGTATTCTTCTAAGGGTTCTATTAAATATTGGGGGGCCTAATTTAATACCGAAGGGCATAACTAACCATTCAAAGAGCCCAAAGTTGGTAGCAAAAGCCAATTTTTCTGTATCGGATGGATGTTTGGGTATGTGCCAGTAGCCAGAGGCTAAATCTAAAGTTGAAAAATACTGCGCACTACTCAGTTTATCTAAAATTCCATCGATACGAGGTAGGGGTTCTGCGTCATTTTTCATTATCGCATTTAGTTTTCTATAGTCAACACATAATCTAGATTTTTTACCTTCTTCTCTTTTCATTACTAATGTAATAGGGGCAGAATAGGGAATATTGCTCTCTTTAATTAAACCAGCATGTAATAATGATTGAATTTGATCCGAGATCTCTTTTACTTCTAAAGGGGAAGTTCTGTACGGCCTCAGAGATATTGGTAGGTCAGATTTAAGGAAAATACGTTGCGGTTCAATATTAATTATCCCGACATCATATTAATTTGTAGAAAAATTTCTAAATAATCCCTTATACTTTCCCTTAAAGTTTCATTTTCTATAGAATTTATTTCCCCAAGTAATTTAGAATTATCAACATTAGATTGAGCAAAGGATTGAGGAGATATGATCTTTCCATAATCGGGTTGCACTCTCTGATAATCATAGTTAACATTAAAATGAAGTAATCTTAAATTATCACTGGATATGCTCTTAGATTGATTTAAAACAAGGTCTCCTTGTAATACTCTACATTTAGCACAATCAATAATTAAATTAAACTTACAACATTCTTGTAAACCTAATATAGCATAATCTAATTTGGTATTACATATCAAAAATCTAATATTTTGTTGAACATTTCCTAATTTAAACAATAAATTACAAGCTTTATCTATTACAACAGTTCCTTTGGCTTGGCCAATAATAACAGGTGGTATATTGATAACTTTAGCATTTAACAATTTAACAAATTTAAAAGGTAAAATAGTTATGGTTGAGCCAGAGTCAATCACACAAGGTAATTCCCTGTTATTTACATATCCAGATACAATGAATTGTCATATATTATCACTAGATGGTTGTGGTTGACTAAGAGGGGGTGCATAAGATTGCAGAGGGCTAACATTGAATACACAATTCCTCTCCCAGTGGTAAACATTTTGGATACCTCTATTTAAACACATTCGACATGGTCTACTTGGGTATTTTCTCTGAAAGTGGGTAGTAGGTAACCTAGGATTGATAAATCTAGAATTTGGAGCATTAAAATTGATCTGTGAATGAAAATTGGAATTTGGCACATGAAAATTTCGACTTGGGTGAACCCAATGTCTAGGTGCCTGATCATATTGTGGTAATGATCTATAATTCTGAAAATTACTCCTAGAATTACTATTGTTGACATGAGAAGTAGGAAACACTACTAGCTGTTTAGCCATTAGGTACCAGTCTATTGTATTTTTTGGAGGATTACTAATCATATAATTCTGGTACTCGGGTGTGAGACAGTCTGTTAATCCCTGTACTATTATAGTTTCACATAAACAAAAATGTCTACCTATTTCAACCTTTTTTCGAAAATATTTTTCCGAATCATTGAGATTATTTAATTTTATAGAAGCAAACTCTGAAAATCGAGGAACATGAACAGTAATAAATTTTTCAGTAAGAATATCAGTTATTTTATCAAAAGCATTACATTCTAAACATTCTCCTTTCAAATATTTGGAAATATTTTTAATCTTCCAATTTTCATCTTTCTTAACAGAAGGGCATGTTTTGTCAAAATGGTTTAACCAAGACTGTATGTTCATTCCAGATTCGAAATCAAAAGGAATGATGTTTATTTCATTTTCACTCATTTTGTTATCACCAGGGACTTTTACAAATCCAGATCGCAATAACATTAATATAAAAATTAAAGAGAATTAACACAACAAGATGTAAAATAAAATTTAAATTAAATAACAAATGTAAATACCTCCATCTCTAATAAATAATGATAATAATAATACAACAAATAAGAAAATCTGAGCGAAACTTAAATAACATAAAAATAAATAAAATAATAAATAATACACACAATAATAAATCTTTTGATAACTTACGCAACTCCTTTTGGTGCAGCAGTTTTCCTTTTGTAATTTTTAAGAAGACCGATAATTTTATTTATTTATTTGTATGATAATAATTTTTCATAATTTTTTTTTCTGTAAAAGAAAATATTTTATTAGATTATTCCGTAGTCATATTCAAGATGATGTATTATAGAAATTTTACACAACATGGTCCGGTGTTGCCCAGGTATGAAAGATTCCATCACTTTTTGAAAATATTCGGTGCACATTGCGTGAGAATTAGACGCACACACCGCAATGAAGATGTACAGCAGCATTCAGCAACATATTCGCAGCTCCTCTGTTTATCAGAATATTGGCATGGCTTGGCGTAAGTTCATAGAATCCTGCCGGCTTTTTGTGGCATTTTTACGAAGATGAGATACCACGAGATGTAATATTCTACGAGAAAATGGCAGTTTGTTAAAGATATAGAAGGTTGCACTCGATATCAATAATCATGGCGAAGAGGTGAGGCAATGAAAAGACACCAGAACAGTTTCCCCAGTAAAGATCAGCCAATTTCCAGACAAATAGTTTATTTATGAATAAGAGCGATGCAGTAACAGTACCCACAGGTATAAACTTTTAGCCCTCAGGCTTCACGATAGCTCACTACCTCGTTTAATAGATGTTAAAGAGCTGTATGAAAATTCTACGAGACTACAACACCAGATACCCATTTGGTTACACTTCCAAACAGGTAAAAAATCCGCCCTCCAAAGCGTGCAAGCAAGTTTTGTTCAATGAGCGTAGAGATACAGAAATACGACGTCATGTGCGCACAAACCAATGAGTGAGAGGCGAGCTCCAGCCCAGCGAATGAGGCGCGAGGGAGAAGCTCTAACACGAATGAATTTCTCTCGTGGCCGCGCATTAATTTTGAAGTGAAAATTACCCAGCGCGCGAAACCGAGCATGGAATAATAATAATAAAAAGAAAATGGCTTTTTTTAAAAAACATTCGAAATGAGAAAGCGTCTCTCAAAAATTTATAGATTGGGGAGGTGATAAAAGTTACGAATGAACTTAAAATTTTAGATTAAGATTTGGAATAAGATAATTATTAATATACGGGTTAACACTTTTAAAAGGACATTAAATAAGAATAAATATTATTAAGAATTAAGGAAATACTGACTATGTCAGAAGTTAGATTAATTTAAAGGACTAATGCGAAATTAATGCGAAGGAAATAATTTTTTTATATAACATATATATATATACATATATATATCTGACATTTTTCATGCTGTAATTCTCTTCTTTAGGAACCGATTTGGATCAGACTGAGTATGAGTATAGGACATACCAAGGTCTCGACCGAGTTCGTTGGACAGCTTCATCCGCCATCTTGTTTCAAAATGGCGGCCGGTTAAAAAATTTAAAATTTTTAAAAATTCAAAAAATTATTCATTGAAAACGTTGTTTCCGTTTAGTGTTAGAACTTGGTATAAGAATTCAGAAACATTTTTTGTTTTGGCTATATCTTAAAAAATGGCTAAGATATGGCAATTTGAAATTGGAGGATGGCTGAGATTTTGAAACAATCTGGTTTTTGCTATAGTGTAACTCTCATGCTGAAATTCGCATTCAAATTCAGTATTAACGAAATTCGGGATTGAATCTTCTATAATCGGGTTCCAAGAATTTTATCTTCGGGTGTTTGAGTAAAATGAGTTGAAGTTTTAAAAACATGGTCTATGAAAGCTACCTGCTCCTCCAGGTACAGGCTTGAAGGACTTTTTCTGTTGCAGGCTTCCGTAGCGTGGTTCTAGTGTGGCAGTGTCAGCGTCCAAGACCCTGCACCGAAAACTGACCGACCATCAACCTCAGTTGAAAGGTTGAAAGAAGTAACGCAGACTTATGGGCAAAGTCCAAAGCATTTAGTGAGCACTGCCTCACGTGAATCGCAGGTTCCAAAAGCGTCTCGTGATAGCAGATGACACACTGGGCTATTCCCTGATTTGGAACCATTTCCGGTTTTCTGGATACTGACACTGCTACACTACAACCACGTTACGGAAACGTGCAACAACAAAAAAAAAAAACGTGGTTAGTTTTCCAACATCTTGGCACCCGTTTCACATATCTATCTTATACTAGCTGAAATACCTGTCGTTGTCCGGGATTTTAAGAATATTTGTGTAGAAAAATCAATATTAAAATTTTAATTGCTTAATAGGCGTATAGCCAACATAGTGAAAATGTACCCAAGCCGAGACCCGGGTCATCAGATTAGCGCACTGACGTTCTACCAACTGAACGATACTCAGCCTGGAACTTTTTCACCCTAACATGTTGGCAAGGCTACAAACGCAGCACAAGATGGAATATTTTTCCGTGAGCCGCTAACCCTGGGGCAAACACGAAATCAAAGAAAATCGACAATTGAATAAATTTTTATTTTTAATACTTGGAAATTTTTCCAGAGAAAATTTCCCACGCCTTGCATTCATAATATTACTCGGCTTGGGTACATTTTCACTATGTTGGCTATACGCCTATTAAGCAATTAAAATTTGAATATTATGAATGCAAGGCGTGGGAAATTTTCTCTGGAAAAATTTCCAAGTATTAAAAATATGAATTTAGAAAAATTAATTAAAAAAATTAAACATTTTGTGAAGAGAATTTCAAAATGTTTAAATATGTCAATATTTCCATAATCGGGTTTTTAAATTGATTCAATATGTTCCGCTTACCCATATGACGTTAAATTCACCTGCTGACGTCATATCTACTTTCTTTCTCTATTACTCATATTGATACTCTCTTTGTATGATTCTCAAACATTTGAAAAAGGCCGTTCAACTTTCAATAGGACGTCATATTAATTTGCTTTTAAATTCTCTAATGACGTCATATTAACCTGCTTTCTGTACTTACACATACTCATACTCCTTGTACTATTGATAAATGTTTGAAATTTTCCGTTATATTATCAATATGACGCCATATTAATCTTTATTTCAATTGTTGAAACTTTTTGTTTAATTTTTCATTTTTCACATGGAAATCTTTCAATAGAAAATTAATTATTGTAGAAAGAACTTTATTGTGGATTTTTAATTGTCGGCAACTGCTATAACGAAAAAAGTTTAAATTTGATGAGAAAGATTTTTGGTTTTTTATTAATTAAAAACTAACTATACATTATTTCGATTCCTGAGTATTTTAGTTGCCTCGGCCGTGTTTTAATACACCTATACGTAATATTTCACAATTTTTTCTTCCAAAGTGTGGATTTGTAAAGAAGTGCAGACATACAGACAGACAGACAAATTTTCATTTATATATATTAGATATAGAGGATATGTGAATAAATTTTGTAATCAGGTAAAGACTTTTCCGACACCCTGTATATAATGTTAACAGTATACAAGTTCCATCGGCAGAACTTTTTTATTATCATACTAACACAGCGCAATAAAAACGTTAAGTTTTATAATGTTGTTAAAAAAATGTGTTTTCGATGTTACAAATTGCATTTAAATGAGTTTTAATAATCTTTTTGCACGCAAGTAGGATCAATTTTGGCTTAATGCTATTTAATTAAGCAAATTATGTAATATTTTCATCTTTCGTAAATAAAGAGCCATTACAAAATTTACTCTTGCTTTTAACTCTCGTTAGTCGCACAACATTTTTCTCAAACATGTTCCTCATGCACCTCCTGCATATTTAAATTTTTGCTTGAAACTTAGCTTTAGGTTTCGTACTAGTTTTTATGTGTATTTTCCAAAATTAAAAAATAAAATAAGGTTACATGTATTCCTAAAATAAAATTAATATATTACTAGAACGAATTTGTTTTTCATATATAATTGCGTTTCTTTTCCAATTCGATTAAACGGATACATCTTCTTTCAAAATAATAAATTTAATATATTATTATTTAATGCTACCTCTCATATTTCGAAATGATAATTAAGTTGAAGTAATATTAGTGTCACAAGGATTTTCGTTTTTTGAATGCTTTTATTTCAAAGCATGTCAAACATTATTACATAACTAGCTGGCTTCGCCCGCCAGCGGGCCCCTAATTTACATCGGTGCCTCGAATTGTAGAAAATCTCGAATCTTGTAAAACCTCAAACCGGACGAACCGCCGACCCGGGTCCTCGCTGCCTTCGGCACCGTATACCGGTCGTGCTACGCACGCACCGGGTAATCACTTAATTAGCACATTGAATTGTACAAACCTCTAACCGACCGAACCTCCGACCCTAAAAGAATACGATGTGGAAGCCTACACAGATGGTTCTGTCATGCCAGGGGGTGTAGCCAGTGCTTTCACCATATATAAAGATGGAAATAATATACATGATGAAGCAATACGACATCATCCACTGAATAACATATATCAAGCAGAATTAATGGCAATTTATAAAGCAATAAAATGGTTCTCTACCTCCGACTACAATAAACTACTAATTATTACAGATAGTTACTCTTCTATGGAAGTATTAAAAGTTTCTTTTCCTAGAAACTACATTATCAAAAACATTTACAATCAATTACTTCAAATTCCTGATAAATCCATTATAATAACATGGACTAAATCTCATGTGGGTGATACTGGCAACGAAAGAGCTGATCTCCTAGCAAAGCAAGCCATCTTACAAGACCAATATCAATCAAGAAAAGATCTGTTGTTCCCCATTTCAATAGCAAAATTGTATTTTAAAAAGAAAACCATCTCTGACTGGCAAGCCATTTGGGACTCATGTAATAAGGGCAGAGATACCTATAAAATTATAAATAAAGTCGATCCAAATTATCTCTGCAAACAGCCAACACTGCCGTATTATCTGAGTAACCATGGCAGTTTCCCACAATACTTACATAAAATAAGAAAAAGAGCCTCACCTAGATGTCCATGCGATAAAGCAGAAGGAGATGCAATTCACTACATATTCGGATGCTGCCCTCTTATGATCCATCACTTCCCTTTTGATAAGAACGAAACTCTCAGATATAACCTTCGTAATATCATTTTCAATCCTTCAAACTCTCAAAAGTTAAAAGAGAATTATAATATTCTCAATAAAAATTTCTCTTTCATTACGAAAGAATTTAAAAAAAAAGTTGACTGAACTGACCATTGACTTTCTGAACTAAAATACCATAAATTTAGGACATCATGAACTTATAGTACTTCGAAAATAGTTTATATTTAACTTTCAATTTGCAAAAAATTGTTATGTTTTACCTTTTATATTTTATTATTGTTATGTAATTATATTCATTGTTTCAAATCTAATAAACAGGCGCCTCCTGCGGTGGGGGTTGGAACGGATGGGTGCTATCGGTGTCGGGTAGCGTTTATTTTTCCCCTCGTGGACTTATTGTTCCTATACCTCACGGGTGGCTGTCCACGAGTGGGTGATTTCGGTCCCCGCTGCCTTCGGCACCATATACCGGTCGTGCTGCGCACGCACCGGATAATCCCTTAAATTGCACATAGAATAGTATAAACCTCTAACTGAACGAACCTCCGGCTCGGGTCCCCGCTGCCTGGCAATTTATAAAGCAATAAAATGGTTCTCTACCTCCGACTACAATAAACTACTAATTATTACAGATAGTTACTTTTCTATGGAAGTATTAAAAGTTGCTTTTCCTAGAAACTACATTATCAAAAACATTTACAATAAATTACTTCAAATTCCTGATAAATCCATTATAATAACATGGACTAAATCTCATGTGGGTGATACTGGCAACGAAAGAGCTGATCTCCTAGCAAAGCAAGCCATCTTACAAGACCAATATCAATCAAGAAAAGATCTGTTGTTCCCCATTTCAATAGCAAAATTGTATTTTAAAAAGAAAACCATCTCTGACTGGCAAGCCATTTGGGACTCATGTAATAAGGGCAGAGATACCTATAAAATTATAAATAAAGTCGATCCAAATTATCTCTGCAAACAGCCAACACTGCCGTATTATCTGAGTAACCATGGCAGTTTCCCACAATACTTACATAAAATAAGAAAAAGAGCCTCACCTAGATGTCCATGCGATAAAGCAGAAGGAGATGCAATTCACTACATATTCGGATGCTGCCCTCTTATGATCCATCACTTCCCTTTTGATAAGAACGAAACTCTCAGATATAACCTTCGTAATATCATTTTCAATCATTCAAACTCTCAAAAGTTAAAAGAGAATTATAATATTCTCAATAAAAATTTCTCTTTCATTACGAAAGAATTTAAAAAAAATTGACTGAACTGACCATTGACTTTCTGAACTAAAATACCATAAATTTAGGACATCATGAACTTATAGTACTTCGAAAATATTTTATATTTAACTTTCAATTTGCAAAAAATTGTTATTTTTTACCTTTTATATTTTATTATTGTTATGTAATTATATTCATTGTTTCAAATCTAATAAACAGGCGCCTCCTGCGGTGGGGGTTGGAACGGATGGGTGCTATCGGTGTCGGGTAGCGTTTATTTTTCCCCTCGTGGACTTATTGTTCCTATACCTCACGGGTGGCTGTCCACGAGTGGGTGATTTCGGTCCCCGCTGGCTGCGGCACCGTATAGCAGTCGTTCCGACCCTGGTCCCCGCTGCCTTCGGCACCGTATGACGGTCGTGCTACGCATGCACCGGATAATCCCTTAAATTGCACATGGAATAGTATAAACCTCTAACTGAACGAACCTGCGGCTCGGGTGCCCGCTGCCTGCGGCACCGTATAGCAGTCGTGCTGCGCACGCGCTGCAGTATACGTTAGTTCCACCTTCCGCCACCAGGTGGCGCAATCTGTTTATATGATCATAACTGAAATCGTTAAGACTTTCGATGTCGAGTCGAATGAGCCATACCCCGTCGTTTTCATGCCCGTAGAACCGAAGATAGGAAAGCGCCCCCTAGTGGTGAAAAAACGAAATAAAATCGGTAAGCTCTATCGATGTCGAGTCGAATTGATTTAGACTACCTGAGTTCTAGTTGAAAGACAGGGACCTGTAGAAAAACTTAAAACTTAAAAAAAAAAAAAATCGATAACGAGCGAAGCCCGCTTTTCCCTATCATAATATCTGGATAGGGGGTCCTTATTACTTTAATTATGATGTTTGGAATCAGTTTGGTGGACATCCGTAACATAGTTTCTTAGTTATAGAAACGGACCACAGTTAAAAGGAAAAAGCGGGGGGGGGGGGGGGTTGGCGATGACACTGCTTTTCCTCAAACAACTTATGTAGACTACCTGAGTTCTAGTTCAAAGACAGTGAGCTGTAGAAAAACTTAAAACTAAAGAAAAAAAAAAATCGATATCGGGCGAAGCCCGCTTTTTCCTATCATAATATCTGGATAGGGGGTCGTTATTACTTTAATTATGATGTTTGGAATCAGTTTGGTGGACATCCGTAACATAGTTTCTTAGTTATAGAAACGGACCACAGTTAAAAGGAAAAAGCGGGGGGGGGGGTTGGCGATGACACTGCTTTTCCTCAAACAACTTATGTAGACTACCTGTGTTCTAGTTCAAAGACAGTGAGCTGTAGAAAAACTTAAAACTAAAAAAAAAAAATCGATAACGGGCGAAGCCCGCTTTTCCCTATCGTAATATCTGGTTGCCACTCTAAAACAAAAACTTAAAATACTAAAACTTAAAATAATAATGCAGTTTTTAGACGCGGCCTACTTCTTAAAATCCTAATATCTAGCCGGCACTGTCATAAAAAGCGGGGTAGGGGGAGGGGGGGGGGGTTGGCGATGACACTGCTTTTCCTCAAACAACTTATGTAGACTACCTGAGTTCTAGTTCAAAGACAGTGAGCTGTAGAAAAACTTAAAACTAAAAAAAAAAAAAAAAAAAAAAATAGATATCGGGCGAAGCCCGCTTTTTCCTATCATAATATCTGGTTGCCACTCTAAAACAAAAACTGAAAATACTCGTAATGCAGTTTTTAGACGCGGCCTACTTCTTAAAATCGTAATATCTAGCCGGCACTGTAATGGAAATCTTTCTTTTGCTTTAATTATACAAGTAACGATGATTAATTATACAATAAAATAATATATCGGCTCGTAATGAAGATATGACAATAATTTTTAGATATTCTGAAAGCAGAATCTATTTAGCGTCGCCCTGTCAAAGTTTGGAATTTCTGCGCCTCTTAGAATCAGAGATGCCCCCCCCCCAGCTGTAAAACCCCACTTGAACGTCATGTGACCTGACCTCCGTCAAAGAAAATGCCGATCCAGACAATCGTCTGGCCGTGCGTCTCCGATCTGGGAAACGCAGCTCGGAAAGAAAAGAAAAATAATTTTTTATCGATCGATTTTTAAAGGATTTTTCCGGTTCTAATCGTCGCACGGAAACGATTTTTCGAATTTATGAGACCTGACGACGTCCCGGTTGCGTACGTGCGACTTACGAATTTCTGGCACCCCGACTTCCGGAGATAGGGGTCGGACCTGCGCTGCGGTTTGGGGCTTAAATCGCTCCCTGGGAACCCCCTGCCTTTTCCTTCCCGGACCGGACGTGTACCGGCAACTCTCGGCGGAGGCGAACTTTTCGCTGTTTTGACTTCTCTTCTAACTTCGGTTTCGGTCGGTAATTAAAACACTTTCGCTCATTAATAACTCCCCGGGTCCGGGTCGGAATCCCGACCCGATCGAAACTTGAGCGTCGCGCCTTTTTTGCGAATTTTTCGGTCCGCGTCCGCCGTCCGTGCGTCGCCTGGTCCCGGAGCCTTTGCGGGTACAAAGGCGAGTGCACAGACAGACACACACACACACACACACAGACGTTTACCGTGCTTAATATTAGTGACTAGCTGGCTTCGCCCGCCAGCGGGCCCCTAATTTACATCGGTGCCTCGAATTGTAGAAAATCTCGAATCTTGTAAAACCTCGAACCGGACGAACCTCCGACCCGGGGACCCGCTGCCTTCGGCACCGTATACCGGTCGTGCTACGCACGCACCGGATAATCCCTTAATTTGCACATTGAGTAGTATAAACTTCTAAACGAACGAACCTCCAACCCGTGTCCCCGCTGCCTTCGGCACCGTATACCGGTCGTGCTACGCACACACCGGATAATCCCTTAATTTGCACATCGAATAGTATAAATCTCTAACTGAACGAATCTCCGACCCTGCCCCAATGCCTTCGGCACCGGATAATCCCTTAGCTTGCACATAGAATAGTATAAACCTCTAACCGAACGAACCTCCAACCCGGGTCCCCGCTGCCTTCGGCACCGTATACCGGTCGTGCTACGCACGCACCGGATAATCCCTTAATTTGCACATCGAATAGTATAAACCTCTAACTGAACGAATCTCCGACCCTGCCCCGATGCCTTCGGCACCGTAAACCGGTCGTGCTACGCACGCACCGGATAATCCCTTAAATTGCACATAGAATAGTATAAACCTCTAACTGAACGAACCTCCGGCTCGGGTCCCCGCTGCCTGCGGCCCCGTAGTCGAGTCGAATGAGCCATACCCCGTCGTGATCCTTCCCATAGAAACAGAGATAGGAAAGCGCCCCCTGGTGGTGAGAGTCGGAGCAAAAATCAATAAGCTGTAGTATCCTCTATCGACGTTGAGTCGAATGAGCCATACCCCGTCGTGATCCGAGCCATAGAAACAGAGATAAGTAAACGCCCCCTGGTGGTGAAAAACGAACTAAAACCGATAAGCTCTAGTCGAATAGTATTAACCTCTAACTGAACGAACCTCCGGTTCGGGTCCCCGCTGACTGCGGCACCGTATAGCATTCGTGCTGCGCACGCGCTGCAGTATACGTTAGTTCCACCTTCCACCACCAGGTGGCGCAAACTGTTTATACGATCATAACTGAAATCGTTGCAACTTATTTAGACTACCGGAGTTCTCGTTCAAAGACAGTGAGCTGTAGAAAAACTTAAAACTGAAAAAAAAAAAATCTGATGTCTTAATTACATAAACCGTCCGGATTCGATAACGGGCGAAGCCCGCTTTTAAACAACTTATTTAGACTACCGGAGTTCTCGTTCAAAGACAGTGAGCTGTAGAAAAACTTAAAACTGAAAAAAAAAATTCTGATGTCTTAATTACATAAACCGCCCGGATTCGATAACGGGCGAAGCCCTCTTTTAAACAACTTATTTAGACTACCGGAGTTCTCGTTCAAAGACAGTAAACTGTAGAAAAACTTAAAACTGAAAAAAAAAAATCTGATGTCTTAATTACATAAACCGTCCGGATTCGGTAACGGGCGAAGCCCGCTTTTTACTAATCGAAAATAGTGGTAATTTTTCTATACATATAAACAATCAAACGTTTAAAAATATTAAATTTGTTGAAATGGAATTGGTTTCCTCAAAAATACTACAAATGTACAAATATGTCTTAATTCACCAACCGTCCCGATTCGATAACGGAACTGAATTAGACTGCCGGAAAAAAAAAAAAAAAAAAAAAATCTGATGTCAAACAACTTATTTAGACTACCGGACTTCTTGTTCAAAGACAGGGACCTGTAGGAAAACTTAAAACTGAAAAAAAAAAAAAAAAAAAAAATCGATAACGGATCATAATATCTGGTTGCCACGCTAAAACAAAAACTTAAGATACTCGTTATGGCAGTTTTTAGACGCGGCCTACTTCTTAAAAAAGTAATATCTAGCCGGCACTGTAATTGAAATCTTTCTTTTGCTTTAATTATACAAATAACGATGATTAATTAGACTGTAAAATAATATATCGGCTCCTAATGAAGATATGAGAATAATTTTTAGATATTCTGAAAGCAGAATCCATTTTGAGTCGCTACGTTAGTTCCGCCTTCCGCCACCAGGTGGCGCAAATAGAAAAAATAAACCTCGAATAAGATAAACCTCGAACTGAACGAACCTCTAGAACCCCACAGTTAAGATAAAAAAACTTGAAGGGGGGGGGGGGGGGGGAGGACACTGCTTTTCCTTAAACAACAGAATTAGACTGCCGGAAAAAAAATCTGATGTCCTTATTTAGACTACCGGACTTCTTGTTCAAAGACAGGGACCTGTAGGAAAACTTAAAACTGAAAAAAAAAAAAAAAAAAAAAAAATCGATAACGGGCGAAGCCCGCTTTTCCCTATCATAATATCTGGTTGCCACTCTAAAACAAAAACTTAAGATACTCGTTATGGCAGTTTTTAGACGCGGCCTACTTCTTAAAATCGTAATATCTAGCCGGCACTGTAAAAGAAATCTTTCTTTTGCTTTAATTATACAAATAACGATGATTAATTACACAATAAAATAATATATCGGCTCCTAATGAAGATATGAGAATAATTTTTAGATATTCTGAAAGCAGAATCCATTTTGAGTCGCCCTGTCAAAGTTTAGAATTAATGCGCCCCTTAGATTCGGAAATGCTCCCCCCCCCCCCTCTGAAAGAACGCAGTTGAAAGCCACGTGACTATTTTATCTCTTTCAGAAATGACTTATCCACAGACGATTCGTCTGCGTTGAATGTTGAAATAAAAAAGAAGCTGTCTCTCCGGAATAGAAATAAATTCATTTGCCGTGTCATTAATGAGTTTTAATTGATATCTTCAAAAATTACTGGTCGATTTTTACGAATTTTTTTTTGTTGAATTCGCGGTTTTTTTATACACGTGTTAGCAAATTTTCGCGAATGTAGAGTCATTATTTCCACTTGTTTCAAAAAGGAGTGGGGCGATTTGATCTCGTATCTGTCGACACTGCATTCTTTACGGCAACCTTTTTTCACGTCTGGGGTCGATGTTGGATGTCTGGTCAGTTTTTGGCCGAAATAAAGAAAAGTTACGGTCCGAATTTCAAAAAATTTGACGTTTTGGAACGACAAAAATCGGCCGCGTGCGTACCCCGATTTTCGGATCGATACCTCCGATACATTTTTTTTAATTCGATGATGCGTTAAAAAGCGACGATTTGGATGTCTGCGATTATCAAAACGGAAATTTTTTTCGATTCTTTTTCCAGTTCGGTTTCGGTCGGTAATTAAAACACTTTCGCTCATTAATAACGCCCCGGGTCCGGGTCGGAGGCCCGACCCGATCGAAACTTGAGCGTCGCGCCTTTTTTGCGAATTTTTCGGTACGCGTCCGCCGTCGGTGCGTCGATTCGTCCAGGAGCCTTTGCGGGTACAAAGGCGGAGTGCACAGACAGACAGACACACACACACACAGACGTTTACCGTCCTTAATATTAGTGATTTTATTAATTAATTAATATAATAATAATTATTCATAAATAAAAATTAATAATAATTATTATTATTAATTAATAATAATTAATAATTTTCAACACAGGTTCAACTTTTCCTCAGTCACCATTATCCAAAAATGTTCTTCTAACCTTGATCTTGATTTTTGGGGAGCTTAACAAATCATTAAAAATTCTCACTCCTAAGGCAATGACTTATCTAGTACTACTGATTTTCCAAACATTTGTAAAGCATTAATTTAATTTCTCTTTTTTGGTTTCTTTCGTTCTCCGGCCTCTCTGTAGTTATGCTCAGCGTTGCTTTTCTAGCACGCTCTGCTTTACTTTTTGTTGCACTATACGAATAATCCTTTTCAATTCACAAACTAGAATGTGACATTATTATAGATTATAGATTCAGCGCAAACATAAGGAGGGTTTGAATCTACTTTACTTTTGATAAATTACAAAAAGCCTATTAGTAGCATAATTTTTCATTTGTTGTATACGAATTTTAAAAACACTTTCCTTTTGCTACACTTGACGTTACGCGGAAAATACCTTTCTGTTAACAAGCTAGAATATAACATATTTATAAAGTATACATCAAGCTCAAAAACATAAGACGAGCTTGAATCTACTTTGCATTCAGAACTTTCTAAGGTGAAGTAATAATAAATATTAAACGTTTACTTTATTGTTATAATGCTAATAGTAATAAAATTTCATTTTATTACTTTCATAACACAAAGTTACTTCATGTTAGACATCAAAACGTACATAAATGGTGATCGTATATGTAATCTGTACAACAGCATACGTACAAGTTAAAAATATGTATTCATTTACGAAAACTAATTGTATTGGATATTGTTTGCATTTTGTCTTTTTTTTTTATCTGAAACATTTTACATTTAATCAAGTTTATAATTTCTGCTTTGCTTAATTAAATTAAACTCGTCATGTAAATTAGCGAAACTTTTTTTTTCTTCAGTATCGATATTTTTCGGGAACAAAAATTATTTTAACTAAATAAAGAAGAAATTATCAAATATTATACCACAATTTTAAAAGAAAAAAAACTATTTTCATGAAATTTAATAATAATATAATTGAACGTTCGAATACATGCGTACTAATTAAATTTTAAGCCATTTTATGCGAAAGAACAATATTTATTATATAAAAAATTTAAACACTGCGTAGTAATTAGTTTACGCAAAACACACATACGGTTAATTAAGAAATACTAACTTTTTAAAATGTCGTGCTTTTAAAAATTAGTGAAAGTGTTTGTAGTTTGAAAAATTCTGCGAATAAATGTAAATCATCTTTTAATTATATATTCCTTTATTCGAGTTTAAAAAAAAAATCAAATATTGTCCTTTTATCGGTTTTTTGTTAATACTGTCATTAATACTGTCTTATTTGTTTCTTTAACTTAATTAAAGTGTAAATTTAATTGGATCTGTTAGAAGTAGAAAAGATATTGTGGGATAAAGTGATGAAATTAATTCTAATTTAAACGTTATTTAGTTTGTTATTAAAACTTTTGCGAAGAGAAATTTCATCTAAAAAATGTTGCGTTAATAAGAAGTAAAAATTAAAAATATACATTTTTTATTTAGAAAAAATTAAATGTGTATTTTATCTGCTCGTCGAAGTATTAAGCTATTCTTTATGAATAAAACTACATTAAAAAATACATTATATGTGCGTGGGAAAACATGTGTGGTAAGGATATCTTTTAGTAAAGTTTCACCTATTCACTTTGCATATTATATTTGTGCAATTATTTTACTTTATATTAATCTAAATTTTTCCACCTATAATATATTACATACCTATTATGGACATATTGTATAGCCTCTTTTTAAGTTAAAAGATTTGTAAGTTGAAAATTGGCCGATGAATTCTTACACAACAATAACTAATAAATTCTTAATGTAAAAATTCTCTCTCTGTCTCCATATATATAAAGCTAAGATACGTGTTCTCTTTTGCCGATGGCAACGAGTGGTTTGTTTTCACTAATTTGTGAATATTAAGAAAGTTATTCGATGTACCGATATAAAGTACACCGCACATACGTAGAAATATTTTCTGCATACGAAAATCCATTTTTTTTTAAATTGGACGGTAATTTTTCTTATTTTTTATAAAGTAACTGATAAAGGAAAGAAAATAAATTAGAAGACAAATAAAAAAATCTCGCCATTTTGTTTCTGTTATCGATATTTGTTAATGTTAAAGGTCATTGGTTAAATTTTGATAGGGGAGGGATTTCGGTCGTAAATTGAATATCGTGTTAATGTTGAAGGCATATAGATCTTGCACCCCCTGGCGGTGAAAAGTGGAACTAAAGGATGTTGCGGCGCGTGCGCGTATCATGGCCTGCTATAACAATGGAGACGGGACCAGAGGTTCGTTCGGAAAGAGGTTTGTTTAAAACAGAATGAGCCCCCTGGCGGTGGAAGGCACAACTAAAAGATATTTTAATCATTCGAGATTCGTTTGGACAAATCGACGCGTGAAGTGGGCATAGTCTGCTAGTTTCAACATATTTTAGAAGCTTTTTATGAAGAGTATTTTATGTACCGCGTGATTATAATTAAAGTTACGATTTCAAAAATCGATAATTTTAAAACTTTACTGGTCAGAATGACTTGATATTTTAGCAGAACAATCGTGAGGCAATGGAATTTTATTTGGCGAAGAAAAAAATAGTTCTAAAATGTGCCGATAGATGGCGCTGTCAGGGTAATGTCAGGGGATAGACCAAAAATTTATTCTTTAAACACAAGAATATTGTTAGCCAAAAGGAAAAAAATAGAGTTCAGGGATTTACTAAAAATGTATTAGCGAAAAGACAGGAATACGTGTTTACAGCGACAACAGCAATAATGACAAAAATGATTAAAAAAAAAGCTTTATGGAACAAACACTTTACTGATGATTAATGTATAAGTTGTTCGATATGCCCTCCGCCTTGTTCCGCTATTAATAGGAAGCGCAAAATGGCATGCTCCACAACAGATCGGAGGGTATCTGTACTGATGCAACGGGTGTGGTGTGTGGTTCTTGCCTTCAAGTCGGCTAGATTCTCAATTCACCCGCTGTAAACAACATTCTTCAGGTACCCATAGTTTTTACGTTTTAGTAATTTGCATATCTCCCGACAATCTGAACCCTGACAGCGCCATCTATCGGCATATTTTGGAATTTTTTTTCCTTCGCCAAACAAAATTCCATTGCCTCACGATTGTTTTGCTAAAATATCAAATCCTTCTGACCAGTAGTTTTAAAATTATCGATTTTTGAAATCGTAACTTTAACTATAATCACCCGGTATATCGAAATATTCTGGAATTGCTTTCTTCCGAATGGCTACAATAGGTAGCTCATTACTTTTGTAATGAAAGCTTCCTAAACCTGTGAACCTTGTGAAATGCTGGCAGTACTGTTTATTTTCAAAAATCTGAACATTTTACCCATTTGCATCCTGTCCGTTTCAGGAATTTCCTTTTTATTCAGAAATTCGGAATCCTAACCGGAAATTATGAAAAAGAATTTCTACTTTATGCAATTACGAAACGTCTATCATTAAATAAAGCAATAATTACTATTCAGAATTTCTGGTATGATTTCTAAACCTCCGTATAGAAAAGAAATTCCTGAAATACACGCCTCAGATACAAATGGTTTTACTGATTTATTTTACAAGAAAATTCCCTTGTTTCTTAGTCCTAGTGTTCCTTTATCCCCAAGTATCTTTTAAATGCTAATCTCTTTGATAGAAAGTACATTTTGAATGAAGATGTCTCATAAAAGTAATCTATGTATTTTTTCATGTATTCCAATGTTCACAATGATTGTTTAATATTAATATATATAAAAAAGCAAATTTTAATTGTACTAAAATATACATTTTAAAGTTCACTGATAAATAAATATAACCAAAACTAATATTTCAAAATAAGAGAAAAAATAACTGAAAATTTTTATGTGTCTTTTTGTATATCTATCACTATTTTATTACTGAAAACGAAATTTTGTAAAAAATGAGAATATATTTTTAAAAATAGTATTTGCTAAATATGATATTATGTGGAAAAATACTTTTACTAACAGAATCCCCGTGCATTCTCATACAGCTAAAATGTAAGCTTAAAGCCGGAGATAATTCTTCTGCAATGACTGTTTGAAAATATTTACTGTATCCCATGTTATTCACAAGAGATCTTAATAATATACACATATTTATAGAAGTTTCAATTTTTTTAGTGGAAAAGTCTTTATCGCGATTTTAAATTGTTGCATAAAATCTTCTTTCTTTCTAAAACCAAATATTTACAGAAATGCCCTTTGAAATAAATGAGTTCTTGTACAATATGCCAAAAATACATTACTCCCAAACTGTTTTAGTTTAAGACAATTATTTGGTAACAAAATTACGGTTCATAGCAAAATGTAAATTTTTTTTTTAAGTATTATTTTCTGAAAACACATTAGTCCACACCGAAAAATCAAAATGAACATTTAGAACAATTTAAGAATACATAAAATATTAGTAAGAAATTTTTAAATGCTTGGTAACGGAATTGCAAAAAATGAATTTCATGTAATTCCGTTACCGAGCATTTAAAACTCTCAAAATAATATCCTTATATAATTGTTGTAAGTGTTTATTTTGGTTATTCAGTGTGTACTAATTGTGATTTAAGAAAACAAAGCTTGAAAAAAATAATTAACTTTATGTAGTTTTACAAATTTGTTCTGAACCGTAATTCCGATACCAAATAATTGTCCTTTATTGATTTGTTTTATATTTGCCTGAGAGAAGTTATTGTTCTGAGAGAAGATCTTCCAGTGAAAACGTCCTTAGTTATCTAGTCTCTAAATAAAACAAATCTATACAAGTTTAATTATTCTTTGTTTTCTTTTGTTGTTATAGTACCTCGTAGTGCTCCGAGCATTGCGCTCACGAGCAACACTTGTGACAACCCCTTCGAAGTTGCCAGGTTGAAAATATGCCATACCACAGATTTTAGCCAACGCAATAAATTATTTTCAACATTTGAACAATAAACAGGGAATGTCAGCAGTGAAGTGGGTTGACGTAATTCATATCGTTCAAAGTTAAGCTCAATTAAGAAAACTAAGAGGCGAAAATTCTTTCCCATACATGTTAAATTAAAAATACTTAACTGTGCTCACTTTTTCTTTTAATAAAACCGAAAAAATACACTTAAAAGATAATCCAAACTTTGTGAAATCAAACTGATGATGCCTTATGAGAGAGGTGAAAACGTTTTTCGATTCAAAGAATCCACGTAGTGTAGATATAGCTAGATACGTGGAATGAAGTTTAGGTTTTTTTTAACGGAAGAATAAAGACACAATAAATATGAAATGTAAATTAAAGGAGTTGATGTTAAAAATTGTAAAAGAATTTGTACAGGATATCTGGTATGTAATACACCTTTTTAAGACGACAGACTGTGTCTATATGCGTTTTAAAGAAATAACTAAATATGTTTTTAATGATTTCTGATAATGTATGTTTTTACTGACAATATAAAATATTTTTAAAATGAAATAATGTTTTTTTAAAGATAAAAAGAATATGAAATAGTATACATAGTTGCCAACCTCCCGATTTTTCAAATACCAGTAAAATCATACAGAAATTTTAGCTTTATTAAATAGCAGAAATTGCAGAATTAAATAAAACAAATATTTTTTCATAAAAATACTGATATGAAAAAAATCGGGAGGTTGGCAAGTATGAATATATCTATACTAGTATTGCTCTGCCGTTTATTGCTAACTAATGCCTTATGATCTGGAATACTCATATAATATATAATTGAAGATCTAAATTTTAAATAGAATCCCGTGGATCCCGTACTTTGTTATTCGAATTACAGAATTGCTCACATTACCAAATAGGCAAAACTCACTACAGCTGGCTATTTTGGAAACTGCACTTCAAATAGAAATCTTCTTGTAACGTAGAAAGAACGAGGGAATTTGATTATTATTAGGCAAGATACATTCCAAATTTTCTGATTCCTTCTAACACCACACTATATATAGACACTACACAGCCACAGTCACCCAATTAACATATATTGCAAAATAACCGAGATAAATAGATTCCGGGTATACATGCACACTGTGAGAAAATAAAAGAAGGATAGGAGAGATTTCTGAATCACTCAGAAATGATAGGGATTCAAGAGAACGCGATCGCACGCAAAATCACAATAACTTGCTTGCCACTATAGTGTTTGCAAAAAAGAATATGTAGACACTTTACTACATATTTCCTTCTGAATTTTCATATACAAGCCTTCTAAAAATTTTATCCAAAATTGTTATCTCTACTTAAGTACTTTTTCTTCACTAGTAAAATTATTTATTGAATATACTAATAATAACTAATAAATTATATGCTGAAATTACTAATTAGAACAATTTAGTCAATAATTTGTAAATATTGTTTACAAGTACGTGTTTTTTCAATATTTCAATTTCGTTTTTAAGCGTTATTCCGAGCAATTACATTAAACAAATTCACGACTATATTATAAATAATGATTAAATGCATTAAAATATACTAAAAATATAATTAAAACATTCTTCCAAAACAAAAAAAATCTTTTTAGTCATCACAGATTTAAAACTTCCTAACTAAAGCTAAAAATAAGGCGGAAATCACAGAAGAATCTATTTAATAGATAAAAGAAAGTTTAATGGAATAAAATTTACAATGTTTGATATCTCAAAATTCGATTATAAAAGTTGAAAATTTGAAAGTTTACTTTAAACTTTAGATAAATGGTTTTATTCCATTAAGACTATCTTACCTTTTTTCAGTAAATTATCTACGACTATGAAGATTACTTCTTCAAACAACAACAACAAATAAAAAATTGTAAAATTCCAGTTTGATAAATTGCATGTATGCTTTTAAGAAGAAAGTTTTCCGTTTTCCTTTCTAAATGTAATATAAATATACATATGTAGGTTCTTCAACAAAAAAGTGATAGTGTTATAAAGTGTGGTAGAGCCTATAGCAACAATACAATTTGTTTGTCGAAAACCAGGTTAATAAATCATTTGTTCAGTCAAAAATACAGGGCGTTTCACTCTGTTAAGGATTGAATTTTTGTTCACAACAATAATGAAGATATTTAACGGAGATTGTGGGATATGAAACGATTTACAGAAGTGATAAAAATGGCCACTATTCACGACCAAATAGCATTTAAATTGATGCTTTGTATTTAAGAATGTATGTGACATAAAATACAGTGTCACTGAATTACTGTCAGCATTTCAAATATTTCTTCAAAAAAGAAAGGTATTTCAATCCGAAGATACCCGCCGTTTATACATCATTTCAGGATATACTTGGATTTCACCACACAATATAGTATTATTATTAAAATAAAAAATTGTACATATAATTAATGTAAACACGGGTTTAAAGAAAATAGCTACTTTATCTACCTGCGAGTTTTTGTTAAATTACATCCTTAGTATTTATTTGGATTATAAAAAACAAAAAAATATATTATTTGCAATTGTATGGTATACATGAACAAACCAAATGCATATAAATAACAAAACAAATCCTATGTTCAAATAAAGCAATATAAACGCATTTATTTTTTAAGCACCTCAAACTACAAAAATTTAATTATATTACTTCATTTCCCACTCAACATAAAACATGTGAAATTATACTTACTATTTGAATATGCGCTATGCATTAACATTTTATTATAGGAGGGGAGATTCATCATTGATGTTTTATAGTACAGGGCGATCGTTTTTAAAGTGACAGTGTTTGGAGCACCCTGTAGCGCGATCTAATAGCCGAAATGGCACCAAACTTTGTATTTAGACTAATCAAGACATGGGAAAAAGGATTCCGTGAAAAAAATTTAGTTTCAAAAATTACCGCTAGGGCATTTTGTGGCGCTTTGCAATGTATAAAATGTGAGAAAAGAAAGATACTAGCACATACAATCGTACAGTTGAATTATTAATAT
This sequence comes from Maratus michaelseni, assembly GCA_963931845.1. Lineage (NCBI taxonomy): Eukaryota > Metazoa > Arthropoda > Arachnida > Araneae > Salticidae > Maratus > Maratus michaelseni. The sequence goes on along the minus strand of OZ007588.1, from coordinate 56,232,503 downwards.
TTATTTACTACATTAACTTCCCCGGTGAGGAATTAGACCACCTTCAATGTGAGCACCGTTCTCAGAAATAACACCGTGCATTCTGTGCACAACGTTCTCTACAGCCGTACGTAACATATCACGAGGAATATTCCGCACTGTCTTTGTTATGTTGTCCTTTAGAATAGACAAATTTGATACTCCACCAACATAAACTTGAGATTTCAAATAACCCCAGGGCCAAAAATCGCATGGCGTGAGGTCAGGGGAACGAGGCGGCCATGCAACTGGAAAACTCCGGCTTATGACTCTATCATCAGTGAAGGTTTGGCGCAACAGCTGCTTTACCTTATTACCAATGTGTGGCGGAGCACCATCCTGCTTAAAGGTTGTCTGTTGGAGACGGTTTCTTTGCTGAAGTTGTGGAATAACAAACGTTTGCAGCATTTCGTGGTACCTTTCTGCATTTATGGTGCACGTTTCGGGTCCTGTCGGAGTGATGGTCTGAAAAAAGAATGGCCCAATTACGAATTCGGCTGTGAAACCACACCAAACAGTGACTTTTGGGGAATTTAATGGTATTTCATGCACGGTGTGGGGATGCTCAGAAGCCCAAATTCGGCTATTTTGTGTGTTTACGGACCCATTCAGATAAAAATAGCACTCATCTCCCCACAGAATGTGCCATGGGAAAGCATCATCAATTTCTACCCTGGAAAGAAACGATAGAACGAATGTCACTCGCTTATCATAATCACTGGGTTTCAGTTCTTGAAAGAGGCTGATTTTGTAGGGGTAAAATCCAATAACGCGCCGCAAAACTCTCCATACCATGGAATAATTCATGTCCATTTGTCGAACTACACCCCGGGCGCTGCTAGTACCAGCAATGGTTCCCTGCGATCCTTCGACAATTGCAGTAGCCACATCAGTTATTACATCTTCTGATACTTTTTTACGTCCTCTCCCAGCGCGAATGGTCAGTGACCCCGTTTCCTCGAACTTCTTAATCATTTTCTTAAGACCATTCAACGATAAAGGCCCCTTTCGTAATTTTTTTTCTGGTTCGAAATGCCCGAAGAGTTGCGGATGCATTACATTGACTCATATAATACAGCTTCACCAGTAACGCACGTTCCGGTAACGTGAGAGGCATGTCCACTGGAGCTCGTTTACTTCAGCTGAGATTATTTGTCGGAGCTGTCTACTACATGCATTTTATAGCCCCTATTACTGGCGCTGTCATCGCACAACATTTGCATTTTTCTTTGATACCCGTGTTTTATGCTAATTCTCGTTATTGTAAGCTACAGCAGCGCCACAAAATGCCCTAGCGGTGATTTTTGAAACTAAATTTTTCTTCACGGAATCCTTTTTCCCATGTCTTGATTAGTCTAAATACCAAGTTTGGTGCCATTTCGGCTATTAGATCGCTCCAAACACTGTCACTTTAAAAAAGATCACCCTGTACATCATACAAGTTTCATTAAAATTTGAAGCAAACTGTCCAGTCTTTCAACATTTTGATTGAAAACGGTTATTTTACCATATTATGAAACGTTCTCGTTGGTCATAATAGAGATAAATTATTGTTATGTAACAGTTATCCATAAAAACGGTTCACTGTTAAAAATATGCAGCAAACTGTACAGTAATCCAACCTTTTTGTGAATAAATTTTACACTGTTAAAACTCTGCTTCAAGCTGTCCAGTCATTCGACCATTTATTTAAAATAACGGCTTCTTGAACATATTATTAAACGTATCTGTCCATATTATAGTTAGAATGAAGTTAAATTTCGGTTATGCAACCGTTTTTGTTTAAAATGGCCGAATGACGGGACAGTTTGAAGCAAATTTTTACCAGTGTACTTGATCATATTACGAAACATTCTCATTGATCAGAGTCGGTAAAAATTATGATTAAGTTATAGCGTGCGTGTCAAGGCCGTTCCCGTCAAGGTTAGTCATTATGTGAGTTTAAAGTTTAAAACACGTTTATTTAAACTACGCGGGCAGGGAGATGGCAGAGTCAATTGGCAAGTTTTAGCCTTGTTTAAAGGCGATCCCCAAAATTCAATCAATATCTTAAACGAAACGTTTTACTAAAATAACAAGATTTACTTACGTAAAGAACACTGGTATTGCAGTTTACTGCTAAATCCAACAGTCGAGCAATGCTATACGCTGAAACACAAGAAACAATTGCGAAATAGCTCCAATATAACTTTTAACGCACTGGCAACCCGTGGTTGCCGAATAACTTTTATTCAAATTTATAATTCAAAAGATCTTACCAAACAGCTAACATTAACTCCGCTGGACTTCCGTTCCGCTAATACTTGTTGACACAAAACTGTAGCTTATCAGCATAGACCTTGTTCACCACACAGAGAAAGATTTGACCCAAATCTGCCGATACAACTTTTTGTTTCATCTTTTATACTCTGCCGATTGACAAACGAAGTTACCAACGGCTAATCTTGAAATCGATTAAACTTTTACTACGGGATGCAAGCAAAGTAGTCACTGATAAGAGCAGGACTTAATTCACCAAGCGGCAAGAGATCCAACCCAAATCCGCCAATACAAGCTTTCGTTCGAGCTTTCATTTTCTGCATGATTGACCAACGAAGCTAAAATTTGCATAAACACGCAGCGAAACACCGAAAACGAAAACTCCGAAGGCTTCACACATACTTTGAAAATTGGATTAAAAGATAGTGTTGACCTCACTTTTGCGCACATACGTTAGATGATGACATCATGTTCGCATTCAAAACTCTAGAACGCTTTTATAAGACGGTTGCAAGTCCACTACAAAGTAACCGTTATCTATAAAAACGGTCTAATGGCTGGAAAATTTTCTGCAAATTTTTAACAGTGTTGAATGACCAATGAGTTTTCTGCAGATTTTTAATAGTATAGATTTAAATGAAAATCAAGCTTTGGAAATATGTTTTTGATATTTATTTTATTTTAATGCTATTCTATAAAAATGTTCTTTTATAAATAAAATGTTGATGCATCAAAAATTTTAATACAAATACTGATAAAAACGCTCTTATATCAGAAAAACTTTGATGCATCAACAATTTTTTATGCTATTTAATAAATGGTTATTTTATAAATAAAATGTTGATGCATCAAAACTTTAATGCAATTACATCTATCATAACGCATTTTGCATTTCTAAAAAAACAGATTTCTTTGTAAACTATAGTCAGATTCAGATTTTTATTTTGTATATAGTTTATTAACTATCGTACATTAAACATTTAACTGCCTGAATGCGAATAAAGGAAGTCTTTTACAAAAAGAACAGCTATTGTTACATTTGTAACTTCATTAAACTACAATATAAATATTGATTTTTTTATTCAATATTTTATTCGTCAAAATAAATGCATAGAGCATGATTTCATTATATCTATTTCACCCTTGTTTAACAACTAACGAGATTAAAAAAGGTTAAACAAAAGAGTAGATTTTATTTTATTATGTCCCTTCAAGTACAATTATGTTTTAGAGGAAACTCAATGCATCTCTTGCCACAATAGATTTCATAAATATTTACTTAATGACATATATTATTAATCTTTTAAATTGTCTAATACATCTTTTTTTTTGCGTCAGGATAAGCTATTTAATTATCTTAAAAACACAGTGCCTAAAATACTTTCAAACAGCTGGGGCTTTCAATGATTCACATTTTTATATTATTTAATTAAATATGTGAGTAAGAAAAATATTTTTTCAGTGTTTACTGATGTTAATATTAACCTTTTAAGGAAAACGTTTTTATGTTGCATCTTGTCCTTCAGAGTATTTTTAATTTTCAAGTTGTGATTCAGTCTGCAAATTTGTGAACTGGAGTACCCGTACGTGGTAACAATGTTTAAATTTTGTTCGCCAATGTATTGCACAAGCTCCTTGATAACAACTTATATATTCGTTTTTATTTCTCACATACTACAGTATGAAATAATTTATATACACGGTCGCATTCCCTGGGCCAAAGACAAAACACATATGTACAGGTGTACTTCTAAAACGCTTAAGAGCCTACGCTAGTCACGCGAAGAAACGCTCAAGCTAATGTTAAGTCTATGGGAAGGTTCTTGCGCGATTTCTCGCTCGCATTGTAATATTTTTAAATGATTCTTTTTGCATAGGATAACTGACGTCTATCTGTAACGTTGTTAGTTTTTACTTTTATTTTGGTTACAGTTTTTTTATAAGCTGACATTTTCAATTTTGGAACCGGTTGGAACCGGTTTTGCTAGTAAGACAAGTCACGCCGAGGCAACAAGCACACCTTAGGCAATTTTGGAACTCAAATCCATTTCTTCTTTGTTCCAAAGAAGAAACATGTTTGAATTCCACAATTTTTCTTATGCGTTGTGCTAGTCGCCTCAGTATGCGACCTGCCTAACACTCGCAAGCTATTGTTAGACAAATGACAGCGTTATTTTCAATTTTCTCGTTTGTATTTTAATAATTTGAAATAACTTTTTGCATAGTATATCTAAGATCGATGTCTAAGCAAGTACTTTCTAACTTTTTCAATTTTGGTTACTTTTTTTTAGAACACGTTTACTTTGGGAAACGGTTCCGAAACACTAAATTTTCTTCTTAAAAAAAAAAAAAAAAAAAAAAAAAAAAAACTGCGATAAAAATTCAAAAATGCGCGAAGTACCTGGTTAGGTATCGACCTCAGATATTCTATGAAAAAAAATTATAAAGTACACTGTCATTGGTTTCACATTATCTTGCGAATGTATTCATGGTACAAGAATAGGCTCTTATCAGTTTTTAATTCCAGTAATGAATTTTAAAGTTCTTTAATATATTTCATGACTTTATTGTATATTTTTGCTATTTAATTTTTTAGTGTTTTATTAACGTTTTGCCTTAGGAACCACGCCATTTATATCCTTCCACGCTATTTAAATAAAGATTGATTGTAAAATGCACTGTTACATTTTATCACCGTTATTCAATATTCCCTCAAAACTGATCGCAATGAGTTTTAAGCATACAAAAATTTACGTAAAATCTCATTTCAGTTTAACTGCTTTAAAAGCTTCTTAAATACGGCACCATTAAAAATTTGGAGCAAACTATCCAGTCATTCGACCGTTTTGATAGATAACGGTGATTAACCGTAATTTTCATCCATATTGACCAATAAGAACGCTTCCTAATATGGTCAATTAACTGTTATTTACAAATTTTGACAGTGTGGTTACAACTGAAAAAAATATTATTAAAGAAAAAATGTAGCATAATAACAGGTCAGTATATAGTACAACGTTTAAATGACATGGATCACGACTTTTGCTTTTCGTAACTCGCTTCATCTTTGAACGTTTACTGAGTAGCAAATATCGGAATATAGCACCATCCTTGTATTGTTCTTTTAATTCGAATTATCAAAGGACTCAGTACAAAATAAATGTGAACAATGGCTATACATTCAATCCTAATTATAGCAAGAATAAAAATAAAGTATAGTTTTTAATTCCTTTAAAATTCTTTATAAATGTATAATGGTTATGTTGACATAAGGGGACAATATATTGAAAATGAAACCAATGGTTATTTTTAAAATTGTAACAGCCACTTGTGCCACTTTATTTAAGTTACTTGGAATAACACAGCCCTGAAAAATCTATGATTTATGATTTTTTTCTTAAATCTTCATACAATTCAAAGTGTTAAGGAGCTGAAGTTGATAATGTTAAATCACCAAACAACCTTTAAAATATATCTTCCTAGTAAATCATTTGATTTAAATATTTATTTTTGATCAGATAGAATGAGGGAACCAGAACATAATCTAAGCACTGCTTTTACTTAAAAACATATTTTTTTAACCTTCATAAGAAATCTGACTACATAATCTGACTACAAAGATGGGTCTATTTGATTCAAAAACAATGCTTGCTCAATCCATTTTACACATTAGTGCAAGCATTCTAACAGTTCAAGATAGCTCAGTGCCATGTATCACTGGCCCGAACTCCAATGGTTTCCTTGAAAGAATAGTGCCCAGATAAATGTATAATTTATGATTTTTGTTTTGTTAAATGTTCTTACAATTTAAATGGGTCAAAATCTGAAAGTCATAAAAATTATTATGTTAAATCCACAAGATAAACTTTACAATATATCTTTCTACTAAATTATTTGATTTAAATATTTCTTTTTTGGTGAAATATAATGAAGGAACCAGAATATAATCTAAGCGCCATTTTTATTTAAAAACATATATTTTAACCTTCTGACTACAAAGATGTGTCTATTGGACTCAAAAGCAATGTTTGATCAATCAATTTTACATATTAGTGCGAGCATTCGTTAGTTTAAGATAGCTCAATGCTATGTATCATGTATATTTGGAACTAAAAAAAATAAAGCATAGTAAAGCAATTCCTGAATTCACACATTAATATCTTGCAAAGAAAACTTCAATAGCTCTTTACCTGTCAAAAATTATTGATATAAATATTTAAAGTTCTCTTGATTTTAGCATACCCGGTATATTATAATGTTTAGAACTAATGTAAAATAATATGATACTTCTTAAAAATACTTCCGATAAAAAGTTGTTAACGTTTGTAAAGCATCATTACTTCAAAACTTGAAAAACAGTGATCCTGTTAAAACAAACCATCAGACGACTGTAAATATATAACAATCTTCATTCAGAAAAAAAATATTCAGATGCTCACTTACTTACAATATATTACATAAGGCATGCATAAACTTATTTAACAAAATAAGAGGAGTGATAATATACATGAAAATTAGCAAATTATATATGAGAAACCAGAATAGCAACAATCGTATTCAGTAAAAAATGCAGGCTGTAAGCTAAATGTAACACAGATAATCGTTAATAATATTAACAATAATGAAGATATTTCAGCAAAAAATGCAGCACACTGACATTGCTTTTTGAGAAATGTTATATGGTACTGCCAAAAAATGGAAGTGTACTATATTTCTGTCAATTATACTGTATGTACTATCAGGTATTCTGAAATACAAAATCTCCTACCATATTGTTGTTAGGATGCAACTGGTAGAAATTTACAATATTTCTCGCCTTGTCATGTCAATTCACAGAGAGCAAAAAATTTCTATTGAAAATATCGTTAGAATATCTTCATTATCGGTAAAGATAACAACTAAAATTGAATTCGGGTGAGCGACAGGCACCCTATATTTTTGATTAAATAGGTGATTTACGAAAGAAAATTGTTCATTATGCTGGGTTCTGTCATCCTTATTATTTTGTAAAGGTATGTTACGAATAACATTTGTAACATGTAGAAGAATATACACAAAAAAAATATGTTCTGAAAATTGCGTAAAAAGTATTCAATTTTAGTTACATCACATATTCAAAATAGCTCCGATCCAAATGTACTCAAAATTGAGAAGCACGTGTACTCGTTTTTGATTCCATGCATGTGTTCAAATATGAACACATTGAAAATCCCAGTCTTCTAATTTTCTTTTCCCGAACAAATCCATATCACTCAGCACACAGACCAGACCGACTTCGCATGAATATACGAAGCACTCGTAACAGCAACGCATTGTAATATTACCCATTATAAGCATATATTTCAATAAAAGAGACGAAAGAATAGTTCCATCTGAGGAATAAAAATGTAATATTTTCCCCTGATTTCCAAAGTATGTTGCATTGTTTTCCTTTTAATGAATATCTTTTATGCCGCCATGAATGAAATAAATCATTACAAAGTACACAAATATCGTTTCGTTTGTGTTTCATAACATGCGATGTTTCCAAATTGATCATAGGATAATTTTTGATCCAAACATAATCGATTAGATTTGAGCACATCGATTTACTAATTTTTGAGCAGTTCATATTTTTAATTTCTTCTATCTTTACAAGAAGAAAGTATTGGATTCATGAAAATTTTCGACTTCCGGTTTTCGGCGGATTTATACGAAGGTCCTGAACACTATTTGACTGTTTTTAGAAAATGTCTCTCTGTGACTTTGTCTGTGACTCTGTCTGTGACTATGTGACTCTGTCTGTCTGTATGTGACAAAAAATTTGTGGGCGCTCTATCTCAAGAACTAATGCTCGGAATTTAATAAAACTTTAGATTCCGTTAGTCCCTGATATAAATTGGAGCTGATTATTTTTTGGTAAAAATCGCCCGACAGGTGGCGCTGCTATGCAGTATTTTTCGCGATAGTCATACCTCAAGAAATATTGCATGGAATTTAATAAAACTTGAGTTTCAGTTAGACCTTGATATAAATTGGTGCTGATTCTTTTTAATGTATGCGAAACCTGTGTGAGATAGAAGAAAGTTTTGGGATTGACACATAGAATTACACTGAAAATGAAGTTGCTATACGCACAGAATAAAATTTTTTAAAGATACACTGAGAAGAAAATCTGCCCTTCTCAACTAGAATCTAAATTGTGGCTGTAGAAAAAATAGTTCCATTTCATCCCTATAAGTTCCAGTTCAACTTTGCCAGAGAGTTCTAGAGTCCCCTATTAGAATTGAAAAGTGTTTTCCTATATTCTCGTGGTCAAACTTATTTAAAAATGTCTGCAAATAGATGCGAATACAAGACGCTAGTTTTAGTAACTATAATGCTAGTTTATAAATCCATTACAGAAATAAAGTGATAATTTCTCGCAATTTACACGATTCATTATCGTTTCGTGACATATAAAACAAGAGACTAGAAATTCTCGATCATTTCGTCTATTCGGTTTAGTTGCTTACCCTATTCGCATAGCTCGGACTTCTATATTTCTAGTTTAGGGATTTAGAAACAGCCTAAGTATTCATTCTAGTTGAAGGAGGTATTTTTTTTTCTCAGTGTATTATTTGCAACGATGACTCAAATTAGAGTCCGGCATGGGACGGGTTGTAATGGACCCGAACCCGAAAATTCTGCTTACGGTCAACCCGAAATCGTACCCGAACCCGACAGACTTTAATCCAAATCCAAAGTGGTAAAACATTAATCTAATATATTTTAATACGATTATTGAAAAGTAGTCTACAATTATACGTGTAATATCAATTTTATCTTTTTTATAAAAACTAGTCGGATGTGTCAATCCCAAAACTTTCTTCTATCTCACACAGTTTTCGCATACATTAAAAAGAACCAGCACCAATTTTTATCAAGGTCAAACTGAAACTCAAGTTTTATTAAATTCCGTGCATTATTTCTTGAGATATGACTATCGCTAAAATCATGTAAATCCTGCAAAATGCTGCATAGCAGCACCACCTGCTGGGCGATTTTTACCAAAAACTAATCAGCACCAATTTATATAAGAGACTAACTGGATATAAAGTTTTATTAAATTCCGAACATTAGTTCTTGAGATAGAGCTATTGCGGAAATCGCGAAAAATGCTGCATAGCAGCGCCACATGCTGGGCGATTTTCATCAAAAACTAATCAGCACCAATCTATATCAGGGGCTAATTGAAAATAAAGTTTTATTAAATTCCGAGCATTAATTCTTGAGATAGAGCGCCAACAAAATTTTTGTCACGTACACACAGACAGACAGACAGACAGACAGACAGAGTCACAGACAGACATTTTCTAAAAATGGTCAAATCGTGTTCAGGACCATCTAAAACGTATAAATAAGTCAAAAACCGGAAGTCAAAAAATTTTATGAATCCAATATTTTCTTCTTGTAAAGATAAAAGAAAGTAAAAATGAAAAATATGCGTACGTTATTATTCAAATATACAGTTTTTGATTTCTTCTATCTTTACAAGAAGAAAATATTGTTATAAATATTAACCTCATCCGAGAAATTTATTTACAGAAAAACCACTCTTTCATTTCCTCTTGCAAAGGGGAAAGAAGGAAAGACCTTGGTAAAGAAAAAGAAATAGCTTCAACATTTCTTTCCACGCATAATGAATTGAAAAGTGAGATTTATGACCACTCAACTTCAAATAAATGTTCAAAAGCTCTTCTAAATTGATAAACTGTTATTATATGAAATAGATTAAAGACATCAGAACAATAATTATAAACATTATTATTCCAATTAAGTTCTTACGCTGAAACCTTGCAATGTGTAATTTCCATTGATGTAATGATAAACTCTGAACTCTTTTTATTATGACTTTAATTTTTCACTCCTCTACCAAAATGTGAACGCGTAAACAACTAGATCGAATAAGCTCTAAAATGTCCACTAAAATAATCTAAACTTAATTGTTAAATGTGAATTCTTGTAATGTCCATGTGTTCTAAACAACTGAATATATATTTAATCAAGATCAAGAAAATGTGAATTTATTTAGCCTCATACTAATATTTAAACTTAGTTTTTCAGCATAAACGTGATGTGTATTTTGCGACCGATTACTTAATTCCTTGGATTATTTAACTGGATTAACTTTAACTGGATTGCTCGTCGAAGTGAGATGCACCTTCAGAAAAGGTAAGAGAAATTTATCTTATCCTTTTTTAATCTTCTTGAGACATTATCGCGCTTAAACGAACTCCTACTTCAAAGATTATGAGACTGACAGAAAAATTTGTCTCTGAAGGAAGGTGTGATTTCAAAACTTAAAAACTGAAAATATTTACAAAGCATATAGAAATCAATTAGAACTAGTTCGAAAGAACGAAAATAAATATAAGCATCTTTATAGAACTAATTAAATAAAACTTAATAAAAAACAATAAAGAAAAATTAATCGAAGAAATGGCGTTCTCAAAAGAAACACAGATAATTGAAAAATTAAACCCAAATAACTATTCCATGTGGAAATTCAAGGTCCAAATGTTATTAATAAAAGAAGATTTATCTGAATTAATAACAAAAGAACCGCCAAACCCAATAACACCTGATTGGCAAAAGAAGGTCAAAAAGGCAAGGCCCATAATAAATTTAAGTCTTGAGGACTCTCAAATCGTCCATATAAGAAATTTAAACACGTCGAAACAAACATGGGACACATTAAAGAATATTCATGAAAGAGGCAATCTGTCTAGTAAACTTTATTTACTCAGAAAATTATATGGAGCCAAATTACAAGAACACGGTAACATGCAACGCCACATAACACATATTCGTGAAACCATCCACAAACTCTCCGCAATTGGAGAAAATATTAGTGAATCGCACATATCAGCACTATTACACTTCCACCTAGTTATAACGCACCAATAACGGCTCTGGAAGCCAGGCCGGAAAATGAGTTAACACCAGATTACATAAAAAATAAACTTGTTGACGAATATAACAAACGAGTAGAAAACTCGGAATAAAACGAAAATTCGGTAAAAGCGTTTAAAACACAGAAAAAGTTCGTAAATAATGATTACAAAAATCATAATAAATATTGCACTTACTGTAAGCAAAATAATCATAACTATAAAGAATGCTGGCACTTAAAAAACAGAAATTCACAAAAAGCTACACCAAAACAAACATTTAAACCAAAGAAGTTTACATCGTCGCTCTGCTTCGAAAACACAATCGGTGATAGTGAAAATGATAGGTACGGAGCGAAAGAGAAAATAAATAAAAACGTACAAATAAATCATAACAAAAATCAAGATGCAGCATTTATAATCGAAAAGCCCAGAAAACCAACCTGGATTATTGATTTCGGAGCATCTTCCCATATTGCGAACAGCAAAGAAATATTTACTGAAATAAACAACACCGAACAAACATCCGTAATAATCGAGAACGGAAACACACTCAATTCCTACGGATCCGGTGAAGTTATGATTACAACAGAAACATCAAACGGGGACTCAAATAAAATAAAATTAAAAAACGTGTTATATGTTCTAGATTTGGAAACAAACTTAATTTCTGTGAGTAAAGCAACTGAACACGGTTACAAATTAATATTTGAAGACGAAAAATGCATGCTATCCTGTAACGTCAAAACGTATCTGGAAGCGAAAAAAAAAATTATATGAGGTAATTCTCTCAGATAAAGATATCCCAGACACAGCAAATATCGCAAAAGACTGCAAAAATAAAGAATGTCTGGAACTTTGGCACAAACGCCTAGGTCATAGGAATTACGAAAGTATAAAACAAATGATGAAAAACAACTTGGCCAATGGCATAAAAATAAACAACTGCAGTCATACTACACACTGTGAAACATGCATCAAGACAAAAACCACTGATGCATCATATCCGAAATTATCTGAAAATAAAACGACACAGGTATTTGACCTGAGACATACAGACGTCTGTGGACCGATAAGAACAACCTCTTTAGGAGGAAAAATATACTTCGTCACTTTTATTGACGACCACTCAAGATTCACAGTAATTTATTTACTATCTCACAAAGATGAGGTCTCAGACAAAATAAAGGACTATACACAAATGGTTCACACACAATTCGGGAGATATCCCAAAGCATTCATATCGGATAACGGGAGCGAATATATAGGCAAAAATACGGAGGACTTTCTTAGAAAAAGAGGTATAAAACACCAATTTACTGTTCCACACTGCCCGAGCCAGAACGGGATTGCTGAAAGAAAGCATAGGAGCTTGATAGAAATGACCCGAGCTATGCTCTCAGAAGCTGGGTTACCACACAGATTCTGGGGTGAAGCAACAAATACAACAACACATCTTCAAAACAGACTACCAACAAAGGCTAGAAATAAAACTCCGTACGAAATTTGGTTCGAGAGAAAACCAAACTTACATTACCTTCGAGTATTTGGCTGTAAAGCTTATATATACATAAACAAGATACATAGAGGAAAATTAGATAACACAGCCAGGGAAGGAATATTTATGGGATATGATAACCACTCAAAGGGTTACACAGTATTCACTAAAAATACTGAAATCATAATCGGGAGAACTGTAAAATTCCTAGAGAATTACACACACATTCTGAATGAAGAAAATAATGAACCAGAATGCCTGCTTGATAACAAAAATTATATTGAAACGGAAATAAACAATACAGAACAAACACAAGCAGAACCCGATCAAAACATTCCTACATTAAGAAGGTCAGAAAGGACAAACAGGGGAGTTCCACCTAATAAATATACATCCGACAGTTATATCTGTATAGTAAAAAACGATGAAATAATCGAACCGAAAAATTGGAAAGAAATCAACGAAATAAAAAATCCTAGAGAAAAGGAAAATTGGCTCAAAGCCACAGATGCGGAAATAGAAGCGCTGATGAAAAATAAAACAGGGGAACTGGTAGAACCACCACCAAATAGAAAAATAATAGTATCAAAATGGATCTTTAAAAGAAAAGTCGATAGCTCAGGAAAATCACACATATATAAAGCAAGACTAGTTTCTAAAGGATTTAGCCAAAAATTTGGTGAAGATTATGATGAAACATCTGCACCAGTAGTGCAACACACCACCATTCGTGCATTTTAAACCGCAGCCGCTTACAGAAATCTAGATGTACACCATATTGACATAAATGCGGCATTCCTTCATGGAAATTTGCAAGAGGAAATTTACATGAGGGTTACGCAGAAACAAACTCTAAGTGTGTAAACTAAACAAGACCATATATGGTCTCAAACAGGCAGCAAGAGCCTGGCACATGAAAATAGAAACTTCATTAAAAACACTTAATTTCACGCAAAGCACTGCCGATACATGCTTATTCATAAGAAAAGAAAAAGAAAATTTCACATACGTAATAATCTATGTCGACGACATACTTATAGCAAGTAAACCGGAAATAATAAAAGAAATCGTAAAAACACTAAACGAAGAATATGAATTGAAAAACTTAGGACAAATAAAGAAATACTTAGTTTTAAACTTAGTTTTTCAGCATAAACGTGATGTGTTCTGTGCGACCGATTACTTAATTCCTTGGATTATTTAACTGGATTACCTTTACCTGGATTAACTTTAACTGGATTACTCGTCGAAGTGAGATGCACCTTCAGAAAAGGTAAGAGAAATTTATCTTATTCTTTTTTAATCTTCTTGAGACATTATCGCGCTTAAACGAACTCCTCCTTCAAATATTGGAGTCATGAAAATTTTCGACTTCCGGTTTTCGACGAATTTATACGTTTTAGAAGGTCCTGAACGCGATTTGACTGTTTTTAGAAAATGTCTGTCTGTGACTCTGTGACTCTGTCTGTCCGTCTGTCTGTCACTCTGTCTGTCTGTATGTGACAAAAAATTTTTGGGGGCTCTATCTCAAGAACTAATGCACGAAATGTAATAAAACTTTATATTCAGGTATTCCCTGATATAAATGGGTGCTGATTAGTTTTGTTGAAAATCGCCCGACAGGTGGCGCTGCTATGCTGCATTTATCGCGATTCCGCAATAGCTCTATCTCAAGAACTAATGCACTTATTTTCATGAAACTTTAGATTGAATTAGCCGTTGAAATAAATAGACGCTGATTATGATTTGGTGTAAATAGTTCAACAGGTGGCACTGCTATGCTACTTTTTTCATTATTATCACGATAACTATATCTCAAGAACTAATGCACGAATTTTCATCAAACTTCAGATTCTGTTAGACCTTCACATAAGATGTTGTTGATTAGGTTTTGTTCTAAATCTCCCAACAGCTGGAGCTGCTATGATGAATTTTGCAGGATTTACACGATTTTAGCAATAGTCATGTCTCAAGAACTAATGCACGGAATTTAATAAAACTTTCGATTCCGTTAGACCTTGATATAAATTGGTGCTGATTCGATTTTAGTGTTTGCGAAACCTGTGTGAGATAGAAGAAAGATTTGGGATTGACACATCCGACTAGTTTCATTTGAAAAATGCATAGGAATTTCTCTTGAAAAATAGGGTAAAACGAACCAAACCCAAAAGAGTAAAATCGCAACCAGAAACCGATCGAACCAGAAACAATTTAAGTGAACAGAACACAAACTGCAACGAAAAAAAATAGTATCAGCCCGAACCGAGCAGCAGGTTGGCAGGCAACTAAACTATAACACATTGGATCATTTTTTAACACAATTATTTCAAATTTGTAAAGTAATCATACAAGTTGTAAATTTCCAACTGGACGAAAAATGTCCGGGCCAGGATTCGAACCTGGGATCGCTTGGCTGAAGCCGCCACGCTCTACAACTGAGCTATCCCGGTCAAATCCGGAGTGCATAATTCATTCAGTTAACCTTATTGATCTAGCATTCCTTATTATCTATTTTCTATTTCTTATGATCTATTGATCCTTAATGATCAAAGCATCTGGTCTGATATTTTAATCAGCTCAACAGAAAAGATCGCAGGTAATGGAACTCCAGTAAACGCTGGATACGTGAATACACTGGATTATTTTTTAACACAATTATTTCAAATTGGTAAAGTAAATCAAATTGGTAAAGTAAGATTAAAATATCTGACCAGATGCTTTGATCAATAAGGTTAACTGGATGAATTATGCCCTCCGGATTCTATCGGGATAGCTCAGTCGTAGAGCGTGGCGGCTTCAGCCAAGCTATCCCAGATTCGAATCCTGGCCCGGACATTTTTCGTCCAGTTGGAAATTTACAACTTGTATAACACATTGTTCAAATTTTGAGAACATATATAATTTAATTCTTTTATTAACAGAGTTTTATTTTTTATCAAGTTGAAGAATAAATTAACAGTTCAGATTAATATACCCTGTCAAAAAGATAAAATAAATGTTTTAAAATATTATTCTTTTTCTTATTAACACATTCGTTTAGAGATTGGATTTACCTTGATAAACAAAGAATATAATATAAAACATTTTAATTAGGGGTTCATTTCATTACCTTATCTTATTTTTCTTATTTCTTCTTGAAACAGATCCAATTAAATTTGCACTCTAATTTAAGTCATATAGAGAAACAAAAAGGACTAACTTGATAGCTAAAAAAAGACAATACTTCACGTATAATCTTGAATAAAGAAAGTTATAATTAAAATATGATTCTGCTTTACAATATATTTTAGAAGAAGGCATACACGGTGCTTTTTTAATATAACGTACAGTTTTAAATGTTTTGAAAAATAAAATTTTTCAAAAGAAAAAAAAGATAAGATAAGCTCATTTTGCAAAAATATTTAAAGTATCGTTAATTTAATTTCTCAGATTTTTAAATACTCTTTTTCAATAGAGTCACAAATATTGAACATTTAAAAAACTAAGCTCTGTTGTATTAATTCAATTGCGATTGGTTAAATCGTGTTATTTTAACTTCAATCACTTTTTGTAAAATTTATTTATTTATATGGAATGAGGCATGTTTGTAGGAGTTTTTGTTTTTTCAAGGAGTGAAAATGCTCCTTGGCTTAGTTTGGAAGCGTGAATTTAGCATTACCAAAAGTACGAAAACCAAAAAAAAAAGGCATCAAAATGTTGTCAGTGTCCGAAAAAATAAATATTTCAAGCACGGAAAAGGAGAAAGTATAAACGCATGCTTATCTAAATTTTTCTTCCTAACATGTTCAACAATACATGCGTATATCTAGTGCAAGTTTAGAAGTGTAGAACGTTTACTTTCTCTTCATCACTCTAACTGACCATTTCGTGATCTCATAATAACGTACGTTACACCAAAGTTGCTTTTGAAGAAACATATTTAAAAACTATCTCAAATTCTACCCAGTCAGTTGTGAAAAAATTGTCCGCATTAAGTAATGTTCTTAACATTAATTGAGGGGGTCGGGGCAAGAAAGTGCCAAGCCACAGATATGTTTCCTAATATTATAAATTATAATATCCAACACATAGTTTGTTTCTAATGTCAATTGGTGGCAGCATGTGTCCCATGTTTCGTTTTTGCCCCAGATGTTTATGCCCGTTATAAAGATAGCTACTAAGGACAACATCGGAGGGGGAGTGTGTTCTTCACCTAATCATCTCCTTTATTATTCCATTACAACATTAAAATTTAATAAATAATGCCACCATATAATAATTTTTCTTACATTTTCAGAAAGCTGTTACATGCTTTCTTTTCACTTACAATTCTGTTTGTTTGCATTTGCATTATTTTGAAATATAGAGCGATAACAATTGGATATTACACTTTATTTTCCTGTAAATAGTCTACTGAAGATTTCCGAACAAGTATATACTACATTCATATTTCCCCACGTGATTTAAAAACATATATACTTTGATTTTTTATGTCTAACTTTAAATATTTGATTTTCATTTTTATCCTGCAGCCAATATTCTTAGATAAACATAAATTTACAAAGAACGTAATAGTAATATCATTAAAGTAATGCCTTATTGCTAGTCAGAATATCTCAAATGTTACTATAACATTAGCAAAAAAACTTTAGGTTATATAACTTGATTTGAATATTGGATCAAATTTTCAAATTGAAATATCTCAGAAGTACAAAAATGTGACTTAGCACTCTCTTGCCCCGACCCCCTCAAATGTAAATGGAAAACAATGGGGAAACAAAGTTGTCCGGCATAACCGGTACATCTTAATCCGCGACGCATTCACAAGAATCTACTGTATACGATTTTATAATTTTGCAAACTTTCTGGTGTTTGACTCGTGTTACTTCGACGTTGCCTCATTCTTATTTAAGCCTCATTATATTTGAAATATCATAACATTCATAAAATGAGCGGCAAACGATTTTTCTGCATAGTTGATAATATAACGGAATTATTTTGTACGTCCCTGTAAACAATAATTTTTAGGATTTGTATGGAAATGAGCGCTAAATGCTATACACTCCATAATATATGGAAAAAGACTGTAACCATAATCTATTGCAGTGCACTTTTCATCAAGTATATTACATCAAGTATATAACATCAAGGTGATTTCATCAAGTATAAAGTATCATGACATCATTTAAATGGATAGCAAAATTTGTCCATAGTTAAAATGTATTGGAATTCTTTTGTGCGTCTCTGTAATCCAACTGTAAATGCTTCTTATTCTACACTCATGAGAAAACCTGTTATCCCCTTTCTGTGAGCTATATCACTCTCAATATTTTTGAAATATCGTAACATTAATAAAATGTACCGTAAACAATTTTTACTTATAGACGTGATGTGTGTGACTATCGTGTGCCCCTGTAAACGAAATATAAATGCTGCACACTTCATTTTTAATACCGAATTTTCTACACTAAACGTCAATAATATATAAAAATTACATGGTAATAAGAGTACATTTACGGGAGTTAATAGCACTGTCATGTAGCCAGACAAACCTAATTGATAAACACTTTTCAACTATGTTGGAAATTGTAAAAGAAAAGCAAATGACAACATCGGAGGGGGAGTGTGTTCTTCACCTAATCATCTCCTTTATTATTCCATTACAACATTAAAATTTAATAAATAATACAACCATATAATATTTTTTATTACATTTTCAGAATGCTATTACAGGCTTTCTTTTAAGGCGGTATTCAAAAGAAATATTTTTTCCACGCTCAACAACTCAAAATTTTGAGACACATTTAAAGACTCATTTTTTAAAATAAAAACATGAAACTTGGCGGCGTGATTTATGAAGACATATATAAGGGCCCCATGTTTTTATTTTTCGTTCAATTAATTAGAAATTAATTTACAAACAATTATTTTCACAGTACGATATTTTTTTTGTTTGTTTCCAGCGCTATCACTTCGGGAAATTCGGTACTAAATGTCCACTTTGACAGCCTTTTTAAAAATATATTCTGCCTTTATCAAAAAATCGAGACAATACGAACATTATAAAGTTTCTGAATAAGAGAACGTGCCAATTGGATGCATTTTAGAGCAAAAATGAATTTACAAATGTGTCTCAAAATAAGCAGTTTGGATTTGAATACACCCTTAACTCGGTTCTAAATGTCCACGATGACAGCCTTTTTAAAAATATATTCTGCCTTTATCAAAAAATCGAGACAATACGGACATTATAAATGAATTTACAAATGTGTCTCAAAATAAGCAGTTTGGATTTGAATACACCCTTAACTTACAATTCTGTTTGTTTGCATTTGCATTATTTTGAAATGTAGAACGATAACAATTGGATATTTCACTTTATTTTCCTGTAAATATTCTACTGAATATTTTCAAACAAGTACATACTACATGTATATTTCCCAAGTGTTATAAAAAATATATACTTTGATTTTTATATCTAGCTTTAAATATTTGATTTTCATTTTTATCCTCCAGCCAATATTCATAAATAAACATGAATTTTCAGTTTCGCAATTCCGATTTGTATTAAAAATAAATATTTCTGAAAACTTTATTGAAGAGTAAACTTGACATGTTAAGAAAATATCCGAAGGCAAATGTGAATTTATATTAAATACTCAAAAAAAAATCACATTCACCCTTCAAAATGCATTTATTTCGTATAAAAATATATTTTATTTAAAATTGCTTGATTTAAAAAGCATGTATGGTCATGGTACGAATAACCGAGCTACAATTGTTCGTTTTTAACACTTTCCAACATAGTTGAGAAATGTTTATGAATCCGGTTTGTCCGTCTGTCTGTATGTCTGTCCGTGCTGTAACTCGCGTAAATATACACATTGTAAATTTCCAACTGGACGAAAAATGTCCGGGCCAGGATTCGAACCTGGGATCGCTTGGCTGAAGTCGCCACTCTCTACCACTGAGCTATCCCGGTCGAATTTGGAGGGCATAATTCATCCAGTTAACCTTATTGATCAAAGCATCTGGTCTGATATTTTAATCAGCTCAACAGAAAATATCGCAGGTAATGGAACTCCAGTAAACGCTGGATACGTGAATACACTGGATTATTTTTTAACACAATTATTTCAAATTGGTAAAGTAATCATACAAGTTGTAAATTTCCAACTGGACGAAAAATGTCCGGGGCAGGATTCGAACCTGGGATCGCTTGGCTGAAAAATCACGTAAATATATTCGGGTTGTCGTGCAATTGATATATATTATTGAGATTTACTATGGCATGTTCGGTATCGAAAATTAAGTGTGCAGCACTTATAGTTTTTTTTCAGGGACACTCAAAAGAATTCCATATATTATGGTCTATGGGGAAAAAGTAATTTGCGATTTATTTTAATGCTGTTTCACAATTTCAAACATATTGAAATTTATATATATCACTGAGGTGCACTACAAGAAGCTTTCTATAGAGTATGGTGTTCATAGCACTTATTGTTCCCTTATTAATGGACACTTAAAAGAATTCTGTTACATTACGGTCTACAGCGAAAAATCGTTTGGGGTTTATTTTAATAATGTTTCACTATTTCAAACACATTGCAATTAACATAGTATATGACTAAGGTACATTACTATAGAGGCTTACTATAGAATATTTTGTGTATAGTATTCATCGTTTTTTACAGAGACACAAAATAATTCAGTACTGAACGTTAACAATAATTGCTGGAAGTGCGTTTTTAGCTGAACACGTTTTTAAATTTAACTCATTTTTTACATATTTCTTGGTGTGTATAAATTCTATAGATCATATACAACGCAGCACAAAAATCCACGAGTACATTTCCGTTTATTGACGGTAATTCCGTAAGAGGAATTTTAAATTCTACTACGATTTTCCTAACTGAACTAAAATTTAACATTTTATGTAGTGTATATCTGCAAAGTATATCACACATATCTGTAGTCTATATCACAAATCTGCACAAAATAATTCGCATATTTTTCCGAATATTGTTCGTAATTTGGCTTTTTAATGTTATTTGTTCACTTAGATATTATCTTTCAAATTTTTAAAAGGTAATGATTTGTAAAATTACTTTGGAAGTGTTGGAAAGTGTTACATATTCTATGCTTGACGCATGGTTTTTCCTTCTTGTTTAATAATGCTACAGAAATGGTGCAATTCTCTTTTTACATTAAATTTTATGTACTGCATATCGTAATGTATTAACCCAATGCAAATAATATATGATAATACATACGTTATAATATAATACATAAAAATTGAAAAGTTATATTTGTTAAGTTTTCTTTCTGAATTTCACCCTGTATAAAAAAGTATGTAACAAAATCGCTTTATTATTTTTAATTCAATCGTACGGATTGACAAGATACCATACAATTGGAAAATTTTCAAACTCAGTGAAAATATGTGTAGGCCGGAGT
Source organism: Maratus michaelseni (assembly GCA_963931845.1). Taxonomy (NCBI): domain Eukaryota; kingdom Metazoa; phylum Arthropoda; class Arachnida; order Araneae; family Salticidae; genus Maratus; species Maratus michaelseni. The sequence continues at coordinate 56,211,380 of OZ007588.1, read as the reverse complement.
TGAACCCAAGACATTTGGCTTCATTTGTCAACTTTCTGCCTATTGAGCTACATGGACCGACAACTGGCCTACACAATTTACTCAGACAATCTTTATTTTTATTTTTATTTCATTTTTGGCAATAGCACATGGTCTACCGTGTAAACAGCCCAACAGAACATATCATAGTTAATCATAGAGAAGACATTTGATTGAGCTTAAATAATAATGTGTATTTACGTATCCACTGTTTAATGTATCTCCATTGCCTATGGTATATTCTGTTGACTTGTCTACATGGCAGACGAGATGTTATTGCCAAACAAACGTTTGTCTGAGTGAATTTTTGACCGACGGCTGTCGCTCCAAGTAGCTCAATGGACATAGCGTTGGCAATTTATACCAAAGGTCTTTGGTTCGATCTCGGCCTGGGAAGTTTTTTCTCTTACTTGATTTTTTTTAATATCGTATGTAAAAAAAATCACGTTGTGTAATAATATTATACATTGATAAAAACTTCCTTGTACATGGTTCATGTAAATATATGTTTACATTGAATAAATATTCAAGATTTTATAAAATATTTAATCCAAAACTATTATTCGATAAAGATTGAAAAATAATTTTTTTTATTTACTATGTGAATTTTTGCTTAAACCTATATATTTTTTTTATGTTTCCAAATAATAAATTAATTAAATATTGCATTTACATAATAATGAATGGATTTAACATAATATAAATCTTTTCAAATACATTTTATAAGTGATAAAAAAATGGCGACAGAAAAAAATATTTAATTATTTCAGTGGAATGTTGCTAATTCCTTCATTATTTGTATTACATAATCAAAATAGATTTAACCAAAATAGAATTTATTATTTGTATTCACATTTCATAGCGAAATAAGTATAGAATTTTGTTTTGTATGCATATGAAACAATTCATGATAATGTAATAATTGTTTCTTATTATGGTTCACAATGCGTGAACAATATATTATTAATCAATATTTTACATAATTGGTCCAATAATTTAATTTGCCAAAGAAAATATATTCATGAATATATTTTATGCATAGAGTTGCTGGTATTTTTTAATTGAAACCATTTGTAATTACTAAATAAATAGGTACATAGTGTTAATAAAAGTATTGGCGCAAAATGTTTTCCGGTATTTTTTATGCCTAGAAACATTTATTGTTTGAAACAAATTTTGTTTTTAATTTTTATGCTTTTAACAAAATTTGAGATGCAATATGTTTGTTCCCTTAAAATTTAAAATTGTCTAGTATTGAAATTCGTGCAAATACTGAATTCAATAATATATATATATATATATATATATATATATATATATAATTATAATATCTTTGAATTTCAAAAAACATATCAAGTTCTTGTAACATTCTAATTAAATCTCCAAAGAGATCATTAATAATAATGTGTAGACAGAATACCACATAGTTAATAAATTAACAAGTGCAATCATAATTTTACCATAGCTTGTGCTTCAATGATAATTGGCCAAAAATACTGAAAATATGAAGAATATTTAAAGAGAGAGAGAGAGAAAAAGAAAAAAATATATATATATAATAAACCATAAAATGTTAATAATTTGGAGTTGATATCAAGTGAATACAAATGGATTAAGAAATGAAATATGAACTAAATATAATAGAAAATTGGATAACAAGAGATTTAAATTAGAATTGGATATGAAAAAACACGTGTAGATATAATCTTCAGCCTGGCTGTACCCACATGTGTTTAAAAAAATAATTCAGTATTTCATAATTATACTGGCATATATGCTAAGATCAGTATAATCATCCAGGTATACTGAATTATTACCAGAAAACAATTGAAAATAATAAAATTGGAAATAAAAACTTGAAAAGAATAGATAAAATATTTTACTCACAATAATTATCCAAAAATCCGTAAACAACACTATACTGAATTATTACCAGATAACAGTTGGAAACAATAAAATTGGAAATAAAAATTTCTAAAGAACTGATAAAACTTTTACTCATAATAATTATCCAAAAATCCTTAAACAACACAAGGTCTTCATTTATACCAATACGACCACATGGCACACATCAGGAAATATCATATAAGTGATGATATAGTCAAGTTGAGAGAAATTATTTGACAGTTAAGTTGAGAGAACATATTTTGAAATAACACCTTAATTATTACACCTTTATATATATATATATATATATATATATATATATATATATATATATATATATATATATATATATATATATATATATATATATATATATATATTAATGAAAAAAATTTCGTTCAAAACACGTCATTTATATTTTGAAAATAAAGGTTTCATATTCCGTTTCTTTATAATATTTTTTTAATGAGGCTTTCGTATTATCATCTTGTTCACAGTAAGTGAACTATTTTGTTTAAAATTTCTTCAAATAAACAAATTGATCTATAAATATTTTATGTATGGTAAAATGTCGATAAATTTTGCTTAAACCACGAAAAAAATTTCTAAAATGAAATATAATAGCTATGCCGAATTTTGTTTTCGTGTACGAATCTTTTCGAAACATTACTCAACGAACACGACTTTTCTGTCGTAGAAAAACTTGCGTTACTATAGAAAAAAATATTTGCAATAAGCAGGTGTTGAATGCCTTTTTTTCTAAATGGTAAATATTTTTTTTAATCCAAATAACTTAAAATATATTTTCTGTTTTCAATTAAGACCGAAAAATATGATTTTTTTTTTCAGAATTGATTTATATCACACGTAATCATGTATATAATTTCTGTTGTGAACATCCTTTTTTCTCAACTAACAGGTAGCATACAACGATGAATGAAGTATCATTGTATAGGCTTTTTGTCTACATCTGACACGGCATACTGAATTTCACTAATATGTAGCGTACAGCAATAGATGAGGTATCATTGGATAGGACTTTTTGTCCACATCTAACATTGCATACTCAATGTAAGTAGCGTACAACGAAGAATGAAAAATCATTGGATAGGACTTTTTGCCCACATCTGACATTGAATACTGAATGCAAATAGTGTAACGATGAATGAAGTAGCATTAGATAGGACTTTTTGCCTACATCTGATTTTGAATACTGAAAGTAAGTTGCGTATAAGGATGAATGAAGTATCATTGGATAGGAAATTGTACCCACGTATGATATTACATACGCAATTTTTGTTAAAAGAATTTGCTTGAATAATAATATGTATTCAGAAATAATATGCATTATTTCTGATGTCAACATTCCTTATTCTATGCACATACAAAACGCATAACGATGAATGAGTGTCATACGAATGTGTTAGACATTGTACACCCATATGTCGTTAAAATAAGTTTTTTTTATTCAATATTGATGACAAAATGCATCAGCAAAATAATCTGAAAAATTGCAGTGCCTAGGCCTCGCACATGTCCACTGGTTATCATCTTATTTATTACAAGCACTTTGGGTTGAATTGTATTTTTAATTATTTTTAGAGTTTTGGGGAGGAAGTTCTTAAGAATCCAGTATTTAAATCAAATGCATAAATCATAAGCTAAAAATATAATTATAATCATAGATGATTTATATAACTTAACCAGTCCCTTGATCGCCGTAAGATTTCTTAAAAACCTGATAAATCAATTCTCGAATTTCTGAGGATTGGAAGAATAGTTGTTTGATAATCTCCCAGTTTTTTCGTGTTTTCTCAAAATTTATTTTAAATATCGTCATGCAATAAATAGCAAATTGTAGCCAGAAACAATCGCTTATCTTCCCTTGATAAGTGAGTGTTTGTTAGGCATGAGTGTTTCTTGACCCATGACTCTGCTTCTGTGACAGAAAGACACCCTCAAATTGTTGTAAATGTTATTTTTGACTATACTCCGTCTAAATAGTTGAATGGACTTAGAAATAAGTCATTTTCTGTAACTCATAGACAGACACTCAATTATATATACAGGGTGGCTAGAATTAAAGCACCCCTACTCCGACCTCACTATATATTGAACTACTGAAAGTATAAACTTCAAATTTTGTGCACATACTCTTCAACACATAAGGAAATGTATTATGGGAAAAGAATAGTTTAAGAAATTGCCGATATTTGGCGCTGTGCAACTGGACGTATGCAGAAAAACACAAAAACCACATTGTAAGCACACTTTATTAGAACATTTGAAAAATTCATGTGAAGAGGAAATTATCAACGCAGGGAATGCTGCTCAATATGGTTGTCTTCTTGAAGATGTAAAATCTGCTGTCTGTAGACAGCTTGTTCAATTGCAGATCGTAACTTATTGACCAAGATTCTTATCACATGTAGAGTGATACCTTATTTCAAATCTGTAAAGGTTACCAGACGTCCTCGATAAACAAGATTTGTTAAATATCCCTACAGCCAAAAATCACACGAATTAAGATCGTAAGAACGGGATTGCCAGTTTGGCGAAAATGCACGACAGTTGCCCTCGAAGTTCTCGAATTTCTGATATTATTTTTGTCTTTATTTTAATTTTTTGTTGTACAGCACCATCTATCGGTATTTCTGGAACTAATTTTATTTTCGCGTAATCTGTTCCCTCATGTCTCTGCCATTTTTTCCCGAATAAACTGCTGTACACAGAGTCCAGTGTGTGGAAGCGCTCCATCTGGCATAAAGGTAATTGAGTCAAGATATTCTTGCTGTTCCAAATAGGGTATAACAGAATTTAGAACATCCTTTTGTAACTGTTAGACGCTACGGAGTATGTCACAGGTCCATTATGAGTAGCCTCTTCGAAAAAGAGAGGTTAAAGAATGAATGTGACTGTGAATGCACATACATTCAGAGTTTATTATTATTATTATTATTATTATTATTATTATTATTATTATTTCTTTTATTTCAATTTTCTGTTGTTCAGCACCGTCTAACGGTGTTTCTGGTACTAATTTTGTTTCCGCGTAATCCATTTCCCCATGTCTTGAATAGTATATGCATAAAATTCGAAGCTTATACACCGAATAGTTCAATATATAGAGAGGTCGGAGTAGGGGTGTTTTAATTATAACCACCCTGTATATTAGTTTAGACTGACCTTCCCACAGCACTTGTTTTCTTCTGCGAACAATGTCTATATCTTATTTAATATTTCAGATATTACGTAAATGTGTCGCGTGCATTTTAATAGATTGCATTTATTTTATGCAAGAAAAGCAAATATACGCTGAATGCGTATTGAAAAGATTAATAGAGATGAAAGGATGAAAGCGTAATGAAAGAAATATAAATTGGTAAAATATATATATATTAGAAGCAATTTAAACTAGTCGAAACACAGTAATACTTACCCATCATGGATATGCATAATATAAAATATGAAAATAAAACATGTGTAAACTATTCATAAAATGCATTGCAATTCGAATAAAATCGTGGATTGAAGACGTCATCAACTTTAAATGCTCTATTACTGAATTGCGTAAAAGAAACATCGTTATAACTCCAAAATGGATAATCCCAGGGGCCGGAAAAACAACTTTTTTATTGTAGCGAACTACAACTACTTTGTCGAAAATGTAGTTAACTACAACTACAACTACTTGTTTTAAAAAAGTAGCGACTACAAACTACTTTTCAAAAGTAGTCACTGCTTCGCTACTTTCAAATTTTGTCAAAGTGTTCAATTTACACTAGAAATTGAAGACACGGATTAAATAATGAAGCCCTCGTTATATCGCGTCTACCAGGATACAATTTAATAAATGCGACATAACCGAGGGCATTAAAAAATAAGAAAGATACCATACATGGAAATGTTTTGTGTTCGTCTCGAAAACGTTAGTTTATACACACTTAACAAATTCCGTAGCAAAATTAAGAGAGATATTATAATCTAGAATCTAAAAAATTAGCAAAAAACAACCCTAAATGCAAACAATAAATAAATCTGTAAAAAAATCCGGCGTTAAAACATGAGGACATCTTAGCAAGTAAATAGACAAGTGTTGCAAAAAAAGAAAATTAATTCTTTTGGTGGGTTAGTACTTGATTTCAGCAGCAAGTGTCAATGGAAAAATCTGTGACTTCATGCGATGGGTTGCTATACACTGCAGCTGAGATTTGCCACTGTGATTCAGAAATTTCTAAGCAGAACAAATTATCCCCAAAAGAATCGAGTTTCGACTACATGATTTGCAGAATGGCACTTTTTTTTCTTCTGAAGTAGCGTTAAAAGTAGCGTCGGTTCTCGCTACAAACTACTGATTTTTTGTATCGCGGTACTCGCTACACTACATTGTTCAAAATGTAGCGCGCTACACTACAAACTACTGTAAAAAGTAGCCGCTACAGTAGTTTCGCTACTTCCGAGCCCTGGGTAATCCTATTAACTAACGGTTTACTGCGTCGGATTAAGCGTCATGTTTCCAATTAAAATATATCTCTGAATTGAAATTTGAATGAAATACAGGGTCATGAAAATTCGAAGAGTGTGGAAAATAGGATTACAAATATCTCGGCAACTCGTTATCCGATCGACTGCATTCTTTATGTAAAATTTATGTTTTTTTATTGTCTTTTGTATTCACTCTTTTAAAATAAACAATTTAGAAAAATTTTATATACCTTTTATCAGAACGAATATTTAAAGAGTCCGGATAATTGAGGTTACTGAATTTCAGTAAGCTTCTTCCCATTATTACAGACTAAGTACGCACCAAATTTCAAGTCTCTATCTCAATTTCTTCGGGAGATAGAACGTTTACAGACACATAGACAGACGGACGGCATTTTTTTTTTCTAAAAATATGCTTTTCGAATCTCCGGTGTCTGAAACGTGTAAATCCGTCAATTTTTTTTTTTTTCAAAACGATTATAAGACTTACCCTATACTACGTATGATGGATACATAAAAGGCCCTGAATATCGAAAAAAAGATTAATTGAGAAACATATCTGAAACTCTTTATTATTTAACTCAGGACATTTTCCTTGAAACATACAACATTGTATCTTTCAAAATAGATTCCTGAAAAATCCAATAAGAATTTAAACACAATAAAGCTGGTAGTAAAGAATCAATTTTTTTCTCATACGGCAATCATGTTTCCTTTTGTAGCCATTTTTTTTCTGCAAAAATGTTTGAATTTATTTCTTATTTCACATAAGACAGTGCTTAACTGTTTGCATATATTTGCATGGATTTAAATTTTTTTAATGGGTGAAATGTAGAAAAACGCTGAATGTATGTTAAATGAAAATTTAATATTGAAAACAATGTCTGAATAAAGAAATATTTATTTTAGCGTTTACTTTTGAATTCAGAGCCCATTTCTTTACAATATGTAATTTTTCAAAACAGATCTAGTAAAGGTCTAAGGAAAATAAAAAAAACAAAAGAAATGCTAGGCGCCAAAAGATCATTTATTTTAATTTTACACACATCTGACAGGAACCAGGTTTCCCGTCGGCAAACAATTTTCACCTTATTTATAATTCCACATAAACAGTGCAATAGTTCTTAGACAGTCCATGTATTTACATAAATATCTCTTTACTTTCTAAACTCATGGTGTAAGAAAGTTTTATAATCATGATTTGTTTGTGTGTGGGAGAGTAAACACGATAACTCCCAAAGGGTACTTTCAATTGAACTCATTACAACTTGGCGTATTACTTACGAGTGTTCTTAACGACAAACAAATATTTGCAGGTGTTGCATTTTTTCCTATAGCTATAAAATTAAATGTCTCTAAAAACACATCCTATGAAAAACACATCCTATGAAAAACACATCCTATCAAAAACGTCACATGTAACAAATGCAGCCAAGTCTCGTGACTCTTTTACAGTAGAAAGTTCTGAGATCATGTAAAGCCAAGATTATCTATCATATTAACTCTGAAATTTTCATTCACAAATCGTTCCTAGTCTCTACATCTTTAGTTAGTGAATATTTTGTGACTTGGCAATTACGAAGCTCGAGAATGTGACATCTGTATCTAATGTCGAATGTGTTATAAATCACTATTTGCAAGAACTGTATACATTGTCATGAAAATAAGCCGACGAATTCAGTATTTATTCTATTTTTAAATCAGTTTCAAACTTCTGGAACTGGTTCTATGAAGAAATCACAAAAAAGTAACAGAGTATTAGTGATAGATAATGTGGCGACGTAATCACTCAAACGTTAGTAGCACAAAGGTAATAATCAATGGTTAATCAAGGTCATAATCTCCCGTTTCAAAACGAGATATATAGCGTTTGAATCTAACCAATTCCATAGTGACAGAAATTTATATACAAACATATATATACAGGGTGTCCGAAAAGTCTGGAAACGGTCAAATAACTCGAGAAATATACATCGGATTGAAAAACGGCAAAATGCATGTTCAATATTTTTGAAAAATCTATTTAGGGATATGAAAGTTCCCCCCCCAACTTTGCCCCCCCGGGGGAAAGGGGGGCAACTTTGAAATCTTAAATGATGACCCCTGTTTTTTATTGCAGATTCAGATTCTACGGGAAAAAATACGTAACTTTTGTATTGAACATTTTCTTCGAAACATTGTAGATGGTGCTGTAATCGAGTGCAATGCTGTGAGAATCGTTACCATTGCAATGTCTGGAAACGCTCGAAAAACTCAAGAAATATACATCAGATTAAAAAACGGAAAATACGAGTTTAATAATTTAGAAAAATGGCAACTTTGATATCCCTAAATAGATTTTTTAAAGCTATTGAACATGCATTTTTCTGTTTTTCAATACGATGTATATTTTTTGAGTTATTCGAGCGTTTCCAGACATTGCAATGGCAACGATTCTCACACCACTGCGCTCGATTACAGCGCCATCTACAATGTTTTGAAGAAAATGTTCAACACAAAAGTTACGTATTTTTTCTCGTAGAATCCGAATCTGCAATAAAAATGGGGGTCATCATTTAAGATTTCAAAGTTGTCCCCCTTTCCCCCACGGGGGGGGGGGCAACTTTCACATTCCTAAATAGATTTTTCAAAAATATTGAACATGCATTTGCCGTTTTTCAATCCGATGTATATTTCTCGAATTATTTGACCGTTTCCAGACTTTTCGAACACCCTGTATATATAATGCACACATAAGTGCTGGAAGAATCGAGTGGATATACTCCAGATTTTTTACCTTAGGGTGAAAAGTAATAAGAAACTGAATGCATATTATAAGAAATATTAATTATGAAAAAATCTAATTAAAGAAATATTTTCAAATCTAATAATTTACTTTTCTGGTCAGATTGAAAAATATAGAATTATTTGTTTCGTAATTGGTCTTTGTTATATCTAATAACGAAAGAAAAACTTACACAGGATTTTTTTCTTCTAAAAAGAATATTTAATCTTATGTATTATTTCGCATATTACGTACGAGTGTTCTTAACGACATACTAATATTTGCATGCGTTGCATTTTTTCCTGTAGTTAAAAAGGGAAATGTCTCTGGATGTATAATTAAAAGATAGAGTAAGAATGAAGAACAAATATGAATTAAGAAGCAGTTACTGTTCTATTGTTGATTTAGGATGCTTTTCTAAAAAAGAAAATCACATGATATCTTTAAGGACAGGTCACTCGGGTGCAATAAAATGCTACTTCAGACAAAAAAATCTTTTCTGCAAACAATGTATCATTTTATTTATTATTTTATATATTATGTAAAAATCTTCTTAAAAACGAACATATCCGGATTGCGTTTTTTATTAGTGCAAAAAAGTTAAAAGTTTCTGGGCAGATACGGAAAAAAATATTAAGGGTGGTCTCAAATCTACACAGATGCGAGACCAACAATTAAGAACAAGAACTTTATGACACAATTTTTATTTCATTTTTATTTGCAAATGCATGGGATTATTAAGATGTTCTTATTCAGAAACTATATAATCGAAACATGTTTTTCATTTATTGATAAAAGCAAAGGATCTTTCATAAAACAATGTGAAATTTGGTATTTTGAATCGAATTTCCGAAGCGGAAACCAGAGAAGCGCGAAAAACGTGTCGTCACGTGACACGAATAGCTTATAACTCGATAAGTAATTTATTTAACAAAAAATAGAAATATCTTTTCGCTTCCATAGTCACGCCTGCCAATTTTATACGTTTGTGAATAAAAAGGAGTCAGAAAATGTGGCAGAAAGATTCGCGTTTTTGAGCAGGTCATTTGAAAAATCTTAACAGTGAAAAACATCTGAATAAAGACGCGGTTTCAAATACTAACTGTCAACTTTTAAATTGCTAACGCTTTCCTGCTACAGAGAGTGTTCGCACATTTTTTAGACGATTTCGGCGTTGTTATTTTAACGTTTAAAATATGAATATTGCTTTCTGAAATAATCTATATGATAATCTTGTTTCTTGATTCTAATTCTGCGTGATGCTTTCGATGGTAGAAGGTTTTTTGTAAAATTTACAGGGTTATTGCTTTCCATGCCTCTTTAAAAACTTTCCAGATTCGATCAATCGTGGTGGTTTTGCGCTTTGAAAGAGCTCTTTCCAGCAGACCAAATGCACAATAAACCATAAGAGAAACGTCAGGTGACTTCTTAGGAATATGTTGAAAGGTATAAATGCAATACCTGTGTGAGTTTTTAATGTTTTCAACGAATACAGCGGTAGTTTTTGAAGGATGGGTGGTAGCTTTGCTTTGATGCAGTTTCACCCTTTAAAAGTTGTTGAAATAAAGAAAATATCATTTTTTCTGTAAATATCGGATGTAACACATTCTCTTAATAATATAATGAATTGAATGTAACATTTTTGTCCAATATTCTAATTTTTTTTTCAAATTTTAAGATAAATTTGCGACAGTCATAAATCCTTACCCGAAACTTCGTTTTCAGCCTTGAAATGGGCTCTTTTTTCCCCCTGTTTTTTTTTTTTTTTTTTATCTGGTATCTTTTTACTATGTATACGTACTGATTTTTGGGATAGCACTTTCCAATCAATAGTTATGTTTATTTCGCACTAAAAAGTTTTTAAATTATGCGCTTTGCAATCATTTTAGACTGTAGAATTAGCATACTTCTGTTCGGGGGAAAAAAACGCATCTTCCCATTTACAGCTTTTTTGCATGCGCAATCTTGAAATAAGAATAAATTTGAAAGCATCAGACGATAATATAAATTACACATAATAAGTTGTTGCCAGAATTTTTTCCTCTAAAATAATTCCATTTTTTAAAATCATTTATCAAATTTGTCTAAAAAATGTGCGGACAGCCTCTGTAGACCTAAGAAAATGAAAAATAGATAATAGAGGTTGTATTAAAGTACATCTAATTGTTTTCTCATGCTGGAAACATATTATCTTCAGAGAACAATTTTTTATATTCAAACAAAGTTTGACGTTATTTATTATTTTACTTATTAAGAACAAGTGTTCTTAACGACGTACATGTACATATATTTAGATGGATTTCCTTTTTACGTATGAGTGAAATGAACAAAGACTCAGATTGCATATTGAAAGAAAAATTGTCTGTAAAAAAATATGAATATAAAGAAGAGTTTGAAAGGACCCTGAATAGATTTTCTGTTTTTGAAATCAGAACCCATTTCTTGTAAAATATAACATTTATGCATTTTGAAATAGATTCCTGTCAGGTTTAAGAAGAATAAGAAAAGGAATATAAGTTATCTATATTCTCATGCTACAAACATTCAGCTAGCAGATACTTTTATATGCAGACAATGTTATATTTTATTTATTATTAATCCATTTATTAAATACAAGATTTTATAATGACGTATATATATTACCGGTGGTTTTCAAAATAATGGAAACACCTGTGAATAAAAGTGATATTTAAGAATGCGCTTCGTAATCATTAAAATGTAATTCTAGCTACCAGTTTTTATTTTTTTAATATTAAATGTATACACTGTTAAAAATTTGCAGCAAACTGTCCAGTCATTTCACCGTTTTTATAGAAAACGGTTACATAATCGTAATTTTACTCTATTCTGACCATATTATTGCCCATTTTATGGTCCGAATTGAGTTAAATTACGGTTATGTAACCAATTTCTATAAAAACGGTCAAATGACTGGACAGTTTGTTACAAATTTTTAACAGTGTATATCATGGTAGTATGAGGTAGCTTTCATGAAGAAAAAATAAATACAAAATTGTATTGTATACGTCTTGGATTTTTGTCAAACGTGTAAAATGTCAGACCGCACAGACTTTCAAAGAGACCAAATTATAGGAGCCCGACTAGCTGGAGCAACTGCGACCGAAACATCCCAGCTTTTAGGCGTGTATACAGGTACGGTGTCTGAAACCATGACAGCGTACACACAGCTCGGCAAGACAAGCTCGGCAAAGCGAAATAGTGGACGGAAGGAGAAGATGGGTATAAGTGTCAGACGGGCATTGAAGCGGATTGTAATGTCTAAAAAGAAAAAATACTGCAGCAAAAGTAACCGCAGAGTTCAATCTGGATTATCCAGTGTCAGTAATTACAGTTATTAGACAACTTCATAAAGAGAACATTTAAGGCAGGAGCAGCAATTCTCAAGCCACTTGTCACAGCTGTTAATGCCAAATGTCGTCTACAGGGGTGCACCAACCACAAAACCTGGTCGATTGATAAGTGGAAGGCAGTTACACGGTCATAAGAAGCATCTTTCAAACTTTTCCACACAACAGGACGGGTGTACGTTTGGAGGACACATGCACATGCATAAGCATATGCTCGTGATTGGCTCCTTCCAACTGTCAAGCATGGAGGTCGATCTGTCTTGGTATGGGTGTCGTGGTTTTCTGCTGGCCCAATCGTAACCCTGAAAGGAAGGACCATTGAAGAGAAGTATAGAGAAGTTTTAGCTGACCAGGTCCATCCTATGATGCAAACGCTGTTTCCTGCAGCAGATGGAATTTTCCAGGATGATAATGCACCTATTCATGTAGCGGAACTTATCCAATCATGGTTTGACGAACATGAGGATGAAGTGCAACATCTTCCTTGGTCCGCCCATTCCCCCGAATTCAATGTCATCAAATCGTTATGATCTATTTTACAGCGTTCTGTCCGGAAACGATATCCTCCGCCGGCATCTCTTCCGGAACTTTCACGGAATAATGGTACAATATTCATGTAAACACTATTCAGCCCTTGTACGAATCGATTCCCGGGCGAATCCGAACTGCATTATATGTCAAAGGCCGTCCTATGCTATATTAATAAAGAATTCCTTATAAATGTAGGGTGATTGCATTACTTTTATAACCACCTGTACACAGAATTCTTTTTTACTTACGTGTGAAAAGTACAAAGACTACGAATATATATTGAAAGAAAGAGTAATTGTAAATAATGATAATAAAGAAATGGTTTGAAAAGTTCTGAATAGATTTCCTGTTTTTTTTTAAAACTCAGAATGCATTTCTTGAAAATGTAACATTTCTATTCTTCGAAATAGTTTATGGTAAGGTGTACTAAGAATGCAAAATAATTGTAGATTTTTTATTTTCATATACTGTAAATATGTAACCTTAAGAATGCAGTTTTTTCATCGGCAAACAATGTTTTACATTTGCATACCATGTTTTGCTTTATACTAAATTTGAAGGGTATAGAGTCAAAATTCACACTCTCCTAGTTTTTAGAAAAGTGCAAAAATCAATTATTATGAATAAACATGATATACTGGCACAATTCTTTCTGATATATTTGTTGCCATAACTTATGGAATTTTACATCTATACCCTTAATTCACATATTGCATAAACATGTTCTTAAACAGATATATTTACATACATTTTCTTTTCACTTATGCGTGAAAAGTACAAAAACGCTGAATGCATATTGAAAGAATGATTGACTTTTAAAAATATGAATATAGAAATAGTGTATCACGACTCTGAATAGATTCTGTTTTTTTTAATTACAGAACGCTTTCTTTCAATGATGTAACATTTATACTTTTCGAAATAAATTGTTGCCAAGTGTAAGAAGAAGGTAAAAAGAAATAAAGATTCTCTATTTTCTCATACTGCAATCATTTAACTTCAGACAGTATTTTTTTATATCTACGAAAAATGTTTGAGTATATTTATTATTCATCATGTTATTTACAGGTATTCTTAAAGTCTTAAATATATTTACATGGCTTGTCTTTTCACTTATGCGTCAAAAGTACAATGACGCCGAATGCATATTGAAAGAATGATTGACTTTTAAAAATATGAATATCGAAATAGTCTATGAAACCGATGAATAGATTTTCTTTTCTTTTTTCTTACTCAGAACTCTTGCCTTGAAAGATGTAACACTTATATCTTTCAAAGAAGATTCGTGCCAAGTGTACGAAGAATGAAAATATAAATAAAGGTTCTCTATTTTCTCATACTGTAATACTTTAACTTCAGACAGCAGTTTTTTTTACATCTGCGTAAATTGTTTGACCATATTTTTATTATTCATATTGTTAAGGTATTCTTAATGACTTAAAAACCGGATTTCCTAAAATGGACTGACTGATTTTAAAATTCAATAACTTCCAAACGGTGGCAGACATTTAAAAAATTCTTGCAGGAGAGTAATATAAGATGTCAGGAGTTTTCTAACTGCGATTCCTGATTTTAGTTCGAATTACCAGCAGTAGATGGCGCTGCGAGCGATAGCAGTGCAACCAAGGCCAAAACTAAAATCACCCAGCATTGATGCGAAGAAACCAGTTTCAATACATGGAGTAGGTCTTATTGGCTAATACAATCTTTTTCTTAGGGCCCGATTCTGAATAAGGTTTTTTTGGTGAGTGAGACCTGTTCCATGTATTGAACATCATTCCTTCACATCAATGCTGGGTGATTTCGGCTTTTGTCTCGAATGGATGTCTATTGCTCACAGCGTCATCTATTGCTGATAATTCGAACTAAAATCAGGAATCGCAGTAAAAAAAAAATACAATAAAAATACAATACTCTCCTGAAGAATTTTTTTTAATATCTGTCACCGTTTGGAAGTTATTGAATTTTAAAATCAGTCAGTCCATTTTTGGACACCCGGTATATTTACACGGGTTCTCTTTTCACTTATGCGTGAGAAGTACAAAGACAATGTATATTGAAAAAAGGATTCTCTTTTTAAAATATGAATATCGCAGTAGTCTATAAAGACGCTGAATTGTCTTTTCTTTTTTCTTTTTTACTCAGAACGCTCTCCTTTAAAGATGTGACATTCATATCTTTCAAAGTAGATTCCTGCTATGTGTAAGAAGAATGAAAAACGAAATAAACGTTTTCTACATTCTCATACTGCAATAATTTAACTTCAGACAGCATATTTTTACATCTGCGAAAAATGTTGGACTATATTTATTATTCACCATGTTATTTACAACTGTTCTTAAAGTCTTAAATATATTTACATGGATTGTCTTTTCACTTATGCGTCAAAAGTACAATGACGCTGAATGCATGTTGAAAGAAAGATTGACTTTTAAAAATATGAATAATAGTCTATAAAGACGCTGAATAGATTGTCTTTTCTTTTCTTTTCACGCAGAACGCTCTCCTTGAAAGATGTAACATTTATATCTTTCGAAGTAGTTTCCTGCCATGTGTAAGAAGAATAAAAAACGAAATAAACGTTTTCTATTTTCTTATACTGCAATAATTTAACTTCAGACAGTATTTTGTTTATATCTGCAAAAAATATTTGACTATATTTATTATTCATCATGTTATTTACAGGTATTCTTAAAGTCTTAAATATATTTAGATGGATTGTCTTTTCACTTATGCGTGAAAAGTACAATGACGCTGAATGCATTTTGAAAGAAAGATTGACTGTTAAAAATATGGATAAAGAAGTAGTTTGAAATGACTCTGGATAGATTTTCTGTTTGTTAACTCCAAATTTATTTCTTATGAAATTTATATATTTTTAAATAGATTCCTGCCAGGTGCAAGAAGGATAAGTAAAAAGAATATAGGTTCTATATTTTCTCCTCGTGATAAAACCTTAACCCTTCAGCTCACGCGCCCTTTTCCATTACGTTACTACACGCGTGGGATAAATTTTACCCCAATGGGTTTTCTTGTGTCAATTTTTCCCCGGTTTGATTATATAATTTTTTTTTTTGAAATAAACTGTAAATCAATAAAGAACATAATTTAACTTAAAATAAGTTCTTTTATATTTAAATCAAAAAAAAAAAAAAAAAAAAAAAAAAAAAAAAAAAAAAAAAAAAACATAAAATCTTGTACAAAGATTTTTTTTTCTGCACATCATTACATACAAAGCTTTTGCAATCCAAATTCAGCAATGAAAATACAAAAAAAATATAAAACTGATCTATAGAAACTGTATGTGCAAGAGTTGTTATCGTTTAAAAGAACAATTATATTATTATTTGCACACTATATTTTTTACATAAACATTTGCATTAACATTTTCCTATCATTATAGGTTATGTTATAATACGCGTGGGGTAAATTTCCTCCCACCCACGTGACGTTTTTATAACAAAAGAATGGAAAATCCACAACCGGAGGTAAATTCTTTTTGGCCACATCTTGATATCTTTCAGATTGAAAAGTACTATAAAGCTCAGAATGATCACGAACGATTTTCTCACATTTTTATGTAATAGTTGTGAGCTGGGGTAGATTTTGTCCCAGCGCGTGTGCTGACGGGTTAAATAGACCCCAAAATTGTATTATTTTATATCTTTAAACCGATTTTGTATAAATTTATATTTTTAATGACAAAATCGCAAAATCTTAAGAAATTATTTTCTTCTTTTTTGCTTCTAAGATCGCTTCAGATAAAAAAAAGTAGCTTTTGTTGTCTAAACCCTTTGAAATTTTAAGGGTCATAAATATAACGGTTTTACAGCTCGTACAAAAATTACGTCAGAAATTTTGTTATCTGGTTGTAAAATATATATGTTTTCTTTTAGCTTTTTTTTTTTGGTTTTCGCGTCGGGTCCGTAATCATAAAAAAATAGTATTCGACGTCCGAAATCTCTGAAATTTTAGCCGTTTATAAATATAACTGTTTCGAAGTCCTCTATAAAATTATAGGAAAATATAGGCATATTAAACAGTGAAACCATTACCCGAAGCCGCACAGAAACACGCATTTATTATGGGTTTTCGTCAAAATTTTCTCAAATTTTATTTAAAAAAAAGTATTTCTTATCGGCCGAACGTTTCGAAATTATTGTAAGTGATGTAACTCTGGTCTATCAAGATAATTAAAAAAGATTGTGTCGAAATACGAACGTTTAGTAACTTTTAGCGTAAGGGGAAAAAAATCTTCTTGTGAGGTGCGAAATGACCTGCGTTCGCTGGAGATTTCGAAAGTGTTAAAATCCACATTTTAAAACAATAATTATACCGACTATTAGAAAATATTTCAGCTTTAAGAACATATGTTTGGTTTGTCTATATCACTATAATTGCGTTCTTGAGAGTTGTTGGCGTGAAGGAGAAAACGTAAACACGGGAAAAAGACACCTTCCCAAAAATCCTTTTTAAATGGTTAACAATATATATTTTTTTTTTCAAATTGATTGCGGCATTTGAGACGTAAGAGTGTGGATATTTCAGAATATGTTTTTTTTTTTTTAAATAAACCAAACGGTTTAGTCCATAGAAGTTAAAACAGAATTGCGAAATAAACATATTCTTCAATCAAATGATTCTTCATTCTCGTTCACTGCAGTAAATTCGGTTCTGGGCATGCGTGAGTTCTGAAAGCTTGCTGGCAAAGAAAGATGAGTTATTCACCAGTTTTTACTTAATAGTTTTGTTAATTATTAAAATATTAAAATTCTGAGACTCAGGTGCATCAGGAAAGACCTTTGACTATCTTCACGTAAATTTTCAGACTTCTAGATGCAATAGATTTTGCTAGCCATTGCACACATACACACAAACAACTTTGTTTTATTAGTATAGATTTCATTTTTTAAGTGCAAGTGTTTTTAATGACGTAGATATATTTATACAAAATTTTTTTTTCACTTATGCCTGAAAAGTACATAAACGTCGACTGCATATGGAAAGAAAGTTGAGTGTAAAGTTTTTAATAAATAAAAAAATAGTTTGAAAGTTCTGACTAGATTTTCTGTCTTTTAACTCAGAATGCATTTCTTGAAGAATGCAACACCTATATCTGTAGAAATAGACTCCTGTCGAGTGTAAGAATAATAAAAAATAAATATAGTTTGTCTATTTTCGTATACTGTAAACATGTGATATTTAGAAAGCAGTTTTTTCATCCGCAAACAATGTTTTATTTTAATTAATTTTTTCATATTACGTGTTCTTAACGACTTAGATATATTTACATGGATTTTTTTTCACTTCTTCGTTAAAAGAGCAAAGACGCTGAATGCATATTGAAAGAATGATTGACTTTAAAAAATATGAATATAGAAATAGTTTATAAAAATGCTGAATATGTTTTCTATTTTTTGTCTCACAACGGTTTCCTTGAAAAATATAATATTTATATCTTTCGAAATAGATTTCTGTCAGGTGTAAAAATAATAAAAAAATAAATATAGGTTCCTTGTTTTCTTATACTGTATGCATGTAACCTTCAGAAATCAGTTTTCTTTTTAAATCTGCAAACACTGTTTTACTTTTTTTATTATTTCAATTATTAAGGACAACAGTTCTTAATAACATACATAATTGACACGAAAATCCTTTCTGCTTATGCATGAAGTGTGCAAAGAGGCGGAGAGCATATTGAAAGAAAGATTGACTGTAAAATATACGAAAAAAGAAATGGTTTAAAAAGTTCTGAATAGATTTCCTGTTTTTTTTTTTTTTTACTCAGAATGCATTTTTTGAAAAATGCATCCCTTATATATTTCGAAATAGAATCCTGTCAGGTGTAAGAAGAATAAAAAATAAATCTTATATTGTAAACATGTGACCTTCAGAAAGCAGTTTTTCATTTACAAACTATATTTTTCTTTATTTAATATTTCACATATTACATATATGTGTTCTTAACGACACTTAGATATATTTTCATAGATTTTCTTTTCACTTATGTGTGAAAAACAGAAAGCCGCTAAATGAATATTGGAAGAAATATTGACTATTGACAAAATTAATAAAGAAATAGACTGAATATACGCTGTATAGATTTCCTGTTTTATAACTCAAAATGCATTTTTTGAAAAATGTAACGGGAAAAGGAATAAAGACTATGTTTTTCTCATTCAGCAAACATTTTACCTTCAGAAAGCAGTTTTTTAAAATCTAAAAACAATGTTATAGTATATTTATTACTTCAATTTTTATGTACAAGAGCTCGTAATGATATACAGGGGGCGTCAGAAAAATGTACACACACTTTGACTGATTATAACTCCAGATTTAATTCACATAAAATTAATATTTAAAATATTCAAAATAATCTACATAAAATGTATAATTTTTCCTTTTAACATGTTCAAAATTGTTTCCGTTCTGATCAATACACTGCTTATAACGGTGGGCTATTGATTCACAAACTTCAACAAACATTTCATTTGGTGTTGTGGCGAATTCTGCTTAATTGCGGTTCCGGAACGTTGTCTATGAACTTCTATTCGTTTCAAACTTATCTTTTATCTGATGAATTGTAAGTCGCGTAGGTGGATCTGTCTGAAACTCCCTGCGATATTATTTTTGTACTTCTTCTACATTTTCATACTTACTACAGTATTTAAAAATAAATTTTCTTTTTTCAAAATTTAATCTTGGTCCACTCGTTATTTCCAATTAATTACACTTTGAAACGAAAGAAAAAATTAGAAAATTAAAACCCGTTAAACTGTATATGTATACATTTGTCTGACGCACACCGTTTTTACATAGATATTCTTTTGACTTATGCGTGAAAAATTCTGTGACGTTGAATGCATATTGAAAGAAAGATTGACTATTAAAAATATTAATAAAGAAATAGTTTATAAAGACATTGAATAGATTTTCTGTTTTTAACTCGTAACTCTTTCCTTGAAAGATGTAACATTTATATCTTTCGAAATAGACTCCTGCGATGTGTAAGAAGAATATAAAAAGAAGTAACCGGTTCTCTATTTTTTCACACTACAATAATGTTATAAGGTCTGATTGATAAGTACCTGGCAAAAAAAAAAAAAAAATGTTGATTTTTTTTTTCAACACAATCTCTTTTTAGTTTGACACACTTAATCCAACGTTTTTCTGTCTTTTGCACCCAGAAAAAAGTTTTGCTGAATCAACAAAAATTTCGTTGACCCAACAAAACTTTTTGTTTAAATATAGGGCAATGAAAATTTTGTTTGAATCAACAAAAAAAATTTTTTTTTTGCAATTCCAAAAAGAAATTTTTGTATCGTCAGCAAAAAATATTTTGTTAATTGAAGTAAAATGGTTCAATTTTACTTGAATTTTGCTAAAACAACCAAAATGTCCTCAACAAAACATGTTTTGTAGTTTTAATCAATTCCTTTTTCTGGGTGTGTATCTGCTCTAAATATACGATGTCTCCAACACTTCAAAAAAGACGTTTGTTTCAGCAATCACTTCATTATTAGAGCCATTTTTTTTCTCCGAGCCATTTTTTTATATTTGGAAATAGAAAATAATCGCTGGGTGTTAAATCGGACGAATATTGTGGATGCGGATGCAGTTCGAATCCTAACTCGTGCAATTTTGCCATTGCGACAACACAGGTGTCGCAGATGACTTCAGGTCGCAGGTCTGCATTGCCTTCATGAAAGAGTATCTTCCTCACCTTCGCCAAATGCGGACTTTTTCTTTTACAGCTTACTTAAAACTATCCAGTAAGTTGGCACATTCAATTACTCGTTTTGCCCTTTTCAAGGTGATCGACGTGAATTATACATCCCAAAACACTGTAGCTATGACTTTGTTCGCCAATAAAGCCATCTTAGCCTTCTTTGGAACAGGTTTGCTACAGAAATCACGCTGTTTGGATCGTTCTTTGGCCTCATGTGTGCTATGATGAATCCATGTTTCGTCATCAGTTACGAATCGCCGTCCAAAATCATTAGGACATCGCCAAACATTCTTTTGAAGTTGACAAACGTGTGTTTTTATAGTCAATTGTGAACTATCGCGTCATCTATCTTGCGGAAAGCTTTTTCATATCAAAATTAATTGTTAAAATACTATACACCCATTCAGTTGAGATGCTTACAGTGTCAGAATTCTCACTCCCTTTCACTCTCCGATCATCTATCACGATGGCATGGAAATTTCTGATGTGGCATTTCTGATGTGGCAAATGAACGACCTGGACGTTTTTCACAAAAAACTCTTATAAAAACCCCCTTTTAATTCAGCTTTCCAATGTTGTATTTTTGATATCCAAAGGTGTTGTGTATCCCTATAAACTTGTCCGATTTCCGCTTCAATCTCATCATTTGTTTTGTTTCTCAAAAACAGGTATTTCATCACTACTCGATATTCATTTTTTTCTGTTGTTGTAAAATCACAAATGTTGTTCTATTCAAAAGGCTTTCACTCATAAACGAAATCCCGCAGTGATTTGAATGTTTGCCAGAATTGTTTTAAAAGGTTATATTAACAAAAAAATATCATTTTTTTAAATACTGGTACCTCCATCTCTGGTGTAGGCCAGATACTTATGAAACAGCCCTCGTACCTTCAGACAGCAGGTTTACTTCAATGGCAAACAATGTTTGAATTAATTTATTATTTCCAATGTTACATAAAGTGGTCTTAACGACTTACATACATTTACATATATTTCATTTTAACTTATGCACGAAAAGTACTAAGACGCCACACACATATTGAAAGAAATATTGTTTATTGATAATATGAATAAAGAAATACCATGAAAAACTCTGGGTAAATTTTCTGTTTTTAAAGTCAGAACTCATTTCTTGAAAAATATGAAATTTATATCTTTTGAAATAGATTCCTGTCAGGTGTAAGAAGAATAATAAAAGAAATACGGGTTCTATATTTTCTTATGCTGCAAGCATATGAACAGCAGTTTTTTTTTATATCTGCTTACAATGTTTTACTTCATATATTATTTAATTTTTTAAATACAATAATTCTTAAGATGTAAATATATTTACATTGAATCCCATTTTACTGATGCGTGAGAAGTACGAACACGCCGAATGCATACTGAAAAAAAGATTGACTGTAAAATATATGAGTAAAGAAATTGTTTGAAAAGTTCTGAATAGATTTTCTGTTTTTTAAATACGAATGCATTTCTTGGAAAATGTAACAGTTATATCTTTCGAAATAGTTTCCTGCCAGGTGTATAAGAAGAATAAAAATGAAATATAGGTTTATTACTTACCCATCATACGTAGTATAGGATAAGTCTTGTAATCGTTTTGAAAATCGAAAAAAAATGTTTTGACGGATTTACACGTTTCATACACTGCAGATTCCGAAAAACATATTATTAGGCAAAAAAATTTTGCCATCCGTCTGTCTGTGTGTCTGTGTGTGTGACTGTAAACGCTCTATCTACCGCACGAATTGAGATAGAGACTTGAAATTTGGTATGCACTTAGTATGTAATAATGGAAAGAAGCTTTCTGAATTTCAGTAACCTCGATTATCAGGAACTATTTTTTTCGAACTTTCGAAATATTCGTTCTGATAAAAGGTATATAATTTTTTTTTAAATTGTTTATTTTAAGGAGTGAATATAAAAGATAATAAGAAAACATAAATTTTGCATAAAGAATGAAGTCGATTGGATAATGATTTGCCGAGATATTTGTAATCCCATTTTCCACAATTTTCGATTTTTCATGACACTGTATTTCATTCAAATTTCAGTTCAAACATATATTTTAATTGGAAATGAGACTCTTAATCCGACGCAGTAAACCGTTAGTTAATATGGTTATCAATTTTGGAGTTATAAGGATGCTCCTTTTACGCAATTCAGTAATAGAGTATTTAAAGTTTATGATGTCATCAAGCCACGATTTTTTTCGAATTGCAATGTATTTTATAAATAGTTTACACATGTTTTGTTTTCATAATTTATATTATGCATATCCATGATGGGTAAGTATTACGGTGACCCCCAACGACTAGTTTCCTTATACTGTAAAAATGTAACCTTCAGAATGCCGTCATTTTTTATCTGGAAACAATGTTTTACGTTATTAAAAACCCTTTGAGTGTTAAACCCGTGTTTTTCCGTTACTAGAAGTCATGCTAAAATGGCTGCAGACAAAAATATTTTTAACACAATTCTTTTTTGCACCATATATAGAATTATATGATATAAAATACATTATAGCATCAAACTGTGATTAATATATATATAATAATAAAATTTTTTTGCCATTTTTCCTTAATTAATTTATTCCAAATTCTTACAATCCTAATTTGTCCCTCTCTTTTTAAAATATCTCTTAAATCTATTTTATATTTTATTCCATAACTTAATCAAAATATTCTTTTAATTATCATTCTAAAAAAATCTTAATCTGTTAAAATCTACACGTATTTATTAAAACCTTATTCTATTTAAATGCAACACTGCTTCTAAAAAGCACCTGCCTAATTTCTTCTTATTTTGAGACATTGAATTTTTATTCTTTGGAACATTTTGTAATACCATTTTTTATTTCTATTTAATTTTATCATTCGGCTTGCCATCATTCCTCGCGTTTTTACCGCTCAAGGCATTTTACCTTTTTTAAATACCGCATCTAGAGAAAGAGTTTTGACAATGCTTCAGGTACACACCCTCTTGGCCTCATTTTTTCAACCATTAGCGAGCAGGCCCCGCCTTTTCTTCCCCCTTGCTTCCCTCCGAACATTGTTGTCAGTGGGCCAGCTTTTTCGGACTTCTGTAATCTTGAGCAAAATTTTGGAATATTTATACTGTTGCACTGGCTTCGGAGACAGACTTTTACACGAATTCTTATTGTCAACTAGAAGCTGTCGCTGGGATAGTCCAAATTGTTTCGTCGGTAGTTGTTCTTCAATAGCTCTAATGTGTTTCAAGTTTTTAATGAAGTGAAATTAGGTGGAGTTGTTTTTCATATCTGTTGTCGAATAAAAGTCATTGCTCATCTATCACGTCTTCCTTAATGCTTTAGAGAAAGTCTTCTGGAATTCATTGCCTCTACTCAGCTATATCACGATACGCCGAGATTTGTCTTCTTAGTTTAAGTAAATCGAAGTAATACCCTCTACAAATGTCATGAATGGATTTCATTGACTTTGACTGCGCCAACATCGATCTTGTTATCCGGTGAATTTCATGGGGTTCGGGGACTGAGATGTCGTCCCGAGTGTATGATAGAACGAACGTCTCATATATATATATATATATATATATATCCGGAGATTTACAAGCAGACTTATAAAAATACAGGAAAACCCTCAAACGCTGAAAGGGTTAATATTTCAAATATTGCGTACACATGTTCTTAAAGACCTATAGAAATTTAAATGCATTTTCTTTAATTTTATCCGTAAAAAGTAGAAAGACGCTGGATGCATATTAAATAAATGATTGACTTTTAAAAATATGAATATAGAAATAGTTTATAAAGACGCTAAATAGACTCTCTTTTAAAAAAATTCAGAACGCTTTCTTTTAATGATTGAACATTTACATTTTTCGAAATATATTCCTGCCAAGTGCAAGAAAAATGTAAAAAGAAATAGAGGTTCTCTATTTTCTCGTACTGCAAACATTTTACCTTCAGACAGATGTTTTTTACCTATGCGTACAATGTCTGACTTAATTTATTATTTCTAATGTTATGTACAGATGTTCTTAAGAATTTAAATATATTTGTATGGATTTTCCTTCCACTTATATGTGAAAAGTACAGTTACGCTGAATGCATATTGAAATAATGATTGACTTTTAAAAATATGAATATAGAAATAGTTTATAAAGACACTGAATAGATTCTCTGTTTGTTTTTTTTTAATCTCAGAACGCTTTCTTCGAATAATGTAACATTTATATCTTTTGAAATAGATTCCTGCCGAGTATAAGCAGAATGTAGTAAAAAGAATTAGAGATTCTCTATTTTCTCATACTGCAATCATTTTACCTTCAGACAGACGTTTTTTTACCTATGCGAACAATGTTTGACATTATTTATTATTTCTCGTGTTATGTACAGGTGTTCTTAAGGATTTAAATATATTTACTTAGATTTTCTTTTCACTTATATCTGAAAAGTACAATGACGCTGAATGCATATTGAAAGAAGAATTGACTTTTAAAAATATTAATATAGAAATAGTTAATAAAGACTCTGAATAGATTCTCTTTTATTTTTTTTTTAAAATCTCAGAACGCTTTCTTTCAATGATGTAACAATTATATTTTCCGAAATAGATTCCTGCCAAGTGTAAGAAGAAGGTAAAAAAAATAAAGGTTCTCCATTTTCTCATACTGCAATCATTTTACTTTCAGACAGACATTTTTTTACATCTGCGAACAATGTTTGAATTTATTATTTCTCATGTTATGTACTGGTGTTCTTAAGGATTTAAATATATTTTCATGGATTTTATTTTCACTTATATGTGAAAAGTACAATGACGCTGAATACATATTGAAAGAAGGATTGACTTTTAAAAATATTAATATAGAAATAGTTTATAAGGACTCTGAATAGATACTTTTTTTTAAATTTCAGAATTTAAATGCTTTTTTTCAATGATGTAACATTTATATTTTTCGAAATAGATTCCTGCCACGTGCAAGAAGAAGGTAAAAAGAAATAAAGTTTCTCTGTTTTCTCATACAGCAACATTTTACCTTCAGACAGCAGTTTTTTACATCTGTTAACAATGTTTGACTTTAATTTATTATTTCTCATGTTATGTACAGGTGTTCTTAAGAATTGAAATATATTTGCATGGATTTTCTTTTCACTTTTACGTGAAAAGTACAATAACGCTGAATGCATATTTACAGAAAGATTGGGTGTGCAATGTTTAATAAATGAAGACATAGCTTGAAATTTCTGAATAGATTTACTGTTTTTTAACTCATTTCTTGAAAAATATGAATTTTATATCTTTCGAAATAGATTTCTGCCAGGTGTAAAAAGGATAAAAGAAAATTAATATAAGATCTCTATTTTCGCATGCTGGAAACGTATTAATTTTAGACAGCAGTTTTGTCATCTGCAAACTGTGTTTTACTTTCTTTATTAAGTATAAGAGTTTTTAATGGCGAATATATATATATTAAAGCACATAAACACAATACGTCTGATCACTTTATA
Organism: Maratus michaelseni; assembly: GCA_963931845.1. Lineage (NCBI taxonomy): Eukaryota > Metazoa > Arthropoda > Arachnida > Araneae > Salticidae > Maratus > Maratus michaelseni. The sequence goes on along the minus strand of OZ007588.1, from coordinate 56,185,101 downwards.
TATAATGATATTTTTAAATTTACACAATTTTAAATACACAAACCCAAGATGAGTGAAAAAATGACCGGTGCCAGCACTCGAACCTGGGATCTTCAGCGTAACGTGCTGAAGCAGACTTACAAATGTCTGCTTGCCACTGAGCAACCCCTGGTCGATATCCTAGCCCAGCAATTTATCACATTTATACACGTTAGAAATAGTCACCGGCTAACATTGGCAGCTTTAGATGACACAACAAGAATTACAGCAGAATTACACACTAAAGCACATAAAGACAATACTTCTGATTACTTTATAGATACATAAGTACTTCACATGGAATTCCTTTTTACTTTTGAGTGAAAAGCTCAAAAAGCCAAATGAATACTGAAAGAAAGATTGAGTGTAAAAATTTTAATTAATAAATAAACAGTTTGAAAAATTCTGAATAGATTTTCTGTTTTAAGAATTCAAAATGCATTTCTTGAAAGTGTAAATCTATCCTACGAAATAGATTCCTCTCAGGTGTAAGAAGGATAAAAAATTAAATATATGTTCATTATTTTCTTATACTGTAAACATGTGTCCTTCAAAAAGCAGTTTTTTCATCTAAACAATGTCTTACATTATTTAATATTTAACATATTACGTATAAATGTTCTTCGTGACGTATATATACTTATATGGATTTTGTTTTCACTTGTTCGTAAAAAGTACAAAGACAATGCATATGGAAAGAAAGATTGACTTTTAAAATTAGAAATTTTAAAAAAGTTCATAAAGACGCTGAATTTATTTTCTATTTTTAATATTTTCCACCAAAGTTGAAAAGTGTTTTGGAATTCGGTTTCTCCGTCTGTCCGTGCGCCGTCTGTCTGTCTGACGTCTGTCTGCTGTCTGTCTTCCGTCTGCCGTCTGTCTCTCCGTGCTCTAACTCGCGTAAATTAATTCGGATTGACATGAAATTGATATATGTTATTCAGGTTTACTATGGCATGTTCGGTATTGAAAGTGAAATGTATATCACTATTATTTTTTTTACATGGACACTCAAAAGAATTCCGTTACATTACGGTCTATGGAGAACTATTATTTGCGGTTTATTTTAATGATGTTGCACAATTTCAAATACATTGAATTTGATATATATCAGTGAGGTGCCCTGCAAGAGACATACTATGGAATATAGTGTGCATAGCACTTATAATTTCTTTACAGGGGCATTCAAAAGAAATCTCTTACATTACGGTATATGGAAAAAATCGTTTTCGGTTTACTTTAATAATGTTTCAATATTTCAAACATATTGAAACTTGTATATGGGGTAATACAATATGTTTACTATCGAATATTGTGTAAATAGAATTCATCGTTCATTTACAGGGACACATAGAAGAATTATCTACTGTCTGTTAACAATAATTATACTAGAAGAGAGTTTTCAGTTTCTGAACGCGTTTTTAAATTTAACTTATTTTTTGCATATTACTTGGTGTGTATAAATTCTGTAGATCATTTATAGGACTGTACAAAAGTTCTTCAGTACATCTCCGTTTATTGACAGAAATTCCAGTAGGAGAATTTTAAATTATGCTACGAGTTTCCTAACCGAACTAAAAATTATCATTCCATGTAGTATATATAGAAATCTATAGATCATATACAGAACTGCACGAAAGAATTCGGTTATTCTTCCGAATTTTGTTGGTTATGCTTGAAATTGGGTTTCTAAATATGTTATGCGTTTTAAATTGTTTACTCAGATATCATCTTTCACATTATTAAACGGTAATGACTTGTAAAATTATTTTGGAAGTGTTGAAAAGTATTGGAAATTGCTAAATAATCTGCTCATAACGCATAAGTTTTCGCTCTTGTTTAACTCAGAACCCTTTCCTTGAAAAATGTAACATTTATAGCTATCGAAGTAAATTCCTGTCAGGTGTAAGAAGAATAAAATAAAAGGAATAAATGTTCTCTATTTCCTCATACTGCCATTTTATTTTTAGGAAACAGTTTTTTTCATATGTTAACAATGTTTTACTTTATTTGTTATTTCACTTATTATGTATGAACGTTCTTAACGACATACACATATTTACATGGATTTCCCTTTGACTAATGCGTGAAATGTACAAAGACGTTGAATGAATAATGAAAGAAAGTTTGACTTTTAAAAATAGGAATAAAGAAGTAGTTTTAAAAGATTGAATATATTTTCTATTTTAAACTTAGAACTATTTCCTTGAAAATGTAGCATTTATATATTTCGAAATAAATTCCTATCAGGTGTAAGACAAATAATAAAAAAAGGAATAAAGGTTCTCTTATTTTCTTTTACTGCCAAAATGTTACTTTTAGAAAACAATTTTTTTTTCATATGAAAACATTGTTTTACTTTATTTCTTATTTCACTTATTATATATGAATGCTCTGAACGACGTACACATAGTTACAGAAATTTCCTTTAGACTTATGCGTGAAATGTTCAAAGACGCTGAATGCATATTTAAAGTAAAAATAGGAATAAAGAAGTAGTTTTAAAAGACTGGATATATTTTCTATTTTAAACTTAGAACTCTTTCTTTGAAATAGGTAACATTTATATTTCTTGAAATAAATTTCTGTCAGGTGTAAGAAGAAGAAAAAAAAAAAAAGAAAAAAAATTATATTTTCTCCTACTGCAAAAATTTTACCTTTAGCAAACAGTTTTTTTTTTTCTCAGATGAAACCAATGTTTTACTTTATTTCTTATTTTACTTATTATGTATAAAAGTTCTTACCGACGCGACGTACACATATTTACATGGATTTCCTTTTGACTTATGCGAGAAATGTACAAAGACCATATTGAAAGAAAGATTGACTTTTAAAAATAGGAATAAAGAATTAGTTTTAACAGACTGAATAAATTTTCTATTTTTGACTTAGAACTCTGTCCTTGAAAAATTTAACATTTATATCTTTCGAAACAGTTTCCTGTCATGTGTAGGAAGAATAAAAGAAAAGGAAAAAATGCTCTCGATTTTCACATACTGCCAAAACGTTACTTTTAGAAAACAGTCTTTTTTTCACATGAGAACAATGTTTTACTTTATTTCTTATTTTACTTATTATGTATAAAAGCTCTTAACGACGTACACATATTTACACTGATTTCCTTTGTACCTAGGCGTGAAATGTACAAAGACGCTGAATGCATATTTAAAGAAAGATTGGCTTTTAAAAATAGGAATAAAGAAGTAGTTTTAAAATACTGGATATATTTTCTATTTTAAACTTAGAAATATTTCCTTGAAATAGGTAATTTTTTTTTTCGAAATAAATTTCTGTCAGGTGTAAGAAGAATAAAAGGAAAGGAATAACGGTTCTCTATTTTCTCATACTGCCAAAATGTTACTTTTAGAAAACAGTTTATTTTTTCATATGAAAACAATGTTTTACTTTATCTCTTATTTCACTTATTATGTATAAAAGTTCTTAACGACGTACACATATTTACATGGATTTCATTTTGACTCATGCATGATATGTACAAAGACGCTGAATGGATATTGAAAGAAAGATTGGCTTTTAAAAATAGGAATAAAGATGTAGTTTTAAAATACTTAATATATTTCCTATTTTAAACTTAGAACTCTTTCCTTTAAATATGCAACATTTATATTTTTCTAAATAAATTTCTGTCAGGTGTAAGATTAATAATAATAAAAAAAGAATAAAGGTTCTCTATTTTCTCTTACTGCCAAAATATTACTTTTAGAAGACAGAATTTTTCCATATTAAAACAACGTTTAACTTTATTTCTTATTTCACTTATTATGTATAAAAGTTCTCAACGATCTACACATATTTACATGGATTTCCTTTGGACTTATGTGTGAAATGTACATTGACACTGAATGCATTTTGAAAGAAAAATTGACTTTTAAACATATGAATAAAGAAGTAGTTTTAAAAGACAGAATATATTTTCTATGTTAAACTTAGAATTCTTTCCTTGAAAAACGTAACATTTATTTCTTTCGAAATAGTTTCCTGTCAAGTTTCGGAAAAAAAAAATGAAATACAGGTTCTCTTTTTTTTATACTGCAAAGAACATTCAAACATCAGTCTTTTTCACCTGCAAACAATGTTTACATACCATTAGTTCACATACCATGCACAAGATTTCTTAACGTACCTTAATTTTGATGGATACCTCTTTTTTTAGGTTAAAAAATTTACAAGATAATAAATACAACTTGAAAGAAAAATTAATAATGAAAATATCTCACTAAAAAAAAGGATTCAAATCTTTTACTATATATTATTTTATTCAGACAACTTTCTTCAAAAATGTGTAATCTTATATCTTTGAAAATAGATTCGTCCCTTATTTAATGATAATAAAAAAAAACACTAATTAAATGTTGTGCTAAAAGAATCATATTTATTCTCAGACTGCAACATGTAACGGAAAACAGTTATTTTTCAAAAAAAAACAAGCAAACCTTATTTGGTTTTATTTATTACTACGCTGTTTTCGTACAAAAAATCCTAATGGTACACATATATTTATAATGAATGCATATTTTAGCATAGAAAACTGGAAATAAACACTGGAAGCAAAATAGAAGAAAGAATAATAATTAATAAAATGTAATGCAGTTATCAAGTTGATAACACTTCAGTAGTTTTAATAAATATTACTTATTTAACTAAAACTTCGAAAAGACAGAAAACGTAGTTTGATAGACGTACAAAACATGAATCCAAAATGACGCTGGAATCATTATTTGGGTTAAATGAATCTTTTTTATCAAAATGTAACATCTTTACCGAATAAAAAATATTTAAGCAAGCTATATTGCTATTGAAAATTGTATATTACAGTTCATATCGTGTGCACATCTTCGTATTCATATTGTCCTACTAAAGTTTACTGGTATAGTCCTGCAAAAAAAATCTAGTTGTATTATACGTTAATTTACTTTTTGTACAATTTCTAATTACTATCTTTAAACTTTTTCTTATTACAATTTTAATTTTAATTATTTTTTTATCACACGTTGAGAAGACGCATAGTCTTGTTTTAAATAAATGGTTCAGGAGCTTTCAAGCGAGTAAAGATGTGTTTTCCATGTTTTTTCTTATGTTAAAATTTTTGAGATACAGAACTTGAATTGCAAAAACTAACTTTTAACTAATTTTACTTTAATATCTCATTAGTATTCAACATCGGTAAAATAAAATATGAATTTTATTTCTGTACACGGAGAATAGTCCCTATGCTTAACAACTAGTTCTCCGCAAATAGATGATTTCATTCGATTTATTTTTTCATGTCACCGTTCATTGGTAGAATAAGAGCCAAATTTTAAAGTTGTTTTTTCTAGAAAATTATGTTTATGCTTGAAAAATATTATTGCAATAGGTTGGTTGCATAAGGTTTAAAGGCACAAGGTCCATTGGGGACAAGCTGCGCCAAATTATTGCAATAGGACATAAAAGTTGAATTATGTATGTGTATAAACTTGAAAGTTATATCCATTAATTAATGTTTTCAATTTGTATTCAAACTGCATAATCATTTGTGAAAACGTAAAATTTCATATAAAAATGTATAATCATAAGTATTTAAATTATACGTGTATTGAAGTAAAAACTACATGTCTTTCGGAGGGTTTCCTGGTGCTAGACCATAAAACAATTAATTTAATGAATCCTATTTAAGGTGCGTTCGTTATTATATAAATACGTAGCACCCATAGTCGTCTTCTGGTCTGTCCGTCTGTCCGGATGTAACAGCGCAAAAACTGCCCAACTGAATGGTTTGAAATTTATTATATAGTATCGTTGTAGAATTTTGTCGCGTCATTTCAAATTTTATGAAAATCGAATCAAAACTTAAAAATATATTAATAAAAATATTTATTAAATAATTTGATTTTTTTAAAATTCGGTACTTTTTTGTTATAGTAGCTCCCGAGGATTAATCGTCAAGCGACCGAGATGTATCGCGACGTTTCCTGGCATATATAACGTTATAGTCATATATGACGTATATGACATTTTATAACCTCTATCACTTAGTTATAGTCATATTCATCATTCTATTAAATCCTATCATACGTAATTAATTCAGTGATATCCCATGATAATTAATTATTCTACGTTGACATGGTTATTACGTCCTATATAAGATGGGGTCATATTATTTCCGTATTACTGAATTTAAGAAACCGAATTTGTATACTAAATTGTTTAATTTTAACTATCCTAATAGATATTAAATGGAAAAAGAGTCTAAATATGGATTTCAAGTTATGAAATTTTCAAACTTAAAATTAAATTTCCTATGTGAATTTTCAGCAAATATCAATAAAAGATAAAATGTTGCCAACTTAAAATTTATTTATTTTAATACGGAAATTAATCATATCATAACAGACGATATAATTCATTTCACTGAAATAATAACAATACAAACTCACCTCATTTGTGACGTTTGACGTATAATTTCTAACTTGATAATAATTTAAAATCCATACAGAAAGTATTAATTTATTCTTATTCTTTTTGACAGATAATGGAAAAAATTACATAAATTAATTAAGTTAAATTAAATATAATCTCCACTATAGAAATATATTTAATTACTAGCTTACCCGCCCGGCGTTGCCCGTGCCAACACAACCTTAAATGTACCTGAAATCAGTGTTGAACATTTTTTTATTATTAAACAAATCTAATGTTGGGGGCCCCACTACCTTAGACAGCAAACACTGGGCGTGCCATACACACTCCCATATATTACTGTAAGTCGAGTCGAAAGAGCCATACCCCTTCATGATCCAGCCCATAGAACCAGAGATAGAAAAGCACCCCTGGTGCTGAAAATCGAAAAGCTCTATCTATGTAGAGTCGAATGAGCCATACCCCGTCGTGATCCAGCCTATAGAACCAGATATAGGAAAGCACCCCTTGTGGTGAAAATCCGAACTAAAATCAGTCAGCTCTATCGATGTCAAGTGGAAAGAGCCATACCCCATTGTGATCCAGCCCATAGAAACAGAGATAGGAAAGCACCCCTTGGTGGTGAAATTCAGAGCTAAAATAGGTAAGCTCTATTGATGTTGTGTCGAATGAGCCAAACCGTGTCGTGATGTGACCCATAGAACACGAGTTAGCTGCAAAATCCTTTAGTTACACCTTCCACCGCCAGGGAGCACAATATGTTCTATACGAACATAACTGAATTCATTAAGGTTATCGATGTCGAGTCGAATGAGGCATACCCCGTCATGATCCAGCCCATAGAACCAAAGATACGAAAGCGACCCCCTGTGGTGAAAATCCAAACTAAAATCAGTAAGCTCTATTGATGTCGGGTGGAAAGAGCCATACCCCGTTGTGATCCAGCCCATAGAAACAGAGATAGCAAAGCACCCCCTGGTGGTGAGAGGAAGTTGATGTAGTATAAATGTCATATTTAATAAAAAGTCGTTCCCACCCCACCCCCTTTATCACGCCATTTTCGCTAATTATTACAAATATACAAATGTTTCTTAATTACATCTAATGTCCCGATCTGATAATGGGGTTTCCCTATCTACCTATCCTAATCCGCTTTTCCCTATCATAATAGAAAAAAGCGAATCGCTGGCAAACGCAAATTTCGTTAAAGATTCGCAAGAAAAACACGAATTTTATCAAATAATCGCTGAAAAAACATGAATTTCGTAAAAGGATCGCTAAAAAAACATGAATCTCGTCAAAAGGCAGCAGAGAAAACACGAATATTGTCAAACGATCATTAAAAAAGCAAATTTCATCAAAGGATCACGGAAAATGCGAATTTCATCAAAGGATTGCGGAGAAAACGCAAATTTTGCCAAAGGATCACAGGAAAAATGTGAATTTCGTCAAAGGATCACTGAAAAAAAAAACACCAATTACGTCGTAGGATCACTGAAAAAACATGAATCTCGACATAAGTATGTGGAAAAACACGAATTTCGTTAAAGGATCACAAAAAAAGCAAATTTCGTCAAATGATTGCAGGAAAAGCTTGAATTTCATCGAAGGATCGCAGAAAAAATACGAAATTCGTCAAAGGATTGTGGAAAAAATGCAGATTTTGTGAAAGGTTCACAGAAAAAACTTTCGTGAAAGGGTCGCGGGAAAAATGCAACTGTCTTTATTAAAAACAGCACACACACAAACCTCTACACAAACAAACCTATTCTGTCTTCCACAATTTAATTTGTAAATATGAAGTTAAAAAAAAAAATCCCTGTTTTCTCACATATTATGAGTTTTATCAGCAAGTTAAAACATTAAGTAAATATGAATGATTTGCGGAGCTGTTTCTATCAAAAATTCAATCACATCGCCCAAAAACCCTCAACAAAAATAATTATAAAGAGTGCGATGACAACATAAATTTGCATGTCCGTTCTTGGGCGATTCTTATAAAACACAAAATTTGTCACAAATGGTAATTTTTTTACAACATGCTTACAAATTAAAATGGTTTATAATTATTTAAAAAAAAAAACTTGACCAGAAATAACATTGATTTTACATGTTTAAAGACTTATTCTTTATAATTATTTTGAAACAGCTCCGCAAATCATTCATATTTATTTATTGTTTTACTTTCTGATGAAACTCATAATGTGAGAAAACGGAAAATCACAAAATCACAAAATTGATCAATCAATAGTTGAAAAAAATCTCAAAAATCATCAAATGGTCTCGGGGGGGGGGGGTAATTGTGAAATGTACCAAATGGTTTTGAAAATAATCAAACGGCAGCAGCGGTAAAAAATCTTTTTTCAATCAATCACCACAATTGGCGAGTGTGACTATTAAGATGGCCAGTGGTGGCAAAACAGTCAATCGACAAATTTTTAGTATTACTTGCAGATTGGTGAGTGCTAATTTTGTCCTATATGTGAGTGATTCTTATGAAACTCATGTCACAAAATGCACATCATAAATATTTCACGGAATGGGAATTTATAATCAGTTCATCAAAACAATTTAATAATTACCGTCAAATCTCGTTAATCCGCCCCCCTAAATGCGACGGAAAATCGTAAAATAACCAGGGGGGGGGGGCGCTTGCACGGTATTAGAATTGTATTATATGATATTTATGGATGGTGGTGGTGGTTGGATGCTACCGGCCGATCGTCGCAAAGTATGCATTCTATAAAGTGACAAAAGAAACAAATTTGGAAAAAAAAAATCCGTTCTCAGGTGATTAAGATTTAATAATTATTTACTGAATGTTTTCATTTTATTCAAAGTAAAGTTCAAGAAAAACATTAGATTCTTCGACGACTAAAAAAGTTCTTAAATCATAAACATCACTCAAAAACGCCCCAACAAAAAAATCATCAATATATAGAAACAGCTAAGAAAATCTGTTTCATTAAGAATATTTTTCTTGGGCGACTAAAAAAGTTCTTAAATGAAACTTCTTAATTGGAGTTAAAAATGGTTCTTAAATGGAGTTCAATAACAAATCTTAATGAGAACATACATCTTAACAATTTATCGCATGTTATGAATTCATCAATCTCGGGAACTAAAAATGTAGTCCAAAACAATTACAGGAAAAAAATTGTAAACAATAAATTACTCAAAAATTTAATGTAAATTGTTTGTTTCCATCAAAAATATTTAATGTGTAAGTATGAGGTAAAAAAAAAATCACAATGGATTCCTAACCGCCCAAGAACTCAAATTATTTACTGAATATTTTCATACTAAAAATGCTAAAAAAATGAAACAAACTAACTAAAAATACAGTCAAAAACAGTTTTTTAAAATATTATAAGCGTTGCACAAATTATTTACTGAATATTTTCATACTAAAAATGTTAAAAAATGAAACAAACTAACTAAAAATACAGTCAAGAATAGTTTTTTTAAATATTATAAGCGTTGCAGATACATGAAGATATACTTTCTGTTCAGTGAAGTGTAAGATGAAATAGGCCTAAACCCCAGTGACAAAACTAACTATCGGGAACTTAATATGATATATATTGCATATTTCAAACTATTTTTGAAATATTATTAACGTTGCAGACACACGAAGATAGTTCTGCCACTGGGTTTAGGCCAATTTCATCTTACACTTCACTGAACAGAAAGTAAATAAATCGTCGCTGGTAGCTAGATCCATAGAGTAATGGAATATCTTTAATCTGTGGCTAGATCCTGGATGCTGCACCTGCTCTCATTGGCTGGCTGCTTCGTTGCCACGGATGGTGTTGCCGAGGCTATTTCATGGGAGGAGCTTGAAATAGCCTCGAACCCAAAATTCCATATACACGTTTTAATTTTAAAAAAAAAATCTAAATTAAAATTTAAAAATCCGACCGTGAGGTATACTGTCCGGTGATAACATCTACACATGACAAAAATTTCTGAGTCCTAGGTGGTATAATTACGGAGAAATCCGCGGGCAGGCAGACAGACACTTACTCTTTTATAGAGATAGAGATAATAAATATTTTAAAGAAAATAATAGAATGAAATTCATATTAAGATTTATTTTGAAGTGCTTTTTATTGTCTGATAAATTATTTGTTTATTTCAAATCATTTTGTAAGAGTAAACAATGTGAAAATGCAGTATAGAGTACTAAAAAAGATGGAATCGATTTTTCGTGGTTGTATCTCATAAACAATTTATTCTTATGATAACGGTAAAACTATGTAATTTTTTTTGCTATTCATTTCGCCCCACAACAGCTGTATAGATGACAGCTAGACGAAAATTCACTCTACACCTTACGAAGTATTTATTTCTTCACTTACGTTGGTATTCCTCATCTACCTCAACTCAGAAAACTTTGGCGAATACTTAAATGAAACTAGCAATTAACCTGATTGGATTTGATCGCAGCCGAAGTCCAATCATATTAATAATGAATACCATTTAAGCTTTCAGCTGAGGTTTTCTAGGTTGCAGTTGATGGTGAATATGAGCATGAGTTTACTACAGCTGTGTGCCGTTTCAGATAACCCATAGTTGCAGTTAAATTGCAAGTAGCAAAGATAGTTAGTTGGCCCATCGTTGGCAGCTATTATTATTATTATCACCCAACCGGAGAGCCAATCTCATCGGTTTACGGCTTTTTTTACCTCTGGCGGAAAGCCCCACATCGCACCAACCAACGTAAGTATTACAAGCCTCCGAAACTATCGGCATTTACAAAATACATGAATACAAATAACTACAACTCAAATATTACAATAAAACATACAAACTACTAATACGATAAATCAAAATAAATACATAATTTAAGGACCACTAAAGTTACAAAAGTCCACCATAGGTAAATTACAGCTAATTACAGCAAAATATAACAAACAAAAAAATTGAATAAGCCAAGAAAGAGTTCAAACTGCAAAAGATAAGTTCAAATTATTGAACAACTTGATCATTAAAAGCATAAACTCTGCTCCATATTACTTAGTAAGAAGAATAAAAATCACAGCACTACAGCACCTGCAGATTAAGAAAACACCTCCATTTTCCAGGTAATTGTTTGTCCCAGTTCAAATAAGTGTATATTTAATTTCTGTCCTTTCACAAAATATAACTTAGTCCAGACCTGAAAATAGTCACCAATGTTCTGATCTGTGTTAATCAGTGTAGACCTGGAAAACAACACTTAAAGAAAACTGTGGAGCCATCCCAAGCACAAGTGTTACAAAAATGTTGATTCACTGTCCTTTGTTAATCAGTTTTTCTCAATGTAACGTAAATCATATATTAGCGTATCCGGATGGCACAACCACAAAATGAAGTTAACTTCCTGATATAAAAAACAGGAAACCACACAAGTAAATATATATGGTGGTTAAATAAAAGACCGACAAATTCGTCCAAGATCAGATGAACATTTCAATAATCCACACTAAATTAGAAAGTTGGTAGCTAGCGGAAATCGTTGGGAAGTAGCTTAGTTTATATGCGGGGCTTTACAAATTTCATAAAATCTGGTAGGCAGAAAAAAATTGCAGTCGCCAGTAAAAACATTCCCCTCCCGTCATTGATTTTAAAAAAAACGACAGACATTTTTATGAATTAATTGAGAAAAATTATAACAAGCTTAGTTTAGAATTAATAGTTACTTAATTTAGAATAGTACATAATTTAGTTTTATAGATTTACTTCAAATGAAGTAATTCTAATCGCTTATATGTTATTACCAGAGGGACCCGTGCAAAGCTTTGGCACTACAATTTTTGAGATTATTTCCTAGTACGTTTTTGCAGTAATTTTTAATTAACTGATTTAAAAAATAAAGAAAAAGAAAACGCGTTTTAAAAAAATGTGTGTGTTACTATGTCAGAAAATTGTTCAAAAAGTTTTCGAATGATGCCTTATTCATCATTGTATGTTTTGTATGTGAAGAGAAAAGGGGATGTTGACAACAAAAATCATATATATGATAATTGCTTGTGTATAAGAAAATGGTAATAGATTGCCAGAAAATTTGTTGCCAAATTGTCTTCTCTCGCCAAGGTCATTTCTCTAGGTTCCCAAGATTGAAAACAAAAAACTGATTTATAAAAAAATTGAACACTGAATCAGACGTTTAGTGAATTCATATGAAAGCCTTTCATCAGATTTTGCAAAAGTGTTCCAGAAATTTCTTAAATACACAAATAAATATTTGGTACACCACTTTTTTGCAAGCCTATATGGGAACTTAAACATGGGATGTCCAAGCTTTATGATCCGGCAACCATTTTAATGACGTCAGACATCTCTGGCGTATTAACAGCTTAATGAATTATCAAAAAATAAGGTACTTCTCTATTATCCCGTCGACCACTTTTCATAACAAAAAACTATCGCCAAACTGTAAGATTAATCGCCAAAAATACAGTCCCATTTACTTGATGTCAGACGCATTATACGTGTTTGTTATGTCATCAAGTGGTTTTTAATTCGACATTTTCGTGTATTTTTCATTATGCTTTACTGATTCTTTAGTTATTTCATTAATTAAAATAACAATTGTGTCCTTAAATTCTTATATTTTATTTATTTATTTATTTTGATATTCCAATGGCAACGTTCTGCCGTTTATTTGGCGTTACAGTTTGGCGATAGTTTTTTGTTATGGAAAGCGGTCGACGGGATAATAGAGAAGTACCAAAAATAAATACTTACAATTTTCGTAAATCCTAACGAAATGTATATCTAATTGGAAGATAATCCTTAAATTACGTAAACTACTGGTGTTCCGATACAGTACGCATATACACAGCCATGATTAAAGAAAGACAATAAATAAACAATAGGTGACGCACGCGTAAAAATTAAATAAAAACCCGATTAAAAGCTCGATATTTTTTAAAAAGTACGCGCAAGAAATAAATTAACAATCGTATTTTAATTTTATTAGAGGATGACGTCATCCGATAATGCAGTATTTTATATTTGTGGCAACACTGATTTGAGAAAATCTTTCATTTCATTTATGAAAGCAATGTCGATTTAATTTTTAATTAACAGCAATTTTTAATCGAAAAACATGTTTTAAAAAAATTTAAATGTGCTATGTCAGAAGCCGGTTCAAAAACCTTTCATATGGTATCTCATTCGTCGTTCTGCGATTCGTATTTTCTTAGAAAAAGGGATGTTGACAGGAGAAATAATATATATGATTCGTAAAATAAATGATTAATCAACTTAAATCCAGAACAAAAATATCTGATTTTAAACTTGCAAAAAAAAACTTTGCGCCTTTTTTAGCATTGTAACCAGTTTTAGATGCCGCAGAGGCTGGATTGACAGTATTTATTACTGTTTTATTGAACCTCCATCTCCCCACATTCCAGTCACATGACATGGTAGCTGGCTAGAGAGCCAAATAATGGCGTTTTCTGTGCATAAGAGGGAAAATGCCTTTTAAACTTTGTTCTTCAGTTAAAAATACGAAAGAAGAGGCAGATCATTGCTTGCCGTGCACGAGTACGTGTGGAGAAGAGAAAAAGTGCCATTTGTGCTCATTTCTTAGGTCAATATTTGTACAAAAACCAAAGGCAAATTAAATAAATTGGTCGCCAGTGGCGACTTGACGACCACATATTTCAAGCCCTAGTTATATGAAAACAATAAGCCGACAGAGGCTCTTGTAATTTGGAGCTTTGCTTGGCCACCTAAAAGTAATTTCGTTGGATCCCATCGCATTGAACGTATATTTAACGTCTTGCGACCCGAAGTTAAAAGAATAGTAAAAATACCCATTCTTTACTTTTATTCAAACAAAATGACATCATAGATGGCAAAAAATATATTTTCCCGAAATTTATTGTATTAGGTGGCTTGTAATTTAGGTTCATAAATATGAATCTAAAATTACTAGCCCCCCCCTCCCCCCCAAACAAAAATCAATTTAATTATCAATAACCTAAATTTACACAATGAAAATATTAACAGCTTTAAATAAGTGAATAATCTACAAATTCTTAAAAATTTGTATTGTAAAGTTTTTAAGTTCAAGAGTTATGGAAATTACCTACTTTCTTGACTGCACTGTCTCGAACGCATTTTTACAAACTGAGGTAAAAATAATATTTGTTTTATAAGGAAATCAGCATAGGTGCTGCCATTTATTGGTTTTATTTTAAAGCAAAATCATTGAGCTGTATAGAAGTGAAGTTAAAATGTAAAAATATCAATTACTTTAGTTTTACAAGAAGAAGAGTCTAGGTACCCATTTGGGTAACCAGGACGCAAGAGGTTAAACAAATAACATTTCGCCCACTATAATGTCTTTGTTAGCAAATGGCTCGTTGGTCAATGGTACGACAAGGTGGACATTTTGTACTGTTGTCCATTGTGAGGCTCCACAATTAGCCAACATTGACCCAACATTTTTTTTCTATTGGCGATACACAGACTACTTTTTTGCGTCCTCACAAGAAATGTCACGTTTTATTGAACTCAAGACTGCACAAAGTTCTATGTTAGATAACAACCCTATTGTTCCATCTTGATGTTTCTATTCTTTATAAAAAGTTATTGGTTTCTAATATTTCTCGTTGGTATAATTTCATATATGTTGGTTTCTCTTAAATTATTTCAAAAACTAGTCAGATGTGTCGATCCCAAAAATTTCTTCTATCTCACACAGGTTTCGCATACATTAAAAAGAATCAGCACCAATTTATATCAAAGTCTAACTGAAACTCAAGTTTTATTAAATTCCGTGCATTATTTCTTGAGATATGGCTATCGCTAAAATCGTGTAAATCCTTCAAAATGCTGCATAGCAGCTCCACCTGCTGGGTGATTTTTACCAAATGCTAATCATCACCAATTTATATCAGAGACTAACTGAATATAAAGTTTTATTAAATTCCGAGCATTAGTTCTTGAGATAGAGCTATTTCGGAAATCGCGAAAAATGCTGCATAGCAGCGCCACCTGCTGGGCGATTTTTGCCAAAAACTAATCAGCACCAATTTATATCAGGGACTAACTGAATATAAAGTTTTATTAGATTCCGAGCATTAGTTCTTGAGATAGAGCGCCCACAAAATTTTTGTCATATACAGACAGAGGCACAGACAGACATTTTCTAAAAATAGTCAAATCGTGTTCAGGACATTCTAAAACGTATAAATCCGTCAAAAACCGGAAGTCGAAAATTTTCATGAATCCAATACTTTCTTCTTGTAAAGATAGAATAAAGTAATAAGGGAAGCATTTACAGAATCGTGGGCAACTATGACGTTACAGATATAGGTAAACGGCCCTTCTAATTTAAAATATATTTTTTTATTATTATTTATGCATTCAAATAATTCAAAGAAACGCATTACTTCAATCTAATACGCATGAAAGACAAAAAAATTAATTTTTTAATATAAAATACCATTAAAAATTAGATTACTTGTTAGAATCCTGTGACACGATTTAAATATCCATATTAAATTGTGTTTTTTATGTTTTAATTTATTAACTCACTGTTTATTTCACGAAGTTTTGAAAAAGACCAGTATTTATTCACTTTTCAAAAAGTTTCATATTCAAACTTTATGTTTTGCAGACCGCGTGTCCATAATACGACATGCATAGAAGATTATTATTTTACGTCTTACTTTATTTAGATTTACAATAACTTTTAAAGCGTACCTCAAGCGGCAATTTATATACTCATTCTTCTAGAGTGTTATAAAGTGATCTTCTGTTTGGCGAATTATACTTAAAAAACTAGTGTTTCTTAAAACATAGAAGGTATATTAGTTTAGACGCAAAAACGTTCAACATAAAACACATAATGGGCTTTATTTATTAAGTATATATTTCTTATAATGTTAAACGCATTTTAGTGTATTTTTATTCTGTAATAACTTTTGGAGTTTTAATATCGGACTCGCCCGGCGTAGCAAGAAAATATAGAGAGTGGATCTGCATTTTTATTGGCTTATAAAAACAAAATACACATGTTATAATTTTTTAAGTTTTACGCCGTTTTTAGGGTGCAGTAAAAGGAAAGAAAAAAATTGCATTAGAAAAATTAAAAATATACATATTTTAATTATGGCAGTAATATAATGCATTAAAGGTACTAAAGTATTAAAGTATAAAGTATTTTCGTCTGGTAGTCAAAAAAAGAGATAAAGAATAGTCTGCGAAATTTTGAAAATAACCAGAAGTGTCCATCTGTTTCTAAAACGTGCAAATATGAAGTTTCGTGCAAATCGGTCAAAAATTGCATATTTATATAAGGAACATACACACACACATTTTGACTTTTAAACTACCAGAACAACGCGGCTTTGCCCGAGCTAACTATGGGTCCTACCGTGTAAAATAAATAAATATGCAAAAATACGACAATCACAATAACGTAGCTCTATGCATTAAAGTAAATAAATCATTAAGAAATATAATTAAAAAAATGATGTGAATTATTTAGCAATGAAATTTAAATGTAAGTACTATTTATTTTTCTACGTTTTATTTTCATAAAGTATTTTCATCTGAATTCGGTGTCCTCTTAAGAGCTACTTTAAACGTAGTTCTGAAACGAACTGTATGTTTGAAACGTAGTTCTGAAGTTCTGAGGCACAATAATTTTAAAAACACAAACTAACCTCCCATGCTTCAGTTACGAAATTTTGATTGATTAATCGTACCCAATGGAAGTATACCTGCATGCCAATAATATTAATTAAAAGAAACTTTATTTTGGGGTCAGTATTTTAAAATTCTGTTAAAGTTACGACTTTTTTAAAAGTTAATTTTATCTTTGCACAGTTTTATTCAATAAAAACTACTTTTTAATACTAAATTTTACAGTATTTAGGCTTCTTTGGGCACAGAGCTCAAAATTGCCTATACATAGTAATATAAAAGATAGATATGAATAAATGAATACAAAATCGGCATTCCTTTAACATTTTACGTAGCTGATCTTAAAGCTTTCATAAAAACATTCTCTTTCATCCTTATATATATATATATTAGCATTTTAAAGAATTTTGTACTTTTCTTGAACACTACTTCCAAAGCAATATTTAAGCATTTGAGGTGGACATATATCTTATCAAAATGTATTTAGTTCAGTCGTACAATAGATACTGCTTTCGTGTAATTGATGTTTATAGAAATGTTACATGCTATATGTAATTTTGCATTCCAGAATGTAGGTATAAATAGACGTATTCATGCAGTAATAATAAATTATTTTGGGGCGAGTATCTTAATATTCCATTAAAGTTAGAACTTTTTTTAAAGTTAATTTTATCTTTGAACATTTTAATTCATTAGAAACTACTTTTTAATACTAAATTTTACTCTATTTGCTACAGCTTCTTTAAGCACAAAAGAGCGCAAAATTGCCTATTCATAGTAATATAAAAGATAGATATGAATAAATGAATACAAAATCGGCATTTCTTTAAAATTTTATATAGCTGATCCTAAAGCTTTCATAAAAAAGTTTTCTGTCATCCTTATATATATATTAGCATTTTCCATACTTTGAAAAAAAATTTTCCTTTTCCTGAACACTGCTTTCAAAGCAATATTTAAGTATATGAGGTGGACATATATCTTATCAAAATGTATTTAGTTCAGTCGTACAATAGATACTGCTTTTGTGCAATTGATGCTTATAGAAATGTTACATGTTATATGTGATTTTGCATTCCAGACTGTAGGTATAACTAGACGCATTCATGCAATAATAATAAATTATTTTTTTATATTCTATTAGGTACTTAAAGAAAAATTTAGCATTGTGACATAAAATATATTTGTTTATGAATTATTAACATTGACATTAACAAGACTTTCAGCGTGACAGTTAGACTATTTCTGTTATAACAATAACACATTTATTACATTCTAATAGGTGATTAAATTATTTTCAGTCATGTGGTATGTAATATCTTTACTTATTAATTATTTTCATTAGCTTTGAACGCTAGTTGACGGTTGATTCATCAACATTTAATAATTGTGTTAAAAATGTCAGCATTACAGATAGATATCCGCCGTAGCAATAAATTATTTCTTACATTTTTTAGGTATTTGAATAATTTTTCGCCTTGTGGCAATATCATTGGTTAGGAAATATTCCTATTTAATATTTGAATTTAATATTTGACGACAGTTGATTCATCCATATTTAATGACTGTGACAGGAATTTCAACATTACTTATAGCCAATCAAGTAGTAATAATAAATTATTTCTTACATTCTTATAGGTACTTGAATCAATTTTCGTCTTGTGGCTCCCGGTATCATATCTTATGAAATATTCCTATTGAATTTAATTACTTATTGACGGTTGATTCATCAACATATAATCATTGTGACAAGAATTTTAGAGTTACAGATGGACAACCCTGTAGTAATAATAAATTCGTTCATACATTCCTATAGGTACTTGAATCAATTTTCCGCTTGTGGCGCCCAATAACATTCCATATGAAATATTACTACTGAATTTAAACATATCCTGACGGTTAATTCGTGAGCATTTAATGATTGTGTAAATACTTTCAACGCAATAAATCGAAATTGATTCACTTGTGTTTTCAACAGTTCATGTCGAATTCTTTTGAACGTCAAGGTGGGCTTTTTTTCTGTAATCCGCTTTTTATTCTTTAAAACTATTCTTTGAAATTGGTTTCCGAAAGAACATGATCACCGTAAAAAATGTTGCAAATTTAATGGAGTTTTCAATTAAAAAAATTATTACAATTTCCGAATGATAATATCCGTCTTGTTTATTCTGTCTTTAAATAAAGCGGATACAACTATTCGGAAATATTGGTAGATTTCTGGATTAAAAAACTATTAAATTGGCAACATTGATCATAATCTTCTACTATGACACGATCACATTCAGTAGCAGAATGTTTTTTAACTGGAGGAAAAGGGTAACGCTTCTTGGAAATATCGCTTCATAGGCAGAGCTCTTAAAATTTTAGCTGTAGTAAATTTATCACGTTGTTTGCATTTTGAACTAATGATATTATTGTGTGAATGAGTTTTCACTGCTTTAGCAGTGAGTGAAGCAGAGCAACAATCAGCTACCGCCTACATCATAATTACGTCACGCAGTGTTGCGGGCGTACGTGTGAGGTATGCATTCTCCAGATAACTTTGCAAGCGCGAAGGCAATAGAACTTTTTTCTGCAAAGATGATGATTGCGCGGAAGCCCACAGAGTTCAGAGAATAAAAAGAGATGATATGTTTACGTTTGGTATGACGCTGAAAATGCAACCCCACAGTCGGCCCAAACAACTGGCGGCTTGCTTTGAAAATCTCAACCCGTCCAATGAATCCAGTCTTTGATTCACGTGCAGCCTCTCTTAGACAAATGAACATAGACCTTGGGCCTAATGATTCGACTGATAACCGGTTTCTTATTGCAAGCCGTTTTTACGGTATGTTTACGTTTGGCGTGACTCTGAAATGCCCCCTACAGTCGGCACAAACAACTGGTGGCTTGCTTTGAAAACCTTCTCCCGTCCAATTAATCCAGTGCTTGTTCCACGTGCAACCTCTCTCTGACCAATGAATCCTTGGGCCTAATGATTTGAGCGATAACCGGCATCATATTGCAAGCCGTTTTTACGGTTTGTTTCCTCTCTATACATTCTCTGAACTCTGTGGCGGCAGCCGAAGAGTGAGTTGAAGGCGGCCGGTGGAGTAAGACGGCGTTATGATGATACTGTTTGAATGTAAAGACATTCTGTGGCACGAAGGTGGTGGATTTTAGTCCAATATGATGTTGATGTATATTATTTAAGATGAAAATCCATGCATGTACATAAATCTTCTGTAAATAATTTGTAATTAATGTGTATAAATAAATGCGCGAAAATAATTTTGAAATATATTACTATCTTTGGAAAGAGGCTGGAATTAAATCAAGTACCTAACATTTTCATTATATCTCCTCTTGAAAATGCAGGTATTATCTTCAGAACATTAAATTGTTGTTTAATTTTTAACCCATCCGAATTTTAACATACAACAAAGCCTTCTTAATATGTTTGAAGATAAAATATGCATGTATAATTTAGCAATGCAAAATTAATCATTTTTATAAGTATAATAGCTGTGTATCTAAGAACATTTATTTACTCTAACAATCACAAAACATTGAAAACATTTAAATCTAAAATAATATACAGCATCGTAAAAAAAAAAAAAATTCTAGATGGCAATGTCACCCTCATCAATTAACCATTCTTAAGGTAATACGTATTGGACTGATACTTAACTTGTGTGTTTCCTTTATATAAAATAAAGAATAGCCTTAGCATATAGTTATGGATTACATTTTTCAGAGTTAAAAGTAGTGTGCTAGAAGAAGCGAAACCACAGCAATCGATAAATTTTCTAGTAGTTTGCAGTATGAAGCACTAGATTTTGAAAATGTAACCTCGCAATACAAAATATCAGGTTTAGTTTGTAATGTGTACAACGCTATTTTCAACGCTTTTTCAGGGGGGGGGGGCAGCGACATGCTACAAATCAAGTGATGAACGGTCTTCTTTGGTGCAAAATTTATTTTGAGCAGCAATTTGCGAATGCCAGCGAGAAATCTCAGCTGAAGTGTTTAGAAACATTGTATAGCATCACAGATTTTGCCCACCTGCCGATAAAACAAAGTACTGACTCACGAAAGAAAGTTATTGTATTGCTGGCAATATTTATCTATTCACTCATTATTAGATCTTGATGTTTTAATGCCAATTTTTGACTTTTGGAATTACTTTATTTATAGATTCATTATTTTTGTAATTATAATACAGGAAATTAATACTGAACTGCCTTGGTCAGTATATAACGAGCATTCGAATGTTGTAGAACAACAAGTCAGTGGTAATTACCTAGTAAACTTTGTTCATTTAACAACAAAGTTGATACGTAAGCATTATGCACATTCTATAGATGAATGCTTTCATATTCAACAAGCCGTCATGTAACATTTACTTACAAAATTGGTGCATAAGTTTTGGGAGTCATCCGATAATGGTTCCTAAATAAGCTTGTAAAGCGACTTTGCACTCATCCGGGAAACACAAACCTACAGAAAACCTATCAATAAAAATGGTATATATTTCTATCATATAATAATGTTATATGACAGAAAGTGAAACGTAGCCTGACCTTATTGTATAGAAATCATTACTAGATTATTTAAAGATTTGCCGCCTCATTGTTGTTAGATGGATTTTGTTATTTTCCAACATTTCCAGGTTTATTATCTTTCTTAATGTTTTAATGCCTTCGACTATAATGCACTTATTTCATTACATTCCAGTAAACATGATATTAGGAGGGTCAATATATCACTTAAAGCATGTCATCAATTTTGAAAATAGCTTGAATTATTTGGCAAAATCTGAATAAAGCGAAGAAGTGACTACTTTTGTAAAATAGGCTGCAATCGCTACATTTTAAAAGAAGCAGTCGTAGTTGTAGATAAGTACATTTTACATTAAGTAGTCACTTGTACTTATAGGTTCCCTACAGGAAATAAGTAGCATTTCCCACCATTGGTAATTAATTTTAAAAAATTCTGGTAGAAAATTATATTTTCAGTTTTTGGAGATTTTAGGAAAAAATATATATCCTAGATTCGTGGTATTACATTTTCTCATCTTTATTTCATTTCTCTAATTACTGCAAATAATCATAAAAATATATCTTTTGATTCCCTAACAAGTATTTTTGTTTTAAGTATTGAAGTATTAGATTTAGAGATTTATTTCACAATCCAAGTTGGCTTTTATAGACACTTGTGTGAAATTTTAAAAATAGCAAAAATGTAAGATAAGAGTTTTATTTCACAATTTAAAATGGATTTCAATTAAGCATGTCTGATTCTTCACTGTAGCTGAAAGTCACAAAAGGTCTAAAAAATTCTTCTCTGTTCTTCAAATAGCGTGATATATAACGGAGAAATAAAAGTCTTGATACTTCTGTTGTAGCTGATATTTATATTATAAAGGACAAACGTGTCCGTGCGTAACGCTGACGTCATTTTGCTAATGGCAACACTTAACAATGAAATTTCGGTTTTGCGATTTTTGCTATTGCATCTTTTTTTAATTTCTGAACATCGCATATTTTCAATTTTTACACCATTATATAGGAAACAAATCCACTTTCAAATGCAATTTGTTTGAAAACTGTATCGCAATTTACTCATTTATTATAGCATTTAAATTAAATTTGAAGCATGATTTTTTTAAAAATATTTTTAAAATATATCCCTATTGCTTGCAGACTTTTACAAAATATAATTTCGTTTGAACTTTAAACAATATAAAAAGTTCAGCATTTGTTTCCAGCTAATATTCGATAACGAAATTAACACTTCATTAAGCAATAAATAAATTAGTATAAAAAAAACACAAATTTAACAGACATGTAATTGAAATAAGCACTTAAAACAGTTGAAATTATCAGAATAAAAAAATAAACTGCTGTAGATAACGAAACTTTTAGCAATTTCTTTGACTATTAACTTCAGGCACGGGGCTAATCCGAAATTACCGATTTTAATAAATTTCAAAATTTTATTTGAATATATAATTGGCATATTTCATACAAAAATGCTCTTTATTGTTATTAGGGGGCAATCTAAAAAAAATTATTAAATGTAAAAAATCTATTAGAGTTTTCAATTTAAATAAAATATTTTTCAACTATAATGTATATCCCGGGAAGCCAGAGTTGGATGCCCTAGTGTGAATAAACGGATAAAAAACTTCTTGAATAGTATCAATGAGTTAAAACCTAAATAATTCAGGCTAGGATAGGTTATATGCATTTTCATTATTCAAGTTTAAAAATAAATATTTATCATATGCGAAGAAATTTTCTCAAGTTATTTACCTTTTACCAACTTAACTGATTTTTTTCTGTAAAAATTTCTATCCCAAAAGTGTCACTTTTCATAACCATCCAAAAATAATTAAGCACAATGATGGGTGGAATATACGAGCATTTACAAATATTCTCTGGCTTATTTAATCGAGGAATTTATGTCATGAAATAAGGCGAAGATTACTATTTGGAAATATCGGTACACAAAAGTGTTTAGTGGCAGTGGACGCTAATACTTCTAGCACAAGCATTTCAGTTTAGTGATTTAATCATTTGGTATAAAATGCTTACAATGAAGAAAATAATAAATCAATTAGTAATCATCCATTAGAAAATATCAAGAATTACCTCTTTACTTAGAAACCAGTAATTATCAATGTGAAAAATAGTAATAAATTATTAAAAAACTAGTCGTTGGGGGCCACCGTAATACTTACCCATCATGGATGTACATAATATAAAATATGAAAATAAAACATGTGTAAACTATTTACAAAATACATTGCAATTCGAATAAAATCGTGGCTTGATGACGTCATAAACTTTAAAGGCTCTATTACTGAATTGCGTAAAAGAAACATCCTTATAACTCACAAAAAGTATAATCATATTAACTAACGGTTTATTGCGTCGGATTAGGCGTCTCATTTCCAATTGAAAGATATCTTTGAATTGAAATTTGAATAAAATACCAGTGTCATGCAAAATCGAAGAGTGTGGAAATTGGACTACAAATATCTCGGCAACTCATTTTCCGATCGACTTCATCCTTTATGCAAAAATTAATGTTTTTTTTATTGTCTTTTATATTCACTGATTAAAATAAACAATTTCGAAAATTTTTATATACCTTTTATCAGAACGAATGTTTCGAGAGTCCGAAAAAATAGTTCCGGATCATCGAGGTTACTGAAATTCAATAGGCTTCTTCTCATTATTACATACTCAATACATATCACATTTCAAGTCACTATCCCAATTTGTTCGGGAGATAGAGCGATTACAGACACACAGACACACAAACAAACGGACAGCATTTTTTTTAAAAATATGTTTTTCGGAATCTCCAGTGTCTGAAACGTGTAAATCCGTCAAAAAAGATTTTTCGATTTTTAAAACAATTACAAGACTTACCCTATACTACTTATGATGGGTAAGTAATAATATAATTTATTAAAAAACACACACAACATTAAACCAAAAAATATTTAAAGTTCATGTTATTTATAAGATATGTTTAAGAGAAAATACTTACGTGAAAAGAAAATATTCTATTTTCTTTAATATTTTATAAGATGGTAAGGAAGCTAACGATGTCGTTGAAATTCAGTTCACAATCTGAAATTGTTTTCATTCAAGTAGCATTTGGTTCAATATAGCAGAAGTATAAGATAATAAGTGTCTCTGATGTGGATGTAAATGGGTATGCATTGTGAAAATATGTTCCAAAATGACACCCGGAATTTGTTTTTTATCTGTGCTGTTGAAGATGGAGAGGAAATATTTTGTTTTTTGGAAGATAAAAATCTTCGTTGTAAATATCTAAATAATACGTATCTAATTAAATAAAACATTCCTTCATTTCAAGATGCAATTAACGTTTTATAATTTTTGGTATTTGTTTGCGGAAAATAAATTCTGAATGAAGGAAGAAAGAGTCTATCTCAAAAGTTTAGGCACAACCAGTAAATGTCTTTTTTTACGTAACAGTGCGAAATTAAACAAAAACATATTATTTACTTATTTGATTCTATAAAATTATTGACATAATTCATGTTAAGTTTTTGTAAAGTAATGGTCACCGCATCTAAATACATATTTTTTTTTCATAAAATAAGACAAATATTACATAACGAAGAATCTGGTATCCTTCCCCTGAGGCAGGGGTCGGAAGTAGCACGCTACAAGCAGCGAAACTACTCTAGTCGCTACTTTTTACAGTAGTTTGTAGTGTAGCAAGTAGCACGATATAAAAAAACAGTAGTTTGTAGCGAGAACCGACGCTACTTTTAACGCTACTTCAGGAGGGAAAAAAAGTGGCATTCTGCAAATCACGTGGTCGAAACTCGCTTCTTTTGTGCAGAATTTGTTCTGGTCAAAAATTTCCGAATCGCAGTGGCAAATTTCAGCTGCAGTTTATAGCAACGCATCGCATGAGGTCATAGATCTTTTTCCATTGACACTTGCTGCTGAAATCACGTACTAACCCACGAAAGGAATTAATTTTCTTGTTGGCAACACTTGTCTATTTACTTGTTAAAAAGTCTTCATTTTTTAACGTCGGGATTCTTATTATTTGGAATTGCCCTTATTTACAGATTTATTTATTGTTTGCATTTAGGGTTGTTTTTCTGTAACTGTCTTGATTATAAAATCTCTCTTAATTTTGATACGAAATTTGTTAAGTGTGTATAAACTAACGTTTTCGAGACGAACACAAAACATTTCCTTGTATGGAATCTTTCTTAATTTTTTAATGTCCTCGGTTAAGTCGCTTTTATTTAATTGTATCCCGGCAGACGCGATATAATGAGGGGTCAGTATATTATTTAATCCGTGTCTTCAATTTCTAGCGTAAATTGAACACTTTGACAAAATTGGAAAGTATCGAAGTAGTGACTACTTTTGAAAAGTAGTTTGTAGTCGCTACGTTTTAAAATAAGTAGTTGTAGTTCTAGTTAACTACATTTTCGACAAAGTAGTTGTAGTTGTAGTTTGCTACAATAAAAACGTAGTTTTTCCGACCCCTGTCCTGAGGCGTACGAACTTTGTCCCTGTAAATAATATAATTTTTGTTACATAATAAAGAACTCTTTTTTTGTAGTTTTGAAAAGGTTTTGATATTATTTTTCGTTCAAAGTTTTTGTTATGACTTAAAAAAATACATAAAACGAATGCAAGTGTTTTTGTCACTTCTGTTTTAGCTAGGATTTGTAAATATGAATTTGATTGAAATACGTGAAAGTATTTTACGCTACATAAACATATTTTCTCTAAGTATATTTATTTAAAATTATATTCTATATTGTCTTTAGTCAAACAGTATGTACATAAGAATGTAGCGGAATTGAAATTCCTTATTTTTTTTAATAATTTGCTGTATGATTTAGTTAGTTTTGTGTTATGCAATTCAAAAATTTAAATAAAAACATATTGTATCAACTATTATAATTATCTTAGGTTTTCATTTAAACTAAGATATTTATAATGTTAAAATAATATATATTATATAAACAGCAGAATATTGTTATTTTAAAGAAACGATGAAGTTGTTTGAAGATGAATTTTTAATACTATAAAATTTGGTAGAAATTGTTCAGAAAATGGTTAATATGTATTATGTATTATATATATATATATATATATATATATATATATACAGGGTGTTCTAGAAAGGACTCCCCAACTTTTAAATGACACAACTTCGAAACAGTGAGAGATAGAAATGTGAAACAAGTTGAATGTTAAACAGATAGGTCTGGAATTTGTTATACACGAATGTGAAAAAATAGTTCCAATATTGGATAATAGGTGGCAGCACAAGCACATGGAACTTTAAATGGTACTCAGAAGGACAGAAATTTCATTCGTGCGTCTGTTTCATTGCTGACACGTGTAAAAAAGTTGTATAGAATTAGAGAATAATTCGGAATTCAAGAATATCATGCCGTATTCACCATATTCCCCGGATCTGAATCCATGCGACTTCTTTTTGTGGGGTTACTTGAAGGACGCTGTTTATTCTAAGAATCCCCAAACGTTGGAACAGCTCTAACAATTCATCTGTGAGGCATGTGCATCCATTTCAATAGAAGTATTGCAACAAGTGATTTCGAACGTTACCTGTAGGTTGCGTCATGTTGTTGCTGAAAAAGGTAACCATATCGAAACCATTGTAATGTGATTTTTATCTCAGTTCAAACAGCTCACTTTCAGGAACTATTTCAGCTAAGACACAGCTTTGTGATTGCAGCGCCCTCTCGTGTCCAATATTGGAACTATTTTTTTAAATTGATGTATAAAAAATGCCAGACCTATCTGTCTAACATTCAACTTGTTTCACATTTCTATCTCTCACTGTTTCGAAGCTATGTCATTTCAAAGTTGGGGAGTCCTTTCTAGAACACCCTGTATATATATATATATATATATATATATATATATATTATAATATATATTATTATCCCTCTGCCATTTTCGATACTGTATTTATTTTTATTGAAAAGATAATGTTTAAATGTAATTCAGGCAAACGTAAAATGTACTTAAATTTAAAGTATTATATACGAAAATAAAATTAAAATTCCAATTAAATTAAATTTATTAAATTTAATTTAATTTTATATAATTAATAAATTATATATTAATTATATAATAAGTTATATATAATATAATATAATATAATATATAATATTATAAATATTATATAATAAAGTATATAATATTAATTATGTAATTTATATAACTATATAACTAATATTTTATTAAATTTTATTAAATTTTAATTTAATTAAATTAAATATAAATTTTATCAATAGCTTAGAGTAACTGGCTTGACTTTTTGCTTGACTCTAACGTCCTCGCCTATTGTTCTTGAGATCCCTGGTTCAATTCCCACTGGGGCCAATCTCTCGCGCATCACATATGAACACGACAGTACAAAGCCTGCTATTCCGCGCATCACATATGAACACGACAGTACAAAGCCTGTCATTCCGCGCATCACATATGCGTACGATAGCATCACTCACGAGTGCATATCTCTCGTATGATGTTTACAAGATGTCTTCCTCGTCTGTTTTCCTTGTACTGGGAATGGAGTGTGAAGCGATCTCATCTCACTTGAACAGTATAAAGCGAGTTACTAGATTAGAGGGAGTGGCTTGGCCTTCTACTTGACGCTAACGTCCTCGCCTACTTTTCTTGAGATCCCTGGTTCACCTTTCACCGGGGCTGATCTCTCGCGCATCACGTATGCACACGACAGTGCAAAGCCTGTCACGCTGCGCATCACATATGCGTACGCCAACATCACTCCCGAATGAATATCGCTCTCGTATGACGTCTACAGGATGTCTTCCTCGTCTGTGTTCCTTGCACTGGGGATTGAGTGTGTAAAGATCTCATCTCACTTGAGCAGTATAAAGCGAGTACTAGCTTTGAGTAAATGGCTTGGCCTTTTGCTTGACGTTAACGTCCTCGCCTACTGTTATTAAGTTTCATGGTTCAACTCTCTCCGGGGCCAATCTCTCGCGCATCACATATGCACACGGCAGCACAAAGCCTGTCATTCCGTGCATCACATATGCGCACGACAACATCACTCACGAGTGAATATCGCTCTCGCATGACGTCTACAGGATGTCTTCTTCGTCTGTGTTCCTGGCACTGGAGGTGGAATTTGTAGCGATCTCATCTCACTTGAACATTATAAAGCGAGTTGCTAGCTTTGAATAACTGGCTTGGAATTTTGCTTGACGTTAACGTCCTCGCCTACTGTTAATGAGTTCCCTGATTCAACTCCCACCGGGACCAATCTATCGTGCATCACATATGCACACGACAGTACAAAGTCTGTCTTTCCACGCATCACATATGCGTACGAAAGCATCACTCACGAGTGAGTATCGCTCGCGTACGATGTCTACAAGATGTCTTCCTCGTCTGTCTTCCTTGCACTGGGGATGGAGTGTGAAGCGATCTCATCTCACTTGAACAGTATAAAGCGAGTTACTAGACTATAAGTAACTATCTTGGCCTTTTGCTTGACGCTAACGTTCTTACCTACTGTTCATGAGATCCCTGGTTAGATACTCACCGGCGCCAATCTCGTCATCATTATCAAAACAAATAAGAATATTCTATAGTTGCATGATCTATAATACAATAATTTGAAACGAGATCATTAAATTTTCCACGTTTTATTTAAGATTACACACGTTAATTTATTTTATTTTTACTTGATTGTTTACTTCCATATTCTTGAAGTGTTTATTTCCATATTCTAAAGAAGTAACTGTACCTATAATTTTGGTAAGTTGAATGAGTTAGCTCGAATCATCGGTCATCCGATAAAGTAAACTCCCTATACTGTTTCAGTCATTTTCCGATGTCTTAAACTTATTCAATTTAGCTTTAAAATTTTTCCAGTGAGATTTTCCGGGATCGCGTTTGCTACCGTTCCGCTAGTCCTCGAATGATTCGCAATTCCGTCTGATACGCGAGTGGAGGTGGTCAGAAATGTTAATAACTTTTAACAATTAATGAAATGTATTATCTCTTGGTGTTGTGATATGTAATTTATATACCGAGTGCACTATAAATTCGTCAAAATATTAAAAATTCATTAAAAAGGAACAAGTGATGCTAAAAAATTCCGGTTTGCTCGAATGGGATTCGAGGAAGGTCAGATTTTTTTAATAACGAAAAAATATTCTTAAAAAATTACTGATAGATGTAGCTGCATGCATAATATGAAGAAGTCTTGTGAAAATCAAGCTGTCAATAAACCCCTTAATACACATAGATTCTTCATTCGATGCCAGCAGTATTCTATCGTTACCACATCAAGTTCTGTTGTTTAACTCTTTAAATCCCAAGCTTTATAAAACTGAATGACCTTAGAATTCAAACAAAATAGCACCAAATACTCACTTTTAAGTAGTGGAAATGATCCTAATGCTTTCTCCTTTTAATCAAATTTCGAAAGGTCTTACACCCCTCTGTTTATTATTTCTCCAGTTACTGAAAAAAAAACTTGTTTTTCTTTCTGTACTGTCCAGAAATGCGAACACATTATCCCACCCATCATCTAAGAGAGACAACCCCTTTGACAGCATCCCGACCCATTTAAGGGGAATGCAAATCATTTCAGCTCTCCAGGGCTATTGTGGGTTTCAGATCATTGGGATGATTTCAGCTATTTCGGTATTCAAAGGGTTAATCCCTTTCACCAGAACAGGGAATCAGCAACTGGCGAGTTGCAAAAATTTCGCATGGCAAAAGGACTCAAGACGAGAAAAGGGCCTGTTTCATGTGCTGGGATATTGAAGCTTGTGAGACACTTCGAAGAAATGTTTCTTTTACTGTAATCTTAATTTTACATACATCTGCTTCATGTTATACATGCAAGCACAATGTATCGATAATTTTTGGAACCACAATTTTTTTGTTATTAAAATAAAAATTCGATCTCTCTCTAATACTTTTCGTGCAAACGGTAATTTGTTTAGCATCATTTGTTCCTTTTTAATGAATTTTTAAAGTTTTAACGAATTTATGGAGCACTGGGTAGTACAATATTAGTACATTTTGAAGATAGTTTTTATAAACATAGCATTTTTCCAATAAAGCCGTGCCCAGTAAAGCATCATAAATTATGCTTGAGTTCCAGATTTTTATTATTATTATTATTATTTTTAACAGTGTATGAATATATAGTATAATTTGTTGTTGAATATAATGAATAATAGTTGCTGAATATACATTAAATATAATGAATTACTATTACCGGTCTCAGTTAATCCAGTAACTAAAAAACTTTAAATGTAGTTAGAATACCTACCGAAATATATCGTTTAGTGAGTGTCGTTATGTGAAAAATGTCCTTATGTATAATATTTTGTTACTTTCTATTAAACATCAAACGGTTCCAAGTGTGCATATTAAATTAAAATTGCTACCAATTGAACAATATTTATATTACCCATTTATTTAATGCGATCGTTTTCAATTATTAAATTGACAGATGATTTGTATCAGAACAGCTTTAGACCTCTACAGCTATATTGTTATACTCTGTACTTATCGAAATAATATCAATATTAGTAAAAGTTACTTGCTAACATTTTGAAAATACAAATTTTCTAGAACAGCAGCATAACTTTTCCTTTTACATATTTCTCATGTATAGACTTCAATATTAATACTATTCTTACACTTTGACATATTTTAAGTCCATACACTATATTTTTCGTAGAGTTACTATCCCTCGCCATCTCCATTTTATCAACACTTTTAAATTATGACTATCACTACATTAAAAACGTTCAACTTCAAGGCTTAATTTGTGTTATGTGCAAATACGACTATTTTATTTTAACTGCATAGAATACACAGAACTCAGGATAAATATACAGGGTGATTATAATTAAAGTTCCACTTTCAAAATGCTGTAAAAAAGGAACTACAGGTAAGAATGACTTCAAATTTGAAATTAATATACTGGAAGAAGGGGGAAACGGTATGGCATAAGAAAGAATAAGTTCTAAAGTGTTACAATAGATAGCGCTGTAAGCGGCATAACGAAAGTGAATTCGGCTACAGGTGACATTTTTAATCAGAATACGACGGCTTTGGCATGAGTTGCACAGTAAACGAACCATACTGTTCAATGTGCATTAGTATTTCGGTTGTTTAACGGAACAAATGACTTCCAAATCAGTCAACAGTTGTGGTACAGTTAGTGGAAAGCCCATCCACCACGGCAAATTCGTACCACATTGGATGGGAAAAATCGGTTTTTAATTGTCCTCGGGCCAAAAACCGCATAAAAAACACATAATGATTCGGTTTTTAATTTGCATACTATGCCGCTTACAGCGCCATCTATTGATACACTTTTGAACAATTGTTTTCTTATGCCATACCGTTTCCCCTTTTTCCAGTATATACTGTACAAATTTGACGTTATTCTGACCAGTGGTTCCTTTTCAACAACATTTTGAAAGTGAAATTTACTTATAACCACCCTGTAATTGAATGGAAAATGTTAATATCATTGAAATATGTTCACCAAAAATTCATTTAAGCAAAAAATAATAGCCCTGCTGTAAGTTATATTCCAGGTTTCTGGAATGTTATTTCGAAAACTGTATATGTTAGTCATAATTTATGTTTATCTTACTTTAAACGTATGCAATGTCAGAGTTTTTTTTTTTTTAAGTTTTATATGTATCACTTGATATACAATAATATAAAGCGCGGGTCGGTGTCTGTGTCTGTCTGTTTTTCTCTGGATCTTTCATCTAGAGCTATCGAGTTTCGGCACGAATATAAACTTAGACCCCAAATGTGTGTACCTCGGAACCGGATTCCTGACCGTTTTATTAGTTTTTTTTTTAATTATTAATATTAGTTTTATCAATCTATGTAAAGTGCGCTATTTGGCCAAGTTCGCCGAGGACGTTAGGTAAGGTCACTTCTCATTCGCAAGCAGGTTTTTTTTTCCACGACCTTCCGGGAGAATATCTTTTATTAAACCACCATCAGATTATTCAAGAAAAAATTAGACGAAATTTCCGGAGGAATCAAATATCCCATTTATTCCTCACTTTTATCGACTAAATGATTTTTATTAATTAAAAAAGATGAAAATGAATTAACAATTTTTAAGCGTTTTTACGGGGATATTTTTTGAACGCTCGCGTATCTCTTTATACTTCTTGTAATCGTACTTTTCAGCATTTTTCAAAAGTGTCAAATTTTCTCGCCCGAAATGTGTAATTTTTAGGGAAAAAAATTAAGAATGTTTTTCCACGACTAAAAAAAATCTTCAAAAATTCTAACTACACATTTAATATCTATTTAAATTCTGATGATAAAGAGATACACACTTTTTTTTTTTACAAACTTCTCAAAGCAACAAGTTACTTTACTCAAAAAATTACGTTTCTTAAAAAGTTACATATATTTTTTCGAAAATTGTAAATTTAATTTTTTTTTGCTTAGAATTAAATATTTTTGTAAATTTGGGCCAAATATAATCTCCCTGTTTATAGTAATAACCTTTTTATTGCTTTTCTTTCTTTTTAAATTAAAGATATTTTATTTAATAACGCTTGAAAATTTTTAAAAAAACAAACAATCAACAGCTGAACGTGAACAGGTTTATAAAATGAACAGCACAATACTTTTTTTTTTCTGGGAAAATATTTGGTAATAGAATTACGATTTAGAGAAAATTTGTAAAATTTAGTTGGAATTACATAAAATTAATTATTTCTATCAAGCTTTGTTTTCTACCAGCACAGTTAGTACACACCAAGAAATCAAATTAACACTTATAATAATAAAATATATATATATATAAGGATATTATTTGGAAATCTTTAAATCCTCGGTAAAACAATTACATGAAATCAATTTCTTGTAATTCCGCTACCAAGCATTTAAAAATTTTTAAATAATACTTTTTTAATTGTTGTTAACGTTTATTTTGATTTTTCAGTTTGCACCAATTGCGCTTTCAGAAAACACAACTTGTAAAAAAATAATTAACTTTATGTAATTCCAATTAAATTTTAAAAGTTTGCTCTGAACCCTACTAATTTTGTTACCAAATAATTGCCTTTTACAACTGTTTTACACTGTTGAAGTCAAGTTTTTCCCTAATACACCGCATTGACGGACGAAGCTTGTCCACCACTATCTAAGAGTACTGGTTCTGAACACTGTAGATTACATAGATCTGGCGACAGAAATTTTATTTATAAGGAAGTTTGTAAACTGCGAATAATAAAAAAACATAACAATATATATTATTTTTATTCTCAACATCCCTTTTTCTAATTAAATACAAAACGCAGAACGATAACTAAGACACCATATCAAAGGATTTTCAATAGGCTTCTAACATAGTACACGAACATTTAGTTAAAACATGTATTTTTATAATAAACTGCAGTTAATTAAAAATTAGATCAACATTGTTTTCATAAATGAAATGAAAAGTTTTTCTCAAATTAGCGTTGCCACAAAAATAAAACACCGCATTGTATCGGGCTTAACAATGAGTAAAAATAAATAGATAGTACGATAAAGTCAAAGTGGGACATTGTTGCCGCACGGGTTTATTTTATATTTATGATTAAATAGCAAATTTGAAATTCAAATGCTCAATTTATTTTCCTTTATCCCATGTTTTTGTTTTTTCCGAAACAGATTACGTCATCCTCTAATGAAGTTAAAATACGATTGATATAATATTATTTATTTTTTGCCTTTGCTATCTCAATCGGTTTTCACTGTAACTTTGATCGAATAAATTAGATGATATTCCGGCTTGACTAATGATGTTTGCTGATATTTTGAGTAGAGTTGCAAAGGCTAGAAAAAACCCGGTTTAAACCTGGGAATAAACCGGGTTTTTTGGGAATGAATTTGGGGTTTTTGGAATAAACCAGGTCTTTTGGCAATAAACCTGGGAATAAACCGGGTCCATTGGAAATAAACCTGGGGATAAACCGGTTTTTTGCAACTCTAATTTTGAGTTCTTAATTTTCCTTTAGAAGTTTAAACTTGCATCTAAAAAATATTAGATTATAGTAAAAAATATTATATTTCAGTGCGATATCTTCGTACGGGTACACTGCTAATAATAAATCAATGAAAAACGCGACATGTACGGGCAGCAAAGTTACCGTCTATTATCAGCTTTTACACAAAACTTCTATTAGATATTCACCCGTTTTCAAGATGGAAATGTTCCAGCCATTCAAGGCGGTAGGTTTCAGTTCTTAGAAATAAATGTGAGCAACAGCACAATATTGTTAAAATAATATCTAAAAAATAATTACAGAGTGACAAGAAATTAACGCCTTAATTTGAAAATTCAACAATTCATTAACTATAATAAACATGTAATTAGTGCATTTAATTTTGGTACCTCTTCTTAATTTTTATATGCTGTAATTTTAAAAACAGCTGGAATTCTCGTCAGTAGAAGGCGCTGCAGAGTCTGATACAGTAAAAAAAGCTCATATAAATTTCAAAATTGAAGCCTTTTCTCAGGTTTCAATCTCTAAATACAGTAAATATTAAAGTTTGAGTGATTTTTAATACAATTTTACTATTTTTTTGTCCTTTCCTGTCCCACTTCGTCCAGAAAGTCGGTTCAGAACACATTTGACATTATTTTCTGAAAATTTTCCAGTTTTTTTCCGAAAAACGCATAAAACAGTTCGACTACATAGAAGAGAACCTGCTAATTTGATCTGCTTGCGAGCATAAATGAATTAAAAAATGTGTTAGAAAGGAGACAGTTTATATTTCAGTCTTAAATTAACTTTCAGTAATAAAACAGAAATATTAATCCTTAAATTTTAGATTTATTGGAATAATACTGTATGCATATGAACCAGGCATACTTACCTATTTACAAAAATAAATGTAAAAAAAAATGTACTGTAAAAAAAAATAATAATAATAGCGCAATCTTTATTTTATGGTGTTATAAGAAGTTTTTATGTTTTTATTGTTTTGAAGAGAAATGCATTAAAACATAAATCTAACATATAACTATTTTAAAGTTTTATACTATCAAATATTTTTCGGTGTGTTTCAACTGTCTGTAAAAATTTGTATCTTTACGTAGAGAATAAAGAACAACAATATTACTTGCAACAGTGTATCAAATCTTTTTCTGTTATGATAAGTTTTTACTAGTTTAAATCACCAACAGTCTTGCAAGTTCAATTCTTTTAAATTTGCTTAGTAATAAAAATATCTCCAGCAAAATTTTTTATCTGCAAGTAGGTTCGTTCGAAAAAAATTCAATTTCAACATATGCTCTGCGTTTCGTAATTTTTCTAAATTCTGTATAGCTTTAAAGTCTCCAATATTAAAATTTGTTGCCTTAAGCAATGTGTGAATTTCTACAAGGAAATTTATTTATTTTTCAGTTGGAGCTTATTACGTTTCGTCTGAGTTTACTGTAAAAAAAAAAATAATAATAAATCATCGAGTGATTTATTTAAAATTTTACATCAAAAGATGTAGTATTTATACAGGGTGACATCAAACAAACGTCTCAATTTGAAAATTCAGTAAATCATTAACTATAATAAATATGATGATGAAATTAGTTACATTTATATATGGTGCCTCTTAAATTTTATATTCTGTAATTTTAAAAGCAGCTCACATTTTCGTCAATAGATTGCGCTGCAGCGTCTCATACATTAAAAATGCTAATATAAATTTCAAAATTCAAGCCTTTTTTCTGGTTTTAATCGCTAAATATATTATAAAATAAAATTTGAGAAATTTTTAATACAATTTTACATCTTAGTTTGAGTCTTTTTACAATTTGAGACAGTTCCGTGCCCTCTATTGACGAAATTATGAACTATTTATAAAATTATAGTACATGAAATTTAGAGCTACCAGACATACAGGTCACTTTTTTTTCCTCATTATATTTATTATAGTTAATGAGTTATGGAATTTTCTAATTGAAGAACTTACTACTTCTCGCCCTGTATAAATACTGATGCGAAATTACACAGAACAGGTATTTGTATTGAATCATATCACAGTCGTTTTTTTCAATCGCCCTGCCCTCCTCCGGTTTCTAACCTCGATATTCACCATTAGAGGATAAATGGTTCTGTCCCTACACCGACTGGCCACAACCAACAAACAGGCCAAAACGTCAATTACGAAAATTTATCTGAAACTTTTCGATATTCCCCTCAACTGAAAGAGAACATTTCCGTTTGTCTGTCGTTAAAGGTGCATTTCCGGTTTTAACATTCTATAAGTAAGCAGAAAAAGGAAATTTTTCGTTTATTTCGGTAAAAGTTACGATTTCCACTCAGACGAGAAAATTTCCGACAGAAGACAGATATTTCATTTATAATCACACGTATGTATGTGGAATATTTTTTACAGTGAATACATTGGGATACTGTGACAAAAAAAAGTGAAAATTGTCATACCTGAGATAAGTTAATAATTATAAATACTGATGCGAAGTTACACGGAACATGTATTTGTATTGAATATAATCACACTTTTTTTTTCTATCATCCTGCCTTTCTCCGGATTCGAACCACCTCGGTACACGGTATTAGATAATGAATGCTTAGTCTTCTACACCAAGGACCTGAGTATACGAAGATAGTTTGATAAATTATCTGCCTGACAGAGAGATGGAACAAGTATGACCAAATGATAATGATGTTTGTGAAGTATGATCATTTATTCATCATGCTGCCGAGTTTCAGACGCGGATCCCCACGGACTCCCCACGTATATACAAAAAAAGTTACATTCCACCGTAAAGGATTATTGTCCTTCATATTTGACGATAAAAAATGGGTTGCTGAATTTAAACATGGTAGGAAATCAATTCACGATGATGAACGCCCAGGACGCCAAAACCGCTACGACCGACGAAATAGTCTAAAAAATTCACAATGCTGAGTTGAAGGATCACCGATTGAATATTTAAGAACTTGCTAACATTGCAAACATCTCGATAGACCGTGTACACTACTTTTTACACAATGTTTTGGGTATGAAAAAGCTTTCCGCTCGGTGCGTGCCGCGTTTGTTGAACGTCGACCAAAAACGTCAAAGAATGGACATGTCTCAAGAGTCTTCTGAAATGTATTATGTTGCAAGTTGAAATATAAAATGAAATATTGTCAAAAATTTTGTATTTTCTTTGTCGGGCCGAAAACTTTTCGATCCACCCTCGTACAGGGCTGCACTAAAGAATTTTCACACAAGAGTGTGTCTTAAATGTATTAAGTAGCAAAGGAACTACATTGAAAAATAGTATGAAATTATATCAAACATCTTGTGCTTTCACTGTCAGGCCGATAACATACCGAACCACCTCGTACGCCAAATCATCAATTGCGAAAATTTAGTTGAAATTTTAAAGTTTTCCCTCAACGGAAAAAGAACATTTCTGTTTGTCTGGATGGTATATTTCCTTTTTCAACATTCAACGAGTAAGGTTAAAAAAGAAATTTCCCGTTTGTTCCAGAAAAATTTATGATTTCCACTCAAAATAGAAAGTTTGAGTTAAAAGACAGAAATTTCACATAAAATCACCCGCATATATACAGAATATTTTTTTTTTTACAGTGAATATCACTGGGGTACTGACAAAGAAATTAAGTGAAAATTTACAAATCTTAGATAAATTACATTTTTTTATATTGTTTAGAACAAATTTCTTTATAAAATAGTAATATGAAATGACACCGCATTACTTTATATATGATACCATATTACTTTATATGATGTGGAATATTTATGAGCATATTCCAACCACAGGAAATACGTAGATTCAAGGACCAGTGTTCAAGATGTGGCAGGTTTGGGTAATATTACCCAATTTTTTATTAAAAATATATATCATAAATTAAGAATAGTACTTTTTGCTTTTTTTAATGACCAAGATATCATGTTTAAGTAAAACAAAAAAAAAATCGAATTTCTGGTAGATATTTTAAATTGAAAACAAAATCCTATCTGGAAACACTGAATTCAACTTACAAATGTCATCTCCGATGTTAGCGTTTGTAGGTCTTAGTTTATTCAGATATGTAAAAACAAATTAGCTAGTGTAATAAGGTAAAATAGAAACGACCACCCAGAGTAGTTTTATTACCTTCGGAGTCACGGGTCTGCGGTCTAACAAGGACATCTTTTACGGAGGACAAATTTACGAGCTGAAAAATTTATAGCTGTTTGGTTGCTAAGTGCATAGCAAATCTACAATTTAGGACCATCTCCGAGGTGGTCCCGAATAGCATTTAGCAAGACCAATAAGAGGTGAGGGAGGAGACTTCTTTACAAAACACAAGAGCCAATAGAAGGGCCACTGATGGGGAAAAGAAAAGTGAACCCCAAGAGCAGATCGAAAAGAAGAGAGGCATTCGAGTACCTGACGTCCTGTCCGATGGAATAGCATCTCAAGGAAAAAGTAGAGTGCTCGTAGTTTTAAAAAAACGAAGGAAGTTCCCGAACAGATGTGGTTGCGACCAAACTCACAAATGAGGACCTAACCGAGGATCTTTGCCTATCCCGTGGAGCTAGACTATCGCCAACAATGCAGACCAGAAGCGCTCTGAAGGACAGGTATCTGTGGTTCACTATTTCCTTATATTGGATGTGTATAATAATGAATAAATACTGGTAGAAGTACTTTAGTAAATGTAGAGAAATTGTTTCTTCTCTGAAATATAATTAATGCACGTAAGTGCGGTAGTGCGAGTCGGAAAAGACTCATTAACACTTTTAATGATTATTCAATTGCTTCATCTTATTTTTTATACCTAAAATTTAACATCCTGTTAGGGATGTTTGTTTTTCTATTTTTTATGTTTTTGTAAATAGATATGTAAATAAATGTTTTTCGTTTACTTTTAACTCTTTGTATTTAATTTATATGGGTTAACACCAGGGTTGGCAAGTTTTTGACAGTGTGACGGTTTTATCCGGTTTTAACCATGGTTTTAACCGTCATGTCAAAAACCCCTTTTTGACATAGTTTTTGACAATGACTGTCAAAAACCTAAAATTGAGTTCAAAAACTGTTTAAAACTATTTTTACAACATTAAATTTACAATTTTTCATAATTTTTAGTGTTAGATATATGGGTAAACTTTTTTACAGTTTTAGACATTAAAAACCACATATCCTGTATAAAATCAGGGGTCAATCCAGGAAAAAGTTAAGGCCTATCTAGAAACCCTTCACAAAATTCCTCTTAATAAAATTGGTCCCTTC
Organism: Maratus michaelseni; assembly: GCA_963931845.1. Taxonomy (NCBI): domain Eukaryota; kingdom Metazoa; phylum Arthropoda; class Arachnida; order Araneae; family Salticidae; genus Maratus; species Maratus michaelseni. The sequence continues at coordinate 56,145,198 of OZ007588.1, read as the reverse complement.
ATAAAATTCCATTTCATAAAAACATACTCTCCATTAATTATTTTTTTTTTTGTTAAGTTTTAAAATGTATAATTTGCAACGAAAACAAGTTCACAAGAAATGAAAACTTTAACAGAAGGGACTTAAAGAAATTATCATTAAATGCTTGGTTTGAATTTGAGCAGCTAGATTTCATCTTTCATAACAAAATGTTCACAAAATAAATTTCACAAAAATATGATAAATTTTACAAAAATAATTTTTAGTTTTCACAAAATGGACATCTAGAAAAAAAATCTGTGTCAACCTCTGAAAACTCAAAACATGATTTTGGTTTAACAAATTATTTAGAAAATAAATGTAAGCTGTAAATATATAATAAAAAATAGTTAAAAGTATTGTTACATTAAAAATATAAACTAATCAAACTATTAAATAGTACTTGCAGAGTTTCCCCCAGGCAGTCACAGAAGAGTGCTGCACCCTTCCTGCCCTTTGATTTACAAAATAGCACCCTTCTTGCCCTCATAAAAAAATTAGCACCCTTTTTGCCCTCATAAAAAAATTAGCACCCTTCTTGCCCCTCAGTAAAAAAAGTGTCTTTTCTCCTTTTAGTATTAAATTTGCTTTCATAGTAAAGAAATACTCAAAAGAGTGCCCTGACTTTTAAATATTAAAAGTGACTTTAAAAACCAAAAGTAATCCTTTAACAGTAAGTGCCCTTAAAAATCTGAAAAGTGCCCTGAAGAATAAAAAAGTACCCTTTTCTCACCAGCAGCACCCTGCCCTTTTTTAAAGGGTATTCTGGTAGATTCTAAAGGGTATTTTGGTAGATTCTAAAGGGTATTTTCTGGTACTTTTATAATTTAATGCATAAAAATACATATAAAAAATATACTTATTTTTTAATTGTTTAAATGTTTGTTCCCCATAAAAAGGTACTAATGAAAAGAGGAATGTTTTTTCAACTAGGTAAATCATATTCAAAGGTTGGAGTATCATATTTATTCCAACAGAGCGAAAAATGCTGGGACCAGGACTCAAAACTCGGTCTGTCCATTATGACCTAATTACATGGTATACAGGAGTTAGTTTCAGTGTTGTATCACATTCATCATGTAAAAATGCTATAGTTATACCTCGGATAAATAAAATTAGCGCTGCAGTTCACAGCCATGTCCAACAATCAGAGTGAATTATGACAACCATGATATTGTTGGGATAGCTTAGCAGGAAGAGCGTTGGCACGGCAAGCCAAAGTACCCAGGTTCGAGTCCTGGTGCCGGCATTTTTCGCTCTGTTGGAATAAATGTCAGCTATGATATTCCAACCTTTGAATTAAAAAAAGATACTATTTTATAATGTATAAAAATTAAATTTAACAAAGAAATAGTTCTAAATAATTAAACTGAAACTAACATAATAAAATGAAGATATATATATGTGTAAATATTGAAAATAACAAACCATCCTCTTTTAAGTTATTGATTTAAAGAACGTTTAATTATATAGATTTCATATAATTCATTTAATTACTCAAAGAACATTTGTGTTGCAATTGTGGGTTATATTTAATGTTTATGTACAAAGACAAACATTTAGAATGATTAAAAGTCTAGGTAACTTATGATCAGTCATTGAATAGTGGCCACTTTAGCTTTACACAAGCCTTTATCTATTTTATGTTATTTTTTTAAACATAAACTAAATTGCTAAAATTTTTTTATAATAAATATAATACTTAATAGTAATAAAGATATAAAAAGTACTTTGAAAAATGCATTTAATTGTAGTTTCAATATTTTTAACTATTTTTCCTAGCATGGCAATTGACAAATAATTTTAATTATGATATATAGTTTTATTACAACTTAATTATAGTATGACTAAATAAAAAATATTTATATAATATATAAACTATAATTTAATCAGTTTTTAGCTTGATATAATATAAAATATCACTAATGATTGCTAAAAAAAATGTGTATAAGGTTTTTGACACTTTTCGACAGTTCTTGACACTTTTCGACAGTTTTTGACACTTTTCGACAAGTTTTTGACATGTCATGTCGAAAACCACTTTTTGACGTCAAAAACCCAACCCTGGTTAACACCCATATGTCATCGAGTAGTGTTTTTCTTCTTTTTCTTTAATTTAATTGTTTATTAATTTTAGTTGGTTTATCAGGTGGACTAGTTTATAATTTATAAGTATGTTAGGGATTTATATACTTAGTCTAGTCTGGCTTCATAAGACGTAGGGCGGCGTAAATAATTACAACGTAATAATCTTATCTTTTTTTATTAGAGTAGTAATTAAATTCAATACTATGAGTAACTTTTATTGAATTAATATAAATTTTCACCGACGTCCAGAAGCTACGATCACACCTTTCACCTGGTAATTCAACACCCAACGTTTCCGGAAGAAGACTTAACCCGTTCTTCCTTTAGCTAATGTAGAGAGTTTTTATATAATTGGGTATAAGTAACCATCTCCAATTAGGAGGCCCAGAACTTACCAGCACTTGTATTATCAGAGTTGCGAACTCTGATAATACAATGATAACTCTTTACAAGGTCTGGTAACTGCTTTTTCTCACCAGAAATTTTGAAAAATAAACTAAACTTATTTTAATAACGAAATCTACCTTTGAATAAATAATAATTATTTGATTGAAGTGATTATTTAAAAAATATGATAGCAAAAAAAATTAAAAAACATTATAAAAAAGTGATTTCATATTGAATTGCTGGTCTACAAATATTAGGTTTAATGTAATAGGTTCGAAGTTAAACATAAATATTTTTTTTCTGTAACATTCCTTATGCATAATAGTATTATATGTTTTATTACTTATTATTACATATTTTAAATTTTGTTTCCTTCTGAAAATTAAAAAATTCTATTTTCTGGTTTGCAATATGATATCTGGTAAGTTCCTTACGTATATTGTTCTTCTTAAAAAAATAAAAAAATTGAATTACCATGTTCTTCATTATCCAGATTTTATTATAACTGGTTTATATATCCTCTAAAAAGCAGACTATATTTTAGTTTCTTTCGAGGGTAAAAATGCTTTACGTGGAATATTATTTAAGGTAATTCCTTCAGAATATTCTTAAGTACGAACATTCGTCAATTTGGAAATGTCCTCTTTTTACCATTAAAGTAAATAAAACTCAAAAAGAAAATACTGTACGGATATGACGATTTATTACGTATATATTATATGCATTAAACAAGCAAGAAATTTTGGATTTCTGGAAATTCTGGGCTTGAACAGATTTACAAAATGGGAATCTTATATTAATCCGGGCACGATAAAAGGATCTAGCAAGGTCTCGAATTTAGGAATATTCACTTTCATATGTGAAAAAACTCAGCACAGAAAATGATGCGACAAATCAAAAAGAGTTCTAACGATTTTTGCGAAACGTATCTCCTATATTAATTCGAGCACGGAAAACTATCTAGATATTAGACGATCCATATTTCGATAAAATTCGTTTTGAACGAGTAAAGAACTCCGCACAGAAAATGTTGTTATATGTCAAAAACGGCCGAGACTAAAAAAATATGCAAAAATGTTTCCACGAAATAAACCTTATGCACTCATTCGAGTACGAAATATCATTTAGCAAGGTATCCACCTCAAAAAGAATTGTTTTTAAAGGTTTTGTTTATATTTTTTGCTGTTATTCTTTCTTAATCGAAGTTGTCGCCAATACTATTGATCATTGATCAGCAATATGATTACAGAGAGATTTCGACTTTTTAAGAAATGTAATGCAAGTAGAACTTCTGGTTAGTCTGCCGTATTCCTAGGGCAGATTGCACTCAAGCAATCCATATGTTTAATATTTCATAGACAACATTGTTTTTCAAATGATGTAGGAATTGTGATGATGTCCGATGATATAGGACGTTTTGCTATCGTCTTTGGGTCAATTACATAAAATAAGATTTAAGTTATGATTCGAGCATAAGAAAAGGATCAGATAAGTCTCGACCTTAGAAAAATTCATTTTCATATGTTAAAACAAACTTATCGTTTAAATATATTGCTAACGTACTGTCATTCACAACGGAGTTAAAAGCTATTGAGACCTATTTCGCAAACACGATGACTGTAGATGACAGATAAATATGATGAAATAGTATTCTGTTAGACGAAAATTAACTTTGGAGTAATCAAGCTTCTAAAAACCTACATTTCCCAATGTCCATATTGTGCAATAATAAATAGTTTATGAAATGCTAACGTTTGTTAAATAAAAAGTACACGATAATTGAATGACTAACAGATATTAATAGTAGCATCGATTAACAGGTAAAAATAGTAATATAGAACCAGTAGATCTGTGCGAAGATTTGGCAGTGCAGTCTAATATTTTTTAGATGCAGGTTTAAACTTATAAAAAAAAATAATGACTAAAAATATCTGCAAACAACATTAGTCAATCTAGTATATCACCTCATTGATTCCATCAAAGTTACAGTAAAAACTGATCCCAGAAGGCTAAGACAAAAACAAATTATCAATTGTATTTTAACTGCATTAGATGATGACATCATCTGTTTCGGAAAAAAACATGGGGTAAAGAAAATTAAATTGAGCATATGAATTAAAATTTCGCTTTTTAATCATAAATATAAAATAAACCCATGCAGTAACAACGTCCCACTTGGCTTTATTTTACAATTTTTTTATTATCTTTGTTGAGCACGATACAATGCGGTATATTATTTTTGTGGCAACGCTGATTTCAGAAAAACCTTACATTTAATTTACGGAAACAATGTTGATTTTTTTTAATTAACTGCAATTTTTAATCAACAAACATGTTTTAAAGAAAGGTAAGTGTATTATGTCAGAAGCCGGTTCAAATTTTTTTCATATGGTATCTCATTTAACGTTCTGCGTTTTTTATTTGCTTAGAAAAATGGATGTTGACAACAAAATAATATACATTATAATAGAGTTTGAAGCTTTGTGTTTGGCGGAAAAGATTTTAACAAGATGAATATGATATTGCATACGACAGAAAACAGAAGGACAATTTTAACAGCCGACCTACTGCCAGATGTATTTTGTTTTGTTCTAAAAATGCTGTTCATGAAAGACATAAACGTCTGCGAATCTAAAAATTGCTAGATTCGGGCTAAGGCGATATTGGATGTTCAATAGAAAAACATTAATTTCTTGTATGGTTAGTATTTGCAATAACTATGCATAAAGTATAATGCCAGACCAGTGTTGATCTACAAATGCCTGTTTAAATGCATGGAATGTTCATATGAATGATCTACGTTGCTTTTTGCAGGACTCAGAGTGGAAACAGTTTAAAGCTCGTTAAAAATTTTTAAATTCATTACAAAGTAACAAATGATGCTAAAAAACTGCGGTTTGCAGAAATGGAATTATAAGGACATCGGATTTTTTTTAATAACAAAAAAAGTTGTGGTTCAAAAATTACCGATAGATGTCGCTGGCATGCAAAATATGAAGCAGATGTCAAGGAAAGTTTTCTACTTCTGTGCGATCTTCCAAACGATCCGTTTCTTTGAAGCATCTGACAAGCTTCAGTATCCCAGCATGCAAAACGGGCCGTTTTCTCGTCTTGAGACTTTTACCGTGTTAAATTATCTCGATGAGCCAGTTGCTGATTCCTCGTTTTTGTAAAGGAGCTTAACCAACAATACTTGATCTGGTAACGATTGCATACTGCTGGTCATCGAATGAAGAATCTATATGCATTGAGGTGTTTTATGACAACCTGATTTGCATAAATCTGTTTTATATTATGTATGCCAGAGCCATCTATGAGTAATTTTTTTAACCATAATTTTTTTGTTGTTAAATAAAATCCGATCTCCATCTAATCGCATTCCTGCAAACCGCAATTATTCAGCATCATTTGCTTCTTTTTAATGACGTTTGAAGTTTTAATAAACTTTTGGGGCACCCGGTACCTCTACCTACAGAATATCCTCGTTAAATGTAGACTGTAGTATCGTTAGTAGTGTTTACAACTCTAACAAGTCAACAAATTTTCATTTTTAACGAGCGCGAAAATAATATACAAACAACTGTTATCTCAATAACATAGAGACCGTAGATATCGACTAATCAATCTAGAAAATAATGAATCGTGCACATTTGTTATTGTTAATTTTGGAAACTGAAAATGACACTTTTATGTAGAAATAAAAAGTAAAATTGTGTTTTCACTTAGATACAATATGGTTGTATAATAAATAACAGATCTGGGCTTAGACTTCCAAGTACTTTTAATGTTAAAAACATAAATAAATAAATAAATAAATGTAATCGTGCACCGTGTATGTGTACAACAGAAAATAAATTTTGCCTTTCATGTACTATTAAAATAAGATTAAGTGGTATGAAATTTTTGTTTTAATCTTACATATTTAATTGAAACTAATTTGCAAAATATTTTCGTGTTAATACAAATAAAATATAAATAAAGTAAAATAATAATGTGAAAGGATAATTAAATTCTAAAAACATGCACCATAATTATATTAAACGGGGGCTGAAATATTTTAGTATTTGCATTACTTGGAGAATATGAGAATTGGAATTTTGAAAAACAAAGAGAATAATTGTTACTATTTTTTCTAATTAATATTATTTTACATAAAAATGCATAATCGTAATTCGAACTATATTTATACATTGTCTAAAAACTAAAAACTGCTCCATGCGCAAACTCTAAGATGAAGTACTGAACATCGGTATGAAGCGAATGCCCGTACATTGTAAAAAAAACACAAAGGTTACTTACGGAAATACCATACAAATGCCTTCTAAAATATACAATAGCATCTTCTGAGTTACCTACGATTCCGAAACGCGCTCTATCGCGCTCTATCTAAAACGCTACTACCCTAACATTTAGACAACATACAAGGAAAGTCTCCATAAGCGCATACTCAGAAAATTTTGAAAAAAAAAAATAACAGAATATGCTCCTCATGAGGATAGATACGTTTGTAAAGAAAATTGCTGCGGAACCACGATATAACGTCCGTAAAAAAATATGAAAAGTCCGTGTTTCTGGCTAATTATTGCTGGTTGGCGGTAAAATGAAATAATAAGAAAAATTGCGCTTTTATGATAAATGCTCTTTTAGAAAAAAAATTTCCTACTTTTCATACTGAACAAGTTTAAGTAAGTTTAACTTAAATAAATACAGTTTTATAACTACGGTTTGGCGAGATACATTTATACGTATATATAAACAAGATTAACGATCGTATTCCACGTTTTAGAGAAAAATTTAAATTGATTAAAAATACTTTAAACTAACAATGAATGTCCGATTCTGAGCACTGTTAATTTGACTTCGATATCGTTAGTGTCGGAAACAACAAGAGAAATGCATTGTTGCTATGGAAACAACGCCTTATTCCATATCGAAATGTATAATGAGAACGTTTTTAATTATGCAGTTACTCTTAAAACACACTTAAAAAGCTTATCCAGCCGACGAAACCGTGTAAAATTAAATAACTTCAGCAATGCTCAACTTGTATATAGCTTATAAAAAAATAATAAACTAATTAACCGTTTAAGTTTAAATTCATAAAGTATTACGCATTAACGCTTAATAAAGCAATTTTCAAATTCCTTAAAATCGCTTGCATTTGGCGAGGAAAAACACTTACTGGCCCAAATCGCATCTTTTTGCGCTAAATGCGTGAAAGTATTTTCTTTTTTTTTTTTTCCAGATTTTATAATGGGATTCCGCAGCTAAATTTGACTGATCCTTTATAACGTACACGAATAGCTTCATTAGCATTTTTTTCCTTTCAAAATATTCTGAGTATGCGCTTTAAGGAGACCTTCCTTGTTAGAAACCAATAAAAATTCAGAATTTAAAGAAATATTTATAAAAACAAAGTTCCTGTTACTGCCACTGATTTTCAAAAACGTTTCCATGTAATTTGTATAGTGTATTAATCAGATTTCTCAAACCAAAATATCGTTTTTGCGGATTCTATCAATTCTAAATTAAGCAATTGCAGCTGCGTAAATGAAATTATACATACAAGAGTAACAACATAATTTTAATTTTAACATTAATCTTAATGCTTTTATTTTAACTTGTTATGTTTGTTGTTAACTTGTTGTTTAACTTGTCCTGTAAAATATGTTTCTTGAACATGCAAATCTTTACTTGAGAATTCATAGCATCCGAAAAACCTATATTCTAGGTTTAAAAACTGGTTAATACACTACTGGGGAACGTTGCTGAAAATCCGTGACAGCAAATGAAAAATTGTTTTTATAAATGTTTCTTTAAATCTCGCAATTACATTAGTTACTGAAGTTTCAGAAAAATATAGAGTGCTTTGTGGAATCGGAGGATTATTGTATATTTTCGTTTGTGGTAATATTATACCGGAAGGACCCATGCAAAGCTTTCGTACAGCAATCTATGAGATTATTTCCTGGTACGTTTTTGCACTAATTTTTAATTAACTGATTTTTTAAAACATTCAAACAGCGCGTTTTAACGAAATTTGAGTGTACTATGTCAGAAACTTGTTCAAACACTTATCGAATGATACCTCATTCATCGTTATATGTTTTGTATGAGCATAGAAAAAGCATGCTGACAACAGAAGTAATATATATGATGATTGCTTGTATATAAGAAAATGGGAATAGAATGCGAGAAATTTTTTTGCCAAATTTTCTTCTCTTACCAAGGTCATTTCTCTAGGTTGCCATAACCCCTATACTGAAAAAAAAACGAATTATAAAAAAAATTTAAAAACTGAATCAGACGTTTAGGAAATTCATATGAAAGCATTTCCTCATATTTTGCAAAACTGTTCCAGAAATGTCTTAAATACATCAATCAATATTTGGTATACCACTTTTTTACAAGCCTATGGGAACTTAAACATAGGATGTCCAAACATTGTTTTCCGGCAGCCATTTTAGCGACGTCAGACTTACAATTTTTGTGAACTTTAATGAACTGTATATCTAAATGGAAGATAATCCTTAAGATTACGTAATCAACTGGTGCTCCGATACAGTACGCATATACACAGCCATGATTAAACAAAGAAAACAAATAAACAATAAAAGACGCACGCGTAAAAATTAAATAAAAACCCGATTAAAAGCTCGATATTTTTCAAAACGTACGTGCAAGAAATAAATTAACAATCGTATTTTAATTTCATTAGAGGATGACGTCATCTGATAATGCAGTTCTTTATTTTTGTGGCAACACTGATTTGAGGAATCCTTTCATTTCATTTATGAAAACAATGTCGATTTAATTTTTAATTAACAGCAATTTTTAATTGAAAACATGTTTTAAAGAAATGTAAGTGTACTATGTCAGCAGCCTGTTCAAAAATCTTTCATATGGTATCTCATTTACCGTTCTGCGTTTTGTATTTTCTTAGAAAAAGGAATGTTGACAACAGAAATATTATATATGATTTTCAGAGAAACACTGGTATTTTTACTGTATTAGTTATAGTTATACTACATAGATAGAATGACTGCCTTTAGAAGATAAAAGGTACAAAGAGATACAAACATTCACACACCAAAAAAAAAACATAATGCAAAACATTCTAACAGCTGGTAGACACATAATATTGTTTCACACGAGGCTTTCGCAAACATGAAATCATTTCCAGTAATGTAAACCTGATACGACAATGCATATTTTGTCGAATATTCTCAAATAAGCCAGGATATTTGCAGATATTAGTAGAACTATGTAAACGTAACATCTAGATGCGAAAGAAAATATAATTTAAGAAAAGCAAATATTAGCGATGTTTAGTTACAAATAAAATACAACTATAATTTATAATTTAAGCATAAATTTGAAAGGTAAATTATTTCCAACGTTATTCTAGGACATTATTTAAATATTTCTTAAAATAAATTAAAAAAAAATCTTTAAATTAATTATATAGGTATAAAAACATTTTTACTACATACTATGCAATTTATCTTTCTCTAAACATTTAATCTATCATTTACTGTCACACACAATTGTGGAAAAAACAAAAGGAAAAAAGAAAGGCAAAAATAGCTCTTAAGTAAGGAAAGTAAATACAATTATATTAAAAAGCTTTTAAATATAATTTTTTCAATAGTCTTCAGACGAATTGATGATTTAGTATGACATTGAATGGAGATAGATTATTTTATAAGTCACTTTGTTTAAGCGGAATAAATTTAAAATAAAATCTCAGGAGTGTCTGATATATTATTCTTGAATAATAATACTTAAACCAGGATCCATATTTTTAGGACGTTTGTTCTTCTTTTCGCTGTTTATTGCGTTGTACCTGGATTACCCTTTAAAAAAAAAAAAAAAAAAAAAAAAAAAAAGACGTCTTGATGATTTAGTATGACATTGAATGGAGACAGATTATTTTATAAGTCACTTTGTTTAAGTAGAATGATTTTTTTTTAAATCTCAAGAGTGTCTGATGTATTACTCTTGAATAATAATAAGATGACCCATGTAATGTTAGCAAAGAAGACTTTAAGATAATAAGATTTTGTTCAGAACGCTAGGCCTCATTTATGCAAAATTATAACTTATGTCAGTAAATGGAAATATTTTTCTTAATTACCATAATTTGTAGTTTTAATTGAAAGGTATTATGACATATTTTAAAATAAAGAAACTAAAGAAAAAACTAGTCGGATGTGCCAATCCCAAAACTTTCTTCTATCTCACACAGGTTTCGCATACACTAAAAGAATCAGCACCCATTTATATCAAGATCTAACTGAATCTAAAGTTTTATTAAATCCCGTGCATTAGTTCTTGAGATATGACTGTCGCTAAATTCATGTAAATCCTGCAAAATGTAGCATAGCAGCGCCACCAGTTGGGAAATTTAGACTAAAACCTAATCAACAACAACTTATGTCAACGTCTAACTGAATCTGAAGTTTGATGAAATTCCGTGCATTAGTTCTTGAAATATGCTATTGTAAAAATCATGTAAAAAGTCGTATAGCAGCGCTACCCGTTGGTATATCTACACCAAAACGTAATTAACGTCAATTTACGTCAAGGTCTAAATGAATCTGAAGTTTGATGAAAATAAGTACATTAGTTCTTTAGATACAGATATTGCAGACAGACAGAGTCACAGACTCCGAGACTCACAGACAGACATTTTCTAAAAACAGTCAAATCGTGTTCAGTACCTTCTAAAACGTATAAATCCATCAAAAACCGGAAGTCGAAAATTTTCATCAATCTAATACTTTCTTGTAAAGATAGAAGAAAAAAAATATGACAAGTAATTTAATAAAGGTTTTCTGAAAACTTCGTCTGTTAATTATAGGTATGAAAATTACAGCAATATATTAAACAGGATGTCCCAAAAACATTGACTTCGGCTTTTATTCCTTAAACATTGATCATAGACATATGTTATACGTTACAAAGTTACGTAAAAAAAATTACATAATTTTATGAAATCGATTAAAATTTTCAGGATATTAAATTTGAAGAAATACAAAATTTCAATTTTTATACGGCCCCCGTACAAAACATTTCCCAGTGAGTGATATGTGCTCCATACACTATTATGGTAATGTACAAAATTTCATTATTTTATCGTAAAAAGTCGCAGATATATGTCTAAACAAAATGTATGAGTGGTTAATCAGAAATTAAAATGTAAAGTTATTATTTCTACACAGTTTAGATATTTTGTACCAATAAATAGCACAAATGAGGGGTCAGGGGAAAAAGTGCCAAGCCACATCTTGGTGAAATAAATCTGACACTGTGATATGTTGCTTAATATTGTAAATTGTAATATCCTAACATATTATATTTTTCTTATGACATTAGGAGGCAGCATATGTCCAAGGTTTCGTTTTTACCCAAGATGTTTCTAGAACTTTTTTACCAAAGTGAAAGTGTTCATCGTTAAAGTAATACATTATTAAAGCAATGACATATTGTTATTCAGAATATCTCAAATGTTACTCCGACATTGGCAAAAAAATTATATTTGTTATATATTTTGATTTTGAGTATTTCTTCTAGCTTTCAAATTGATATATTTCAGAAGTACAAAAACATGGCTTAGCACTGTCTTGCCCTTTCCCCTCAAATATAATTTATTTATAGAATCATTGATTTATTTCGTAATTTGTGTACAACCCCTGAAACGCGATCTTCGGACATGATTTTTCCCTTTTCGAAATCATATCCAGACATCGAAATGTGGTTTAAGTCAGCAGTTATGTATTTTCACATATCTGCGAGTTTTCATGATAAAATGATGAAATTTTGCAAACGACCCTATTAGTGTAAGGTAAAGCCAGGAGAGATGACGCGGTCGGAGAGATTGCGCACATAGAGGTTCGGGGGGAAGGAGTTGAGTGAGCGCGCAGTGACTCCAGGTAGTTGTACAACAACAGTAGTGGAGTGTCTACTTGAAAGTGCATGTGATTCCTTTAAGCGTGTAAGATAAAGTATTATTATTTTGTTTTGTTTTCCCAAAGTAAGTGCTTGAATTTTCATAGCTATTCATCAGAATTTCTATACACTGTCAATAGTACAAAATAATTTAAACTTAAACGATTTCTCATAAGCTACTGATCTAGACTAACAATGGGAACATCAACGGTTCGTTCTATAAGAGGTCATGCTTAAATAAAAGGCCGCGCAATCTCTCCTACTGAAATTGGAGAGTTTGCGCATCTGCTACTTAGGAGAGATGGCGCAGTGTTCCCATTAGTTTCCATGCTAGGAGAGATTACGCAGCTTATTGGTAAATTTGCATAAAAAAATTAAAAATGAAAATGAACTAATTTTAAGTTAAACGTGTTATTAAGTAACATAATTTTATTTTGTAATCTTATCTGGACTTGCTTTTTCTGATTCTTTAATTTTTTTTTCCTTTAATTAAAATTTTTTAATCGTTTTTTAAATTATTTCCTTTTTCTGATTCTTTAATCATTAGGTTGAAATATTCACTCCTAATACAATAATATTTGTTCACAAAAACCTTACAGCAATGTCATTTAAGTGTAATTATTATTGTTAACAATTTAATTGTAGTTATTATTAGTAACAATCTCTCCTACCCATGTGCGCAATCACACCAACCCTGTAAGGATAGATTGCGCAAAATAACTTTCTTGGTTTTATTACAACTGTTCTATTAAATTGCAACATAACAACAAAATGGCAATGGAAATGCATAAAAAACAAATGAAGTAAAAATTATTCATGAAAAGTTTAGCAAAAACTTAATATTTAGAGTTTTTATTGCTATTCTTTTGAATTGTGCGCAGACTATCCTAGCTTTACCTTATGGGGCGCATTCTACTCATTGGGGGAATTTTTTTGTACAGAGAACGTATAAAAATTTTTATTTTGTATTTCTTCAAATTTAATCGATTTCATAAAATTCTGTACCTTTATTTTACGTAACTTTGTAATTTATAATATATGTCTATGATCAATATTTAAGGAATAAAAGCCGAGGTCAATGTTTTTGGGACATCCTGTGTATAATCTTCTGACGTGTTTCTAACATTCTTAAAGCTTTCATATTTTCAATACAATATTTAAAATGTGCTTTTAGCAGTATGATTATATTATAGTTCATTATTTTCATTTTTTGTGTGTGAATTATTACACATTTCATTATTTTCTAATTATATTCAGACTTTAATAATAATTACTTTAATATTAAAAAAATATTTAAATATATCTTAATAATTTAAAAATATATATTTTTATTTCTTATCCAAGAAAGAAATTGAAGTGAAAAAGCTTTTAATGTTACTAAAAGTAAACAATGTACATCCAAATATTTATTCAGAAACTCATTTAATATAATTTTTGGAACTGTAATATAAATAATTTTTTTAAATAGAAGAAACTAACACTTTGTATAATTAATACATTATAGACAAACGAAAACACAAAATTTTAATCCACACAGTAATAAACTATATTTTTTCTCAAAATAAAAAGGTTTTAAAGTTATTTTAAATAGATTCTGCGTAATCCATAAGATAAATTTTTATTATGCAATAAAAGGTATATTCATTTTGTAAAAACAAACAAAAAAATGAGACATTTAGAAACGAATAAAGAAATTCAGTGCATTAAAAATGTAGAATGCTATACATAGCTATTTTTTACAGAATTTTTTTTTAATGAACTTCTTGCTATTTAGCTTCTATAAGATAATTTTTGTAGTAATAAACATTAAACAGTCTTAAATATAAATG